>OX457130.1:7535207-8735207 GCA_949752895.1 Dendrolimus pini | reverse complement strand
TACTAGCACCATTCATAGGAGAATGGTGTCACAAACCACCACGAGTCATGTATATGGTCAGCTTATTGTTAATCATCTTCATTAGAACAAGTAAGTATTATTTTATTGTTTTTAAAGTAATAATTGCTTTTATTGGATATTTCTATGGGGTTAGTAAGTTTGGCAGGAAGTTGAATGGTAATGTTTGGTTATGTAGTTTCATTTTTTGTAAAGGTATAAAACTAGTTAACAACGATCAGCTATACAATTTATATTTTTAAAGCAAATTGTGTGTCTGTATGTGTTTATGTTTGTGTGTGTGTATTACTATGGACAAATCTGAAATGTGAGTTTTCTGGTTGACACAAGGACCATGGGTTTTGGCGTCACTCTTAAGACCTACAATTTGCCTTAGCCTAGAGGGGGTGTAAAGCTATATATTTCGCGTAGTGCACACACAGGTCACAGGTTTTAAGATTATATTAAAAAAGGAATATTTTTTAACACTTACCTCTAGCATATCCATAAACTAAATATGTAAGTATATTTTATACTACCCAGGTTTGGTTCTTTTTTGTTTTCAGAAATATATTTAATGGGAAATAGGTGAATATTATTTTACATCCAATATTTAAAAAATAATTTAACTGGTGTTTAAAATATATTCAAATTTAATCTTTTATTTTATTGTATTATGAATTTTGTAAATTCTTAATTAAGTTACGTACTGTCTGATATTTAAAATCTTAGAAAATATAAAATAAATCGAAATATTTTGTACTCCTTGAACAATGTCATAATCTTTGTTGTAAAGTTATTAATTGTTTAACATTGCTTCTAAAGTAGTTAGATATAGTTAGAATAAATATGTAAGCTCACGACGGCAAGGGCCGAGAATAACACAATAACAATCTGAATTATTAATCAAAGTTTATTACACAAGGATTATTACAATTACAATATTATATAGAGCACACTAATACACAGAAATATAAAAACAACTTCAAGAGTTTCATCCACGCCTGTCAGGTGTATGATAGCAATTGCCGACCAAGAATATTGCGATTATTAGGCATTAATTATCGACCACAATATATGCGCTCCTTGTCCAAGACTGCTTCAGACTACCCATGTAGACTGCTCGTGTAGATTCTTTTTGTAGACTAGCAAATAAGTTTTATCTATGGTGCTCGTAGCGCGTCACAGTGGCACCATTCGGTAATGCTTTGGCACCACTTCAGTGTCACTTCCTTCATATAACCAACTTCCGCCGTCCGTATTAACTTCCAGTTACTCCCCTACATTGACATCCGGTTAAATGACTACTGACTTCTGTTTACTTCTTAAAAGAATACTCTTTATCCGGTTATTGACTCCTAAAAATATATTGAGGTTAAATACTTTTAATGAGTAACAATGATATTATTATTCCAAGAAGTTCACTGACTTTTAATCAAACAACATCATTTTATAATTGTAAAGTACCTGTTTATCTATTTCCTGTTGACAATAATATGACTAGATAAAATATTTTGATATGTTTTTATGCCCTATAATACTTATGTCCTCAAATTAATCTAACGTACGAGGGTTCATGGGGTCCTAACTCTCCTAACGCTCTAAAGATCTACCGTGACGTCGCCAATCCGTCGCCAGTATACGTCATACGCGACCAGAAAGCTGGCGTCTATTTTTCTCAAAGATTAAACATTGATATACAACGTGGCAACGCCGCCAGCCTTCTGGGGACGTTCCCAGTAAGTGACAGTGGTTTGAGACGAATAACTTTAGATATTTTCTACCTTTTTTATTTAGTTTTTATATTGTATAGTTTGTAGTTTATCTTTAAGTTTATAGTTATTGTAGTTTTATTAATATTTATAAAAAATTATTCCAGATTTCATAAATCTGTAAATATTTTTATTAATATTGCTATCAAAGGGGAGCATGTTGAGCTCTTAACTCACCTTCTAAAAAACTCTCTTTTACTTCTTGTCTCCAAAAATAGTAGATATAATACCAAATATACTGCCGTCAGAGTAAGTAAATGATCTATTAACCTCCAGGCCAGGAAGGTTACCTACTAATGGCCGGTTCCCAGATGTTACTATTCATCCACTTGCTTTATCATTAGTAATAAAAAATAAGTATTGAACAGTACGTTCAAAAATTTTAACTTAGGAAAAATTGACATCTCCAATAATGTTTTTAGAATTTTTTGTTACTATTTATGTTAGTCCATTACATTATATTAATTAACATTCAAATATGAATTCAATGAGGTCTGTCCGCTCTGGCGATGACGGGAGCACTTCGGCCTAAAGTGCGAGCGCGGCGTTAGGGCGGACTGCGGGACACCGCATGATACGACTCATAGCGGTGTTGCCAATCTATTTGATACTATATCTATTCTGATGTTATACAAGTTATATTACTGTAAAGTTTTATTAAAATACATTCAGTCGTTTTTGCATGTATGACTAATAAACATCCATGCCCTTCAATTTTCTCTTTTACAATATTAAAAGGACATATAATAAATTACTATACATCTATTTAGTACGTTTACAACATCAATCCCTTTATATATAATAGTATAATATCCTAAAAGTGTATTTGTATTAATTATTAAAAAAACATTTGTATATTATGTATAATATATCTGTAATTCTATTAATTTAACGCCGTATCTTATTATTAATATTTAGAGATAATTAGAGCTCTTTTGGGTACTAGATATCGACCCAATCTTTAAGTAAAATCTATTTCCATAAGATTGTCAGAAAGAAATCGGTTTAAGCGATAAAATTTCCAAATGTACTAAGTATTTAAAATATTAGTATTACTGAACAAGACTACTACTCTCTTGTGTGCAATAAATAATATTCACTTCTAATACATGATTACGTATTTAATTTCAGTTATGTTATTTACAACATCGTTTACGGGAATGATATTCGTCGCACTGGCATTGGGGATCTCAAAAAGTCTGAGAACGGTGTATATGAATATAGTGATTCCCAGCTACGTTCCCATCGAGAGGCTAGCGTTCGCCTCTGGGATACAAATGTTTTTCAACGGTATCACTATTTTCACTTTAGGATCCATTTTAGGTAAGTTGGCATTAAACAACAGTAACTCCAATAATAAAAACTCTAAGAAGATTTACATACTTTTGTACACATTATAAATGTGACATTAATACGGTCTGTCTGTCAGCTAGACTTCCGCAGCAAAGCAAATAAAAAAAACATTACACATACTACCATACATTGACACACACGCATATATACTCCTTTGTTTATTGTTAAATGCAAATTAATAGTGTAGCCTTGGCGAAATCTGTGATTATAGAAATATAGTCTTTGACAACAGAATCTTAATCATGTTCAAAATTATAATTTAAATTAATTATGGTCGAATTTCGACCACTGGGCGACCATTAGTTATTGTAAATACGTAAACCGACCTCCATCACAATGCTGGCTTGTATCTTGGGAAGGATTAAAATCTGCGCCATTGGATGCCTGAGGCACTAAGCTAGTACCTGCCTCATTTTCCAAGCTATTCATTCCAGAAATAATACATCTCTCATTTTACTAAGTTTATTCTTTTCTCCAAGCAAACTCACATTGTAAAGCTTGTTATAACCAAATTCATACGTAACACATTACAGTCATCGTAAATTTAATAAATCGAATATATTTAATAGAAAAAGGTGCGGCAGTTCATCGTTGTAGATTGAATATAAATGAAATTAGAAGATTTAATGGATGAAAAATTCCATATTGTTTATAGTGATTAGTTGCAAAATTAAGGCAATAAAAATGAAAGAGTTTTGGCGGAAATTTGAAGGGTTCATTTTAATTTTTTTTTTTCTCAATGTACAATATTAGTTAAAAATGAACAGTAAGTATAGGATATTGATTATTTTAAAGTAAGAAATGTGTTTCTGATGATAATCTCAACTGTTTAGTAAAGTAGACCTTTTCAAGCCACCCCAGAATTCCCTTGTTTGGCTTCAGTCAAAAATATTGTTCGCGATCTTACGCCAAACGTCAAGACAAATGCAAAGGAACATGGAAGCAGCGGTATATTTTTATTTTATATTTTTATTTTATTTATCTATAATAAAAAATTACATTACAAATAGAAGTAAGGCACCATTTAAACCTATATTTTGATGAAATATAGTACCTTCAATACCGAGAATGGGCGTAGGATATTTTTTATCCCGGAAAATGGAATACTTTTCGCGGAACTGTTCGCAATATTCCGAAGGTGTAAAAATAACGTCCAGATAATATTTAGTGCAAAATGGTAAAAGGAAAATATTTTTTATTATAAATTACAATAAAATAAAAATTGTAAAATCGTGATACTTGGGAAAAGCTGTGCTGCGATGTAGACCATATCTACGCCGCCTATAGATAATTGTATTAAGATCGGATAAAAGGTGATTAAAAACAGAATTAAATCAAAGCAAAAGATAATAAATACGTACATTACAGCCTTGACTGATTATAATATGTTTTATTAATCAACCCCCTGTTTTACTTTTGATCAATATCTAGTTCAAGAACTATTATCGCTATTGTCTTTATTGCAACATTCTTCCAGAGTTACAAAGCTCTCTTTGCGCAATAAAAATACAACTATTTGCATGCCAACTGTGGTGCCTAGTATTTATGCTAGAATGATAATAATGCTAATATTAGGCAGATCAACCAAATTGAATCAATTTGGTTAAAAGGCAGATCATTGGAAAGACACAGCAGTATTCAACGATATTGAATAATCCATACTTATGTGTATATGGAAATTTTTGTTGAATCATCCAAATTGGAAGACAGAATTGATCGATCTTATATCGGCATAAGACTGATAAAAACTTTATGTATTTAATTATGTGTAAATATCTATATGTATATTTATATATGCATAAATTACTTTTAACATAAAATGTGTAAAAAATTCTAAAATATTGTGCAAAAAACCCTGTCCTAGCTTTTGTGCCATATTTCTCTCTCGATCACAAACACACGGTTGTCTGGAGGAGATCGCTGTCAGCAACTTTGATTATATAACCTCAGCGATTAAGACCAACTTTTGTACCTAATTCTAAGGTGTTTTTGTGTATTCATTAATTTCATTGTGCAGTAAAGTATATTCTATTCTATTCTATAAAAGATTTATATAATTTAATAAAATTGAAGACAGAGGCTCGTTAAAAACACGTGTATTACATTTAGTTTTTGATTTAGATGTATAATCATTACGAAAGATAGTTTGCGAGTAAACTCGGTATTAGACGGATCAATTCTGTTTTTAAATTTGGATAAAACAACCAAAATAATCGATATAAATGAATTCCATGTTATTGAATGCCAACGTTTTCTTTCTGGTCTGTGCCTTTCAAATTTATTGATCCGTCTAACAGCAGAATAACGCAATATCAATGGTCTATGGTATGATATCTATCTGATTAACTATCGCAAATTTGTCCAAACTCTATCAAGTCCAATATTATTACCTCGTGAGCAATTTTGATATTTACTACTAATTTTAAGTAATAAGTAAAACATCGTGCAAGTATCAAGTTTCTTTATTTACGACATAGCATTTTGTCAACATAACCTATGATGTTTACTTTAATAATAATTACTATAATTTTGTAAACAACAGCTTTAATATCTTGTGATAATTTTACTGACAAAACTATTATTTGTTTTCAAGCAGCTAAACGAACCATTATAAACCTGTCATGTCAGTAGGTTGTTAGTAAATATCGTCAAATTATGTCGAAAACATTCTTATTTAAATTCCGCAAGATGTATTTGATAAACTTTAAAATCACTGCTACTGTGAAACTTGAGTATTGATATATCCTTATTTAGTTTCTTCATTAGATCTTAATATCTTAGTTCAAATTAAATTCATATGAATAAATTAAATTGTTTATAATTCAGTGACATTGACTACAGATAACATAGAATATTGCCAGAAGGCAAAAAAATAGTTCGTGATCTAAACGTTATGGTCAGGATATAAATATAATTATTTTAACTCATTTCAAGGTACGGCTTGGAATATATATTTTATGCTCATAAAACATTTCACTAGAGTCCGTGCCACAAAAGAAGTCCAATAAACGCGGCTCTGCACTCGTCGTACTTAAAATCCTGCCTGAATAATTATTTACTAATCCAAAAATCCATGTAGATTTACCATTACTGAATAATAAATACAAAATATTTCGTAATTAAAGCTGTAAATTTATTTCCTGGCTACTTTACAAACAACTATTCGACAGCGGAGCTGCCACTTTAATTTCTGTTATTTTATTTTCAGGGCGCATTAGGGATTCATCGGGTTCCTACGTAATTCCAATTGTGGTGATAAATATAGTGACCTTTATAACAGTTGTGTTATGGAGTGCCGAATTTTTATATTTTAGACTAAAAGAGGGTAAATCTACAGAACAGAATGGAGCATAGCGAGAAAAAGCAATCAAATTGTTTTATCTTTATTTACATTCCTTTATAATTTACAAATATTTCATCCTATTAAGTCTTATGCTTGAATAAAAAGTACAATTTAGGATGACATAACGATAGCACTGTGCATTATAATTTGTACAATACAAAATAATTTATTTATGTATTTTGTAAATAAGCGTGGCATGCCTGGATGAAGTATACTAGAAATGACAATCTTAGTTCTACTCTATAGCCACACTCACACTTTATCGTAAAAATAGGTACATATTTACGTAAGCTTGCCCATACACCAGTAAGTTTTACGCGCTTAAGTCTTATTTATCAATACCTGAATCCGAGTTATGAAAAGTAAGTCCGGTGTTGAAAATCGTAGTAATGCGCTTAGCCTAACGCTGTTATTACACGGATCAACCACATGGAATCTGTTTGGTTGAAAAGTACAGAATTAAAATTCAAGGACATTTAATGATTCAAGTTTATGTTCGTCACTCCGCAAAATCTGCGGAGTGACGCTCGCGGACCGCGTTCGTAATACCGAAGTAAGAAAGAGAGTTGGTCTGAAAGAGAGTGTCGGGGTGAAGGTAAGGAAAGGAATGCTCCGGTGGTTCGGGCATGTGGAAAGAATGTTTGATGAAAGAATGATTAAACAGATATACAATGCAAAAGTGGATGGATGCAGAAGTCGCGGAAGGCCACGACACACCTTCCATGATCAAATTGATCGTGTATTAGCAGAAGGTGATGTCAGGAGCCTTAAGAACAGACGAGCGTGCATGACAAGAGCTATGAATGTCAAAGAAGCAAGTGAGGTGTGTAAAAATAAGCCTGTATGGCGCTCTGTTGTTCGTGCCTACCCCGCAAGGGACCTGGCGTGAAGTTATGTATGTATGTATGTATGTAAGTTTATGTTTATATGTATGGATCACTTTGGTTGATTCATCGAAATTGAAAGATAGAATTGAACCGTCTAATATCAGCTATAGAGGTTCACGCGTGTGAAACTTAAATATGTACGTAAGGCCGGGCTCAAATTAAAAAAATGTGTGTGTGCGTGTAGTTCACACTCAGTAGAAGTTAAACTTCACAGATTATTCTTCTCTAACTTTTATTAATATCAATATTATTCCTTTAGCCTACATCCGTTAACATATTATATTACAAAACAAAATTCTTAAGTATCACTTTCAATTTTTAACAGATTAAGTCTAAAAAATATTGTCAATTTTGTTTCGGTTCAAATTGGACTAATGTTTAATCATCGGTCTTATTGACTCTCTAATCTGTGCTGCACAATGTTAATCTCGTATCTCTCTCTCGCAGGTTTAGTCCTATAGATTTATGAGTTTATCTCTCTTTAGTGTCACTTTTTCGTTTCATCGAGTTGGAAATCACAACGATTCTAAAGAAGTTTCATTTCAAAAATTTGATTGTAAGTTCTAGGTAGCGTTTACAAAATAGGTGTTAAAATGTAATGATCTTACTCCTAACATATATAATTATAGAAATAATTTTAATTTCTTTTTTACTTAAACAGTAACCATAAATGCTCTATTTAAAAGTAAGTTATGACATCACAATTTTGTACACCCGTACAAAATCTATGCGGTGGCCACGTTTTGTGCCTGATAAGTGTTTCAGTTATTATACTGTCATCGACACTATTGTCATTCCTAGTATTCTTTGATGGAAGTACTATAGTATATAGATATATAAATTTTCATGTCTTACTCCCAAGAAGTATTTTATATTTAAATATTATTATTTCTTTTATATATAAAACATACAACATTTGCTTACAAAATATAAGAAAATAAGGTATCTAATTTACAGTTAATTACTAGAGCAACCAATACACACGTATACACTGTTTTTTCTTAGATTATTTTCGTGCATTACAAACAGGATTTTTGCAATGAATTAAAAAGTATTTAATGATGTTTAAATGTCTTAGACAACTTAATATATTACACACATGTAAAGACAAAATTTAACTAAAATTTATTTTGTAAGAAAAAACAATGTTTATTGTATGTAAATGGCTACAATCTGTACAAAATCTATGCATGTGTCATCGAAGCAGAACAATAATGACAAGTGTCCTGTGAAAAGCGTAGATTCAGTACCTACGCGCAAAACTTTACAATACTGTTTTACACAACTTATAATTCCCCCAATGTCGCGCAGTAAAGTAATCTTAGTAGCGTGGGTAACTTCCATTTCGTGCTGCGATCGTGTAAGCGTAACAGAGCTAAGAATGCATAGCAAACAACACTACCATTTCCGCTTACGAATAAAGTTTATATAGATTAGCTACATGTCGGAAGCCGGTCTGCACTTTTCTTTGCGAACGAAAATTGCCAATCGGAATTAAAAATTATGTAAAACTGTACGTACTTGAAGTTTGTATAAGTCATTGCGCACATAATGATTTAAGGGTTTAGGTGATGGTAAGAAGCGAGAGAGTGGTGCGCTCTCGCTCATCCGCTATCTGAACACAAATTGCATCTCTTTCGCGCTTCTCACTGTCAACTGTAATAAACATTAGAAGTTGACAGGCCTTGCCCAAACTCACGGAGCTAACTTCTGGCCAAGCGCATTTATGTTGTACGCATAAAAAATCCTAAATCTTACATGAGTAAATTGTGTCATTCTTTTCTCTTCCTTTTTTGACGTTTTCGTATTTAAGACTTCTTTTACCAAATCAGTCAGTGGTTAAACAGAAACAGTTTAAGACACAATTGCTGGCCGGTCGATATAAAAATATATTTTAATATTTTTATTTCTCATAGTCTGAAAGTGCGCTTGGTGTTGCCGAATCAAAGGGATGAAAACAGCACTTTTCATCCCTGGGAAGTGGTTCTCCCTGCTGTCAAAAATTTAGAAAATTATGCGAACAATATAATACATGCGACTCATGTCCCAACTTTTTTAAAGTCACGGTTAAATCGCCGTATAAATTGTAATAAAAACATAATTATCAACTATTTTGTAACATCATTGTATACTTATAAGTTACTTTTCACTAATTTATTATTTAATTTACATAAATTTGAGCTAAATATTTAATATCATCAGTGACAAAAAAATACTGGCTGGTAGAATGCCACAGAAAAAAAATTACTTGACGTTTCATATGTGACGTACGTGATGACATTTCATCAGATTTAGTTAAGGATTTAACGCCTGATTTTATTAGAGATGTATATGTTTGTTTAATTAATCAGTTTTTATGTACTTTCCTCATATTCAAAATCAAACATCGGATTAAAGGCCTATTTAGACACTCTAATTATTCTGCCCTCACTACGCTCGTGCGTCAAACTATCTCATACCGAAATATGTCACTTTTACCTCTCGTGTAACAATCTATATTATTAAACACTAAAACGTCAAAAATAAAACAAAAATGACTTGAAAACTTTCTATGCTACATTTCAGTGGAAGATGAAGTTTGTAGGTATATAATTATATTAAAAAATCAACTTTGGTTCACTTAATTTAAAACGCGTTATAACTGTACTTTCTTAAAATAGTTGATCAAATTAAAAAGAGCATTTTTATTTATATTCTTTTCAATTTGCTCGTCATGATTCAATATTCTAAACTTAATTCAATAATTTATACAAGTCTTTTAACTTTAATATGAGGTCCTCTCGATTTTGCACAATGGTCTTAATGTTTACCACCAATCGTAGTGCACTATAACACAATAATAATCATTGTTATTATTTACATATCACTGTCACTGTATTCATGAGCTTCTGCAGTCACCATGTCCGTCGTATTCTGAAAGAAAAATAAATTGTATTAATAGTTTTTTAATACATCCGCCTATTGGACTCCCTAAGTTTCTTTTTCTTTTGTTTGTTATTTGTTTTAGTATACAATAAAGAGAGTTATCTATCTGCTTAATTTTATAAAGACAAAAAACACCCTTTTTACAAACGTATACACCTTTATTATTTCAGAGAAACAGACGGTAAATCTGCCAAACTTCTCTTATATAGTTTAGTTTGTGTTACACACTTGGCTAGAATCGATATTCAGATTCTACGGCGTTTTTGTTAACCTTAGCCAGTCATCATTGTAACTATATGCAATTATGCATACCAGAAAAACCGCCCAAGCAATACGTTTCGAAACCATGTTATTAGATTGAAACGCAAGTTTTCTAAACAATGTGCCACCATAACATCTTCAATTATATTAGATACATAGCTGTTGGATGCGGTTACTACCCCTGGTATACAGAAGGCTTTGATGTTAATAAATGCACCTACTTAGTTACTTATAGGACAATACAATACAATGTGGCGAAGAGAGGGCGCAAACAAATTCTGGTACATCATCATTTTCCGAGCGTTAAATCCCGCTTGCGTTCGAAGCGTTCACTCCGACGCTCAGGGTCAGCTTTCCTACTTTTTCTTCTCCACTTGGCGCGATCTTCAGCATCCATGGGCCTTCCCCTTCGACCGGGACCTGGCGTAGGCGGCATGGCTAGACATTTGTTCCCCACATAATTAGCCGGTCTCCGTATCTCTACTAATGTAATGTAATGTATTTTTAAAGTAAGGATAATGATTAATAAAACAATAATAAGTTAGTAAAAGATAAGAACCTCTTCCAAATTAGTAGTAGTATTGTGCTGTGAGATTTCTGGTGACTTTGTAATATTGAACTGCTGCTGATTCTCCATTTCGTTGACTGAAAAACAAGTGTAATATTTTTAAAGTGCTTTAAAGAGTACAAGTGCTTCGCTTAATAAAAATTGTAAGAAGTACGTACTACTTCGGTACCAGTCTTTTGTAACATATGGAGAAGCAGTTTTTGTAGATTCAGTCTTGCTTTCTGATGAGAATCCAAATGATGGTCGATTAACAAATCGCGGTGATTTAAAGGGAAGGTCATCAAGGTCATTATTTTCAATATCTTTCTTCGAATCAAGAGGCTGTACTGCATACCATTCTTTTGTAGCATTACGTGGTTCCCGCCAAGGCTTGGAAGTTACAACATAAACTTTCTCCATTGTCAGTGGGGATATAGATAGTTGTGTTTCATCCCAAGGTGCGGGAGTTGTAGTTGATGTTGAAGTTGTTTCAGTCGTTGTAGTTGTGGATGATGTTCGAAAAGACGACGCTTCTGTATAATTATGATTTTTTGGACCCAAATTCGTTTCTGTTTCCTTAGCGTCATCGTTCGTATTTTTAATCTTGCTTCTGTTTATAGTATTGTAAATTTTTTGTAGTTTATTTGTTACATTAATACTTTGATCTGTCACTGAATGTCGTATACTACTCGATACATCATGATCAAAAAAGTCGTAATTGTAGTTATAATTTTCAGTAACATAATTTGTTGGCACTGTTGTAGTGAAAAATTCATCTGGTATTTGCTTAGCATATTTCTCATTATTACGAATTTGCTGTGGGTTTTCGAGTTGTCTGGAGTACTCCTGTTGAGTCCAATCATCTATTGTATGTTGTAATTTAATTATATCAAATGGAGGCTCTTTCACATCATACAAGTCACTGAATCCACTTGGTGGATTGCTTTCTTCAATGCTAGCGTAACTTATTGTTGTTATTGGTGAATTTGGTTCTACTGGTGTGCTTAATATGTTATAGTTTTCAGTGTTAGTGCTTACTCGAAGTCCATCAGATATCGGAGGAACTTTTCTAGGTTGATGTTCTAAAGTTTCTTTAACAGACCAGTCTTGTGAAACTGTTTCAGCAGTTTGAATGTTATCTAAATTTTCTTTTTCTCTCGTATAAGGAACAATTATTTGTACAATTTTTGGTTGATAGACATTTTCTTGTGCAACTGGCTGCGGCAAATCGTGATTATCGTTGTTTTTGATTTCTTCCCACCCGCTTGTTAGGGTAGGTAAGGGTGATATAGTTGTTGTTGGTAGGTCGTCATAAATTTCATAGTCGTGATTGCTTAGTGATTCAGATATAGCTAAAACAAAGTTACCATGACTTTTGTGCGGAGCGCTTGGTTTTAAGTATAAAAGTGGTGAATCGATTTCTTGCAAATTACTATCGGTACGATATTTATCTATATCTTCATCTTTTAAACCACGAAGGTCTGCGAAATTTGTTTTGTGGCTTAATGACTGAACTGGTTTAATATAAATCGGAATACCACTGTCATATAAATCATTCCCTATTCCAGTTCCGGTACTTTCAAAACTCGATTCAGAATCTGTTTTGGTTGCTGAAATGTGGTCTTCAGATGCTTGTGGCGATATATCTCTGAGTTCATCAATAATGTATCTACTTGGTATATTTCTATATGCTTTACTCTGATTTGTAACTTTTAGTGCATCTATATCGATTATAGGTGATTGAATGTAGGTAGGTGGGTAGTCCACAGATTGTGTATACTCAATTAAAGGAACACTTTCTTGAATTTCAACATTGTTATCTGATTGTTGGGGTGAATTTCCATGAAAAATATCTGTAAAGATTGTGGACTCCATTGCTCTAAAAGGTCGAGCATTAAAAATTGGAGGCAAAGGTGACACACTGAGATTTGGTAATGCCACTGGCTGTAATGTGTGTATATTACGACCTTTGTTTATAGTAAATGGCGCAGGATTGGCTAATGCTACGGACATATTAAAATGTCTGAATGTAGATGACGGGTGATCTGGCAACACTTTAGACTTAATTCTAGATGACTCGGCTACTTCAGCTGAAGATGGATTTGGAATGTTAAATATATTTGTGTGGATTATGGGTTCTCCATACGAGTTCTTGAACCCAGTTGGCGTAGAAGTTTTCGGTAATTGTTGCAACCTCAAGTTCTCGATTTGATTAAATACTTCTACATCATCTTGTATTGGATGTTCCTTAGTATCGACTTCACCAAGTTCAAATTGTGGCCGCGCTGGTCCGTACACTGAAGATGGTGTTGAAGAGATAAAGGATGGAGATGGAATGGTATAAGATGACGACGGTGGCAAATAGGTAGTACTGGCAAAATTGTAAGAAGTGCTAATATGTCCATGATTTAATGAGGATGTAGGGGAATTGAACGACGAATCAGACCCATAAGACGCGCTAGGTACTTCATAAGATGTACTTGGTATTTTTATATTTGAACTAAATGGCCTTTGCGATGTAACGTCTAGTATATGAGTAGGACTGGGAGGCCCATAAGTTGAACTAACAGTTTTAATATCAGACGACGGTAACTTAAAATTCTGAATTTGTGATGGAGGACCATAATTGGTATGAGGTACACCAGGAGACAAATGAAGCGAAGGTTTAGGTACGTCATGAGATTGAAAGGGGTGGGGTTTGTACTGCACGATATTTTGGAAATTATTTAACGCAGTTGGACTTGGTGGACCGTATGTTGGTATATTTGGTTGTATATTTTTGGCACCAATATTATTATATTTTATCAATGGAATCCATGGTACTAAATTGCAGGGATCACAATCCTTTTTATTTGGAGCTACATTATTACCGCTAACTAATGACTTCTCATGATTGGTCTGTACAGATGGGAATAGCCAGCCCGAAACTTTTTGGAATAGAGACGGCGAAGGCGAACTTGAAAATGTTTGAGGTTGAGGTACAAAATTGAAATTATATTGTTTATAAAAAGGCGATGGAAATTTAAATTGACCTTTGGTAGGAGTAGGGTGTGAAGGTGATGGAGGGGGTGGGTAATTATAACCGATATTTTTATTCTGACGTTGCAATCTTCCTACCCCTCCGTGAAATGGCACTGGCAAGATTTTTGATATAAGCGGTGGTGGCGGCGGCTTCAGTACACCACCGAGTGTTGATGGACTTCTGCCATTAGCAATTTTGTATCCAGTCTTTTCACACTTTGCGATCGTAGCTATCAGCAGGAGACGCAATATCTGAAATAAAAGAAAGCATAACTTGCATATCAAAACAGAACTAGATTGATTAATAGTCATACGACGCATTAAAATAGAGAAGGACCTATATAAAGGCAGGTTACTGGCGAACGCCAGGAATTATACGTCTGTAATGTAACGTTCTATACATTGCACTTTGTTTGTAGTCAATTTGATTTTATTTATAGACAATAACATTCTGAGAGAATAAATTTATTTCATTTACTATTCCATGTTTTCCAACCGATCACCCGTGATATTTAGGGTGCTGGTAAAATGTTAATTCATAATTGTATCATTGTAATTTTCAAAAATGAGAAGGAAAACAGATCGACTATTGTCACCTGCACCACGCTATAGCGCAAATGGTAGGTACAGGTGGAAATATGAAAGAAAATAATCCTTTATAAAATTGTGTGTATGTAAGTGTAAAAATTGTATATAAGTGATATTATATTATGAAGGAGTTTTAATTAAATTTTGTAATTAGTTAGAAAATGTAGTGAAACAGCCAATGTGACATATTAAAGTCATTGTAGGCAATTCCCACGAACTGCCATTCTTTGCACTTTTCTCTTTTCTCATAACGTGTCATCGATGTAAGCAATCGGAAGACTGTATTTTGAATTTAATTGTGGTCTAGTTTTGATTTTGCTTAAATTCTCGACTTAAATATAGTACAGTAAACGAAAATTGATAGATAGTCTAAACTCTAAAAACTGCTAAGATCAAATTTTCATGTTTGACTGAGATATAAGAATTTAATCCCACAACTTCTTTCCCTTCACCAAAAATATAGTAAAAACCCATTTAATTACTTAACACATCTATCTATCTTGATATATAAAAATGAATGTTTCTGTGTATGTCCTTTATAGGATCGTAAACTATACATCCGACTTTGATGAAATTTTGTGTGTGTGTTTGAGTGGGTCCCGGGAAGGTTTTCAGCCACAGATAGAACCGGTAGGTGGCGCTAAGATCGGGTTCTAGAATCCTCCTGATCACCTAGACCGATTTTGGTGATCTTGTTTTTGTGTCATGGAACAGTCTTTTAGGAATTCAAAAAATAGGAGGTACGAAGTTCGCTGGGTCAGCTAGTAGGTACTGTAATAAATCTGTAAATGGTTCGAGTTCGTATATTGCGTTTAAAAATATGAAAGCAATCCGGAGGATAATTCGAAACAGGAGATTCCGAAAATGCAATTTTTAGATTTTTGTATGCCCGTCTAACTTTCTATCTGACTGTCTGTTAGAGCATCACATGCAAATTACTGAACGGGTTGAAATGTAACTCGTAGTGCCGGTTTAATAACCCGAGTTAACATTTAGGATTCATTTTATCCCGGTAAATGAAATCGTTTCCTTAGAGTAGATGGATTAGCGAGATAGATGGCGCTGCAATCACGGTTTTCAATTCACTAACTAATACCAACCTATATCTGATTGATTACACACTGATTGAGTCGGTACTAAGAGCTGTAGTCAAGATAATGATTCCCGCATGGCTATGTTACGTCAAAGGTTTTTAACATTGTCATAATAATAGATTTACAGCCTTAGGCCGCGTTCAGACGTCACGCGCCCGCTAAGCGCACGCCACGCGCGTCAGCACCCGCGTCTAACCCGCTTTGAAATTCATTGTATGTATTTTAAGTCTTATGACACATCAATAGTTACAACCAGCCTGTCGGCAGAAGAAATACTATCTCGCATAACTGTGTGTTGATGCTCCAGTTTAATATTTGAAACGGACAGTAATTTATTAAATGCCCCTAGTTAAATCCATTTTGTTTTAAAAGTTCTGACATTGTGACACCTAGAAACCACTATGTCTACTGAACGAACTACGAAGGTCCCTAGACCCTAGTCCATCACTAGTAGTATAAGCGGGCGGGAGGCGTGCGCTGAGTTGGCGCGTGGCGAGCGCGGGTGTAAGGCGAACACAACGCGAGTGCGAGCCCTGTGCGTGGTCGACGCGTGTCATCTGAACACGCCCTTATTAATAATAATCTCGTTAAGAAACGATTAGGCATTTCTTAAGTAAGAGAATCAGAATCAGTCCCTAATCAAAGAATATCTCTTTTTACACTTATAAACGTGTATTACCTGTTGTGTACCTATATGGAGCACAGATAAACGAAATTTCAATTATTAACGTAGGTTGTACCCAAAATATTCGACTAAAGAGAAGTTTATGGGTGAGATTTTCATTAATAGTTGCTGAGCAGTTTCTTTAAATTTAAGAAACGATTATAAGTAAGGCCAAAGTGTTAGTAATCACGTAACAAAAAGAACAGTCTTTTGCAAGTCAAAGTTTATTTACTAAGCTGACAAACGGGAAAACGGCCTGATTTATGCATTTGCAACACCAGGAACGAAGCCAATGCGTTTCCTTTAGGTTCCTTTAGGATTGAATAGAGGGGATGGGATAGAAGAAGATACAAGAAGTGGGATGCAAGAGACAGACATGAAGGTTGTCGTGTATCATTGATATCTACATACATTTAAACTATAGAGCTCAAATGATATTAAGAATATTGTTATGAGTTACTAGGATATGCCCGCGACTTTGCCCAAGCTTGACTTAAAATTTTCGCAGGATTTCCGGGATACAAAGTAACGCATCATTTAAAAAAGAATATAAGCTATCGTTTTAGTAGAAACTGTGTGGTAATAAGCTAATTTTTGTGCACCCGAACAACTTAAAACTGCTTCTGGGAAAATTTTCACGAGATCCCAGGTTAAAAATAATCACATATTTTATTACATTAAATTTGCTATCAATCATTAAAAAAATCACATTGAAATTCGTTTTTATTTAAATCTGGCCATGTTAAGTCTAAGAATTTGAAGAAATCGGCCCAGTGGTTTTTACGTGAATCCCGAGTAAACAGACAAACAGACAAAACGACAAACAGACAAAATGACAAACAGACTAAGCGACAAACAGACAAGAAATCTAAAAAAATAATTCATCGTATTCCCCGTCGTTTACAATGGTCTATTCCAGTTTTTTTTAATAGCTTATTAAAGCTATTATATTAGCTTAATTAGCTATGCCGCGACTATACATTAGTACAGTCGCGGCATGTTTAGAATGTTATAATCATTGAGTTATAACATGTATATTGTAGATTTCTTTATCATGGTGTAGGGCGTTTGATACCTCTCTCATATAATGTTAAGTAACGAAGCGACCTGGGGCGAAGCACGCTCAGTAAATACCTATTCACTCGTGACTTGAAGACTACTTACCTAACCTACTTATATAAACCATATAAAGTAGAGAACAGATTCTGGTAAATTGTTTCACTCGACACAATACTCGTGCGTATAAAAAAGATAGAGGCAAAAGTTAGTTCTAACTTCTAACTACTTGATCACAGTGTAACTACGGCGCAAAGCGATGCGTCTGGTTGTCCGATGATGATAAGGGGATGGGGGACCTAAGTAGTGAAATACATAGCATACTCTCCAAAGTGTATCCGATAGAAAACCGACAATCAGTCCCACGCGAACCAAGTCTTGGTCGGTGCAATAATTAAGCTAATAAGATGCAATGAACAAAGTTATATTAGCATAATACTACATGTTTGGTCTACTTTAGCCGAATAAAAAGAACAGATGTGCATATAAGTATGCAAAAAGCATAGTCCGATCACCACACGCAATAATGTTAGGTCAAATCCGAAGCATAATACATCAATATTGCATAATCTAATTAATTCTTTAAACAAACAGTATTGAAGCACACAGAGTACCTGGTATTTATAAGTAAATAAAACAAAACGCCAATAACGTATTCAGATCCCGTAACGACCGATTTTCGAAACCAAAGTTAAGTCTGGCAGCATACATTTGGGTGTATCAACATTTAAATAAATACGTGAAGAAAAGTGAAAATGTATCATTAATTTCCAGTCACGGACTCTCGGAGGGTATTCGATTTGATAGGAGAATGACGTAATTTGGTTGTCATCTGACTAAGGTTGGCGATGTATTGTTAGTTATAAAATAAAAAAAAAGTTCTAAAACATTTCTTTCTCTTAAACATATATTATTATGAGGGCCACCATAGATGTTTATTATAAAAAAAAACATTCACAAATATTCAACTGCGTTTTCGTATTACCGTTTGAAATCTATATTTCTAAAATACTACAATCTTCAAAGTGAAAATCTAGATAAATATGTAAAAATGTAATTCTTTATTGTAGGTACACGGAATCAAAATAGACTTATAGATAACCCTCTTATTAAGATATTCATAATAGTTATACGAGGTTTAAAAGCTCGTTAATAAATATTATTCATCATGTCAATAATGAATAATTCGATTATAAACGATCGATCGATTCGATTATATACGATGATAAATAACACTATTTTTAACGAGTTTATAAACCTCGTTTTTTATTGCCGAAGTTGAAGAAAAATGTTTACCTACTGTCGCCTGTGGACATTTGCAACACTAGTTGTGATAACAATGCGCTGCCGATCTCGAAGGGTGGAATGGAACCTATCTATAGGCACTGATGCCGAAACACAACTTAATTTTGTTATGGCGGCATACTTCATTCCAAGGGTAGTAGCCATCCAGACGAGCAAATGCCCTACCATCTGGCTATATGTTGTTTAGTCGCCTCTTATGACAGGCCGCCCAGCTTCAGAAATTGGTGTTCTTCCTTATCTTGCATGGATAAAACGTATTGTATAACTATTCTGAATAAGTGGGCTAAAGTATATCTATGTATTTGTGCAAAAATGGCTATCTCCTCCAGATAACCCCCAATCCCTACTATGTAATTAAAGGGCTAATTTCTATTGTTTAACATCAAACCCGTTCAATACAATTAGATACTGTTGATTGATTGAAATGTCAGAATTAAATATACATAGTGACTTTTGTCTTTTATTTTTAACTGGCTTTCTTTCTTTTCTACATATTTTGACAGCGGATAGTGTTATAGGATCGTTGTCGTTATATTGTTTGTATTAATTTCATGAAAATATATATAAAATTCTATTTCTATACGCCCTATGCGTATGCGACGGTACCATATCGTAAAGTGCGTATAAAATCAGTTTTATATACATTTTTCTTACTTATGGCCAACTGGACGGCTAACTGAATTGCGGCAAGCCACATAGAGCGTATATAGTATATGGATTCAAGTATACCGATCCGTAGCAGGAACATTAATAAGCCCGGACTTTTTAATATTTTGAATAAGTATCTTAGATGACGTCTATGCTCATTTTATTACAACAGCTAAGAATTCTTAGATTTAATCGTAACAAAAAATAATAAACTTTTATATTGCGAAACTTTTTACCAACAGTAGGTATTACTCGTATAATCATATTTACATTAATTAGATAAATGTCCATTATTTTCGAAATTGATTTAATTTTAAATTTAATTTTGACATAGTACATTCACATTTATGAAAATCTTTTCTTTTTAGGTATAATTAAATGATAAAAACGGGGTGCTTTAATATTTTCAAGTCCGCCCGTCTGTCTATGTATCAATATTTATATATAAATAAAATAAAATAAGGGCTATTACATATGCTTGTATTAGATGGCATATTAAGACTGCCAAAAAAGTTAGTGGTACTAATTACTTGTAATACTATTCATGATGTATGGTATGAAAAAATGAATAAATTAAGAGATGAGGGATAAATCATTAGGTATTTTAGTTTGTGCGTTTTAGTTGAATACACTGTTTAATTATAATGAGAAGGCTTGCTATAAAACAAACAAAATTTGCCCTATGATTACTTCAGTAGGGATTGGGGTTGTCTGGAGGAGCTATAAGACCGCCCTTTATGCACAAATACATATAGTTTAGCACACTTATTCATAATAGTAAAATGATACGTTCTATCCTTGCTAAAACAGAGAAATATCACCAATTCCTGCAACAGGGCGGCCTTTCGTAATGTATAGTTCGTGGCCACTAAACAACTTATGGCCAGGTTTGCCTCTCTGGATGGCCACCACCCCTGGTATTTATTAATACGCCGCCATAGCAACTTTGAGTTGCGTTCCAGCATCAGTGCCCAGGTTCCATTAGTTATTCATCATGGAGGATTATACGTCGAACAAATCGTGTCGAACAAAAGTAAGTAAAGAAATATAAGCACAAGACACAAAATACATATACAAATGATGTTTATGTGTAGAATAATTGACATTTAACAGGTTATTAAAATGTCCAAACTAACAGATTTGTTAATGATGGTATTCTAATAAATAAAAATATAGTTTGTGGTCTGTTACATCAATGAGGAATGATATACTTATTATATATAATATCTATATATTATTATTAAATATAATAATATATAGGTATTATAATATAAATATAAACACTTGACGATTTTCTTTGGAAAATAAACAATGAGACTTTTTAAGAAGATATATTATATATTCCCCTTATTAGATCGAAATATAAAAATATTTCAGATCTGACGATTATAAAGAAACTGGCAGATGTCCGCAACTTCGTCCATGCTTGACTTGTATGATACCCGGGACAAAGTAACGCAGTATTTAAAAAATAATTTAAGCTGATGTTTTAGTGAAAGTTTTGTCGGAGAAAGGCAACTTTTATGCACCCGAACATCTTCAAACCGCTCCTTGGAAAATTCCCACGTGATTCCCAGAATAAAAAGTAGTGCAGATTTTAGTCTACGAATTTGCTGTCGGTCAGCGAAATCCGCATCGAAATCGGCCCAGTAGTTTTTACGTGAATCCCAAAAAAAATACACCGTGTTCTCCATCGTGTATATAGGTGTATTCCAGTTGTTTTTTTTTTAAATAGCTTTTATGTAAAGACACGGCATGTTTAGAATTTTATATTATAGATTTAATTTTCCGGTTTATACACGCCATTTATGTACTTATCGAAAGAATTTGTAACTATATATTTTTTTTAATGGAATTCCAACTTTTTTTACAATTTATGAATGTACCTATTTATTTCATTATAATAAGTTATATTCTTATTTACTGAATTTAGTGTTCCTGGTGGGTTTATATACATACCTATAATCATTTTTGTTTAATAATGTTTTAAAACATATTATGCAACACCCTTATGAAATTCAAATATTATATTACCAAATCTCGGGATTACGTGGACTCTCTTAGCTTTCGTTCTACGGAGGCACCTGGGCATGATGAGGGTGTTATTTTAGCTATAAGTGTGAGATAACCCATTAACAGAAAATGTGACAAAACGATTTGTTTATTCGCCATAAATATAGATAATTATCAAAAGAAACTTCGTTGATTTTCTATGTATAAATTTCGCCTTTTTCGGAAATATATATAAAAAATTAAAATGCTACTTGAATATACGTAAAATCTAAACATGTTCATAGATACATGATGAAGATGAAAGATTTCTATATTGACAGATTTTGGAATGTAGATGAACTACTTAGAACCTAACGTAGTAATACATTATTCCATCTACGTGACGTTACAATTCAATATGCCGTACGAGATTATACTACAAGTATTAGACTCATTTTTATTTTTACTCTTTGTTCGTTTAAATTCAAGTCTAAGGTCACAGCTAAAACAGAACTATGACCGACGTTCGCACGCTCCCCGAAATCACTTTTACTGTAAGTACCAGCCTTTCGGCACAATGCTTTCTTAGCATGACATAAGGCGGTGATGTTCTTTTTACACAAAAGACGAAAACATGCGAAAGTGAAAACTAGGTGAATCAAACGGACACATTGTATCTTATAATATTTTTATTGCCACATTTTGATATAACTCGCTTCGTTAGTTTTTATAACATGAATCGAAACATACGCACGGTAGATGTGGTACATACTATATTGACCCCAGAAGTAATGGACTTCCCAATAAGAAATACAAAAGACGATACGCGTTCCAAGTCATGTAACAACGTTTTCCTACTCGTAAATTTAGTAGTAGGTACATAATAAAACTACGTTTTAACTGTTTTAAGCGCGGTAATTTAATTTATTTTTATTATTCCCACGTTTCGACCACTTTTCAGTAGCTGTGATCACGGAAGACAAACGTCAATGAGTTTTGTTAAAGTTTTATTTGGCCTACCGCCAATTTGTTTATATAAATTATTTAATTTTGTTTATGGTTACTATTACACTATGGGAGCCTAATCTAAATTACCACCGCTTTGCAACATATTGTGGATTGAAGAGAAAAAGCGGCGTAAGAAGCTCTTCAGCAACATGCCTAGAGCTAGGCAGCACAATTAAAACTAAATAATTAAAATGAACAAGTTATATTATGTATGTTAGTCGCGAAACCTAAAGAAGAATTGGTTGTAGCTGCAGGTATGTGTTGTGCTTTGCAAAAAAAAACTGTTTAAACAGCTAAGTACAATTTTAGCTTTAGTACACTGATTAACCAAGCTGATATTGCCCTGCTCTTTTAAAATCACTAAAAGAAAGAGGTCACCTTTAAATAGTTAAGAAAATATTTTATTTATTATGAAACACAACACGATCATCAGATGACAAAATCAACATTGTTTTCCTTATATTCATATTTATTGTCGCGCCTGTTTCTCATTGGGGTACGCAGAGACAATAGACTGCCACTAGCTATGATCCTGATAAACACTTTGATTTATCTACTTTTATTGACCTCTTTAATTTACTTATTCTTTTGAATTTCTTTAAAACCCAAACGAGAAAATTGTTACGTTAATATCCATAGATGGTAGTAGTATGGAAAAGAATGGTAGCAGCGCCACAAAGTCAGATAAGGAAATCTTAGGCCATACAGGCAATTCTGATGTATTAAGTATGCATATTGGTAACAAAGTTCTTGTGAAAACTCGAAACGCCACATTTTACTATACAGTTCACATTTCTCACAAACACAGAATTACTACTTAAAAACTATCAAAATCCTTCAACTATTGTTCATTTTAGAGTAATTTTACACATTTTTACAAGCTGTTATTTAACTTTCTATGGATGTATGTATGTAAGTAAGTTCGGGTGGAATCTTGCAAGTTAAATTTGACTAACTTCCCGGTTTCCGATTGAGCTGAAATTTTGCATGCATATGTATATCGCGTGCCAATGCAATAATGGAGTAAAGTGGAATAAAACCATGGAGCTGATCTGATGATGGAGTGGGAGGGTGGCCATACGAATTCCTATACTAAACAAGATAGACCCGTCGTGTTTGGGCTCGTTTTACTTGTCTTGTCTAGCTCTCTGCTGCTACATGATATCGAGGATCTCAAAAGCTTGTATTTAAAAACCTTTTAAAAAAAGCTTATTAGAAAATAAAATTGCACAGCACAACGTCTCCTTTCAGCTCCCGCCAAAAACTCCCACTTACATTGATATTTTTGTACAAAATTAAAATTCGAACAGATAACATGTAAATATAGAATTTTTTTATACTAATTCAACCGTCATACCGTACTACTGGCTACCAAAGGTTTATTTTTTAATACATTTTTATGGACGGATCTCTTTGATACACCAAAACGGGTTTGTTACTTTTATAAAATATAGATAGATTTCAAAGCGTAAAATAACTTCATTCAATTCCTTCGTCACAGAGTTGAGTTATTATAGGTCGGCCGTGACTTGCTCTTTGACAAGCAAAGTATGAACGTGTTTCATAGATAGTATTCATAAAAGCTTTTCATTTCTTTTTTTACATCACATCTTTGTACGAACTTGAAATTAATTTTAAAGTCACAGATTACCAGCGGCCATCGTTTTATTCTGTGATCATCATCATCAACCGAGCGTTAAATCCCGGTTGCGTTCGGAGCGTTCACTCCGACGCCCAGGATCCGCTTTCCTACTTTTTCTACTCCACTTCACGCGGTCTTCTGCATCCCCCGTTTTGAAACCATCGGTACGCATGTCATCCTTCACAACGTCAAGCCAACATTTCTTGGGCCTTCCCCTTCGACCGGGACCTGGTGGCGACATGGTCTAGCCATTTGTTCCCCATTACCCGGTCTCAGTAAAACGGGGCCATACCAGCGTAAGCGACACTCTTGCAGTTTGTCTGCTATGTCACGGACATGAAAACTGCCGCGGATGCGAAAGTTCCTGACACGGTCTTTCTGCATCACTCCACACATCCATCGCAGCATATTCATCTTCGTGACACGTAGTTCTTGCTTGTGTCGCGTCTTTTTATTCTGTGATAAAGTGACAAATACAAACCAAACAATTTAGGGTTTGACGTTAACATAATTATTTCCTTGATTTAACATAAGCGACATTATATCATAACATTCTGGTCGATGAAAGTCCTCTCGGTCTGACTAGATTGACAAACTCTCCGAAGCCATATTTGGAAAAGGTTATAAAGATTTTAACACCATAGGCTTTCTTCGCAAGTTATATTGCATTTAGTATTAAATATTTTCTAGTTCCTTAGTGTAAGCATCAGATTGAAATATTTTATATGATTTTATAAACCTTAATTTCAAAACTATTGTTCCCTTCCAATAAACTCAAATTATTTTTCAAAATAAAATCAATAACTTATCCTAGATCCAAATTGAGGAAAGACTGTATTGTTCGATGTTATAATTATCTTCGTCTATGAAGCTCATTACTGTGTGACATAATCCAAACCTGTTTAACGGTATTATCGATGAACTGAACACATAATGTTGGTGTATATCATGGCATCGACCATAAATTGCTAATACAATGCTAATTATATGCATATCGGCATTTCTATAGTGAAAGTAATCATAATAATTATACACAATTTCGTAACATTACGACGCCTACAAATATGAACAACAACATATATATTGGCCAGGACCAACACTATACCGTTTCTATAAAGAAAATTATGATTGTTTTAAATCGGCACGTAAAAACACATTTTATATGTATAAAATGCGAATTCCCCAAATTAAACAAGTGACGCTTGTATTATGGGTAATATACTACAGGACTTCTCTAGAGACGATCCCAGACACCCAGATCATAGAAAATAATGAAGAAAATTCGATTCCGATATTTACCATACCAGGAATCGAACCCGGAGCCTCTGCGTCGCAGAGAGGTACGCCGGCAAAGTCTTATTCCGCTCAACAACAAAGGTCGCCAATTCAAATTCCAGGGTTATTTCAATGAATAAATGAAAGTATTAATCACCGTAATTTAATCAAGATAGTTATTGAAGATGTTATCCTACTGAATTTTTATCAACTAGCTTATGGAGAGACTTTAATAATAAACTAGAGAAACCTACTAAGAAATCTTGGATTGTGTTTACTTCTATAGCAGCACCTATACTACAAAAGCATCCTTCATCACCACACTGCAGGCCGTAAGCGAGTGTTGAAACTTCGTATAAAACACTAATAATCCTTCTATAGATATAAAATGATATGTACAGTGGCAGAATGAAAATGTTCGACAGTTTTCAAACTGATTGATCTAACTGTAGTTGTCACTTCTAACGACAGGCCGCCCGGCCGCAGGAAATTGTAATCTTTTTCCGTTTCTGCACAGATAAAATGTATGTATACCGCTGGTTCTCCTAAAAGCAGGTCTAAACTTAGCAATAAAACGTTCATGTGCTGATATTATAAATGTTATAATTGCACTTTATAGAGTGCATGCAATTCGATCAGTTTTGCAATTTTTATCAGTTTTTGTGTCTATTCAAAAGTTGTCTGGGAGAAATCGCTAATAGCGATAAGACCGCCTATTGTATTGCAAAATTTTATTTCTGTTAACTGTATCTTTTAAAACACAATAAAGCATATTCATTCATTTATAGAGAGACCTCGTAACTTTTTTGAATTAGGCTTTTGATGGCATTTATTAAACGAAATTTTTAAATAAATTAAACTAGACAAGTAAACCCTAACAATACTAAAGTCTAAGGAGATTTTGATTATAACTAAACAATTCATAGAAAGTAGAAGCCAATGAGAAAGTGTGTATATATATATATGTGTGTGTGAAGGATACTTTACTTATGTTATACCGATTATTCATGTTGCAAGGGTCAAAGAAAGGTAAGTTGATACCGAGTACCTTCATAACACAATTTGTACTTAAACCAACACTTTTATTTGTATTACTAAAGATACATAATTATATAATTAACAAAACACTCTAGATACCCATAAATCTAGGGAATAATCGAGTATTGTGCAA
Organism: Dendrolimus pini; assembly: GCA_949752895.1. Classification (NCBI taxonomy): domain Eukaryota; kingdom Metazoa; phylum Arthropoda; class Insecta; order Lepidoptera; family Lasiocampidae; genus Dendrolimus; species Dendrolimus pini. The sequence goes on along the minus strand of OX457130.1, from coordinate 8,708,658 downwards.
TTTGGTGCTTGGGTGTCATCAATCTGCTTCATATGAAAAAATAAAATAGGATAATACATTGTATATTTAAAAAATAAGTTGAAGATATATTTTACTTGTAATTATTAATTAATGATGTGTGATAAACGGGTTGTTTTACAACTATTGTACATAACATTCTATATCATCACAACTCCTAAACTACGCAACGGATTTTTAAGCGGTTTTCACCATTAATTAGATCATTTTTAAGGAAGGTTTATATATACGACGGTCTCTGTGGTTGAGTGAGCTAAGTCTTAGCCGGTCGCGCTCGCTGGAACGCAGGCTCTGGCTTTGATTTCTGGCATGGTAAATTTCGTATACGAACTTTCCGTTATTTACTGTCTTTACTGAGGTCTAGGTGTCTAGGATCGGCCCCAGAGCAATACATTGAATGGCTTGGGGATATTTCATTATGTGTTTGTCTACCGATTAATTATTAATTAATATGTACCAGGTTTTGCCCGCGACTTACAAATAACCTAAGTTTTATGTAAGTAAATAGAGTTAGTGACTAAGATATGATCCGCGGCGTAGCCATAGGGAAAACTCTAGTTATATATACAATAATAAATAACAACAACAATGATACGACCCCGTACTAAACTGAACTACAAATGAACTAAAACAAGAGTTTTGAATATATCTATTAAGTAGGTAGGTATGTAGGTAACATACAATTTTACAATAGATTAACTTTAATACAAAGAAGAATTTATACAATAACTTACAATTCAAGATCTTCATTAAACACAACAGTTGTACCTAAGTAAACAATCGTGTGCCAAATGGTATATTATTGTCCTTTTGTTACCAATGTAACAATGAGGACTTAATCATGGCTTCGATATATCAAGGGAGGTTATGTATGGAGAAAGCTTCGAATAAAAGGAAGTCAGAACTGTATAGTTTATTAACATACGTACCACCAGTACCTGCCCGAATAAGGCGTCGAATACTATGTATCATTAACTTTAAGAAGTTTATTATTAAACAACAGTAAAACAACTGTATTTTAGTTATTACAGAAATGTAGAAGATCAATGTACAATATTCGAGAAAATATATACTACATAATATATTAAATATCTCGATGTGTAATAATAGAGACAGAATATAGAAGTTGTCGATGTGAACATAGGTGGGTTCGTACTGGTTTTTAATATAAATGTATGGAGAGTATAGTCAGTCAGATTTTAAAGTCCATGTTGATTTTCCTTTATTATTATATTTTTATCAATTAAAAGGCGTATGCATGAGTAAGTCTCTTCTAACTTTTAACGTAATTTACAAAAAAAACACAAAATAAGCTTAGAATTACTTTCGACAGAAGAAGAATAGGTGACACGATGCAGAGGTTAGTTTTTAAGATATGAGCGATTTTCAATTAAATATTTTATTAGAGATGCAGCCAAATAATAATAAAAATAAACGTTTGTTACCTCTACGGAACATTTCAGCGAGTTTAATAAAAGCGTTTTTGTTTATTATTCCAACTATTAATTATTTACAGAAGATACATTTGAGTCATTCGTATCATTATTTAAAAAGATTAACATCACAGTTTCCGATGTATAAAATGAATAACAAACACCCTTCTTTATAAGCTTTAAATTTCAACGGTTTTTAATAATAGCTTGTAAATTGCATCGCTTTGATCACCGAGACCAGTTTTTGCGGTATAGCCGCTGAAGATTAATTAATTATAGCATAGTAAATAAAAATCTCAAATATTTAAGAAGTCACGTAGATCTAAGATTTAGAGTAAGCCATATTAAAAGATTTTAGATGAATAATTTCATCCACTCTGTAAATATATGCCAACTTTAAGTTGCGTGCTTTTTGCGCGGTTTGATACGTACTTGGCCGATTTATGTCACAATCCTGTCCTGTCGTATTCGTAGTATTGTCATAGTCTAAAAACTACTCAAATATTGCGATATTACTATGTTGAATAGCAGTGACTGTGTGTGGCTGTACTGCACTTATAAAAATTGAGAGTGCATTCCTCAACGCACACGTGACTAGTTCGTGGGCGTCTACAAATCACATAACCTGTTCCGATGAATAAACTGATAATAATGCCTCACTTTGAACTTCGGATGAGATATTTGATTGATTACATACACTACCCGCCGCGTTTCTAACAACAATACACAATTTGAATGACAGATTTCTTATTCTTTTTTATACATCTACCTCGGCACCCATAAGTTACTTTTAATGCATCTATAGCCTGATCGAGAGCTATCTAACTCTTTTCCACTAACATGACATGTCATAAAATAGAGAAAGATGATGTCCTAACTAATATTTATAATAATGTATAAATTTTGGCTGCATATATGCGGCACCTTTATTTATTAATTGAGATATAAAGTTTCGGTAATTATAAAAAAATAACCACGAAGTCTAAGGCGAGGCGAGCGCTCGGCTTCGCTTCACACCCAACTTAGCCTTCTAATCTATATCAAAAAAGTTCGGATTTGTTCATAATAAATAATGTGTAAATAAATAATGTGCCGTATATAATATGCCGTAATAACCCCACCCTAAATTTTTACTAAATGCGATTTTTGGACTGTATTACGTTATTGTTCCTAAGCATAAATTTCACAAATTCTAATATCGATTACTACTTTCTATGGTCATTTTTGATGACTTTTATTCATGTAATTTCTTTAAATAATATACGGTGCTTCAGTGTTCGTTATACTAAGAGTAAGACCTTTCACCTTGGTAATACTCATACACAATATCTCACGCACGACTGGGAAATTTAATACATTGTATTAACGCATACCTAAAGCCATTTACAACCGAAACGTTATTGTAATGTTAGTGTCATTTTGCAAAGAATTCTCTCCAGAAACGAACCCGAATGGTTTACTTAGAGTATAAAAAAAATATGTGCGTGTACTAGTGTACACACGTAAGAAGTGAAACTTCTTTATGACCTTATTTTTCGAAAAATGATCTACTATATGCAACTTTAGGGGCAAGAAAACAAGATGGCGCGTAACAGAAAAAAGTGACTGTAATTTTTTTTCCAACGCCGATAAAGAAGTTTCACTTCAATAATCACCGCACCCACTCAGACTCGGATAATGATTAATTAATTTTAAATAACAACTACTGAATTACTCGTTTGTTTAATGGCCGGTTCCTCCATCCAGTACCCTTCATTTCTTTAAAATTTGGCATAAGCTCCGTACAAGTAATAACAAAATGCTACCGACGGTAAGCCAAATGAATCAATGGAAAGGTATAAGAACTGGCCATTAGTCAGTGTTTGTTTGTATAATAATAAAGATTGATTTTGATTGATTATTGTTGTTAATCTTCGTTTTAGCTTTCCGAGTACGATAGTACGAGTATAATACATAATACATACATACATAACTTCACGCCAGGTCCCTTGCGGGGTAGGCACGAACAAGAGAGCGCCATACAGGCTTATTCTTACACACCTCACTTGCTTCTTTGACATTCATAGCTCTTGTCATGCACGCTCGTCTGTTCTTAAGGCTCCTGAATCATCTTCTGCTAATACACGATCAATTTGATCATGGAAGGTGTGTCGTGGCCTTGCCTACGAGTATAACAACAAAGTATATTATGTCTTTGTTGCTGAATCGATGTGTATATCTACAATTATATGTTGAATCGGGTATTTGACATTCAAATCAACTGAGATGCTTTTTCCCATCGCACAAAACGTCGCAAACTCCTTGCTTTTTTGTATGAGAATGCTGGCTTATGATCTCACAATTTTAACGAGTCAAATAGTTTATTAATTATTTTCTTAACTATAATTAAAATCATTTCTATAATGAACTGTTCTTAGTAAGATGATGATAAGACATTTTGACGTCTGCTATTTTATATGAATACTATTTTAGAAATATTGTAACATGTGTCAAAAACCCAATTACAGTACAATTTTTGGCATAAACATAAACATCCACTCTTAAAATTATTTTTATAGGTAATATTATTTAATAGAAGTATCAAGAACGTATTAAAAGTATACGGTCAATGTGTTAATTTCGATACGAATCCATTAAAAAAGTTATGTGAATCTACGAATCATAAAATCCGTCGTAATTATTTTTTCTTCCGCTCTTTGTTTACATTACGTTAAATTATGTTCTATGAATCTAATTTTTTTTTAAATGCATTCCGGATGTGTCACAACTGTTTTTTCACCAAGACTTTACTGTAGTATGTAAAAAAATGTAACTTATAATTGGATATTTGACATATTTATAGAATAAATATGTCAAATGTGGTATGTGTCTCTGCACATTAAAGCTACAGGGTAGTAGATCAAGATCTATTTAATCTTATCCGTGCAGGAACGGAGAAAGAATACAATTTCCTGCGGCCGGGCGGCCTGTCGTAAGAAACGACAAAATAACCCACAGCCAGGTGGTAGGGCATTTGCCCGACTGGATGGCTACCACCCCTGGTCTAAGGTATGTCGCCATAACAACCTTGAGTTGTGTTCCGGCATTAGTGACCAGGTTCCAGTCTCCCTTAAGAGAGCAGCATTGCATTTGTAGCACCTTTGGTGTGGCAAATGTCCATAGGCGATGGTAACCGCTTTCCATCTAGTGGGCCGTCTGCCTGTCTGCTAAACTCCTGCAATAAAAAAAAATAAAAAAATCTAAAATAAGGTAGATAAAAAAGAGCGTGAATATACCTTGATTTCAACTTTCAAAATTTCAGCCGAGATCATGATCGAGCGAACCTATACTACACAGTATACACGTATATAGTACATAAAACATTTTTTTTTAATTCGTGATAATGTGAACTAAAGAAGTTATATTTAAAAATTAAGATACGTACATATAAAACAATCTCAAAGTATCGCAAAGTACTGAAATGTATTATTAATAATATAAATAAATTGCATTTGCATAATAATTGATAAGCTATTTGGCCTTTTAGAATATTATAATGAAATGTAATATGTCAGTACACAATATCAAGAGGCTCTGATGTTTTGTGATAAATTTTTAGTGAAACAGTAACTAAGATGCAAGATTTTTATTCATATTATGACGTGATTCAAATCTTTAGCAGAAAGCATTCACCGCTTGTTTAAGCAACTTTTCTAGTTCAGTCGTCTAGTGCTGATAATGAATTAAAACAGTGTGAGAATTTCTGCACATTAAAGCTACAGAGTAGATCAAGATCTATTTTAGTTCAAGAACTAACGTAGCGTATAAACCGTTCGTTCTCCTAAAATAACCTCTTTAATACCATATTATAAGAACACTAGAACTGACAACCACTTTAAAAAAAATAGAGCTCTAAAAAGCTCCTAAATGACGTCAAATTTGATATTCACATTTAATTACCCATACAGTATGGCACATCTTACGTTCAACGCGTAAAGAAAACTACCCTCCATAAAGAAGTACCTACACGTCAAAAATAAAATAAAATTTAGGGAGGTTTCCAACACCAAAAAGAACAGCAATAAAGTGACTCAGCGCTTAGACGGGACAGACGAAATAAATGTGTCTAGACTACCTCAAAACCTTTGACAGCCAACCTTTTGAAATATTAAAATTGTATTCCGCTCCACATACTCCGATCTTGTAAGAAAACTGTAGTATAAGAGAATAAAGTTTTAAAGATAAATTATTTATTGCAATTAGAGATATTTCTCACTAATTCCGTTGGTTATGAGACCTAACAGGTATTTTGAGGTGGTTATGACCCAAAAAGGGAGAATAATTAGATTTCTATTGAGTAACATTTTATTCGATATGCCTAAAGTGAACATAATTTAGTGTATTACAAAATATATTTTTATGACAGTAGAATTGGTATACACAATATTAATATTATGTACACCAATATACCAACCCGTGACAGTATTCTTGCTACGGGTTGTCTGGAAGAGATCGCTTTTTAGCGATAACACCGCCCTTTGTACACAATTAGAATAATACTAGGTCGTAAGTTTTCTGTAATGGTGTAAATTAAAGTGTTATCTATCTATTAATTCACATACTTGCTGATCAGGAGCATGATTTTCACAGTATATACATATAAAATTAAAATCAATGTGTATTTCCAATGATAACCTTTCGTAATGAGTTCCATAACAAATTCCCTTAAGATTATCGATTGAGATGAAATTCTGCAACTGTTACGTTTCCAAGATAATTTATACTCTATTAACTGTAAATTGACATGAAAGATTCCCAACAATCAAAATTCAAATCAATTCGATTCAAACAAAAAACAGTGATAAAAGTATGTAATGGTCGTTATTTTCGTTATATTTTGAAGAAAGGTTGGATAAAAAGCAGTTGAAATAAGCGTGTATGCATGAAAATAAGAAAGCTGATGAAGCGAAGGATTTGTCAGAATCGTAGTAGGTCTCCACCTACTCTTCTCTCTGGGCTTGGGTCTCCCATTATAGGGGGAACGGTCAGTATACCCACCACGCTTGTCCAAGGCGGCTTGGCAGGTTTGACAAATTGGTTATCTCTATGTGCAGGTTGTATCACGATGTTTTCCTTCACCATTGTTAGCACGTGGTAATTGTACCAATATGCACATTAGATCAGAAAGTGGTACGTGCGTTCTGGTCAGGATAGAACCCGCGCCCTTCGATTTTGGGACGCGCTAGCCATAATTAATAATAAAAAATAATATTTAATTATAGAAAATACACTACGTGTAATCTTAATCACAATTTTCAAGATTTTGGCATCTGAGCCTGTTTATTTTTATTTTCATATGGACTCTGAAATGGATGAAAGGGTTTTAATGAAAATTGTAGGTACTAAAATGAAATTTTATAATTAAAACTACGTGTTGACACGGTTTTAAGCGCGCCATTTTTTTTATTCGACGTTTCGCTTACTTTTCAGTAGCCGTGACCAAGAAAATCAACGATGTATGTATATTGTATATTACGTGTACTAGTCGCGAAAATTCAAGACAATACTTAGCAAAATTTTATCTTTATTGTATCATTTAGATATTTTATAAGTTTCACAACATATAATTACAAAATCCAAGTTCCTCACGAAACAAGTAACAGCCACAGCTAATAATATAATATAATGGAAACTTAAAATAATTAATAAAAACTTCCTTTTCTAATTACGTTTAACAGCATAACGCGACACAAAGGTAACATACAGCAATAGAGCAATATATTTATGAAATCACATTGTGGGAATAGACCATTTATACATGAACTTAACATTGAGCAGTATTTAGTTTTACTATTGGCCCGTGAGAAATTACGCTTTCACAAGCTTTGCAAGCATTCAGAAGACGTAACTATAAGGAACATTGTTCGTGAGTTAACCACTGTATTTAATAACTCATACTCCCATAATAACGCGTGTAGCTGGAGATTAACGTCCACCTGGTGGTAAGTTGTGCCTTTCTACAACAACGATCCGATGCGTAAACTCGTTAGGATTGTTGTAAATTTGTTCATGACTTCAGAGAAGAACCCCATATTACATTATATTTATTATTGTTTGATACCATGACTTCATGACAGCAAGAATCTGAGTGTAGTATAATAAAATCGATTTTTGGTTTGGGATTTTTTTCTTAAAATGTCTTGAAGTAGCAGAAAGGATTATTCACTGGAGGGGACTATCGATCAGGAAATTGAGAAGGAAGTCTTGTTTTATGAAACACAGATACTTTGAAATTAATAAAATTTTGTATTACGTAACTGAATGATAATAACAAACCGTCTACATAAACGTGTAGGTATCGGTAGACGAAGGTAGGTCTTGAAAAATTATAACAACTGTCTACGATTAACAGAACCTTTTCATTCATTACAACCTCATTTCATCACTTCATAATCTTCTTCTTCTTCTTAATAATAAACATAATAAAATTAATGTTTGTCTGTACGTCTTTTATAGAATCGTAAACTATACATTTGATCATGTGATGATCTTTAGCAAAGTTGTTGTGTATGAGCCAAAGAAGGTTTCTGAGTTGGTTGACAATTGGACCCGTGTAGGTGACACTGCTGTAGGCATATCGATTAAATCTTTTCCGGGCAGGACGACGTCTGCCGGGACAGCTAGTATATTATAAATCACATATGTCACTCGCTTTACATACGTCTAACATAAATATTACATCTAAATAATTATTCATAAATTAACTACATAAAAAGCTATAAAAACATAAAATCTACCTACATACAGAAAACGCACCAGACTTTAAAGTTAATATATTAACAAAACAACGTTTTCGATATTTTGATATTATATGTATATATCGAGATCGATTTTTGACTAAATAGTGAAAAATATGCGCTCATAAAGTCTTAAAGTTCATCCGTCTACCGAACAAAAGTTGTCTTTGACTTATTAAATCCAGTGATATTAAATATTGCTGTATATTTCTATGGTTTAGTAAAAAAGAGAACTTAGGAAAAAATAAAAGGTAAGTATACAAAGCCTTGACGCGATAATAAAAATATGGCAATTATTAACGTAATACTGGTGTCTTCCAAATTTTTCTTGCTCAACGCACTACATCATGTTTCGTCACAATAAACACAATGTGACGACATGAAACAATGTTCAAATACCTCACAACACACCAATTTACAAGTTTAGAGAAATTTCGAAACGAAAACATTACAATTTTCTTTTTCAAACTTGTATATTTTTAGTGTTAGAAATAAAAATATAATTATTCCGTAATTATAATTGGCGTAACGTTGTCGTAAAGTAAAAAAAGAATAATCAAATTACGCCTAGACCCGTAAAGTTCAGTCTTAATTATATGATATGTACCTATATACTTGTTAGTCTCTCAAAACGTCATACTTTCACCAAACAAATACCTACATATTCTCAGGCCCGTCTTTACTCGGTGGTGCAAGGAGCGTAGCACCCAGGCGTAAAGACCTAGGAAGCGTCAGCCGATAATCTTATACCTATAGATACTTACTATGCGTAATCTGCTACATATTAAAATTCTTAACATCATCTTAACTCGATCATTTAAAACATAATGAACCGCCATATCGATTTAATTTAATTTTTAATATTACAAAGAAGTTGGGGAAGGGTCTGAATTTTGCACCTCGACGCCCAATGTGGTTTAAACGGCCCTGCCTACTCTAATCTTAATTAAATGTACGCTTAACTCGATGCTCTTTCTAAATTCGTTGTAGAAGACTATAACAGACATTGCATGAAAAACCGTGTATTGCGAGTTGAATGAAACATATGACAAAATTAAACACACCATCAAACCCCTAGGCGAAATCTGAGACTCTATAGTATAATACTTAACATATGCTAATAAATACAAGAACTTCGATCATTTATAGCAGTTTTATTGAAACCTCATAAACAAACTATTTATTTGATACAAACAATTAAACGCACGTAACAGTATTACGTAGATTACGGTACTCTTCATAATATATTAATGAAAACATCATCTTATAAAAATAATAAATAAGCATATTTTATTTTTGTAGTCTAAGTATGTGCGTAGAAATGGAAAGTGAATGGGCCGGTTTCGTAATTACCAAACGATTAATATAGTGTTAGTCAGTATTATTTACGTTTGTTTTATGTACTTTTTGATTCAAAGAACTGGAATATATACAGCCTTTATCGGAACTAGGTACATATTTCCTGCTTTAGAGGTCAAGATCCTTGCATCACGGAGTTAATGTGTACATAAGTGTAGCTTTATGGAGACGCGAAACGTCTAGCCGTTGCCTGAATAAGTCATACGAGCAAAACGCTTGTCTACATTTGGGAAAAATATTAGCGTTGCCATACATTGAGGTAACATGGCCAGCCTAATGTGAACGTTCCCTTCTAATAGTCTGAAAGTGACTTTCCTACTTTAATATTAATTTTATTTCTATATCGTTTATTTTTATTTTCAGCTGTATTGTCGTTTAATCCTTATCTTTTAGATATAAATTAAACATACATAAAGTAATTGAATCTTACATTTTTTAATTATATAAGTATATTTTTACCCTTTGCAATAAACTCTAAAAATAAATTACATAATAAAAGAATGGATGTGTTAAAATACTTAGCATGAATTTGAATTTTAAATTACATCATAAAATATAGTTGTTAAATTGTAATTAATGTCTGTAATTGTTGTGTATTGTTTTAACAATAATAAAGAACGTATTTGATTCAACTCAACTTTTATAGTACAATTGATGAAGTTTTTATTTATTTTAAAGTCGTAAGAAAAAGCTATTTTAAGCTCAGACAATACACGAGTTCAAATACCAGACACAAGACTATCTAATCTCTTACATCTTTGTTTATTCGTAGAAGTTAGACTAAAGTCAAGTGCAGGTACAGTCATGTCATGCAGTAAATTGAAAACAGATTTTTAATATGCGATAGCTATATGATTGTTAATATCAATTTCTTCTGTTGGAGTATGACCTCTGGGATCCGTACAAGATCTCGATCTGAACATCGCGCATCGTGAAGTAGGATGTAAGAATGAATCGTGTTGCTATAGAAGTATGGAGTTGCAAGAAATATTCTCATCCGCCCTTCTCGTACTTACAACAGCCTTGTCAGCAGAAAGCTAGCAAGTGAATTGCCCATGCTCATATGGCCACGTTTTACAATAACCGCAATTCATATGCGAAAAAAATGTGTTGCTATTCCATCAAGTCCCAGTCAGGTCCCGGAACTAAGGACATGAAATGGTAGCTTAACCTTGCAATGGTTGATATGTATACTAAAGGTGTCACAGTGTACTAGTATAATGTCGATACTACACGAAATGGATAATGTAAGGTAAAAATACAAGCCCCAGGTTCCTAAGCCTATGTTAGATTTATATTTAGGGATTTATAATAATTAATATAATAATGGTGAAAGTTAAACACGTTAAATTATTTTATATTAACCAACCCTATCTACAATAACTTTGTATATTTCAACCTTAATGTTAATAGAGAATTTGTTACGCGACTTCCTCTGTCCCCGTCTGAGGTAGAGGTTAACGGAGATTACTGCTGTTTGAATCAGGCTAACTGCGATCGAGAACAAATGTATAATACTTATTATATTTTATAAAACACATACTTAGGTATAAAGATATAATTATCTTTCGAGTAAATGCTCCGCCTTTCCTTATACAAGAATATAAAGAAACATAAGCCTGATTACAAGTGAAGCAATAACAAAACATTTTTATGGCATCATTAAAAACATTTATCTCAAATTGAAATTGAGAATGTGCGTGATAATCTCTGAATTTTCAATACGACTGTACAATAATATACATATAAAGATTACACGATTTAGACCCGGTGTGCTTCACGTTTATTTCAAAGAGTAAACAAACCCGTTCTTCGATTTCTCCAGTCTTCAAGTGTCAAAATACGGAGTTGTGCTACTAAAGTGTTTGTTTTTTGTGTAATATTCGTAATTGCTAAAAGATGAAAGAGCTATTATCTCATTGTAAATATGTCGTAACTTTATACCGTTAATGATAATACTTTTGTTTATCCAAAATGAATACTTATTAGACATACTAGAAAATAATTAGAATAACGTTCTAAAATACGATAAAAAATTAATAGGACAAGACAAAAACATTTAAAAATTTATAAGAACGTAATATGTTATAGAAAAATGATAGAAAGAAATATTAATAATAATTTATTTTTTAATAGACTAAATCAGTAAGCTGAAAGCCTTAGCACTTAAATTTATTTTTGATTTCTGACTCTTTAAAAAATATATGTTAAACTAATAGCACATAATAGAAAGATAAAGAAACTACTAGTGATGCTACCTAGTTACGCAGAATTCAGGGGCAATTCAGAGTTGTCTTTTACTGGCGTCAAAACGAATTAACTTACAATCACATGGAGGAAGAATAAATACTTATTCCATGAATAGTGTAAGTTAATTCGTTTTGACAATCATATTAGCATTCATCACGGACCGTTAGAATAACTCGCTTACACGAAATTTTTATGTTGTATACTTTCAGTAACAGGAATGATATAAAGTAATCCTATACAAAAACATACAAAAAACATATTTTTATACCGGACTTGTCAGCGATACAATGCACTATTTACTAATGTACACCCTTTCACTGGTAATTTATATCAATCCTAACCCCAAATTAGACAATGTTGTAATTTAGAATAATGCAATGACTTACACTTTTCTTTATTTTAGTAATTAATTATTGTGGTATACTTTTTATATTTTGACATATGCCTATATTTATGTTTTTTTTCAATATTGACTTCATTGAAATAGACATTTTATGTAATTTTTTTCTTGCAATTAATTGTTTTAGCATTTTTTTACTATATAAATTATTTTTAAATGAAAGTTTGACTGATATATGTATTAACTTTCATTTTTATATTTACGAATATTAATGATTGTATGTTTCCCCGTTAAATTAAATAAACAAATAAATGTTTATTTCTAAATTTTCAACAAATAGGATATTTTCCGTGATACGGTCTGGAAGCTTACACAAGCGAAGCTACATGTTAAACTGATACGCATAAAAGTGAAATTGACTTTAGACGCCTGTCTGTATTTGTTATTTTCTTCACGACCTTGGGAATACAACAATTATAATTAATTTTTCTTTATGCAGTTTCAATAATAGCCGACAGTCAAATTAAATGAGTACTTTTTGTTTTATAGAACGTCGCAGATAGACTGGTAAACAAGTGCTTTTTGGACCAACTTTTTTCAGCAGTCTCCGAAAATTATAAATGAGGTGTCATTCGATTCGGAATGGCATCTAGATGATTTTTGAAAAAAAATGAAGTGCCGCTTGCAAAAATTGTAAAAGTTATTAACAATTAACAAAAAAAAGGGGGGGTTAGTTTTTTGCAAATATCTCAAAAAGTAATAAAGATTTTTCAAATTTGAAAAAAGATTCGAAAAGAGGAGGAAATTTCCTAAAAAAAGTCTTGACTTCTGAAACTGTAAGATCAATATTTATAATATTCCCAGAGGGATGAAAATACGGCCGAAAACGGGTACGCTGGCTTACGCAAGCCACACCCACATCGGCCCTTTAATGAATAAATATTTTTTATTTTCATATTTAGTATAAATATGAAAATAAAAAATTGAAAAAATTCAGACACTAACTGAATAGATGAATGAACAATAATCTGCTTGAAAATTTTATTTATAACAATTTTTCATTTATTTATTCAATAGTTAATTAATATATTTTTTTGCTTGAACATGAACATTGCAAGTGTGATAATTGTTAAACTATAAATTTAAGATTTTTTTCCTTTCTTGGAGCAATTCTTGAAAGGCTTTAGAATAGAACCCCGTTAGAAAAATTAGGAAATGTTTATTTTCATTTTTTTATTAATAATTTTCGTTGTTTTAAACTTTCAATTTTGTAATTTTCGAAGACTGCTGAAAAAAGTTGGTCCAAAAGGCACTTGTTCACCAGTCTAAGACCGATAGATTTTGTACGAGCGCAAATAATTATTATATCATAAGTAGATACAAGTAAAAGGAGACGTATGTCACATTAAATATATTAGTGTTTAAAAATAATTGAATATATTTCTATGGCGATATTTTCTATAGAGATCCTGGCTGTTCTGGAGTCTCTATAACGATGTCATGCTGATTGGCGATATGTTAAGGTGTTAAGATGTATAACTCCGCTACAATGACCGTCGAAATTCAGGACAGGACCGGAGGACAAAGCCCATCCATCTGCGTCGCAGGGTGACACAGGGGGATATAATATTCCCGAAACTTTTCACAAAGGCGATGAGGGACATCTTCAACACTCTGGATTGGAATTAATGGGGTATAAATATTAAGAGCGTTGAGGATTGGAGGTGAGAGATTCACCTCCATTTCGCTGACCATACTGACTTTTTTGCGAGACTAAGGGAGAGACAGCTAAAGTGCAGAACGGCCTAAATGAGTCCTCTCGATGAGTGAGCCTCGATATGAATCTGGACAAGACAAAAGTCATATTCAGATCACGTCATGCTGAGACCGATATTCCTCAATGGCACCCTTTTTGATGTTTTGCAAGAATATATTTACGTTGGACAAATTATCCAAGTAGGTATACATAACTTCGAAAGGGAAGTCAACAGAAGGATTCAGTTAGGTTGGGCAGCATTCGGGATGCTCCGTTGGGTCTTCACGTCGACAATTCCGCAATGCTTGAAGACGAAAGTCTTCGAACAATGGGTCCTACCCGTCATGGCGTATGGAGCCGAGACGTGGAAATTGACAATAGGGCTGGTTCACAAACTGAAGGCCGTTCAGCGGGCTATGTAGCAAGCTTTGTTAGGAATATCTCTTAAGGATAAAATCAGAAATGAGGACATCCTTTCCATCTGAAAATTAGCAACTGATGTGACAGTGGCCGGACTCATTTTTCGCAGGAACGATGGCCAATAGAGCAGAGGAGTCCTGGAGTGTAGACCGCGTCTCGGCAAATGTAGTATAGGATACCTTCCAGTCCGATGGACTGACGATGTACGCAATGTTGCCGGTCAGGGCTGGTTGAGAACAGCGGAGGAGCGGGATAGGTGGCACAAACTTTCGGAGGCCTACGTCTAACATAGCTGTGAACAACGGTGGGCTGACGACAACGATATTTTAATAGTCGAATATTAAAATTTTATTTTGAAGCTTGTTCTTTTACATGTAAAAATATTAGAATTTATTGTAACAAGTGCCCGGCATCTCTATTTATGATACTTTTTATCTTATCAATAGGGATAATTGACGCAAGACACGATTGGAAATTCATATGAGCAAATTCGAACGAAAAATTCCAGTATCTCAAAACATTATATTATTTCAGATAATTTTAAAAATAACGCAATTATAATAAGCATAGATAATCTGTGATTATAATACAGATGGATGGATTTTATAAGTTGCCATGAAAGTTTGTGCTTTGACAGAGGACCTGTGCCATAATAGAAAATACATACCTACTCTACCGACCACAATAGAGCAAAGAAAATAAAACGTAAAAATGAATGAGAGAGAATTTTACAACTGCTTTATTAAGGAGAAGAAATACACATACATACATACATACATACATACATAACTTCACGCCAGGTCCCTTGCGGGGTAGGCACGAACAACAGAGCGCCATACAGGCTTATTCTTACACACCTCACTTGCTTCTTTGACATTCATAGCTCTTGTCATGCACGCTCGTCTGTTCTTAAGGCTCCTGACATCACCTTCTGCTAATACACGATCAATTTGATCATGGAAGGTGTGTCGTGGCCTTCCGCGACTTCTGCATCCATCCACTTTTGCATTGTATATCTGTTTAGTCATTCTTTCATCATACATTCTTTCCACATGCCCGAACCACCGGAGCATTCCTTTCCTTACCTTCACCCCGACACTCTCTTTCAGACCAACTCTCTTTCTTACTTCGGTATTACGAACGCGGTCCGCGAGCGTCACTCCGCAGATTTTGCGCAGTGCTCGCATCTCGACCGCGTTTACTCTACTTTCATGCTCTCTGTTCCATACCCAACTCTCGCTTCCATACGTGAGCGTAGGTACCAGCACCGCGTTGTGTATGGCAAGCTGGGCTTTCTGGCTGAGGTTCTTAGCGCCTAGAAGTTTACCTAAAGCTCCATTCACACTATTCCCCAAATTTACTCTTCTTTCTATGTCAGCGGTGTACCTTCCATCCCTGCTAAAAGCACATCCAAGATATACAAACTCATTCACTTGTTCCAGCATAACATCATCGACCATTATCCTTGCATTCGTTCTGGTTTCTTCTCTTTCAAACACCATAACCTTTGTTTTCTTCGAATTCAAATGTAAGCCTCTCGCCTGACAGTCATCTTTCATCATCGTGACTAGTGTTTGCAGTTCTGATGGCGATTCGGCTAAAAGCACGGCATCATCCGCATAAAGCAAAGTGCTAACAACTAGATCACCCATCCGCACCCCAACATCCATCAATCTTAATCTCTGGAGACAGTTGTCCAGATATAGGATGAACAGCAAAGCCGACAGCACGCAGCCCTGCCGGACGCCAATATTGACGTCAAACCAGGGCGACAGGCTGCCGTCCACCCGCACGCATGCCATACAGTCCTCGTAAGTGGACTGCACAGCACGCAGCAATTGGCCATTGATCCCATATCCGGGCAATATGTCCCAGAGGTCCTTCCGCACAACCCTGTCAAATGCTTTCTCTAGATCCACAAAACCGCAGAAAACCTTCCGGCCCATAGCCAGCTGCTTCTCCACGATATTGCGGAGCGAGAAAACTTGATCCATACATCCCCTTTCATTTCTGAAGCCCCCTTGTGCATCCCACAGTAATCCATCGGATACCACTCTCATTCTCCTTTCAATAATCTTCGCATACACTTTAGATGCTGTGCTGATCAAACTGATGGCCCTGTAGCTGGCGCACTCCATACGTGACCCCTTGCCTTTATACAAGGGCACGATGACAGCGCGCCTCCAGTCCTTGGGAACCTTTCCCGTCCTCCAGCACAAGTTGCATAAGGACAGGAAAGCGTCCCGGACGCAGGTTCCACCATATTTGATCATCTCAGCAGACACACTATCGATTCCTGCTGCCTTTCCATTTTTCAGACTTCTTATCGACCATTCGATCTCTTCCAAAGTGATCTCGGATGCTGACTCCTCGAAGTCGGTCAAGAAGAAATGCACGTTAAATAAATAGAAAAGCTTAAAATTATTGCTTAACTAACGTTTGCGACATTATAATAAAAATAACCATACAATGCCATAGTATTCATAATTTAAAGTAAATCGGCCAAGTGCGTGTCAATTCTTTTACAACGAAATTTCCGTATAGTTAACAAAAGTCACTATTTTATGTCATACGGCAATAACACCCAAAAATCATAATTAAAAATTATCTATATTCCAAATATTACCCAACTGATTTAGTACAAACATATTTTTAACTTTTTTTAAGTAAGGAGGTATTCTCTTATTAACTTTCTTGTCTCCCAATCTATGAACTTAAATAAAAAATGACATATAGGCATCATTATATTTTTTTTATAATCTGTCCAAACACTTAATGGACTAGTAACTTGCTTTCTTATCCCTAAATTACATGTACTTACTAGGCTTCGCTGTTTTTTCTACGCTAAGTAGAGGCGTATAGTATAAAATCAAACTTTATTCAACTGTGCCTAGTTATTGGGAATAATGGCTATAACATATATACAGGGGGAAAATTTTCAGTGGGGCAGGAAGGGGAAGTACCTTAACCGTTCCATCTATAAAATGGTCTTTGTAAACCATCCATCAGTTATCGTGTAATTTTGATCCTGATTCACTGATTTTCAAAAAAAGTTACAGTAACAAGAAAATGGCCATTTTATTTAAAAAAATGTGCCAATCTATCCTTTTTAAAATACTGATCTTGGAGTACTGAAAAGTCAAAAATTGCAAAAATAAACTCATAGTTACATAGAAATTCAAACAGACCCGGACAGACATGTTTTCGTAAGGATTCTGTTTTTCCAAAATGCCTACGGAACCCTTTAAACAAAATTCTTAAACGAAAAATGTAAACATTAACAATTAAAATAGGTTCATTCAAACATAGAAAATTTCTCTTTCTCGGATCGCAGGTTAGACAAGATACCGAACGTTAACTGATTACATCACACGAAGGTTATTTATAAATTCAGCCCAAAATTATCTTAATGAACAAGAAAACAATGTAATTTATGCTTTTTAATTTTAATCATAATTTCGTAATAGGTAGAGTTGGTTGTATGCATTTAAGTAACAGTCATCACTAGTAAAATATTACATAAGGGGGATCTTTGAAAGTTGGGCAATTCTCATTGCTGGTGGGCGATTGTCCAACGCGAATCATTGTATGTAACCAGGTTTTTTTTAAACTAGCGCTAGATTATAGATGTTTGACTACAATTAACTGATTAGCACTCATAATTATAATCAACAAAATAGTTGAAACGGGAAGATTCTATGAGCAATTATATTTTTAAAGAAACCCTGGTTGCAGCCAATGATGCACGCGGTTGGGCGCTGGGGAATCACCTATTTCCACTTGTGACTGAAAGATTGAGATGAAGAAAATTAAGCTGGTATGGGCATGTAATGAGGAGGGACGAGTCACGTGACAAAAAGATTTTAAACTAGTTGATTGACGGATACGAATGTAAAGGTAGAGCAAAAAAAGTAAATGAAGCAAAATGTGTGTCAAAATCGTAGCAAGACAAAATTCATCGTCTATGCTTATCCCTATGAGAAACAGGCATTATAACAGTAGACATACATATAATAGTAATAATCGACATAGAAACACAGACCGGTTTGCGCCACCATTACATGGTGGAAACACCTCCAGTTAGGACGAAGCGCTTTGCTTTAACTTTTCTGATGCACACTGCTGAAGAGCGAAACAATTTGCTGAAGTCGATTTCTTACAAAAACAATCTAGGAATCGTTAAGTCAATTCAATAGACCTCTTCTAGGGGATCAAGACAAACGCGAACCTATACAATCATAAAAAGACATCCAGACAAATATGAGTAAATAACGGAAACTTCGTTTACGAAATTTACCATGCCAAGAATCGAACTCGGAGTATTTGTGTTCCAGTGAACTAGGCCGGCTAAGTCTTAGCTCACTCAGCTACAGAGGCTGTCATTAAGTATATTGGGGTGACTAGGCTCCAAAATTTTCCATCGGACGTCACAAACATTTATCGTTGTATGTTTTAAACAGAATTAACCCATGTTACATGTTTATACAACAAGCTTTTAAGATAGTTCAAGCCTTATCGCATCCTTTTAAAATTCTTTGCTCTAATACCACCATCATAAAACAGGGTTTTATGTTTACCTTCAACGAACACAATCCCAACTTTTTAGTAGTTGTTAGTTTTAACAGTTGAGAACCTTCTATAGATTACATCACTAATTACTCTTAAGCAACCGTCGTAAAGACTAATGGAAATATTTATTTTTATAACTGGAGTACAGCATACAGGCTCCACGCCTGATGCAAATTTGTAACTATTGTCCTCAAAGAAAATTTTGTGACTCAAAAAAATTGGTTACACAATAATATTCATATATTTATGAAGTTTGAATGGATTACGCCATTTATAATATATAGGCAAAAAAAATTGTAAGGCGCTTGACCTCTAATGCTGTATCAAAGCACTGGCGGTACGTAGTGATAATGGCTGATGAATATCAGAGGCGACTCTAGTCGTTCAAACTAAACTAAATAAGATTTATCAAATTCGTATTATATTATGTAATGAAGCCTCAAAAAGCGAGTATGACTCGCACGTGGTCACATATTTCCTGGTCAAGTCTTAATCAACTGGAAATCTTTATTTCTTAATACTAGTACAAGTATATAAAATAGTCATCAAACTGCCATTAAACTAGGTACTAATAACAAATAAGGTTTCTATCTATGATAGGTATTAGGATATAACGCTTGGACCGTGGGTATCTGAGGCTATGAGCCTCCATAAAAAAAAACTATCAAAAGAACTCATCAATTCTTCAGGCGATCAGAGCGCTGGCGCTACTTCGGACAACGGATCAATATGGCAATCCAGCGAGGAAACGCAGCGAGCCACTGCCTTCTATAGCCAAAGCAGGTCACTGTCTTCTATGGGTAAGGTGCCCAGAAACCTTATCCAACGAAGACTACCTACGCTCAGTATTTTACTTATAGTCATGAGGGATCATAGGTAGAATATAATATAACTAAGTTATCTTGTATTGTTTTAGTTTATAATAAATATCTTATTTAGATACTTAATATAATGGATACAATGAAATTCCATTTTATTTATGGTAATACCATTTAAGGTTCTATTTAATAATTGAAACTTATCATGCGAAGCCGGAACTTTGAAAGCTCTCTCGTAAATCAACTCATTAATCACAGCGATAAAATAAATTCAGATATATTCTTCGTAATTGTTATTATTATCAGTAATAAGATAACAATTTTCTTCATGGGAATCTTACAGTCACCCAAATAACATTTATTTAAGCAAGATATTAAATCCTCTTATTAAAAATTACGTGTTATAATAAAAAATTGTACGCCCAACCGGCAAAAATCATGTGCTCAGTATATAACAACAAGACCTTTGTATAACCATGTTTTTATGCAATAAATTATTTTGATTTGATTTGATTATTCAAATGCAGATAATATGTCGTTTGAGTAGGTAATTTAATGAATCAACGTCTGAGTAATGATGCTAAGTCTACAAACATAATGTTTAGATATTATATATAGATGTGAAAGTGAATATTTTTGGATGTTTACTACTCCATCTTCGCACTTAGAATTGAAACAGAAAATTAGATGAATATATTATAGTGATGCTACCAACTTTCGAGTTAAATACTAATTTAACCCAAAAAATACTATCATGCTACATCTTGGTGCCAGAAGTTTCCGAGAGCGAAGCCGCACGGAACCTATTGGTTATCTGTAATATAATTCTAGAGAGTTCGAGTTTGAACAATGCGCTTAAGAACGTGAAAAAAAAAGAAAGAAGAAAATTTTATAAAATATTTATTTGGATACATTGTGAGAAGTTTATTATACATATTATATATTACACATTAGAAAAAGATGTAACACAAATACGTCACTAACAATATGTCTCGCGATGATAGCAAATGGGCGAAGTTTAGCAAATACCAGGCACAAGTCGTGTCTGAAGCTGGTTTTGAACTGCACCCTGGGACGGACGGATGTCGCAATGATATATCTTTAACACACATATAGGTGAATATTTCAAGTGGGCCTTCAGGGCTAAGTCCCAAACTATGCTAAGTAGAGAAAAATGTTCATGAGTCTTGAGGCCGGTTTTGACCAAAAGTAAAGTATCATTAGATTTTTCAAAAACAATTACCCATGTCAGAAATCGAGTCAGCTATACCAAATCATAGTGTAGGTTGTAAGAATAAATGTCTGTGAAGGAATGTCAAACAAAACACCAAGGGAAAGGGTTGTTTTTGAAGAAAATGTTCTATTTTCCATACAATATGAATAAACCTCACATCATTTGATTAAATATGGAAACTATTCATACATCCAACTACTAAATTATAATGGCATAATAATAAGTATGTACATTGTATTAAAGAATTATAATAAACAATATTGTTAGGAAACAGAAAAACAATCAGGAGACTAGGATTCCCAGAATGCAACTTTTAGAAATTTTCTCTGTTTGTTAAAGTACCACAAGAAAACTACTGAACGGATTTAATTGAAACTCGACACGTAGGTAACTTATATCCGAGGCAACACTTAGGACAGTTTTTATCCCGATAAATAACGCGGAGTTGACAAATATAGCCAAAACGGTTGAGGCATATAAAATGTACTCCTTGGGTTGCGGTATGATCACGTTTGTTTGGCGCCGCTGTTGCAATTTACTAACAAATACGTCGTCATGGCAACGACGCGAATGAAGTTTCGCTGGCACATGCTAGTATGAAATAAATATTTAGATGGTCAAAAGCTCAGTAGGAGCTTTTAAGTTTAACGAAGATGAATGAATGACTCACCGATGCCAGTGCGACGGCCATGTTTCCGCTTATCTGATAGGAGAATCCCTATCACAGTATCTATTTGACCATCACTCAACTTTCACCACGAACGGGCTGTGATGTTCATACACCCTAAGTTCTCATATCACAAACAAGCCCAAACAGATAAGACGAACACACAAAGCTCGCACATACAAACTGTTCACATAACGTGCGCTCAGCCCGGTTGTTGCGGATGAATGCCGTCGCGGATAAAGCACGAAAAAGTCAACGGTTCCCACGTGAGAGAAATGCGCGTGAGCAAACAATGGTGGAGGCTGCGCGCGAGTCGAAAGGTGGGCAAAAAGCGAATGAGCGCAGGCGCTGTATGCTCACCACCACGCGTCCCCGGCTGGTGGCACCGGCGACGCCGACCCATCCACCACTCTATACCTGCTGACCCAATTCGTGGCCAACGATTATTGTCGGAATTTAAATCCTTGCCCTTTCGACACGGGACACCTGGCCGGTGGCGCGCGGCAAGTTCGTCGGTAGGATCAACAACACAGCAGCGTGTTCTCGAAATATTTACACCCCGCTGGTTTATGTTGATGAGAATTGTATATTAAAACTAATTTTTGAAAGGTATATGCGCGAGTTCAATTCGATTATAAGTTTTTGTTCTGATCTCTGATTTATTTTATAGTGATCGTGTATATATTGTGAATGACTGATTGATTGACTGCTAGGGTATCAAATCGTTACATCAAGACATGAAAATTGTATATAACCAGTAAAAATAAATGTACAAATAATACTGTTACATACCGACAAAGAAATGCGCACCTGGTTTATTACCCTTCTCGCATTCGGAATTCTTTTGTTTACTTTGTGTTTAAAATTTGTGATTAGATTGTCTAATTGCAAATTTTGTCTATTGTTATTGTTTTCGACTTTGTTGGCCGTTCGCAGGAATAATTAACCAGATGTGCAGATAACGTTTTCTCGGAAAACCTCAGTCAACGCGGTCCTTTGTTGCATTATACAGTTTAGTATAAAACGATGCCCGAATGGGGGGTGAGGCAGTCAAGCAACGATTACGATACTAGCAAGACATGTGTAGTGCATTTGATAAGCGATATAGTGACAGACTTTGCGTTTGTACTGGTTGTACCCAGTTATTTATTCGTACCTGTTTTATACGTGTTTGTACAGTTTTAATAAATTCTATAGTTATTCCAACGGCATTTTAATTCGAGTCCTGCGTAACTCCTAACAATGCTTACGTTAAGTGAGGTACTATATATACCTCACACAGCTACATTG
Source organism: Dendrolimus pini (assembly GCA_949752895.1). Taxonomy (NCBI): domain Eukaryota; kingdom Metazoa; phylum Arthropoda; class Insecta; order Lepidoptera; family Lasiocampidae; genus Dendrolimus; species Dendrolimus pini. The sequence goes on along the minus strand of OX457130.1, from coordinate 8,685,728 downwards.
AAAACAATTTTCCAACACTCGGTTATATGTATGACGGCCAACCCTTACACAGATGCGAGAAACAAAAGAAAACCTACAAATAAACAGACAGACGGAAATGGCGACTACATAAAAGTATTGTTTTTGCCAAAATAGTTACGAAACCTTATAAATATTAAAACCAGGACATTGTTCTTTTAGCAACGGTAATTGGACACAAATTAGTGCTTATTCGTTTTATTAATATTAATAATATAATTGAAACAACTTATGATAATAATTACATATATGATTATTTAAATAGAAATTTAAAATGTACATTTCTTTATTATATCACATTTCTTAATTGTGTTAAAATTAAGTAAATTATTTGTTACATAATATGTTACGGTATTTATTCGCGTGTTTAAATTAAATAAATAAATCAGCTGTGCTCATAATGTGTGACAGACAGCGTCCGTTCCGCGAGCATTCACGGAAGGTATGATAAGGAAGTATGTTGTGCAGTCAAAAATATGTATTACTTGTGATCCTAGCAGACGTTGTCCTGTCCTGAAAAACTGAAAATCAAGGACCCGGTTCTAGTGCCTTTACCCACTCACACACACAAAAACCAAATCATCAAAATCGATCTAATAGATTACGTGGATTCTAGAACCTGATCCCAGCGGCACCTACCGGTTCCAATGGTGAATCTAAACCACCCATTCAAACACCCCAAAGAAAATCACCAAAATGGTCCAAGAGATTAGTAGGATCGTAGACCCCGATCTCAATGCCATCTGCCGGTTCAAATTGTGAATCAAAACTGTCCCAGGACCCACTCAAACACACAACAAATTCGTTAAAATCGGTAAGTTATGCGCATACATACATTTCTGCGTTTCAATTTTATTTATATAGATATTGTATAGGTATTATAAACTATATTTAATCTCGTCAAAATATTTTCATTAGACTGTTATGAACGTAATTTTCGTACAATGAATAAAAATTTAACTGCCAGTTTTTATTTATCCTTAGCGCATGAGTATTTCCATCCTGGCTTAGAAGGCTTCATCTAAAAGAAATGAAAAGACTATATTTATAGCTGAAGCATAGTAGACAGGCTGACAGCCCGTCTGTGATGGAAAGTGATTACCATTGCCTATGGACATTAGTAACACCAGAAGTGATACCTGCCGGCCTCAATAGGAAGCATATGGCATACTGTAGATCAGTAGAGGTAGCTATCTAGTCGGACAAATGCCCTACCACCTGTATACCTGTAGGTACGTTTTGACGTATGAGACATCACTCCGCCCGGTTACAGGTATTAGCAGATATTAGTATCCATTTCCTGTACCTGCACGGATAAACAAATAGCGACGTACTTACGAGATGTTCCTCCAAACCTAACAACCAATTTTGGAAAGGATCAATCTCAGATTTTTTAACACGAGGCTGGCGTGGTTCAGCAGTCTAAAATCGACGAACGATGCCTCTTCAAGACGCTGACATCTACTTGTATTTTGCGTTGCTCCATATTGTAAAAACAATTTTATATTCCTAAGAAATGCTTTTTCAACATCGTGAGGAATGATATGGGTGCCCATTGTTTTATAATAAAGTTTCTTTACAGTTCTCATAATAAGAAGGAATAAGTAAGAAATCCGAGTACGGAGTTTATATCAATCGCTCCGATCCCAGCCAAACTTTTAAGCTAATATAATAATAATGATAACGCTCGCAATCATAAGATAAGGCTAAGCCTTCGATTGTCTCGGATAGGGTGCGATCATAAGAAACTTCAATAAAGCAAACAACAAACAAATATCAAGTACAGGTATCCTGCAGAATCTCTTTTGATTTATTGTAAATTATACAACACAGTTACAATACAAATAAGGTATTGAGGACAATCCTTCTGCTAATATTCTTAAATCTGTTGAATACCTATATTGCTAAACGAATACAATCTTAGTTAGTATTCAAACTCAGGTACAGTTATTCAGTGAAATTGTAAAATTTCGAAGAGTCGCAACGCGTATTATTTACTAAACAGAATGCTTTCGCAAAGATCCCCGTACACAGTCAGTTCACGTCCCGATTATGAGCCAACTTTTACTCGAGCAGACAGTTTTGCGTGCCATCATGTATTTTGCACAACCAATAATATCGTCATTTATAGTTTTAGCTTTAAAGTTTCCTGCTTCTTCCTTTAACGTGACCTATCGGTTTGTTATATAGCTCAAATAATTATAAATCATGTCTTGTACGATTATATCTTTCGCTTCTCCTTTTATTAACCAATCCATAAATTTAAATCGGCTTGTAGTATCCTTTGTCTAAATTTTGATACGTTTTCCGATTTGGTCATGATGAGTATTCTTTCGTACACTGTTTTACTTAACCTTAACTCATTCATACAGTGTTGTCACATACATACTTGGTCTATTTTCACCCATTCTCTCTAAATGGCATTATAGTAATCCTTTTTCAACCATTGTATTATTCGATTATTAAAAAGAACGGTCGCTTTTTGGACTATCCTTTTACATATTCTTTAACTCAATAATATCTTCTAATTAACGTAACAGAGATTTCGAACCTCAGGACACCTAAACCTTTTCAAAACATTAACGTAGTTTTCAGAAATAATTTTATAATCAAGTTCGGATATTCTAAAACAGAACATTTGCCGACATTGAAGTAAATGACAGAAGGTTTGAGAAGGTACATGTAATATAATAAGCTTACTATTATAAACTATTATAATTATTAAAAGTTTTAACTCAACACACATATTTTATCTCTGAATATTAAATTAGAAATTGTCAGAAACTTGTAACTTAAATCACTGAAATCATAAACACCAACAACGAAACAAATGTGGTTATATACAATTTACACCCTCCATATAAATATGTAATACACTAACACAATGCGAACTTGTGAAAAATCATTTTTGTTCTTCATGTCAAGGTTTAAAGTTTATATTGTTTGAATTTATCTTAAAAGGTGAAGTCATGTTCAATTTCCTAACAAAAATTGATTTAAAATACATAAGTATGCATCTAACAAACCTAATCATTGTTTTTTTACATTGTAAGACGAATCAGTCCCTCAATATTGCTTTGGGTTTATACTAAAACAATATTCAGGCGGAACTACGCTTGTGATTATAATTCGAAAATTAAAAATTGTTTTTATGTGCAATAGGCATGGACATATTTTTTAAAAAAGGAGATACTCTTCACATATCCCAAGCTGCAAGGACTGCAGAGTACTGTGGGCTTCGGGGGCCAGATAGCCGCTGGAGCACCCACTAAAACTCATCGACGTTCCTTCTGTTGCTATATGACGGGATCATGCATAAAGCATATGCCGGCTCCGTGAATCCCACAGCCGTATGCCTACCCTTATGGGCAGGACTCCTAGTCCTCAATTCCAGATTGAGATAGGCTTGCGGAGTACCGATGCGCCCCTTACTTGATGGCGGGAGACGTTAATGTCTTCGTGAGTTGTTCTTACTTCTTCGGACCTTCTGTAGGCTGGAGGTCCTGAGCTATCTGTTACCGTCTTATCCTTGTGTGGCAGAGACGTGCAAAGCTACTCTCTGCACTCTCATGTTTCACCGCCTCCTTCGTGCAATTGGCTTCCTCGTAGGAGACGACGGGGTTCCAAGCGTTTTGGCGCCTGTCCATGGCCTGAACCACGGCTGGGATCAGCACTCCAATCTTTACGTCAAGGATACAGCGTTCTTCGTCCCTTGCTGAACACTCCTGAAAAGTGCAGAGCGACATGTACTCGATTCCTGCACTACAGTGATACCTCGACGTCTGCTTACTTCCTACGCGATACAGGTACCTTTTGAACCTCCCGTCTAACTTTTCATGGATTAGGATTTCTAATAAGTTCTTACGCAAATCATCTATTGATTAAAATTAAAGAAGATATTAAATAAAGCCATATTCTATGTCAAAATTGCTACTGATCCCTAAAAACCGTCAGTTACTGTCATTAATGATGTTACTAGACAAGGAAGCCTAAAATAGCAAAAACAATGGTGATCGTACGAGTTGGAAAACACATAATATATTACCTAAGCTTGTGTGTTAACCTCAGAAAAACGGGTATGAAGTAACGCGTCAAGTTAGATTGTATCTGATTGGGACTATTGCCAATAAACAGATATTTAGCAAACTTTGTTTAAATTTCTAAGGTAATTCTTTTTTTCTTATTTTAATTATACCATAATAAAAATTCCTTTGTATTTTTCTTTTCTATGTATCGTCATATTATACTATAAGAAAAAGCAAGAAGATAATAGGATAGTTGACAGTAGAATCAACTAAGATACTTTTTATCAATTTAGAAAACGCCGAAGCTGAAGATTTTGTACGAGCGTTGCAAATTATAACGTCATTTATATAACGAGTCAAATAGTAAATTAATTATAAACAATAATTAAAATTATTCCTATAATATTGTTACGAGTTGCGGGGCTTGAATTAAAATGCTGTTAGAATTACTATAGAGTTTATTAGAACTATACAAACACGTATGACATAAGTACGTATAACCAAACACAACAAGTCCAAACGTAATGCAGAAGGTCGTAATTCCAAAAAACGCGCAAAGTCCGTCACTAAAAGATTCCCGATTGTAGTACACACGTCTTGCTTCGCTCGTGGTTATCGCTCGACTGCCGCCTCATTCGATCAGGTGGTCATCGTTTTATACTGCACAAATGGAATGTCCCCGTATCTAAGTTGACTTTAATCCGACACACCTGGCTAATGACCGCCATAAAAGATTACAATACAACAACGGACTGTTCTCTAAAATAATTAGTAAACGCATGCCAATAAATAAGTAAACAAAAGAAGTCAAAATGCCGAAAGGCAATTAAATGTGTTTTTACAGGTATGCAGGTGGGAATTTGTTTTTGTCGGCGTCTAGGTCGTAACAATATTTTAATTTCTAATTTTGACATAATATTTGAACGCGCGCTTTTATATGAATATTTCTTCAAAATTCATTGTAATATTTGTCAACTACCCCATTATAGTTCTTTAGTAAAATTTTGGCAGAAAGGTTCCTTATTAAGGAAGGTTCCTACTTAAGGTTTTTATTTCAAAAATGTATAAACTCTATTAAAAATGTTGATTTATTCAAAAAAACTTGATTGTTTATAGAAATTTTATATAATATTATTGAAATCAGTTAGTCACAATTAGTTATCTGTTGTTTAGAATATCAATTACTGGATGATTAAAACAATAACAACGTTATATGGGACTAAGACTTGCTTAGCATACTCAATAACAACTTCATTAAATTATGCATCTACACTAATCCATATGCAGAAAGAAAATCAAATAGAGAAGCAACTCGCGTATACCGGATAAAAACAACGAACAGTGCATGCAGTTCACCATTTTTATTAAATTTACTACCATACATATTACTGTTAAATTCATTCAATTTTCTAAAAGTCATGTGACAAAATTACGTTGACTTCAAAGATTGAAAATTGTAACCTGTCGCCACTATGATGGGTGGAACCATTGATATATAAAAAACCCAAGATGCACAAACAACGCCTCAAAACCGTCGTCCTACAATGAGCGCAACTTTCTAAATAGTGCGCTCATTTCAAATAGTCTCGCGTCGCTCGCGTCTAAGTGCGCTCGTTAAAAATGCCGAAGTGTTCTCTCACAAATTGCAAGAATATTACGTCAAAAAGGTTAAAAAAGGATGGGATATCATATTTTCGGTAAGTAAAAGAGTTTATTGATTAGTTTTTGTTGTTTTATGTCTGAATATAGGAAGCAATATGTGATTTTGATTTAATTTGTCTAAAAACTTTACTCAAGGTCGCATAATAAAAACCTGTTCTTGTCAATGGACTCGATTTTTATTGTTGTGTTTATTTTTTTAATTAATAAGTTTATGTACTTTTGAACTTTTTTGTATTTAGTTTTTGACAAATATGGTTACGTTATATAATTTGATATAGGAGAAAAGATAGTCAATTTGACGATTTTTTTTAATGTTCGTAAATATTATAATGTATATGGATTAATAATGGGACAACTTATGGGTTCGCGATATGCGGCATGCTAATGTCAGAAGTGTCACGTAGTCTGTGAGTGCCGCTTTGGCGCAACATGTCACATTAAAAACTTCTTGAAAACTTAAAAGCGTATTTTTTATATTTTAGTTATCCTCGTGATCCTATACGATGTGAAGAATGGAGATTACTTGTTAGTCGACAAAGGCGTGAACAATTTTTTAAGCCGAATAATTCGAGCGTCGTTTGTTCAGAACATTTTTTGAACGAAGATGTGTATGTCACTGCAAAGGGCATAAACCGTATTCGTAAAACGGCTGTTCCTCGCGTAGTGGTAAGTAACTCGTTAACCAGAAAAATAAATTTGTCAAATACTAGTAGTATCGTACCTTCATTCAATTATTTTTTTGTTATCATAATTATTTTTTCAGGATATGTCACCACAGGAACTCAAGATTGTAAGTAACTGCGATGAAGAACGAACGGAACCTTAGTGCCGCTGTATTTTAAAATATTATTTTGTGTGCTAGCAGATACTTAACATTTTGATTTTGCTTACAGATTCAAATACCAGATGATGGCGGGGATACTGAAGTCTGTGGTATAAATTCAATGTTAGATTTAGAAAATAAAAAGGAATTCGAATCTCCTACTACTTCTTTAAGCATAGGGTCAATTTTGGATACACGTCAAAAAGTTCGTATAAAAAACACACTTCACAAATGCCTCAAAAGGTTAATTAGCAAGGAAAAAGTCATTAACAACTTAGGAAAAAAAAATATTATTTATATATTTCCAATACATAACTTCTTTTATTTCATATCCCACTCAATGCTTCGGCTTGAGTATGTCATTCCTTGACCTTTGGATCAGGGGTGAACGTCACATGTTTTAATAATAAATACCTTTAATATAAATAAATGATTATTACAGTTAATATTTGGTGTATTGATATATACATGTCCTATCCAAAAAAGTATTTACGCTCAAATAAAAGTATAATTATGTGTTTAGAACACAATTTAACAAACACTTAAAATACTAAAAATAAATGTCACAAGAAAAAAATATAATTAATATATAATTATATAAAAGTTCGTCTCCACTCATCCTTGTCCTATCAAGAACCGTTGGTCGTAATGCTTTTCGAGACGTTTTTGGCGGGAACTGAAAGGTGATGTTGTGCTGTGCAGTTTTATTTTCTAGAAATGTGTAAAATTACTCTAAAATGAACAATAGTTGTAGGATATTGATAGTTTTTGAGTAGGGATTATGTGTTTTGTGAGAAATGTGAACTGCATAGTCAAATGTGGCCTTTTGAGTTGTCACAAGAACTCCGTTGAATGGCACTAGCTGATTACCTACAGTTCAGCTGTGCTACACATAGGCTTAAGAAAATGAAGAAACCAAATGTATATTATAAACTAAGATCTGGCTTAAAGGCCTAGTTGCCAAGCCATAAATATAATAAAATAATGCTTTTCGAACACTGCGTTGTAAAAACAACTTTATACAATTTGCGTAAGGTTGAATTTGCAAAAATATAAGCATAACTATAACTACATAGGTATAATTGGTGAGTGCTTGGGACACTTCCGAGCGTTACTTTTACTCGACAATGTGTATCTAGGGTTTTTTATATTTATTTTTTTATTTTTTTTTATATATCAATTGGTGTACAATAAAGAGTTATCTATCTATCTATCAATGGGTGGAACACAAAAAAAAATTCATCACATAGCATAAATAATACATATGGCTAAATTTTTTACCTATGTCATCTCTAAATAATACTGCCGCATCGAACCATTACGTTCATGGATGTTACTTATAATAAATATAAATGTGAAAGTAGCTTTGTTTTGTTGTATATTGTTTTCTTCTAACGACCTTGGCATTGAATTAATTATTATGAAATTGGATACATATAGAATTTTAATTAAGGTGAATATAGGACACTCTGAGATACTTTTTTTGTTGCAGGTGTTCAGCAGACAGGCAGACGGCCCACTTCATGGAAAGCGGTTACCATCGCCTGCTGCTCCCTTAAGGGAGACTGGAACTCAAGGTTGTTATGGCGACATACTTTAGATCAGGGGTGGTAGCCCTCCAGTCTGGCAAATGCCCTACCACCTGGCTGTGGGTTGTTTTTTCGCCTCTTACGACAGGCCGCCTGGCCGCAGGAAATTGTATTCTTTCTCCGTTCCTGCACGGATACATATACATAAGTAGTATATAAATATAGTAAGTATATAAATACTTTTAACCTTTTTAGGTGGCACTTATGCAAAATGCATTACGCATTATTAATAACGCTTTTTACCAATAAGACCGCTATGGTTTAGTTTTAGTCTAGCGGTTTTATTCATAATGAGTTAGAGTAAGTTTGTAGGCTTCTTTAAGGTTCTCAAAGAAACCTGCAAACTTACTTGTACTCGTCGTTATTACCAATAAGACTGTGTTAGTTTATTTTTGAAGTGGTGTGCAATAAAAAGATATCTATCTATATTTCAATTTTGCAAAAGTTTATCGTATATACTAGCACATTTAAATATCTGATCTATTCATACAGAATACAAATAGCTATCAGAAGCAAAATGAGGGATAATTATTATCTAACACATAATACTTAATAAGTACTTCATTAAAATTAAAACATCGAGCCTGTCATAGCAAGAAAAACTGTTTTTAATTAAAATTTAAATTCAAATATGTTTGTTGATTACTTAATATGACTGTTAGGTGCCGACGTTAGTTATAACTTGGAAGTGGCAACTTAATTAGGAAGTAAGCGTTTCAAACAATTTCTAGTGTCTTAAGTAACAGTAATAATTGCGATCCGCAATCTATTTTTTAGGAAAACAAAAGAGAGGGGGCTTTAGACCCAAGAAATGTAATGAGTTGAGATATAGCTTAAAAAACCGTTATATATTCGTATTACAAAATGGAGTATAGCCCTAAATCTAAAGACTGTACTAGGAACCAGTAAATTAGTAATCGATTGCCACAATCGTTTTGGGTGAATGAATTTCAACAATTAATAATATGCAATCACTTACACCACACGATTAATTAATTCAAAATTGCTAATCCCACTACAGTTATAAAAAATAAAAACACAATTAAAAAAACATAAAACACTCTTATCTTATTACAATCTGGGCCCAACACCGTATGATAGCTAATCCGTCTTCTTTGGAATAGATATAAAATTTGTGGCTGGGCTATAAAAATACAAGCCAAGCACCAGTAATAACAGCCCATAAATATCCCACAGCTGGGCTCGGGCCTCCTATTATAGGGGGAACGGACAGTATACTCGCCACGCTTATCCAAGGCGGCTTGGCAGGTTTGCCATATCGGTTATCTCGATGTGCAGGTAGCATCACGATGTTTTCCTTCATCGCGTGCGCGAGCCATTACGCTACCACGACTTATTAGTACTCAAGCCAAGCACTAAGATGTGTCTGCGGGGGCCTTTGCTTTATGCAAGGAAAGCAAAGGATCACGACCCCCGTATGACGAAGTGAATGTGTTCTCCCAGGGCACATTCATGCACTTTAGTTGCGCTGGATCGGCTGGGTGTAACTCTGTTCTAAATCTCAGCCTTTCCTTCCCAACGGAAGCGCAGGGGACGTAACGGGAGGAGGGGGTTTTTAGCGGGTATTAGGTCACTGCCCGTGCAGTTTCTCTTGAGTCTCCACACTACCTGAGTCGATCGCGGGTGGATCACTGCTAAAAGCATACTATGCCGCCCCCGACCGACGTGCGCCTGTCCTTGCAACGGCCCAGGTGTGCGTAAATCGGTAAGCATTTTCCCTTGCCTCAAAAAAAAAGCCCTAAGATATGTCTAATATAAATGACGGTCTGGATTTAATATTATTTTTAGCATTCCTTTAATAGGGAAAATTGCCTAAACTCAATTTGCAGACCCTGGTTGGCAAGAATTTGAAATGTTATGTTTCACTGTGCAATTGTATTTCTATAGAAAGGCATATATTATGTCAAGACATGTATGTGTAACGTTTTCGTTAAAAACGTTTGTCTTTGTTGAAAATCTCGATTGTTTAGTGCATCTTCGAGCTACCACAAGAACTGTCATGTTCGATATCAATTGACATCTACAATTTGACTCAGGCGTTTGATCGAAGAATACCCTAAACCATGAATCAATGATATCATGATATGTATCAATGATTCTCGATAAACGCTTGATACACAGATGGTGCAGTTCGCGAATTATGTGGGCTTTCATCATTTGCCTACGAAAACGTAAAAAAACGCTTAATCGAAAATGTATATCTCAAAAATTGATTCTCACTTAATTTTTCTATAATTATACTATTATAATTTTATAATTTATTTTATTTATTCTTTTTATAATTTTTATTAGTTATAATTAATTAATTAGTGCCTTCTATGTATATACATATTCTTCTCACATCGGTGCCGAATATAAAAATAAAAATAACAACACTTCACCTATTGGTTCAAATAAAAAGCAATTTAGAAACATCATTATCGACATGTTTTTCTTGAAAACTGGCTAAGGATAATTTTCTGCGGTTTATAAATCGGAGAGTAGTTTTGAACGAATTTTTTTTTTGTTGTAGTCTATGACAGCGTTTAAGACCTTAAATAAATAGATTAATTACCCTTGCACTTGAATTATTTATCCGAAAACTATTAGTGGACCCGGCAGACGCTGTCCTGCCGTAAAAAATAAAAATCTATAACCCGATTGCAGCGCCACCGCGCCACCTACCGATTCAACCAATCTAAGCCATCCCGGGACTCACTCAAAAAACACAAAGTGTCATAAAAATCTAACAAGCCATTTTGAGTTTTAGCCAGACTAACGAACAGCAATGGATTTGAATATAAAAAAAGATACTTATGTATCTACTTAAGTAAACAAAAGAATACTCGGTAAATAAAAGTCCTTGCATAAACGACAGCTGAAATTTAATACATTTTTAACAGATTACTAAAAATATTTCCGTAACTTTCTTGGTTATTAGCGGAAGCATCAATTAAGAATGTGTTATTAAAACAATACCAGTGGGAACTTAAAGCCTCAAAAACATTATCAAAACGTCTTAAGCACCTCTTACTTCTTTAATGCATTAATAAACATATATATTAGTCAGTAGGTGTTATTTTGTATGTATCTCCCGGTGAGATGCAGAGTTTATTTGAACGATTTGCTAGACAAATTTGACCTTGATTCTGAGGTATGGGACCTAAACTCTCCACGCTCATTGTTTGATGTTTCATTCACTTTTTACTACGCCTTTTGTCAGCAATAAGCTTAGGTGCTAAGACGATTATCTTTATGGTGTTCAAATTCAAACATTTTTATTCAAACTACGTTCCAGTGGAGAACATTTTTTGAAGGTCATGCGTATAACACATTATATATATATATATATAAGTTCAGCACACAGACATTCCACCTGATGGTAGGCGGTTACCTTCGCTTATGCACATTAATTGTAACACTAAAGGCGCTACCAATGTACTGCCCCTCTGAACCTGGCCACTAATGCCGAAACACAACTCACGTTTGTTATGGCAGCGTGCTCTAGACTAGGGGTGATAGGCATCCAGACAGGCAAATGCTCTACCACTTGGCTGTGGGTGTTTCGTCGCCCCTTACGACGGGTGGCTCGGCCTCAGGAAATTGTATTCTTTTTCCGTTCCTACACGGATGAAACGGTTCTAAGAAAGAAGCCTCCAAACTTACTATAACTCAATATGGGTAAGACCATTATTGTGTTCACTCGGTAAAGTTATGATGTTGTTTACCAAACTCACATGGTTGTTTATTCACATGGGTCATACAGGACCCAGCTGAGTACATTCAAGTAAATTATTATGTATTACTAAGCATGATTAACCCTATAAAACACCGAGGCTATAATTATCTGACAAAACACTCTCCAAATAAGTTTCCTCGTGTAAACCATGTTCAATATACCGCAAAATAACAAGATCCCTTTATCTATTTCTGCTCTCGGTAAATGTGCATAAACGTGGAACCAGAAAATTACGCGTTTTTTGTGTTTAAACATTTTAAATATGGTTTGCTATGGTATAATAATGACACCAAACTCATCGGCAAGCCATTATTTACACAAAAAAATAATAAATAATACAATTAATTATGTTAAGAACGTGCGTTATATCGATAGAAATAATGTTCAATTTTACCTACTAATTATAATAAAAACACTTTTATTTTGGGATCAGTCTGCAAATGTAACATATATGACATGATTAAAATAATTAATAATTATAAAATCGACTATTACGGCATTGCTAAAAAGCCACCATATTTTGTAATTATTATTTATTTATTTAGGTTTATGACTTGCCAGCAAGGCCTTGAAGCCAGATTGCACTATTATTATACTTTCTTCATTTTCTTAAGTCTAAGTATATAGCTCAGCTGAATTGTAGATTATCTATCAACCGACGCCATTTAACGGAGGTCTTGTGACTCGAAAGGCCACATTTGACTATACAGTTCACATTTCTCACAACAACACCTAATTACTACTCAAAAACTATCAATATCCTACAACTACTGTTCATTTTAGAGTAATTTTACACTTTTTTAGAAAATAAATCTGCACAGCCCAACATATCATTTCAGTTCCCGCAAAAAATGCCATATTTTGTAATTTGTAAGTAGAATCTCAGGTTAATAGTATTAAGAGACCTTAGACCATTAAACCAATGGACAAGCCTCGTATGAGCATACCCCTCCGCCAAGGTACAAGATTATAAAATCTAACGCGTTTATAAAAACTAGTTCAATAATCGATTTCTAACAGTCTTAGTATCGTTATGGCTGTGTGAGGAGCTCCTCAAAAATGCCAACCTGTGCTGTTAACGTGTGCGATAAAAAGTCAAATACCTCAAATCTAGAAAAAGATGGTGTAACATTTCATATGTAAGTATTTTCTTGTCTAATAATTGCTTATTTTTAATAAAATAACTTATAGTTGTTTATTAAACTTGATGTTTAAAACATCGATTCTATAATCGAATTAATGAAACATCTCGCATCGACTTCCGACGAATCTCTGTTTTACTTTGAACTGTTATTGCGAAGAAATTGAGTCTATATTTGTATAACAATGCCCATATTGTAACTTCACACACACACTCACGAGACTAATGCGAAATTCTTCAAGAAATTATAGTCCTTATTGCGTTGGAGACTAATTTGAAATTTGAATATCGAAGTTTGTTTTTTTGGCTACACGAGTCTGCCTATAGTGACGTAATATGTACATATAACTCGTGTCGATATCGATAAAACTACCTTTGATACTGTTAGTCGAAAATATGTTATACTAATAACGACCCACTTTTAGGGTTCTATTGTAAAATAAGGAACCCTTATGATTTCGTCGTGTCCGTCTGTCCGTCTATTTTCCGAGATTAGGTCTACACTGCTGAAATTTGGTACATTTAACTGTAACCTATACTAGGAAAAATATTCAAATGTGAGAGTTTTTTTAAGTATTGCTCCCACAACATGAAAAGTTACGATTGTAAAAAGTACTGCTTTTACCCCATCGAATTTAGATTATTCATATTTTTGTATATATTTATATAAACTTTTATAACACTACAATGTCATAAACATTACACTATACAACAATCATGCGACGTGTTTGGGAAAGCTTGACGGACTTTAATAAATTTAAAGTTTATTAGGTTTTACAAATTTTTTAATGATTTAAATACTTTCTTGTTTAAGAAGGTTTGCCTTCGGCATTTGGCATGGTTTAGTGCAATAGAGTTGTTTATTTTAACTTTAATTTTGCTAATCAGATATACTATATCAAATTATATTTATTTGGACAAATTTGAAAATCCTGACTGAATTAGACAGGGTTATTAATAAGAAAGGAATGCTCCGGTGGATCGGGCATGTGGAAAGAATGTATGATGAAATAATGACTACACAGATATACAATGCAAAAGTGGATGGATGCAGAAGTCGCGGAAGGTCTTTACTTTAATGGTCTAAGTAAGAGACAAAGTCTTTACTTCACTTTGCTAAATGTCAGGCAAAGGCACTAAATCTATACAGCATGAATATCAACATTATTAAATCAAACTGAATATCTTTGACTGATCTGAAAATACTGAAATTTAGAATTTTCACATTATTGTGATTAAGATACATACATAACTTCACGCCAGGTCCCTTGCGGGGTAGGCACGAACACCAGAGCGCCATTCAGGCTTATTCTTACACACCTCACTTGCTTCTTTGACATTCATAGCACTTGTCATGCACGCTCGTCTGTTCATAAGGCTCCTGACATCACCTTCTGCTAATACGCGATCAATTTGATCATGGAAGGTGTGTCGTGGCCTTCCGCGACTTCTGCATCCATCCACTTTTGCATTGTATATCTGTTTAGTAATTAATTCTTTCATCATACATTCGTTCCACATGCCCGAACCACCGGAGCATTCCTTTCCTTACCTTCACCCCGACACTCTCTTTCAGACCAACTCTTTCTTACTTCGATATTACGAACGCGGTCCGCGAGCGTCACTCCGCAGATTTTGCGCAGTGCTCGCATCTCGACCGCGTTTACTCTAATTTCACGCTCTCTGTTCCATACCCAACTCTCGCTTCCATACGTGAGCGTAGGTAGCAGCACCGCGTTGTATATGGCAAGCTGGGCCTTCTGGCTGAGGTTCTGAGCGCCTAGAAGTTTACCTAAAGCTCCATTCACACTATTCCCCAAATTCTCTCTTCTTTCTATGTCAGCGGTGTACCTTCCATCCCTGCTAAAAGCACATCCAAGATATACAAACTCATTCACTTGTTCCAGCATAACATCATCGACCATTATCCTTGCATTCGTTCTGGTTTCTTCTCTTTCAAACACCATAACCTTTGTTTTCTTCGCATTCAAAATGATTAAGATAATTATTATATTTTTGTAGTTTGTATATATAATTACCGACATGCAATGCCAATGTTAGCAAAACCTAGTATAGGTGTTCAATGGTCGTGAATAGTGATAAAGACACTGGGTTAAGTTATGTTATCTCCAGATCAAAGCCCACGAATCGAGCGAGCGAAGTGCTGCGGCAGCGGCCGCCGAGTGGCAGAATTAACTAGTTGCCATTTATTTGTTGATAACTATTTAAATAATAGTTAAAATCACTAATATGAAAAATCTAAAATTTCGTATTTTCATGTCATTTAAAGATCTTCAGTTTGATTGAATAATATTGATATTCATGATGTATGGATTTAGTGTCTTTGCCTGATATTTATTAAAGTGAAGTAAAAACTTGGTCTCTAAATAAATATTATTAACCTGTGATTGTACTTACAAAATATGGTGGTTTTTTAGCAATGCTGTAATAGCTGATTTTATATTATTAATTGTTTTGGTCATATCATATATGTGTCGCTTGCAGACTAATCCCAAAATTAAATAAGTAATTGTGTTTTAATCACAACTAGGTGAGTTGTGACGCTAAAATGGAACATAATTTCTATTGATATGACGCAAGTATTTAACGTAATTAATTGTATTGTGTATTAATTTTTGACCTAAATGATGGATTTCTAATGATTTTAGTGTCGTTATTATACCATAGCATATTTATAGTCTTTGAATATAAAAAAGCATATTTTACAGATTCTGCGTTTTTGCACAATTACCCTGCTCTCTTCAAACAAAAACTTATTTTCCAAGAAGAATTAATTAAGATACATAAGAATTTTAACTAATTATTAATTTGCGCAATCTCCGTACAATAACGAGATAAGTAAACTATAAATATATTTATATTTTTTTTTATGTATACTTATTTATAAACAGCCCAACTCAGTCATATTATCTATGGTCAGTTGTCAATACAGTTGTCATAATGACAACAGAGATTATTTTAAATGTTTGCTTTGATTAAAAAAAGTAATTTACTTATACAATGCATATTAATAATGTTACATTTCGTTTACGCTAAATGTGTACGAACTTATCAAGTCCGGCGGATGAATGCGACTTCTTACTTAGTAACAACGTATCCTGAAATTGATTACGACAACTTTCTAAAAACTAACTCAAAAATCGATAATATAAAAACTGATAGCACTTTAAATTGCGGCCAGAAATGTACTTTAATATTTGAAACCACTGTAAGCACAGTTGAAGTGGGTGAGAAAAGACACAGCCGTAAAAATACAGTCTCAGATGAATTCATAAAGAAAGTAAGAGAAAAGTATTTTAAAGAATATTTCGCAACCATGAAAACACCTATTAATAACGTCAGTTTGATACCAGATAAAATAAAGCCGTACGTACACTTTCTTCATAATAATAATGATACGGATTACAATTCTACTTCGGTAAAAACCAAAAATAGAAACCTTCTAAAAGTAAGAAGATTAGCTACATTGTTAATTGATGAAATTCATGACCATCCTGAATATACCATAGACGATAAACTTATGAAGACAAACAAAAAGAGATTTGCTCGTCCATCCAAACCCAACATATTCAGAAAATAAAGATTTTATATGTGCTATTTGTATGTGTTGCTTTAAACTTAAACACATATTTAACAATGATCTTAAATAATAACGAAAAAATACATATAGATTTGATTAACGATTCCGGGGAAAGTTCTTGTATTCTAGAGTGTTATCAGCATATGTTTGTAAATTAGCATATGTCAGTTAGTCACATTCATAGAATGGTTTTGATCTACAAATAAGTTTTAGAAGATTAAATAGTAATATTTCAACACGTCTATAGTATTGACTCATGCATAATACGACTTAAAGAACATTATCAAACAATGCCAGGTCATATATTTAATACAGTGTTTAATTGAAGTCCATTATCAAATGACATTTTTTACATGTAAGTATATCATCATCATTGTTACTAGGTAAATCGGTAATAACTTCTATCCCCTTAATTCTTTTTTAAAATAAGAAATATAGACAATGTAATACTTTAACAGTCTGCTCAACTATTACATCAATTTAAGATTGCCTTCTTTACTATCCCCACAAATTGGTAATGCACTTGGTCGCCATTTTGGTGACGTAACCGTAGCCGAACACTCAGTACCGTTAGCATCACTTGACGGCGAGTACGCGTACATATTTTGTTGCGGATGACGTCACGTGAATGTTAATTTGACAAGGTTCCAGCGCATTAGCAATTTGCGGGAATAATACATATCTAAATTTTAAATAAACTTTTCAATATTGTTCTGACGTATCCAAAATTCTGCTACAAAGTGATAAGACAGACTAAAAACAAAAAATCAGATTTGTTATAAGAAATTTTCAAGTAAGTATAATACTACTTATGGAGTAACAACGATTCTTGAAATAGAACATATATTAAGAGCCACAGGTGTAACTAGTAGTACAAACTTGAGATGATGGATTAAATACAGAAGTACTCGGGCAAGTATAGTTATAAGCGACGTAAGTTCCATTACTCAATTCCGTACATAGATAATAGGTTTTGCAATCAGAATCATCAGAATTTGCGAACCTTCCAGCAGACGTACAAGTGAAAGTATCTGAGTCGGAGTCATCTGTGGTACAGTTGTAGTCAGACTCGCACAACGTTGTATTCGGATCGAAATAAGTACCATTTGGGCAGGTATATGTCGTCTCTATATAAGTGCTGTTGACTTCCACGCATTCTATATAACTTGTACAGTTCGTAGAGTCAGGATCAGCGACATATCCGTCTGAAGTGCAGACTGATGAATTAGACGTTGAATTGCTTGAGGTAACGTTGCAGGTGTAATTCGATGAATCGGTGCATTTAGCCGAGTTTGGGTTAAATACTGATGTAGTCGGACACTCATATTCGTAAGATGTGTAAGTGTCAGTAGAACTGTCGTATACGCAAAGATAATATATCTGGCAAGTGGTGTCGTCTGGGTCTGCATACCGACCTGCCGACGTACAGTTGTAAGCCGCAGATGCCTGCCAGGAGCAAGCCAGCACCTTAAAATCAAATAATTTTGTAAACACTTGAACAAATCAGAATACACGTAAAGTCCTTACCATTAATTTTTGTTTGTAACTCTTAAAGAAGTAATAATCAAATAAATAAATGGAAACACGACTTTGAGCTATCTAAATAGATATAAAAGTCCAAGTTACTAAAAGGTAGTAAGTACGGTACATAAATCGGTTGAAATTCCAATTCTTTTTTGTTTCTAACTTATCCGTAAATTTCCTTATTCTCCTATTACTTAATTACATTTTTTAAATGTAAAATTATATATATTTGACTTGAAAATCTACTTCTTAGCGTAAAGTACACTTCTTTATCACTGTACCAATTTTCATTAGAATCATATTATTATTACCAATATAATTATATTTCTGCGGCGTTCACTCATCTTTATCATATATGCCAAAAAAATTGAAATGTCTAATTGTGATTTTTAAATAAATGTCAAAATTAAAGTAAAAAGTGGATACGATGCAGTCAGAAAAAACCCACTCTTTGAAGTTTTCTCTAACAGTCTGACTAAATATTTATCTTAAATAGGCTCGAAAATGGTTAAAAGTGATAATAATGTAAACGGAATAAAGCAATAGTTTAATATACCAAAATTACGATGGTGAATAATTTTTGCTCCATTTTCGCACTCTGAGTGAAAATTCACAACATTTCCTTTTTATATGGAAACTAAAAGAAAAATCGTAAACTTAATATGGCCAATGAGCAGATAAACATGATTATCTCAATCACTTATCAGGATTATTATCTGATCTCTTGGGATGTAACCATAAAGGTTGTAATAACAATGACACAGGGTCTATTGTAATATTGTAAGCCATTTACATGTTTGTAAGGATACTTTTATGTATTGTTCTAGAATGCGCCCGAAACTACATTTATATTTTTCGAATGGCAAAGATCAAAATTCTAAAAACAATATTTTGTATTAGAAAGTAATTATTTCCAAAGTTGCGTTGTGCTTCCTTTTATATTTAAGTATTAGGCAGTGTTTTGAGACCAAAAATATTTAATTTAATTTAATTCGATCATTTTAAATAATCATTCAACTCATTCATACTATTCAATAATACACTAATACCTACAAAGAATGTTTATTTGTTTCATGAATTCATTATTTTATTCCCTCTGCAACAAAATTTCCGTAGAACGTCATCAATAAGTCATTGAATTCATCAAATTCTTAATATCCGCAAGACTTACTTGAGACCTGAGCGGAATGCGTGCTCCCCTCCCGGCCCCCGCCTTCTTACCGCTCTCGCCTTCATTGCGTCAGTACCACGCGCTTACGTCATCCGAGCGAAGTCTCAAGTTAACTCTTGCGGATTGTTATATATATCTAATATATCTTATATATATATATCTTATATATATATCTTATATATAATTTTGAATTAACCGTGGTTACGGACTTCATAGCATAATCACACCGCATAGCACCGCTTAATCGGGAGAATCTCCTGAACACATCTATAAATGTGCTCAGGAGATTCTCCTGCTTATATTATTATGACTGTGATTTAATGCTTGCAACAACTCAGAAGGGTTTATGGTAATAAAAGAACAGCAACTGGTCACTATATTTATAATCAGAGAACCTTACGGTTTTAACATATTTCATACACTGACTCTACTCAAACCTTTTTAGTACACTTCGGTATCCCCCAACAGTTTTACCGCATAAGGAACTTAGCAAATTGGCACAACCAATAACGGATTGACGTCACTGATATACTATTTTAATTAAAATGGTATGAACGACAAGAATTTGATACATTATTGTTTGGAAATTTGAAAAAATATTTTATTAGATATTATAGAAAATATTATGTTTAAAGCTTTACATGTAATAAAAAAAATTAGTCACAGTAACAATCTACCGCGCCTACCTGCCCACATGAAAATAAAATTTAGTGAATACCGTCAATATACAATTACAAGATTTTCATTTCTAATCGACACAATTACCACATTACATATTAGAGATGGATATTGTTACTTAAAATTCTTGTAAGTTATGGAGAACTACTCTATACAAAACAGGCGCTAATCACATAATAGATAAAAATATAACATTATTATTCAATTATAGAAATGGCCGATTATATCGTTCACAAATAAGAGGGTATAACAGAATTAATTATTAACTTTAAAAAGAAACATGACAAGAACAACTATGCAATTAAATAAATCTAACAGTACCTACCTCAAACAAATAATCTGATATGTATAGCTGTCATCTAAAAGAAACTAATAAAAATCTAGATCTTACCTCGGTGTATCCCCAACCTTAAATAGTAATAATCTTATAAAACAAACGGGGATCAGTCAAACAATAGTATTGACATAATTGGATTAATGGATAAGCTACATAATCTGTCACACGATTTTCCATAATAATTATATTTACAAATTCACAGCGATCAGAAATTCTAAGAGCGGGCTAATTTATGTTTTAAGACTTTTATAGTTTAATTATTTTATAAGACGTATTGAATATGCTAAAAAGAGCAGCGCAAAATTTTAAAACATCTGCAAAATAGAAGATGGAAGATGTTTGGCCGTTTGCTACGCCATGACACCTTATGCATATTAATCGAAGGTATTCGAAGGCTAAGGGCAGTCAAAAGAGGGAAGGGAAAACCAAAGCGAGCAATCATGGATCAAATCAAGGGAAATGTGTCGTACCAAGAAATAAAGCAACTGGTTCATAATAGAGAAGATTGCAGGAGGCTTCATCGACAAGAGCACAGCTCTTATAATGATAGGTAATTCTTACGTCAAAATGAGAGATAAATTCTTATTAAAGTGCACTAATATTCTTTAGTCTTGTACATGAATAATTAGGAACTTTTTTGCTTTGACGCATACTTTACATTACTTTGCATAATTAAATAATTTTTTATCCCAGTGAGATGTTTATTTTGACCAGAAATATTAAATAATTAAATAAAATAAAATCATTTAAAAAAAATTACTTATTCATCCTTTTCATATTTGCATGTCAGCTAGCATGTTCTACCTCGTGCTAAGTGGTTACAATCGCATATGGACGTCTGCAGCATCAAAAGAGTTTTCCCACCTCGTTGAAACTCGAAAAATCTGGTTATGCCCTTTTCGAGGAGCCCTACTTTATAGCCACTGGGTATATATGAGTAGCGCTGACTTAAGGAGGCCTACGTCCAGCAGTGGATGTGGTTGGCTGACTACGACGACATTATAGCGCTCTGGGAAAACCACGGGATATGTCATTCCACAATTCGTAGACATAATACTTAAACGAGCAGGCAACAGTTACGATCCATCACTGCCAAATGTCGACAAAGTATGGATCGTGATCCAGTCTCCGGCGAGAGGTGCGGTGGTATAATACTGACGTAGGCACCAGCTCAAACAGATCTTTAGAGAATTACTGTAATGAAAATAGAGAGGGTGAACTTGAAAGTAAACTAGGGTGTATAATCTATTTTTAATTTTCGTCTCACTTTCTCACTATTAGTCTCGAACTCTCGGACCGTCCCATTTTCTAAGGGAGAACTCACAGAACAGAATACACCAACCCACAACGCTTGTCCAGGGCGAACGGTTTAACATATCAGTTATCTCGATGTGCAAGATCTAATTAGATGTTTTCCATCTCCACCGCGCCATAAGTATGTGGTAATTCTAGCAATACGCACATTAGATTAGGAAACTGCCCAAGTGGTATGTACTCTTATCAGGACTTTGGCAGCTGACGGACTGCACCTCGTTATTTTTTCCATTGTTATGCATTGTGACTGTGAATAAATTATTTTTATTTGTAACTAGTAACGCGTCTGCGTTTAACTAGTAAACTACCAAGGCTTATATAATATATAATGTTATAAATTTCAAAAATACTGTGTTTCTACATTAAAGCTATTTAAAAAACTACTGGATTAGAATATTTTATATAAACGATGGAGAACACGATGCAACATTTTTTTAAATTTCTTATCTGTTTGTTCGGAATTCACGGAAAAGCTACCAGACCGATTTTAATGCGGTTCTCGCTAATAGAGAGTAGTTTGTAGTTACTTGGATGCATAAAAAATAGCTTAATCTGACAATGCTTTCTCTAAAGCGATGGCTTATATTCTTTTTTAAATGCTGCGGTTCTTTGTGCTCCGGAAAACCCGCGGGAGTCTAGTGTGGAAGAAGTGGCAGCATATCCTAGCATTAAAATATGTATGTACTAGGGTTTTGACGGAGGCCTTCTTAGCGGAGGCGGAGGCGGATGCAGAGGCGACGGGGTTCACCTCCGCGGATGCGGAGGTTAACGGAGGCGGAGGCGGAAGTGAAAGTGGATGTAGAAAAAATAGTAGTTTATGGTTTATATATTACATCGAGTCGGTAAAACTTCGTACGTACGTCTAACGCGTCCAAGCAATTCGACAGGTTGATTCCTGTCGCGTATCATTCATTTGACAAATGACGTTTGCACGCCCCCCGCCCCACCCCAACCGCGTTCCTGCCGCGCGCGGCCGGACAGCTGAGTCGTCGCGAGCGTCGCTGCTTGCGTATGATTAGTAAATAAACCTCCGTTATGACTCCGCAAAAATTACACGGATGCGGAGGCGGAGGCGGAGGAACGATTTCTTGCGGAACTTCCGCAGTAACGGAGGCGGAGGCGAAGTTCCGTTACAACCCTATATGTACATACATACATACATAACTTCACGCCAGGTCCCTTGCGGGGTAGGCACGAACAACAGAGTGCCATTTAGGCTTATTCTTCCACACCTCACTTGCTTCTTTGACATTCATAGCTCTTGTCATGCACGCTCTCTGTTCTTAAGGCTCCTGACATCACCTTCTGCTAGTACACGATCAATTTGATCATGGAAGGTGTGTCGTAAAATATGTATGTAGATACATACATATATATTATCCCGCCTGTTTCCTATGCGGTAGGCAAATACTATAGATCTCCTCTTGCGACGGTCCTAACAAACAAATTTCGCTTTCTTTTATGTAGATAAACAAATCTATTTACGAGTATATGTGTCCTAAATAGGTTTCTAAAGGATTTATTAAAACCTTGAAAATGAATTTACTATAGAAGGTATCGTGTCTTAAACAGAGATGAATTCAAAGAATCTAGGTAAAGCTTGAGTTGTATTCAAATAATTTTATCTTTTTTATCTTGACCAAACATAGTGATGTACGATGTCGCCTTTCTCGTTTTACGATAATTATAGATCTAATTTCTCGGTTTTATAATATGCTAATTGCAATTGTAGTGCTGATAGGAATAGTAAATAAAGATCAGATATCACATGCGTTTGACATGTTTTAAACGAAATAAGTACCCATGTTATCTTCGCTTAATATCAAGCGAGATCATGATTAAACGCAACTACCTTAGTATAAAAACTGTTTTAAATCATTTGAATTAGTGATTGGTAGTCCGCGTACTACGCAGAGTTCCATAGATCTGACAAACATAATTAATCATCTACATTGTTCCTGTTATTTGAATACGGAATCGTAAAAAAATATAAGCATTTAAACGAAAATACCCCATAACTCAAGATTTGATATGTAATGTGCGGTGGCAGCCCAGAAAGTGCACCAGCTGCCCCCATTATTCTGGAGACCAACTTCTGAAAGTGCGCGGAAGTATGCCATTGACTGTCGAAAACGGGTCCGTGATATTTCATCATCGCCCAACGTGGCTCTGAATCTTGAATCCTTTCACTGTAGGGCTGGCAATCCCAAATTTAAAAGGAAAAGGATTTGAAGTTGGAAAAACCAGGACAATTCAATTTAAAACAGGACACAGTAATAGTTGCAATAGTTAAATTAATTATAAATATGTAGTGAAAATAGTTTAAATGGAATTAAGTAACGATATTATTCATACAATTTAGAAATAGAAGTATTTTAATAAAAGAATACGAGTTGAAAGTTCGACACTCACGAGCCGTATGGGGTGTTTCCGTTTTCTACCCACTTTTTCTACCCACAAGTCTAAAATAATAATAATAATTCCGTTTTCAACCCATCACAAAATTCAATTCCGGTTTCTACCCAGTGAACTAAGTACAGGCAGCAGAAAAAGTTAATTCGATTAAAAATATTTATTTAAATAATAATAAAGTCAAAAAGATTCTTATACATACTTTACAAACAACTAAAACTCACATTTAGATTATGAAACATTATTACATAGATCACATAGTTAACGTTTGGTACATAACATTTTCAAAATTCATAACCTCGTCAAAATATCAAATAACACTGAGTAAAAGTTCAAATAGACTTTGAGAAAATAACTATAAATTAGTTTAATAAAGAAAATGTTTGTAACTCTTGTTCAATACACTGGATGCATTTATTGCTTTTGGAATCATAATATTGAAAACTAAAAGTTAAGTAAAATTTGAATAATTGGATAGATTGAGTTATAATTATTAATAATTAAAACTAATAATCGACGTTAAAAGTATGAAGTATTGAAATAAATTAAGTAATAGTTTTTTTTTAATTTAATATATAAACGAGCTAACTTTTCCTAACAGTGGCCTATGCAAATTTTGCCACAAGCCAAGTCATTAAGCGCAGATTCTATTTATTGTCCATCTCTAACACATCATGTTTTTCGATTCCTTGATATTACAATAAATATCTTTTCCTTTGAACCGTGTATTTTGTTTTTTAGCGTCATTATTAATATTTGAAAGGAACTGTAGCATGTTTAGTGACTTTTTCCTTGCCACAATGCGGTATACAGTCACATGCTAGCTTTCAAGAGCGTTAGTTGTTCTGTGTCGACATCCGCATGAAGACCACAATTCTAGGGGATATTTTCCGCCAATATTTCCGATCGTTTACTAGCAGAACGTGATGTCAGGAGCCTCAAGAACAGACGAGCGTGCATGACAAGAGCTATAAATGTCAAAGAAGCAAGTGAGGTGTATACGAATAAGCCTGAATGGCGCTCTGCTGTTCGTGCCTACCCCGCAAGGGACCTGGCGTGAAGTTATGTATGTATGTATGTATTTTCCGCCAAACATATATGTTTTGACAATATAATCATTAAACTCACTGCATCTTTATGCGTGGGACTCTATTCCATAATATAGAGAAAGCATCATCCACCATTTCTTTCGGTATTAAACCTAAGGCAAGCATCAAAGTTACATACATACATGTTTTTAAAATGGTCATATTGAACTGTTTGCGTTTTTTATATATCGCTTGGCAAAAGTGAAAGTAACAGGCTCTGGTTTTAGTTTCAGGTGAAATAATTTTGAAAAAAACTTGTTTCTACATTTGAGTGTTGGGTTATTATTATCCAGCGACGTCATACACACTTGAAGCTAAGAGGTCGTTCGTGAACTAATATTGAGTAGATTTAAATATTTTAATATTGTGAGCTGTTTATCTTGCAATGAATAAATATTTAAAAGCAAATAATGTTTCTGACCGTACTTCAAAACAATGAAAATTAGTAATGGGTTGAAAACGGAAAGCTTTTTGGGTAGAAGACGGAAAAAATATTATATTTGTCGGAGGAAAGTTATAATTGGATGTATTATTGACTGGATGTATAACGCACAATATCATTTGTTAATATTTTAATTACTTCTAAAATTCTTAATTTAATTTAATTAGATTTGTTAAATGTTTCTATAACTTAAAGATCGTTCTAACCTAATAAAAGTTATGAATATTGTAATTTAATAAACGACCAATGAGAGCAGAGCATGTCTAGAGCGGGGTCAGCGCCCTCTATACTTTGAGTAATATCTACTGGGTAGACTGAGGAGTTTTTTGTGACACATTTGGTTGGTGACAACAGGTCGAGTTGGACCATCGAGTATTTTAAAGAAAGTATTGAAGCTGGAAGTATGAGCGGGTGCCCTGAACCCGCTGCTCGGTCTAAACTATGTCATAATGTTGATCAAATCTAAATTAAAAGTGTATAAACCGTGGCTATTGTGTTTTATGCTCGCATTTTATCCTGATGACGCCCACTAAACCAGCAATAACTAAAGAAGATGTCGTGAGAACGAGGCCGTTCTGCGACATATTTATTTTTGTAGGTTGAAAACGGAATAGATTTTGGGTTGAAAGCGGAAAAAATATTTTTGGGTAGAAAAAGTGGGTAGAAACCGGAAACACCCGCCGTATGGCCGCCTGTGACGTAAGAATTATAAAAGCGGCGTGCGAATTTTAAAATACACGATTTTATCAGGCCGCTGTAAAAACTAGGCCGCTCCTTAAAAACTATCCAGGTCATCCCAGGACACTACAAAACTAAGACATGTCCTGGGCAAAAAAGGACGGTTAGCAACTCATTACAGAGGATTATGTAATACAAAACCTGGTAAGCTTCTGCCGACACCCATGACAAACTACGGCTTCGGACCTGTGCAATGCCACTACCTGCTAGACGCTGGATCCTCTCTATGACTGACACAACCCCATCTGTGGCCAAGAGGCCAGCTTGCTGGTGGGTCCTGTCACGCGCCGCGACAAGCGTGACACACTTGTATACATCCCACTATGTTGTACTGTATCCTATGAATTTTATCTTGTGATTGAAAAAACAGATCGAATGATCCTTATCCTTTGCATGAATCTATATTACATAAAAATACAGGTTTTTTTATAATTATGTTTTTTAATATATCTGAAAATATCGTAAGGCCATGAATAAATATTTAAGCCAAATGAATCCATATTCATATGCACGTGTGATTGTGCCTGATTAATACTTATCATTACGTACCTACGATATCAATTTTTTGTTTGATTCTTCTCATCATTGTAAAATTTAGAACTATAATTGTGTAATTATGTTATGTCGATAATAGGACATAGGATACCTATTAACGTAGATTATGAGATAGTTTCCGCAGAATATACAATCAAAGATTACACAGTACCTGTTGACGCTGACCTATTTGGTCACCGCCTCTTCGTTTCTTTTTTTCTTTCACCGCATCTGTCACTAGACTGTAATGTGACATAGTCTACATCACAGAGTACATTGAATATATGGAGAGTCTACATCACAGAGTACATTGAATATATGGAGATAGTCTTCAGTCGGGAGAATCGTACTGCTAGCACATCTAGCGAATAACAATGGCGCTAACTCGTGTATGAACGTACCTAATATATGCATGTGTGTGTATGTTCATGTGTGTATGTGTACGTATAGCGGGTTTGTGTATACACTTTGTCTTATTCATAGAGAGTAAGTTTGAACGCTTATGGTTCCTAAAGAAGCGTTCAAACTTACTCTGTCTATGAATAAGACCGATATTCTATATATTGTATGCTTAGGTATGGAGATTTCTTCCACCATGAATTCCAACTGTATTTAAAATAAAATTTCATATTATTTATAAATTGTATATAATTTTCATTAATACATATCACTGCACATCAAGTTTTGTGTTGATATAAAAATCCAATAGTGTTTGGTCGGTCGAATTCAACAGATTCACAGGTCACATAATATAAATCAGTAACTTCGATATCCAAAAGCAGTTTTCCTTAATAGATTCGCCAGAGTCCAAAACTACATATAGATCGTTAATAATAATTCACTTAGTAAAACAAACAGAAAACTATCCCAGAAGATAAATAAGTTGCAAATATGACGAAAGTTGGCACTTGATTTGAATATGCATGTTTATTTAGAAATATTAAATAATATTATATTCGATTAAATAAAAATGGTTTTCATTTGAGTTTTTTTGATATTGTCATTAATAACAAAATAATGCTAAGCAACGAGCTGCAGTCTATGGCAGGTACAATGAGTTTATTATCGACCATGTAAATACTGCATAATGTAGAACCCATTTCAGTATTGAATAATCGATAAATAAATCCTGTCAGATATTTGTAAATTTTAAGGGTAATTCTAGGCATAGGTATCTTATGACTAACAACAGATAGACGGAATCTCCCATAATAAAATCTAAAGGAAGGCGATTTTGGAATATGAAACCATATTAAGATTTACCATCACAAGGATGAGATGCAGAAGTCTCCGAAGTAGCGGACCCACGTCCCACGTCCGCTAACAAAACGGCTAATTTCTCCAAAACGGCTGATTAAAAAGTAAAGAGGGATATAGCACATTCGCTCTATAGAACTGTACTACTCCTTTAGCTCAGCAGCGACACGTAGGTACGACGACATTCTAGATCATAATATCACTGGCGTAAACATAATATTTTTGATCTATTTTGAAAGAATGAAAGATGTAATATTTATTAACTTTTTGTATCAATAAAAAGAATGTCATCATATACAAATATATGCTTAAGTATGTTAAGCGCGCCACTTTCCTCTGTCCTGAACAGTGTCTAGTCTTCTCAGTTGTGAAGTTCGTTTAGGTGATCCACTCTTATCTTTCTAGTGATACTGACTGGTCACCCCAAGTATGCTTTCTTCACATTACAATCCTCCTCCATCCGTTCTACGTGACCGATCCAGCTAGCTAGATTACGAGCCAGCGGAGATGCTGAGCCTTTCTCTCTTCAATTATTTTAGGCTCGGCCACGAGGTTTTCTATGTCGGAGTTGCTTCGCACCCTCCACCTACTATCTCTTCTGTTTGTTGGACCCAAACAGTAAACTTGCCATTAACTTATTGTTTTAAATTATGTTTTTATATTTGATTAAGTTCTTAGATTTTGTAAGTAATAATTAAAACTACAGCACAATTTAAAAAAGTTGCACAGCTTTAAATGTTTAAATTGGTAAGAATATTTGTGCATTATGATTTGTTGTTGCTGTTAAAAAAATTCTATTATATGTCTTAATATAACAAATAGATTATTTTTTTAATACATCTTAGTCCGTAAAATATAGCACATAAATATGTAATAACGTTGAAATAGTTTGCATTGGGAACAGTTGTTACCCATGCAGACGCAACCAATGTGTATACTACATAAGTTAGCGCACATATCATTGTAAAGAATGGTTTACTCCATTTTACATTTTTATTTACGTAGGGTTTGTCGATACATTAATCGTTAAGGTATCGATTAACTCAATTTAATAAGATCTTATTAAGCATTCCTAACTACATTAATAAGTATTGACACTGTCGTAATTTGGCACTTATTGTTTCAATGACTCCATTTACTTTGGTTAGTTATAAAGAGTCTTAATTAAATGTATTCAAATATATATTAAAAAATATTTATTTATTATAAATATTTATGTTTTTATAAATATTTACTTATATATAAATAACTTAGAAAACAAATTTATGTGAAGCAAAAACTTAAGGATGCTAGCAGTGCTATCTGTCATGTAAAAGTTTTGATCATTCTACGTATAACCTGACTAAATTATAAGGACCGAAAGATCTAAGCACTAACATCATAAATCTATAAGTTAATAGCGATTTTTTTTAATTTTTTTTCACCCTCATTTGTTTTAAGTTTAAACTGCATGGTCTACGTTTATCAAACGTATTTTTGTTTTTCCCATTATTCATTCAAATTTCAAAACTTGTTGGTGGACCCTAAAAACTTGTTTCCTAGCCCAAATAAGAGGTCTAGTGTCTATGTATAAGGCGTATGTATACCCCTAAACTTGATTTTCGTAAAATTCAGTGTCCATTATTGTAAAGTTGAGCCCAAATAACAGGTCTAGTGTCTATATCTCTAAGGCGTATGTATACCCCTAAACTCAATTTTCATTAATCTCATGCCACTTTGTGCAAAAGTCCAGCTCAACAATGTGTTAACAGAACATTTTTGAAAATATATGAAATTATCGATATAAATGGGTTTCGTCATTATAACATAAATGTACTTGAGTGACTCAGTTTCCGCCACAATCTTGTATATGATAAGCCAGAGCGCCATACACACGGAAAATTATAGTAAAAAATATGTATTTTATCAAACAGTAATCAATACACGTGGACGTATGGTGCAAACATAAAATGGGGAAAGTTTGGCTTTTACTATGTTTTATGGTAAGTTTTATTTTGTACTGTTGCTAATTAGTGTTTTGAAAAAAAAATGTGTTTGATAAACCATAATGTACGATCCGCACAACTGATTTATGACCCACTTTGCTAATAATTCCTTTAAAACCGTCAAAATAGTAAGGTTTATTGTGTGTGTTGCACTTAGGACGTTATAAACATTAATAAAAATGCGTCACTAGCCTCAGAACTACGCAATTTTGAACTTTGTTATCATTGTACTAGATATGTTTTAGATAAAACAGTAATGATTTGAAATAATTTGAATCTCGAACTGAAATCTGCCTTATAATTCTAACTCTTTTCATTATAGAAAAAGTATTATAATTTTAAAATTAAATGTCATTCTGAAAGTATATCACAAGTCAAGTAAAGTCAATGAGAAAAAAATTAGAACTCAATATCTAAAAATTAAATTGTATAATGGGTAGTCTCGCAGAACAAAGAGCTCGGATTGTAGTGCTCAGTGAGGATGGCTATGGCATTCGAGAAATATCACGAGTGTTAAATATAAGTCGGAACACAGTGAGAACATAGATCAGACGGCACGATGAAGAGGGCATTCTTGAAGATAGACGAAAACATAATCATGGCGTTCGTCGAATAACAAACCAACAAAGTACAGATATGCAGCACCATTATGAAGAACATCCTTTTTCTCGTACCCAAGATTTCGCGGCACGTTACGACGTTTGTTTACAAACCATAAGAAATCATTTACACCGTATTGGACTGCATTACCGGCATTATGCTAAGAAAGTACACTTAACGAATGCACACAAAACTGCAAGATTAAATTTTGCACGTAATTATTTAGACTTTGACTGGACTAATACCATATTTTCAGATGAAAAATCATTTAGATCTTCTCAACATGGTCGCTTAACTTTGTGGCGTTATAACAATACGCGATACACAGAGGATCACGTAGTACCCAATCAATTATCTGGTCGAATTTCAGCTAACATGTGGGCCTGGATGGGTACCGGGGGTATAGGTGAACTTGTCCAAATTTCTCCTCGTCAAAACGCATTAAACTATGTCGATTTGTTGGAAGAATCAATGTTACCGACAGTGCGAATAGTGTACCCACTTGAAGAATTCCCTGTATTCTCCTACGTTCACGACAATTGTCGAGTACATACCGCCAGAATTGTCTCGAACTGGCTTATTTAAGATGAAATTACTCTAATTCCATGGCCATCTAGGTCACCAGACCTCAACCCAATAGAAAATTTATGGGGTTTGATGGTCCAAATGTGGGATAACAGAAACGAGAGGACAAAGGAAGCAATTGAGCAGCACTGTAATGAAATTTGGAATTACATGAGGGGAACCGACATCTGCAATCGTCTAATCGGGTCGATGCGTAATCGACTATTAGACGTCATTGAAAACAATGGTGCTTATACCCGGTTTTAGGTTTAAGTAAAGTAAAATGAATGCCATTTCTAACTTTGAAATACTACAACCAATTAATAAAATTAACAAAAAAAAATTTTTTATTTTCTTCCACATTAATGTTGTTAATGTTTTATTTTCTTGTGTATTTCTGCTACCTAACGTATAACGATAACCCTAATATCTAATGTTGTATATACAAAAGGTTTGGCCTGTTTCACCTTTGGCTTGTCGATTTATGACCGGTTCCGATATCTCACTATTCACTCCACTTCACTTCCCCTGCTTTACCGTAGGTTGAATTTTGACATTGCTTGTATAGAGATTACTTCAAATTTTAATCGTTAGTAAGGCAAATAAACGGTCGGTAAGATATAGGAAACGGCACTTAATCCAACATACTTAATGACAGAGATAGTAATAGCACGTAATAGTTTGTCAGATGTTACACGAGTATAGACGAGTCTCTCCGATCTGTTTAATACAACGTAGTCAGTAACTGTCAATGTCTAATAACATGATAACAAGTTCGTTACCAAGGAAATGTATGTTCAGGCGAATTTCAACCTAATTGTATTTCACGACTGTAAGAAAATGACCTTATGGTGGGTCATGTTTCAATTTGTTTGATTGTACATTACTTAGTGCTGTACACCTAATAAGACTGTAACACATAGGTGTTATTAGATTTGGACCATTTATTGTCTATCTCAAATAGGAATGTATGGGAGGAATTGCATAAAAAGAGAAATAAGCATCGTGATTGTACGTAAGTGTAAATAAAGATATTGTTTTATATTAAGGTATTATGTAGAAAAGTTTATGACAATGTGATTAGGAAGGAGAAAAGTTTATGATAAAACATAACTTGTAGTTATGTTTTATGGATGTGTCAGCCGTATCGTCCAAATTGAAAGACTTTAGGTAGGTATTATTCTACGGTAAATAGATGTAAAATTCTTTAATTTATTCATAAAGAAAAACTTCATGTAATTTTGGTTTGATTTCAAATGATATAATAAACATTTTATAACAATCAAACCAAACTTGAATTTGAAACAAAGTTGTTTATACCATTGAAAATATGATTTGTTTGTTAAGTTTCTGTATTTACTTATTACTTATATTATATATTACTTTATTTATTTACTTTATGTACAGGTACTAAAGAATTTGTGTAAATATAATATATGTAAACCCCCAAAGAATTTGTTATTTCTCATGCAACTTTATTGTTAAGGCTTTGGACTCAAAGCCTTAACAATAAAGTTGCGTATTAAATTAGTATGACTCCACCACAGTTATAGAATATACTTAATAAAGTTTATAACTTTCTTAAATACATTACAATTACAGGGTTTATACCGAACTGTAAGTGAAGCCTCGGAATGTAAAGATAGAGGAAAATATCCCAGTGAGGGGAGCGACTGCCAAGGATATACCATATGCCTCATAGGCGGCAACACAACTTTCACTCAATACAATATCACGTGCCCCACTGGTTTTATATACAGCCACCTCGAACAGCAATGCACAAACGTTACCAGCTATCACTGTTTACCAACCTATAACTGCACAAATTCCGGAAATTTGGAAAACTCTGACAGTGAGAATTGTACATCATACATTGCTTGTATTGAAGGCATTAGTGGGCTTGTTACAGCAAGATTAATTCAATGTCCATCGAACACGACTTTTAACCCAGTCACTGAAGATTGTGTTAATGACTACAAGTGTAATTCTAAAGTGGTAGACTCTGCTACAGTACCAAATCTTCAAGTTGACTTGAAGGGTAACTTCAGCATCAATGGTGTTGAAGTTCAAATGAAAAGTACATACCCCTTATTCATGATGATAATATTATTTGCATTTCAATAAAGACTGTTATCAGAG
Source organism: Dendrolimus pini (assembly GCA_949752895.1). Classification (NCBI taxonomy): domain Eukaryota; kingdom Metazoa; phylum Arthropoda; class Insecta; order Lepidoptera; family Lasiocampidae; genus Dendrolimus; species Dendrolimus pini. Next base: position 8,652,347 of record OX457130.1, on the reverse strand, counting down.
TTTTTTAATCCTTATGAATTAACTTTAAATAAACTTTACTCATAATTTATGTTTTTGTGTTTTCTCATTTATATTTAAAAATTTAGTAGCAAGCATATAATCCTTATGATATAGCCATGTCCCTCAGTTTTCATTAAATATATTTTATACATAAGGTCAATATTCTGAAAAATGTGTTCTTTTACTGCACAAATTGAGCAGACAGGCAGACGGCCTACCTGATGCTAAGCTCATACCATCACCTATGAACATTTGTAGCACCACAGTTGCCATCAACATGCTGCCACTCCCTAAAGGGAGATTGGAACCTGGCCACTAATGCCGGAGCACAACTAAAATACTATAGATTTTCTACCTGATATCAGAACATAAATATCAATTTAAAAAAAACCGACTTCAAAAACTAATAAGTATAAAATAACTTATTTCTCAAGCTATTTTTAATGATAATATCTTATTTTTAATATATATAATCTAAAACATCTTAAAATCGGTGCTTAGTAATTTTTATGTTTTACTTTGCACCGACTTCGAGATGTTTTACATAATATATATTAAAAATAAGATATTATCATTAAAAATAGCTTTAGAAAAAAGTTATTTTATACTTTTTAGTTTTTGAAGTCTGTTTTTTAAAAGAAGTTTTTTTTTTGTTAATTTTTAGTGTCTAGCTGTCGTAAGCCTACGAAAGGTGCCGCGCGCCTTGAAAAATATAGGTCCCAAGAAACGGGAACGGAAAAATCATAAAATGAAAACTACTGGACCCAACTATGTTACCTTGTGTAATTTTTAGGAGACCAAATGGCAACTATTCCGCATCGAACTAAAAAAGCATCACGTAAATCGGATCATAAATCTCAGAGTAAACGATGTACATACATTAAAAAAAATCGTCCAAGTTGAGAATCTCCTCCTTTTGGAAGTCGTTTAAAAATTAACCCGAATCTATAATATATACTGAATCCAAAAAAAATTACGATTATTATCAATTCAGATTCGCTGAAATTTACGGTTGAAAAAAACTATCCTCACTATACATTTGTATGTGATTTTAATGCTATATCTTCGGTGTCCAAATATTCTCAATATAATTTACATGGGAACACATAAAAAGGGCACATTTATGTTCTTGGATTACTGCAGCCCACTATTCAATTGCCCAGCAAAGCAGATATGAATGGAAGCTAACCTGATTGAAGTAACACAATGAATGACTTGTTGTTTATAGTTGGTAGGTATTTGTTTGTGAATTGAAAAAACGGGATTGCAGTAAAAGATAAATAAAACAAATTTAAATAATTGGATAAAGTTTATTGGTTGTGTCAACTAGTTAATACAACAGTTTATTTTAATTACAATCTAGTGCAATTATAGTTACTGGAGGCTGTGCACGAAGCACTGTTAGGATTAAAGACAGAAGTTGTGGGGCAAACGTAATTGTAAGCCAAATAGGTGTCATTCGAAGTCACGTACACACAAAGGGTGTAATTTTGGCAGCTTGTATCATTGAGATTAGCATGACGCCCGGCCCCAGCAATCGAGCAATTCACTTGTGTATGCACCTGCCAAACGATGCTCAGGATCTGTAATCATTTTCAAACGTATTAGGCATTAGCCGTGACAGCTTAGCGAATAAAAAGTCCCATTTGTCTATACATATAACTCACCGACTGGCATATCAACGCACAGCATTTTTAGGAATTCAACCCCTAAGGGGGCAAATAGGGGGATGAAAGTTTGCTCAAGCTATAATTATCTTTAATCAACGCGAGCGAAGCCACGAGGCGATAGCTAGTTATTGATATATTTAGTTTCTACACAATGACATAATATATACAACACTAGCTCGCGACTTCGTTCGCGTGGAATAGTTTAAAAAAATGTAAGTTAAAAATATCCCGCGATTTTGAAACATTCTTCATGTGCATTCTTCATTCAGGTGCACCGGTCCTATGGCTCTTAGCGTTTATAACCTATAACCTTTCTCGATAAATGGGCTATCAAATACTGAAATAAAATTTCAAATCAGACCAGTCGTTCCTGAGATTAGCGCGTTCAAGCAAACAAAGAAACAAACTTATCAGCTTTATATATTATAAGTTGAAACTCTCTCACCGACACCACGCCCTGTCAAAATCTCCACTTCTATAATGTTATGTTGCAGAGAAATTACATTCAGTCTGTAATAAGGTGTTTAAGTAAAAGGTTTTTAAATATCCCACGGGAACTCTTTAATTTTTCGGGATCAAAAGTATCCTTTATGTTGACCAGGGATATAAGCTTTATAGCTTATGTATACAAAATTGCATGTAAATTGATCTATAGTAGAATTATTTTCTCCGTGCAGTTGGGGTCATAAATAAAACTCAGCCCGGCCAGGGCGGTGAGCATGTTGCGCGGGCGCAACGCCATTTAAACGATAAAAACTCATTCTTATCAAAGATAGATTATCATTCTTATAAAAATCATTATTATCTTTTTTGCTGTTAATTTTAAACTTAGATATAAGTATTTATATTTATTTTTAATATAACTTGTTACATTCTAAACTTTTGTACTTATAGTTTTTTAATAAATAGATACCTAATTAATAATTTATTTTAAATCATTATTATTCTTATTTTAATAAATACGTTGTTTTATCTATTTTTTTCTTTAATTTATATATCACTAACCCACAAAATGACAAAATTAAATACACTATCGATAACGCTTATCGACAACAATAATGCGTATCTCTATGCCTGCCCATAAGACCCGTGAGTGGAAGAGAGAGCGAAATACTCGCTTCACTGCTACGATTATTTATGACCCAAACTGCACGAAGAAAATAATTCTACTATAGTCGTTTCGGAGATCCGGTACAAACAGACAGAAACAAAAAATTTGAAAAAATCTAAATTAGTTCTATTTCACTTCTTACATCCCCCTGACTCGGTCTTTAGCATTTTTTTTCATTGTACGGAAATTTGACCTCTACTATTTTATTATATGTATAGATAAATTTTTTCTGTACAGACGTGTTTTTCTATTCAAAGGTTGTCTGGAAAAAATCGTTAATAACGATAGGACCGCCAATTGTATACAGTTTTTGTTAGAGTTAGATACTGTTACAGTTTGGGCCACCTGCATATCTGTAAATAAAACACATTTATTACCCGCCGGAGTTTGAACTAATAACATTGAAACTATTGTAATTCTTTTATGATCGTCTTCTTTTGTTTACTTATTTATTGGCATACGTTTCTAAAGAACGGTCTTTTATTCTATTGTAATCGTTTACGTGATTATTAGCCACGTGTTCCGGATTTTAACGTACAAGCTGATTCAAGGAAGTCCCGTCCACGTTGCCGGGCGGACACATTGTAATTGTGCAATATAAAACGATGGCCTAACTAAGGGAGGGGGACAGTCGAGCGAGAACGACGATCAACGCGAGACATGTATATCGCGAATCTAATAGTGACGGACTTTGCGCGTTTTATTGAATTACGACCTTCTGCATTACGTTCGGACTTGTTGTGTTCGGTTATATTTGTACCTGTGTTATACGTGTTTGTAAATACATACATAACTTCACGCCAGGTCCCTTGCAGAGTAGGCACGAACAACAACTATACATGTTTGTATAGTTCTAATAAACTTTATAATAATTACAATGGCATTTTAATTCGAGTCTCGCAACTCGTAACAATAATAAGGTTAAGCTATGTTTGGCGCAGACACGCCTGAACGCCATGGATAGTAAAAATACTTACGAGAGCTGCAAAAATGAATATTTTATATTTTGTGTCCATTTTGAATACTATACCGAAGCACGAGTAAAGAAACTTTGATTTCTTTTAATTTTTCACATCAGTCTTTATACCCTGCAAAATGGTCTGTATCCCAATACGTGACATAAACTATATGATCAGTTTATTGATGCTGTAATCATTAAGACTAATTTGCTATATGATTGCGTTCTAATTAATTGTTTGTTTGACACAATTGCCACAATTTCTTTGTTTATAGTGTCCCCCATATCTTGTGATAATGTGATAATTAAATTGAGATTATGTTGTAAATTTACCAAAATTATTTACGAGAAATGACGAGCAAGCCAGAGGATTTCAAATTCAATTGTTATTAAATCATCAGTTAATCGTGTCAAGCATTGTTCAAGTCTTTAAACACGAAAGACTTCTGAACGTGTCCCGAGACAGGAACAGGCTTCAGCTCTGCCATATAGTCAGAGGGTCATATTCCTCCTTCAGTTGCTGGTAACTAATGCATATGTATATTATTACATATGCATTATTACCATCAGCCGACTGTGAAGGAGAACTTTGTGTAGAGAAGAAACTTGCACATCCATCTATGTATTATATTATCTTTGGTTCTTTTAACTTCATGTGCGTGTTTAAATAAGAATCTCACGGTCACGCGGAGTCAAAAATTTGTCAAAAAAAGGTATCTCATTGTAACTATCTCATTCCTCAGGCTTCAACATCTTGCTATAGCTATTATATTATATCTTGATTCAGTATCATTAAAATTTGCGCTATAGTTTCCGGATGATGATACAGAAATTGATAGAATATAACAATGATTGAATCTTGCTAGTGGTCCGATAATCAGACGACTAGACACTTCGATAATAATTAGAGACAATTTTGTCTGTATGTGTACATCACAATCATTTATTGCACAGAAACTCTTGGATTTCTATATATGATATTATGCAGAAAAATATCTAGTGTTACTATGTAGTGAAACCGAAAATAATTTGGTTAGGGGTGGCTGCCTTACATGCTGGTATTTAAAAGTGTAAGTACTTTCTACGAAAAATATTTTGCACAATGTCCGTTGAGTAGTTATTTTAAATATTCTTCGATTTCAAAGGTATATATCTTCCATACAATAAACATTAATTAAATAAAAATATTAATGTGTCAATCTGTATTTTTTTATCATTGTAATACATGTTCGCATTTGATAGCTCACCTGCTTTTAAGTGATGATGTAATCTCAGATGGAGCACGCTTAGCTAATACATACCTATTCACTCGTGATTTGAAGAACACACTGGTTTATACGAATAGGGGAACACAGACTCCGTCAAATTATTTTACTCGGTAGCGGTCCCCAAGAAAAAGGTGGAGGCGGAAACGAAACGTTTAGTTCTAACCAATGGTATGTTTATCAAGTAACGATGGGGCAAACCGGTGCGTCTGGAAGTCCGATTGTAGAAAGGGGACGGCGGAATTAGGTCATGAAGTTCCATAGCACGAACTCTCCAAAGTATATCCGAAATAAAACCGACAAACTTGCTACCCTGCGACTATGCTCAAAGCTTTAAGCCCGAGTATCAAGAAGATTATGACCGCCAATAACCGCCTCTTAGCTCTCCTATGAATCGACTCCAATACGTCCAACAAGTACAGTACCTACTCCATGCATGTTCGAACTTGTGCTTGTGATCAGCGTAGGTACCCAAAGCACAGTCTCCGTGCAAGCAAGTCTTTAATGTGCAACAGAAAATTATTTGCAGAGAGAAGATATCCTGGTGAGAGTCCAGCATTAATTGCTATCTGATCCCATGCCCATCACATTTTAACAATCGCCAGCAGTATCAATTCGACTGGAGTTTTTGGCGGTTAATAAGTGATGTTTAATGTTTTGTAATAGTAGTTCAAAACTGACATTGTGTATGTATATGTATTGGTCAAATTGTTTTTAACAATCTCGGAGTTCTATTTTTTAATTGCTCTAAAAACTCAATTTTTTATGATTTGAAAATATATATTATGAAAAGTTTTGTCTTTGCCTGCCATTGTGAAAAATTTTAAACAAAAAAAAGAGGTTTTTGTCGGGAACTGAAAGGAGACGTTGTGCTGTGCAGTATTATTTTCTAAAATGTGTAAAATTGCTCTAAAATGAACAATAGTTGCAGGCTATTGATAGTTTTTGAGTAAGACGTATGTGTTTTTGTGAGAAATGTGAACTGTATAGTCAGATGTGGCCTTTCATGTTTTCACAAGAACTCTATTGAATGGCGTCAGTTGTAGCCTGCCTTAGATAAGTAGCCTGCAATCTTAGACCATTTAAACTCTAAGCCTGCAATACAACTGCGCTCTATACGAAGACCTAATAAACACATCAGAATTGGCTGTATGGACTAAGATTCCTTTGCCTGCCTTTGTGGCGAATAAATAAACAAAAAACAGTATCAATTTGACGTTACGTTAATATTATAAACATATTCTTTCATTTTATTTATAAGGTTATAAAAATATATTTGAGATAGTTACTATTTTAAAAAGTTCGAAATAAAAATTCTATTCTTATTGAAAACATTAAAATAAATAACATTCTTAATGTACTCAACAGTTGTAGTTTTAAGGTACTATTTATAAAAATACTACTTATGAAGTTCCTTTATCGGCTACAGTTTTACACTATTATAATATTATCTTTAAAGGCAATGGCCGAAATTGGCATGTTTTTGCCGTGCGGCGTCAAGTATAGAAGGACAGATACTCCCCCAGTCTACTTCATCAAGTGATGGTATTTCACCGCCTCCTCGCATACCGAGAGGACCAACGGATTTACTTCAAGCTTTAGCAGCGACTGTTGGTCCTGATCCCACCGCAGCACATTACAAGTAATGTATACTATATCATGTTGTGTAGAACTTTTTGTGATTTTATGTTTTTTTTTGTAATGAATTTAAAAAAAACTTTACTTTGTCTAAGACTTGGTAGGAAATTCCCTTTTAGTTATCACTGTAAGTGGAGACAACATTTCGGCTGCTGCTCAGATTTCCGGTACACGAATTTTAGTACTAGGTAGGAGTAGGTATACTTAGCTTTTATACAACCACTATGGTCTGAGGTTCTTGAAATATAAATTTTTGGTAAACATAACCTCACTTATTTTGTCACTAATATTATTGTGATGGGAACAGAAATGTTGCAACTAGTGATTAAGGTTAGGTTAGCTTCATACCAAAATGTACCAGCCAAGTGAACAAAGTGAGCATGCTACAGTAGAGGGCCGCAAGTGCCAGAACCAACTGGCTACCATTTACAATTTATTTCATACATATGAACAGTCAATTAGGTTATCTTCACACTAAAGCGCATGAGCCAAGTGAGGGTGCTACAATGGCGGCCGGCTAGTGTCAGAACTGACTGTAACTATTTATATTATATACATAATTTATAATTTCGTCTATTGGCTTTCTTTTGGACTTGGGATTGTTCAATTTTGGTGTGAAATTAACTTAATAAACAAAACTTTTAATGTACAGTTGTTTTATTGTGGATAGAATTATTTACAGAGAAAATATTAATTAGATATCAAGACAGAAGATCGAAGTATGTTTTCAAACAGGAAACTTTCCTGTTTGAAAACTTATGCTAAGCAACATTATTCTGTCAGAGACATTTAGACATAAAGCTTATATGCAGGTTGTGTGTCTTCACATTTGGACCTTTAATATTAATGCAATATTAGTGATAAAATAAGTGAGGGTATGTTTATTTAAAAAAAATGAAATTTTAGTAGGGGTAAGTACTACCACTATTTAAAATTTTGTGTATCAAACATCTATAGATTTACCAATATTTCTAAAGAACCATTACATGGATGAGCAACATATTCCTATAATAAATTGATACTCAATTGCTGTATCTGAATTGAGATTTTTTTGCAATTTTACTAATTAATATTTTCATCTTGTCACTCTTTTTGATAGCAAATTACTACTACATCTTTTAGTACAGTAGTTACAAGGACACTAATATATCCATCTTTGTACTTCCAGATATCATGATGATCCTTATTTAATCCCACTTTCGAACTACCGTAAGAGAGCCTATGCCCTCTCAGCTGAAGCAGGACGCAAAGCAGCATCATGGGTTAGGGATAACCATTCGGAATGGTTCACAACTAGGGAATGGGATCCACCAGGCAAAATGAAAACACCATACTTCAATGCTGACCCACAAATTGATGCTTTTGCTCCTAGGCCTATTTATAATGATGAGACTAAAGTAAGTCAATTAACTGAAAGTAGCCAAATGTGTAAATGTAAAAGACTTAACATAAAAGCCTCCATTATCTATAAACTACCAATGAAAACAAGAAGTATTAATATGCTTCTCTTTTTAAAATATTATTTATTATTTTTAAAAACTATGTGTGAACTAGAAAAGGCAGGGTTATGGTATTTTTATTACAGGAGTTCTGCATACAGGCAGGCCCACTTGATGGAAAGTGGTTACCTTTGGCTATAGACGTTTGCAACACCAAAGGTGCCACAAATCCACTGGTGCCCTCTTAATGGAGACTGGAACCTGTTCACTAATGCCGAAACACAACTCAAGATTGTTATGGCGACATACTCTAGATCAGGGGTGGTAGCCATCCAGTCCGGCAAATGCCCTACCACCTGGTTGTAGGTTGTTTTGCCGCCTCTTACGACAGGCCAGCCCTCTGCAGGAAATTGTGATCTTTTTCCATTCCTGCATGGATAAAATATATACTACAGGTAGTCACACTATTGTGCATAAACATACTTAAGTGTATTATTGTATTAGTTTACCAAAATCTAAACAGCAGTCATATATTTTGTGGGGCATTAAGTCTTATAACTTTAATTAACACAACTTTTGGTTTTAATTTAATAGGTGACAGAAGAAGATCTACAGTACACAATCAATAATGCTTTGCTTGAAGATTCAATAAAAGTATTTCAACTGCTTGGTGGTTCGGAAGGTGTTAGTGAGGATCTGAAACTACAGTTCCTTCAACTATTATGCTTTTATAATGAAAGAGAACCTGATTCTATGGAATGGCTAGAAGAGAGGTGGTTTTCGGCAAATACCCGGGAAAGACAGTCTACTACTTGGAAGTAAGTGAATCTTTTACTTAAGAGGATCCAAGTTGCTTTATTCTGTGTCCATCCATAGTAACTTGATTGCTATTAATATTACAAATGCGAAAGCGAATATATATATGTATATATTATTTCCATGCCGATGATGAGAATAGGATACTTTTTACCCTAAAAAATGACTTTCTGGATAAAAATATATTTGACTGAAATTCGGTATTTATGTAATTGTAATACTGAGAGTGAACAAGGGATATTTTTCGTTGTGGATAGTGGGATAAAATTATATAACGGTTTTCCCAGAAAGTAGGATAGGTTTTTTTGTCTTTTGCCATTTTCGTAAATTTTTTCGTTGTAATTACTGATAGATGGGGGACAGATAAATATAACTAAAACCAATAATTTCTAATAAAAGATCATCATGTATAAAAAATTTCAATAGTCACTCGATCTGACTAAATTCGCAAAAAAACTACTAAGAGTAGCTGATCAGTTTTGCTGTAATTGCTTAAATTTAGTTTTAATACCAAAAATTGTACGTTGTAGTTGTGTTTTACTTCTGTGTAAGACACGACACCCACTTTTTCTTTTATTTGGTCCATAAATGCTCGCCTTGGTCTTCCCTTCCTTCCCTTTGCTTCCACTTTGCCTTCGATTAACGTGCATAAGAAGGTGTCGTGTCTTAGCAAGTAGCCAAACATCTTCCCCCTTCTTTCCTCTAGAGTTTTTAATATTGTGCGTTTCTCCTTTACCATATCCAGAACTTCATTAGTCTTCTTCTCTTTCCAACTACAAAGTAAGCTGTATTAACGCCTTCTCTTGAAACAAGAGGTACACACTAAAGTTCGACCTGCATACCTACCTAAGTCTCACTCGTTTCATTCATGTGGAGTATGAATGATTGGAATGATGAGTATGAATACTACCTACATTTAATTTTATATAATGGGGTTCTAATTTATCTTGAGGTCTTGGCAGACCACCTGTTGATTGTAATATGGTACTAAAATATTCAAATTTTTGTTAACAGGTTAGGCAGTCTAGCTGACACTATTTTCACTTCAATGCAGCCTAAAACTTCTGAGGCTTACTGTGCTATTGTTCAAGGAATGGCAAAATACTATCAGGTAATCTCTTACTGAATACTTTTTATACACACACAGGCACTTAGATTGAAGGAAAGTAATAATATTAACATAATTTTAGTAAATTTAACACTTCCTTGCTTTGTCTTCTGGCATTCTCAGGCGTTTACTCGGATATTATGTTGGATAGAAAAAAAATATTAGAAAAGTGCAACAGAGAGCCTGCAGCCCATCAGATGGGAAGTTGTTACCATGGCCTTCAAAACTCTTGTGTCACCAAAGGTACTGGTGACCTCGAAGAGGAGGGCTGGAATTATTTTTTATAGCTGGAGTACAGCAGACAGCCTGATGGCTTACCTGACAGAAAACAGTAGAATATTTATGATAGCCCTTTTGAAAAAACTCCATACAAGAGCGAAGCGTATTAAAGAAGTGGGGATGAACACCCAGCCGATGGTGAGCTTTACCGTGATAGAGAGAAGACAACATCCTCACAGAACATTGCCTGTTATACAGTCGATAAAATATGCTGCAGAGAGACACGAAGTCTCTCCAAAGGCATATATCTTGACTATCTGTAAGTATGGGATCATAGACACCCCGAACGGCTCGTTGTTGCATACAGTCCAAGAAGTTAAACTGGTTAAAATAATAGATGGAAATTATAAGAGTTTCTGTTTTTCAATTGAGCTCCAAAAAGGATTTCTTTAATTTTCCCAGGCTGAAAGGGCTCATATGTTGGCCCAAGAGGCAATTGAGCAAGGAATCCAACTATCAACTAATGTATACAATTCTCTTTTGGCTTGCGTTGGGTTTTTGCGAGAGGGTGTTGTGCTGCGCATTGAAGCTTTGAAAGAACTGTTAATGAAAATGAATGAACAGGTAAAAACTTGCTTGATTTACTTTAATTTTAATACAAATCAAAACTTTTATATACAATTTGATATTTTCAAGTTAGCCAAACGATAGCTTTGTTCGGTGTCCCAATTTGCGCGGTACGTCTCGACTTTCAGGGTTCTGGGGATGCGTTCAGGTTTGCACCAGATTGGAACACTAAATGTCTCGATAAACCAATAACAACACAACAATAAATAACAAGCATTATTGTTAGAAAATTTAGAATATTATTTACTAGCTAATCCCCGCCCGCTTCGCGTGCCGTAAAATCCGTTCTTAGCTGACCTCTACTTGGCGAAAGGAAGGTCCATGCCTAATTTCAAGTCTATAAGTAGTAAGTTCCTGAGATATCGAGATGAGTAATTGAAATTCACGTATATAACGTGAATTTCAATTATATATACATATTATATAGATTAGAAAATTAAGAATTACATTATTAGACATTTAAGTAGTTAAACCTTAATTTTAAATGAAATCTTGTTTTTTGTTTTTCCCAATCTACAATCCTAAACCCCGATTTGAAACAAATGGACCTGGTAACACTAACCCCCACAAAGGAGCCCCCAATAAATATGTGGCTTTTAAATCGTGATAAGTATTTAATATTGATTCGTTTTTTATACATTCAGATTGTTAATGTACTTGTTCAATTTGAAAACCTGCCCGTAAAACTTCAAGTCAAAATTTTGTTGCGATTCATTTTATCACTTGTCAGTTGAAGATTTTCTACTTGTCCGTTGCGATTCGTTTTCCACTTGTACGTTGCGATTCGTTTTTCCACTTGTCCGTTGCGATTCGTTTTTCCACTTATCCGTTGCCATTCTTTTTTCCACTTGTCCGTTGCGATTCGTTTTGCCACTTATCCGTTGCTATTCGTTTTTCCACTTGTCCGTTGCGATTCGTTTTTCCACTTGTCCGTTGAAGTTTCACTTCTAATATGTGTCCCAGCACACATTTCGATTTTTCGCAGGTTTACTGCAAATTATGATTTGGTTAGGTTAAGTACATTTTAATGGTGTATGTAATACGCTACCCACGCACCGACCATTTTTTACGTCAACACTTTTGTCGTTCACTTTTGTTATGACTTTCGAAAAACTGAACAGTTGGCAAAGTTTTCTTGTTGTTATTTTTGTTTCCTCAACAAACTCTATTTATTTATTTATATTTTTTTTACACATACCACAAATAGAGGCAGTGATGCATTGTCACGTGGAGAGCAGAGCTATAGTTTGATGCAAACTTAAGTTTGCCTCCATTAATAGCGGCTCGGATCATCGCACTTTCCGATGCGCAGAACGCAATTTTAGGTATTAGAGGGATGAGGTAGTCTGAGGACGCGGTATATCCTCGCTCGCTCTCTCGCTAGCTTTCTCGTTTACGAGACTTTCCCGGCACTCGGCTCACCAGAGCTGCCAATTTAGCGCTTTAGGAGCTAGATATAGCGCTTTTTAGGGCAATCCAGCTCCCAATTTTATTAAACAACTTCCAGCGCAAAATCTTGCGCTTTTTATAATATGCAAATATGTAATTAATTTTATAATAAATATATATGAATATCTATACTAATATTATAAAGAGAAAAGATTAAATTCTTTGTTTGCATTGAAGAGGCTCCAAAACTACTTAACCGATTTGAAAAATTCTTTCACTGTTGGCAAGCTTCACAATCCCCGGGTGACATAGGCTATATTATGTTTACAAAAAAAATTAGGGATCATTACTAAAACTCCAATAATTTAATCCAAGGTATAAAAAAAATACCTAAAATCGCGTGCGCTGCGAAAACTATTGATGATAAAATAAAATAATGTACTACGACTTTGTAGAACACATCATTATTTACAAAAAGTATGGCGACAACATATATCTAACTATTATAGTTATGCCACAATAAGCGTTTTTTTATTATAAAAAATTAATTAAAATGCCGCCGCTAGAAAAGGCTTTTTATTTGTATCTTGATATTAATCCTTATCAAAATAAATTACTTCATATTCAAGACTGCTTCAATACCTTTATATAACTTTTTGAATTATTCAATTCGGACATTCCATTCGAAAGATATCACGAGTTTAAAAATGTAAGAATTAGTGACGGTGATCACGTGACTGTGACATCTTTTCGTGAGTCAAAACTCCATAAGACCCCCTCTATATAGAAGTTTCACTTCAAAAAATAGATAAAACTACGTATTTATTAAAATAAGAATAATAATGATTTAAAACAAATTATTAATTAGGAATCTATGTATTAAAAAACTATATAAAACTATAACTATAAGTACAAAAGTTTAGAATGTAATAAGTTATATTAAAAATAAATATAAATACTTATATCTAAGTTTAAAATTAACAGCAAAAAAGATAATAATGATTTTTATAAGAATGATAATCTTTCTTTGATAACAATGAGTTTTTATCGTTAATGACGTTGTGCCCGCGCAACATGCTCACCGCCCTAGCCGGGCCGAGTTTGATTTATGACCCAAACTGCACGGAGAAAATAATTCTACTATAGGTACAAAATATTTTTAGTCATGTCTTTGTCATATAATAAACTTTGTTCAATAAAATTTTGTTAAAAGACTTTTTAAACTTTATAAGCTAAACTTGTAACATTTCTGGCAGTTTATTAAATATGATAGGCGCTATACGATAGATTCTTTTGCGCATCATGGCCGTTTTTAAAAGCAAATACAGACAAGCAAATGTAGAACAAGTATCCATATTTTTCTTTGTATTTCATATGACTTTTAGGGCTTAACACCCAATGAGGAGACACTGACGAGCTGTCTGAAATCTATATCAGCATGGGGTGGGGGAAGAACTCTACAGCAATTCGCCTTGCAAATAATTGCAGAATTCAAACAACTGGGGATACAACCAGGATTATCGGCTTACTACTATTTATTATGTCTATTTTGTAAGGAACGTGAGTATACCTTTCTTACTGCACATCTACTTGCATAAAATTTCACAGTAATATTTATCTCGCTTTTTTAAACTGTCCCGTAACTATATGATATGGGGAGGGAGGGTTATTAGAGAAACCTGTTATAAAGTTTCTTCAAGGCTGACAGAGAGTTCAGCTTTTTCTGATGCGCTCTAAAACGCTTTTGTCGTTCGTTTTAGTCCGATCAGCCTGAAAGAGACAATACAATTTTACATAAAGAAAGAACAAATATTTCTTTAAAACTACAATAATGTAGTCTATACAATAATAGAAAATGCTCTTAAATAATATATAAAAAATACAAGCAAAAAAGGTCTAAACTAACGATGAAAGATGTTTAAAAGTAAACCCTCTGTGCATTTTAGACAAGCAAAATCTCTAACACAAGGGAATTGGGCAGCGCATATGCCATGTACGATATATTTACGGTTTATATACTCGCGCTGCCCATTTCCCTCGCCGATTTCCTCATTGCTGTCTTAGAAGTGGGCACAATATAAACGATTCACATTTTAATCTAGAATGCATTTTCAGGAGGACCTCGCATTGATATTCTTTCTCTCATATTAAATGACTTAGAAAACAGACAGAAATTAGATGCCACAGAACCTACAGACACGAATTTCTTCATAACAGCGATGAGTGTTTGCAGTGATCATTTACAGGTAAAGCTAAAGTCGTTTAATTCTCATTATTTTATTATGTTAACCTTTTATGACGGAACCACCAAAAATTTGTTCTCTAACTGTCACACACGGCTAATTTTGGCTAATTGGCAAGCACCACAAATTTGTGGTCAAATACAGATCATTGAAACGAATGTTGAACTGAAGCTTTCTCCCTCTAACTACATGGAATTTGTATTAGAATAAAAGAGACGATATAATTCTCTTGGTTTGGCGTGGCAATTTTGCTAGAATTCAATAAAAATAGAGAATACAGGTCAGAGAATTTTGAGAGTCCATCCTAACTGAAAATATATTTCTTTAATACATTTTATATAAACTTTAACAGCACATTATGGTCTATTATTAAAATATCAATTAACATCTAAAGTCAGAGTAGTTATTAGGATATTAATATTAGACACTAAAAAAAAATCTTACAAAGCCAGAAAAACCAAGTAAAAATGTAGAACCAAATTTTAGAAACATCAAAATTTGACAGCTATGTTGTCTATGGTGTACTATTGCTAACTTTTATATAATTTTCCCATAATTAGTTTATGAGCAATATAGCTGTCAAAGTTGACGTTTCTAAAATTTGGTTCTACATTTTCATTTGGTTTTTCTGGCTTGGTAACAAAGACCTTTCAGCTAAATTTTATGTAACACTTTCCTAAACCTAGCCTTGGTCATGTTGTTGTTAGTAGTAGTGTGATTCTTTGACTGATACCAATCAACATAGTTCCTGTGACAACATGAAAACTCACATTTTGCAAAACAGAGTTTAAAAATAATAATCATCTTCCATCCAGCTATTGTTAATTTCTATTTTCATCATCCTCCAATGATTTCCCTAAGATTCGTTTGTTTAGTTGTAACATCACGGTATATATTTATTCATGGAGGGTAAAATTTTAAATCACAATGAAAATACAAATTGTTTACGGGTCAAAAAATATAGAACATTATTGTGTCTCTTTTAGGATATAAATATAGCAGAAAGAGTTCATGCTTTGCTTATGAAGGATGACAATTACAAATTGGTGGGGGACGCGTATAAAGAAAGCATCTATTATAGACATTACGTCACTGTCGCTTGCAGGTAATGTTTTACTTCCCTTATGGAAATTATCTCTTGTATATTGCAGACATAAACATATTTTAATGACATAGACTTTTTAATTCTTCGAAACAAATATTTAAGTCATCAGTAGTTAGTAAACTTATCAATAAGATTCAAAAGGAATGTAATGTTTGTATTTGGATTTAACCATTTAGTTGTGTTTAGTTTCTCGTTAGAAGTGTCACAGTATTAGATAGATTGAATAATTAATTGTGGTGTAGTGTAACTTACTATTTGTTTCGCTTCTTTTTCGAGATTATAAGTATCCAGTTTTGATTTAGATTTATTATTATGTATTGTTAGGCATTAAATTTATGGAAATACTGTTGGATACTTTTTAATAATAACGTGAACGTTTTGCACATATTTTTTGGTGTGGTAGATTCAGGAATCATTGTCTTAACTACTATACAATAGTGATGATTATTATTAAGCTCTCAAGACCACGGGCCATAAAAATCGCCTAACATTTTGATGGTCTTGCGTGGGGCCATAGGATAGGAAGCCCAACACGTAGAGGCCCCATAACAAATTTAATCTAAATGTGTCATGACACTGACCGGCGATTATTCCTATCTTCAACATATAAAAATGCACCCAAAGACAAGCCCCGGTCAATGTAGGACTATTGTAGGAAATGAGAACAAAAGGTACTGTGCTAATGGGAAGAACTAGGTTTCCGGAACTATGAGGACTATGGTGACTATGAAAAAATACCTAAAGGTCGGGCCTTATCTGGGATAATGTTAAAGATTTAGGTTGTTTTATGCAGATGTGGCGAAGGGTTTAACACATTATTTCAGATGTGATATCGTTTATGACGTTAAAGGTTAAAATAAGACGCATTTGGCCGCAGCCGCAATCTTTAACACTAACGCAGATACAGCCTCAGCATAAGTAAAGCACACCTATTCAGATCCATTCATCATCGTCGTCTTTTTCATTGAACAACTACACTTATTATATAAAATTAAATAGAAACTCTACCAATGTTGGCACCAATCTATTATTAACACCCAATTAATTTATTCAAAACATTAAGAAATCTTATTTTATTCTGCAACCATACAATAGTAGTAATAATACTATTATGGGTACAAAACAAAAGCTATAAAGATTTCTTAATATCTTGAATAAAGAGATTGGGTGCCAACAACAATGGTATAATTAACCCTGCAACTATTATAATATTCATAGGCACGCCCCCTTCGAAAAAACAACGCAATTGTTGGATACTTTAGTACCAAATATTTATGTTCCGGAACCATCAGTCATGGAAGAGGTATGAACTATTATTAAAAAAAATAGTTTTAATTTTTACTTACATAGAATAAGTAACACAAAACCTTCTATCATAACTTTTAAAATTATAAATTTTAATGCGAATGTTAGTTTGCTTTTTTCTTTCATGCCCTTCGCGCCTTAAAAAAAATTATATAATTAATGTAACGTAACTATATCATCCTATAAATATCTCACTGCTAAATTCGGACCTCCTACTTTTCGAAGAATAAACCCTATATATGTTTTTCAACATCGTCAAAGTTCTACGCTAAAAACCGCGTTCTAACTTTGGTGTTGAATTTTAATAATACGCTAATAATGGTGAACAGATTATCAAAACGTTGGAAGTGGGAGGTGCTGGGGACAGACTAGCCCAGGCGTGGTCCCAGCTCATCGTATTCGGGCACGCCAAACGGACTAAACTTATTGAAAGACTGGTCAGTGCTATGTGTACCTGCTACCCTTACCAAGGTAACCTTTTTTTAGTTATTCGCAGTTCTTATACTTTTACACAAGTAATAATTCCTGCCGATGTACCAACGCAGTAGGCCAATAATTAAAGTAACACGGGATAGTGTACGAAACTTGTAAGCGGAATAGAGCTAAAAATACATAGCAATTTCAATATAGATTATTTACATGTCGGAAATCAGTTTGCACTTTACTGCGAAAACGAAATTGCCGACCGGAATTATTATAAGTTAGTTAGTTAGTGTAAAACTGTACATACTTACGGTGTCACTATAACTATAATTGTTGTTATAATTTAATACTAGTTGTTTTATTAATATATATAGAGGTAAAAGGAGAGAAAATCTGTTAATACAACATATCTTATACTTCAGAGAGACACCTTTGATAAGCTTTCTTTATAATGTTTTTGCGGTAAATTTTCCCGCGGCTACGCTGCGTAGAAAACCCCAGATAGCTATATGTTACTCACATAAAAATTAAATTAGGTTTTTTTATGTATTACTGTTTAGACTTTACTGTTTCTTGTTAAATTCACTACAATAAGAAATAAACTAAATCCACATAGTCTAAACAGCTGTCCAGTAAAATATAGAGATGACTCTAAGTCAACCTGATTTGAAGAGTAATACAATGAATTACTTGTTTCCCATGAAACGTATTTGTTAGTGAATTGAAAAAACGCAATTTCATAGTATAGTTTTTGTCTGTATAATGGGATACCTTCCCTAGGATTATTAGTGTAGCACGCGAGTTAAGCCGCGGGAAACTACAGTACTCTTTAATTTATTAATCAACTTCTTTCTTATTCAGATGAAGAAATAAAGGCTAAAATGCGTTCTGCGGCCGCCGATATTCTTAGATTTGATGAAAATGTTGAGGAGCAAGCTGACAAGAAGGAACTTAGGTCACCTGTTAAAAAGTAAGGCACTGTTTAAGATGATGTCACAGGGGTAGGCTGCTAGAACTTTGATGTCCGTGAACTACATATTAATATAATTAAAATAAATATTTGCACGGTTTATTGTTGTTCTTGATACATGAACAATATCATCATGAACATAATTGAATGAACAATATTTCGTGCAGGAAATAGAGAATTAGTTTCTTAACAGCGTGAGAGTTGGTTTGCGACCGGCCAGGTTGAAAATTTGTTCTCAACTAACTGGTCTACTAACTAACGCTTTAAAATGGTCGCATATAGTGTAATTTGACAGGGTTGCCAACACGGCTCGACTCTCCAATAATTGTGGGAAATAAAAATAATTTATGTTGAACACTTCTATAGATGACTTTCCCGTAATGTAATGTCATTCTGGTGTTATGTCACCTAGTATTTTTAATTGATTATTTTATAAGCGATTGCTTAAGCTACGAGCAACAATTTTAAGATAAATTCCTACTATCATATTTCTATAGTCGTGGACTGGAAAGTACTTCGTAAAATGGCCTACAACTGTCACGATGAATATCCCTTTATTATATTGCCTTTATTACTTGTTCCAATTTGCTCTGTAGATAGCATTTATGTCAGTTATTTTTCACACGTAAGATGGGTGGTAACTATTAGTTCTGATATGTTGTGTAAAATAACGCTGTAAAGCAACTTATTAAAACTGTAAATTTTAGACTTGATTTTTTTTGTTTAAAATATGTTTTAAAAATAAAACATTAAAAAGAACACTAAATGCCTTATGGTATCATCTAGTTATGTAGGATTTAGGCGCTTTTCAGAGTTACATCTTTCTCTGAGTACTTGCCATAAGTAGCCTTTTCCCATGTTACTATTTATCTCTTTTATTCGTTCCCAAATGTATAACCATCTCATTTGCCACGAATCAATCAGACAACCTTGCAAAAACATAAAATATTTCAGTGTATTTTGCAGTATGTTTCTTTCATTTAAAACCTTCCAAATTTGGAATTAATTTGGTACATAAGTATTTTTAAACATTTCAAAGTCATGATTTTATTTTATTGTATGGCTTGAGCGAAACGGCGACACGTTTGTGCGCGAGTAAAAGAGATAAGGAGTAGAGAGATGCAGTAGATCCTGATCTACTACTCTATATACTAACTCTATACTATATACTTCTCCTGAGAAGGCATGATGCCTATTAAAATTATAATGTCGGCAGATGACACATTGCTAGTTGGACTTCCCTATTATTAAAGGTCTAAAAATCTACAGTCAAACCTCCATGTTTTTACAAGGCGGATTGGCCGGTCTCACACATTGATCAGTTATTTCGAATGGACATTTGTGAACACTGTGCACATTTGGTCGAAAAACGGTCTGAGATAGCTCATGCTTCTCAACCAAGATTCGAACCTGTGTCATTTAAAATTGCTAAAAAAATCAATCTGGCATATGAAAATAGAAAGAAAAGAAAGAAAACGTTTATTTGACAAATGCGACACAGACAAAATAGAAAATGACGAAACAAAATATTTTTGCACAACAGGTATATGCCGCAATTCGGCAAATGAGGTTGACAGTCAGTATATTGCTGTATCGGAAGATATTCCGCCACAGCACTGATTTTCAGTGCCCACCCCAGAGTCTACACATAGGTATTACCTAGAGACCCGTATAAAAATATAAAAATAAAAATATTCATATTAATAAAGAATGAAAAATAGGCAATAAAGTGATATAGTACGCAAGCATATCTATAATTGTATATGCAATATCTATGAATACTCACACAGGTTATCAGCAAACGCAATATCGAATATACTCGAATTGTGTTCGGATACAAAAGACAAGGCGGACCCAATTTGGGATAGCGTGGATGTGGGCATCCAGAAGCTGCAGCGCGAAGAAGCCTCCGGGGTGCCAACCAACCCCCAGACGATAGTTGATGTGGCCCAAAGGGCTGCTGCTGTCGGCAAACAGGGCATTGCTGCTGTAAGTCATTTCTTTATGATTTTTTAAAACTATTCAAGTAACACAATTTGAATGAAAAACACAATAGACGCGATAATGACAGGCTTTGCATTCATAGTAGTAAAACTACACTAATACAATAAATAAAAAATGTGTGTGTCTTGGGACGCCCGACAGAAGTGATAAACATGTTTGAATAAAAAAATTCGTAGACTGTACTGTAGATACGGTGCCGCCGTAACGCGTTACGTAACAAAGCCGTTTACCCTCCCATAAGAAGTTATCACTTCAAAAAAGTGTATTATGTATGGCACCAGTAATATACAATAAATTATTATTACGTGACAGTATAAAGAAGGAAAATTCCATATTATTATTTAAGAGACACCTAAAGAAATTTTTAATAATAAAATGCTATTATAAAATCAAGGATTATTTAAGTGGTAAATTCTAATGATTATTAATGTATTCTTATTTAATTAATGCTTTGATTGACATTTAATATTATTATCTAATTTATTTAATTATTATTTTAAATTAGTTTCAATTTTTAGATTTAGTTACAAGATTAAAAAATTGCACGCCTATTAAGGCAAAATGTATTGAGACAATGGGGATTGTTCACAAAAAATTACCCTCTGATTTTATATTTTTATTACGTAAAATAGGGTATTTTAAGATACTAATTTGAATATTTTTGTATTTTAAGCGTTAGTTTTTTTATAATTCGATTTTAAAATTATTTCTCCGATGACGTCATAAGGGACAAGTTTACATTGATTTCTTTGCCTAGAAAACAAAAATAATAAAACTTACTGATCATAGTAATCTGTGCTACTACTACTTAAATGTCACTGTCATTAATCATTACGTATCGTGATCATTTAGTGTTTTTTGTCGCTAGGCTTATAATTTTTCGTGTTTAACCATTATTATTTTCTATAATTATCGTTACTTATAATTTTTCGTGTTCAACCATTATTATTTTCTATAATTATCGTTAAATTTTTTAAAGTGGTCTTTAGGGAAAATCCATCTTACAGAACTTAAATCAAATAATGTACAGCTAGATATTTTTTTACACCTAAGCAGGCAAACAGGCAGACGGCCCACCTGATTGGATTTAGTAAGGTCAAATAAAGGTCAAACGCATTTCTTACAAAATACAAGAAGATCGTACGTTTTTTGTAATTTTAACTAGACAGAAATGATTAGGGACACTATTCCTCGAAATGGTTTTTCAAATAGCTAGATTGAAAAAAAGTTTACAATCCCAATTACCAAAACAAAAACCCCTAGGTGCACATATGTTTCTAACAAATAATTATTTTATTCAAAGAAAACCTACAATATTGTATGACTTTTGATGTTTATCCCAGGGGTTTTTTTATGGTGGGTTTCCCAGAACTCTTAATGTTCTTCTCGTATGATATTGTATGATTACTGAAGGATTTTCTTTAGGCAGCTGTAACATATCTGGCGGAGTGTGGTTTTGAGGAATCCACGTCTGCAAGTGTCCAAGTGCTAAGTGTAATGTTGAATCGACCAGCTGAAGAAGTCGAAGCGTTACTGCAAGAACAACAAACTGAACAGTTAACGAGTTCATTGCACCCATCAGCTATAGCGGTTGCGGAGGCTTATCAATTGTAAGTATTTATCGATAATATTATACAATTGAACATTGAAGATATTTTTTTTTTTTACTGAAATAGACTATTTAAACGATGGAGAACTCGATGTAATTGTTTTTTTTTAAATTTCTCGTCTGTTTGTTCGGGATTCACATAAAAATTACTGGGCCGTTTTTTGATGATCGACAGCACATTCTTAGACTTAGGCTTGAATTCTGCGTTATCATTCATCCTGGGAATTCTGGGAATGGTTTAAAATCGCCAGATTGAAAAAAGAAAATCCTATGTGATTTTATAACTAATCCATAGCAAATATGTAATAAAGTGTGTGTGTGTGATCTTTTTATCCCAGGAATCTCTACTTCCTCCATGTGGAATAGTAAAAAAAACCCCGATTTTGAAACATTCTTCATTGGTACTCCTTTTCTATTGGTCTTAGCGTGATGATATATAACCTATAGCTTTCCTCGATAAACGGGCTATCTAACACTGAAAGAATTATAATAAAACTACGTGTTAACGGTTTTAAACGCGGTAATGTTTTTGATTTTGGTTAGTCCGACGTTTCCGCCGAAATTGCCGCGCTTAAAACAGTTAAAACGTAGTTTTATTATGTATACAAGTCGCGAAAACTTAATAAAATATTAACTGAAAGAATTTTTTAATTAAGACCAGTAGTTCCTGAAAGTAGCGTGTTCAAGCAAACAAACAAACTCTTCAGCTTTATATATTAGTATAAGATATAATATTCTTATTTACCTGTTTAATCACGCAACTGTTATTTTTATTTTTTTCATATTGTAATTTATTTTATGAATCGATCCTTAGTTATATTTTTGGTGTTTCAAAAGTACTACTGTGCAAGTTGGTTAAATAACACCTTTCCCTCTGCAGGGCAAAGACAGGTGTACGTTCAAGACAAGCTGATACATCGAGTTCGTCAAGTGACAGTGAATCTTCGTCTGATGACGAGTGAATAGAATTTTAATTACAAAATAGTATTATATTAGTTTAACAATAAATGCATTTCCGTGTCAGTTATATTTTTTATACTTCCATAATTTTCTGACTTCTTATTGTTACAATTACCATTGACGGTGAAAGGAACCATCGTGATGAAAAACTCACATCCAGATAACCGATTTGTGAAACACGTCAAGTTGCCTGGGACAAGTGAGTATAGTATCTGTTTTCCACAGAAAAGTGGGAAGCTCGAGTCCATCGGTGACATTTGTGGGCTGCTATCATTATTATTTTTTATTGCTCAAGCACAGTAGACAGGCTGACGGCCCGACTGTGATGGGAAGTGTTTGGAGTCGCCTATGCACATTAGCAATACCAAAGGTGTTGCGAATGTGCTGCTGCTCTCTTAAGGGAGACTGGAACCTGGTCATTAATGCCGGAACAAAACTCAAGGTTATTATGGCGACATACTTTAGACAAGGGGTGGTAGCCATCCAGTCGGGCTTAGCCCTACCATCTGGCTGTGGGTTGTTTTGTCGCCTCTTACGACAGGCCGCCCGGCCGCAGGAATTAGTATATTCTTTTTCCTTTCCTGCACGGGGAAAAATATTTTATTGATTTATTAATATACTAGCTGACCCGGCGAACTTCGTACCGCCATATTTTCTGAATTCCCAAAAGACTTTGTTCCATGACACAAAAACGAAATCACCAATATCGCTCCCGGTGATTAGAAAAATTGTAGAACCCGATCTCAGCGCCACCTACCGGTTCCAATTGTGGATCTAAACCATCCCGGGACCTACTCAAATACACACACAAAATTTCATCAAAATCGGTGGAGTCGTTCTCAAGTTATAAAATTACAACGAAAAGTGGCATTGATTTTTATATATATAGATGATAGTTTCTGTCCGCGACTTCGTTCGCGTGGAATAGTTTAAAAAAAGTAAATTAAAATATCCCGCGAATTTGAAACATTCTTCATTGGTGCTCCGCTCCTATTGCTCTTAGCGTGATGATATAGCCTATAACCTTCCTCGATAAATGGGCTATCTAACACTGAAAGTATTTTTCTAATCAGACCAGTAGTTCCTGAGATTAGCGCGTTCAAGCAAACAAACAAACCTATCAGCTTTATATATTAATATATGTATAAGATAAAACTCTCTCATCGACACTACACCCTGTCAAAATCTCTGCTTCTATTATGTTACGTTGCAGAGAAATTACATTCAGGCTGTTATAAGCTGTTTAAGAAATTAAAGGTTTTTAATTATCCCACGGGAACTCTTTAATTTTTCGGGATCAAAAGTATCCTATATGTTGACCAGGAATATAAGCTATCACCATACAAAATTTCATGTAAATCGGTCTAGTCGTTTCGGAGATTAGCCGGTACAAACAGACAGACAAACAGAAAAACAAAAAATTTGAAAAAAAACCAAATTAGTTCTATTTCACTTCTTACATCCCCCTGGCTCGGTTTTTAGCATTTTTTTTCATTTTACAGAAATTTGACCTCTACAATTTTATTATATGTATAGATATACCAGACATTGAACGTTCAATTATATTTATAGCAACCATTCCTTATCTTTGTATTTATTATACTACAGCATTGTGTAACAGCATATTTCTGAATTTCATCCATATATATCATCGATCACTAATATATATATGCAGGTATGTATAGCGAAACATACTCTAAAAGTCTCGATGTTAATTTTGATGAAGACTGAAGTGGTATCATTAGATTTTTGGAAAATCAATTGAACTAGTCAATGATTGAATCGACTGAGTTTGAAAAAATACACACGCTGTATTATTCATCATCTTATAAGAAATAATTTCTGTTAAAGGAATGGCAAACTAAAGGAAAGAGTTTTTTTACTTACTCAAATGATTATGACATGCAAAAATAAATATATAGCGATTTATAAGGGTTCCGTTTTTTCAAAATAGCTGCAGAACCCGAATAAAAACCTAACATTTTTACATTCGTGCTGACAGAAAGTGGCTGGCTTCTGTCGTTGAGTGGGCAAGTCCGGCCGAATTCGGTGCCTGGCATGGCAAATTTCGGATTAAAACTAAGCTACCATGATCTGAGATCGGCCCCATAGTGGTCCGTTGTATCACCCATAACGCAAGCGTAACTAGCTTAGATTGGGGATATACAATTTGTGTGTTTGTCTGCCGATTACATTCTATATGCATGTCCTACATGGTCAAAATGGTCAAATATTGACTTTAGCTCGAGTTTCATTAACACAAACCTAAAAACAAATGTATGGTGTAACCCGTCACAACGGATCAAGCACCGTTAAACATATGAGTCGACTATCTGTGACATTGTGACAGATGCCCCATATTTTGGTAGCGAAGTGTTAAAAATGTTAATTGCTCTCAAAACGTACTTTGAGGAAAGCTTTCGGATGTCCGTTAGTTGTTGTTAGTCTGCCCGTGAACAACCTTGACTTTGTGCTGCGAAATGTATTTCATCAGATATTGTGTACTGTTTATTGTTTTTGTGGTGAGTATTTTTTAATCATTGTTTTTATTTACGTTTACTTATAAGTTAATATATTAGATATATCTATTGCATACCTACCCTCTTCCGTACCGAGTTAGTCCGAGTTTGTGTTCATTCTTCATCCTTTTAAACAACCTTTTGGTCTGGACAAAAATGCTCTCAGAGCTATGACCGTCCATTGTACTTATCATTACGATTGTATGTATCAATTTATTTTATAACATTTTGTGCAATTAGGAATATTCTATTCTTATCCTTGTGGTCATGCTTGTCCAAAGCATATTACCAGGTTTCACACATGGGCTATGACAATGGGCAAGTTTCGTCAAGATGTTACCTTCACCGCCAGCCCGTAAGAATCCTAACAATATACTGAATACACTCATATTAGGTCAGAAATACTGCACCGCTAAGGTAACGCAAGTGTTCGTGTTTCCAGGCTAAGATCCGAACCCCAAATCGTTGGAATAAGACGTGGGTACATTTACCACTAAGCCTCCACAACTTTAAATGATTTTTAATCCCATTTTATATTGATTGTCTCTCAAGCTCTTTGAGTACATATATTATTCATTATGCTCCCAAGCAATTCATATTATTTTTCCATGATAATACTGACCTAAATATTAAAAGAAAACGAATAATGTTACCGTAGCTATTATTTAAAATTACATTTAATTAATATGCCATAACAACGTAAAATCTAAATACATCATCATATTAAAATTAAATCGCAGTTGCGTGCGGAGCTTTCACTTTGAAACTTGGCGTCTCTTCTCCACTTCATGCTTCCTCAGCAGTCTTTGTTAAGACCCCATTGCCTCGCATATCATCTTTTACGAAGGCATCTATTGGGCTTACTAAGGAGCAGTAGAAGACTCCTCGGACGGAAGCGCCATGGATAGACATCAGGGTCCCAAATCTGCTATTACAGTAGTGTCATGGTTATTGTGATGCCAATAATCGACCATTCTGACTATTACTACTATTGTAATAGTACACTTAGTTCCCTACATAACGAGTCTCTTTCCATAAGACCTGTGTAAAACGTAAACTATTCATCTATATTTAATGAATGACACAAAAAATGTTTGAAATACATGTTTTATGTAGAAAGTGAAATATTTCACGTATTGCGTTTGAGTCACGAAAATAAACTAGATTATTAAATTACTATAATTGTTTACTTACACAAAGTCGTGCCTAAACTGTTCTACTTTCACTATCATGAAAACCCAAATATTTTACAGTCGCTCTAAGTAGTTCATTTTATATTTATGTACATGTAAATTCATTTCACCATGCTCGATAGATACCGTTTACCGTTTATATCGATCCTCTGACTCGTATGTAAAAACTATGGAAATATTGATTGAGTTTTGATACTCTGTTTAAATACCCTAGGAAGCCAGCAGCACCTCTGGTGATGCTATGTCCATAGGCAACGGTAACCACTAACCATCAGGTGGACCGTCAGCCCGTCTACTGTGGTCAAATGTTAATATTTCTAGTATTAAAAATCGAAATGAGTGCTGGGACACATATTAAAAGTGAAACTTCAACGGACAAGTGGAAAAACGAATCGCAACGGACAAGTTGAAAAATGAATCGCAATTGTATCTTGGTATTCATCCTTATCAAAATAAATTACTTCATATTCAAGACTGCTTCAATGCCTTTATATAACTTTTTTAATTATTCAATTCGAACATTCCATTCGAAAGATATCACGAGTTTAATAATGTAAGTATTAGACCACGTGACGGTGACGCTTTTTCGTGAGCGAAAAATCGTAAGACCCCGTCTATACAGAAGTTTCACTTCAAAAAGAAACTAAAAAGACACTTGAAACTGATATTAGACAGTTCATTTATGTCGTTCAATTTGGATGGACCTCCCAAAGTGATGCATGTAATGGTAAATTTGAATTGTTGTATATCATTTCAGTTCTGCGCCTTTCAAACAATTTGATTCATCCGTCTAATATGAGTATTTTTAACACTTTCAATTAGTGACTGGCTTAGTCTAAAAAATAACTTTGAAATATTAAAATGTCTAAAAATGATAAAAGAAATGGTACACACATCTCATTACATTGATATTTGAATCCTGGCCTAAGAACATGCACCGTTCAGGCAGTAATTCTAAAGGTGTGCTGAAGATGAATCCTTTTAAGAAAACCTTCACATCAAAATTGGCGATGTGTAAAACGCGCCGCTCTTTCTTTGACAAGTGTCCGTTGGTAGCTCTATAATGAGGATATTATAAAACGTGCCAAACCTTTGCAACATCTCAAAGTTAGCTGCCGAAGCTACTAAATAAAAATCATCTATTCTGCAGCCGTTTGTTGCTAATAAAAGCTGTATATATATAACATTTAACGGTTACCTGTAATAATTTATGGGCATTAATTGATAATCACACTGCCTGTGTGTCTAATTCTAGGGATAAGGATAATATAAGCTCAAGATATTTAGACTTGACATCATGAGTGTGGGTCATCACCGAGAAATGTCGAAGATTGTGTGATTAAAGAAAAAATGAAATAACTTATAATAAATCATTTTTTATTTTTCAGATTGGAAAAGTAAATGCTTCTACAAAATATGGCAGAAACACATTCAAGTGCGGCCCAAACGGGTTTATATGCGAAAGCAGTACCAAAGTAAGATTATGTGAAGATAAAAATGTAGTCGGGCCAGCTTTTGTTTGCCCTGCAAACACTATTTGTAATGAAGAGTCCAGTAGTGTATGTGAGAATTATATTAATTACATTGATCCAGATATAACTAGAGGCATACGGTGCCATAGGCATGAACGAATCGCTGATCCAAGTGTGGATGACTGCAGAGGTTACATTTTATGCATCCCTAATAAAAATCGCTTCCAAGGAATTAAATTTAAATGTGCTGGCAATACTGTATTCAATGGCTACACACGAACATGTTCGTCTCCTGATAAATATAAATGTCCTATTGCAAACACAGTTAAACCTACAATAGAAATGTTTGACGATCAGACCCGCAGGTTTGATTCGAATTATGACAAATTGAAGTTGACTAATCACCAATCCAGCCAGACTAATGGTGAATCATCGCGGATAAAACCAATTGATTGTAGAAACTACAAGTTCAGAGTAACGCACGATAATAACCCGGTTCGAGCAACCTATTTCTGCCCAAAAGCGCCTGTCAGAGGAGAGGCGTCGGTCAAGTGTACAATATTTTCAAATCAATTTTGCGTTACCTTAGAGAAACATAATGAAGATCAGTTTATTTTGGACGGTGGAGCTGCGTACAGAAAACCAAGAATGTGATTTAATTATGTATAGTGTAACATTGCATGGAGAATTCAGTACAATCATTTCTTTCTTTCACTTACTCACATTAATGTATTATTAACGTGATTCCCAGAAAGTGACTGTTTGTGCGCAAGTGAGCATAATTTCCCTTTCCCATTTGGCATAATTTGGTTTTTCCGACCAAATGCAAGTATTACCTACATACTTGCATTTGGTCGGAAAAACCAAATGAAAAACCAAAATGTTTTAGATAATATACATTAATAATAATAGCTTTAGAAATAAGTTATTTTATACATTTAAGTTTTTTCGTTTTTGAAGTCGGTTTTTTTAAACGAAGTTTTTATTTTTTATTTTTATTATTCCAACGTTTCAGCCGCTTTTCAGTAGCCGTGATCACGGAAGACAAAGGTGTCAAGTGTCAATGAGTATTGTCAAAATTTTATTTAGCCTACCGCCAACTTGTTCATTTTAGTTATATAATTTTAATTTTGTTTATAGTTATTATTTACTCTATGGGAGCCTAATCTAATTACCACCGCTTCCAAACATGTTGTGGCTTGAAGAGAAGAAGCGACACAAGTATTGTTAAATAAAACTTTAACAAGACATTGACATTTGACATCTTTCTTTGTCTTCCGCGATCACGGTTACTGGAGAGTGACCGAAACGTCGGAATAATAAAAATCAAATAAATTGCTGCGCTTAAAACCGTTAAAAGGTAGTTTTATTATAAACGAATGATACTAAAAAGCATAATTAATAGAGTTACACAAAAACGTTATTAATGTTTTATTACGAAACTTTATTATTATACTTACTATAAGAGTATTTATAAGTAATATATGTTCTTATACGAAAGATGCTTAAGCCTTAGAAGACAGATTGTCAGGCTGATTTTATTCGATAGCGGACTGGTAAATCAACTCACACTTATTACTTCCTTTCTTGTATAAACTTGCACAACGTCGCAGCCTCATAGATTTTGTACATGCGTACCCTCCTTATGACGTCATGAATCGGTACAAATAAACTGAGTCAAATAGCACATTAATAGGTGTGTGACAAGTTATTAAAATTATTTGTATCATGACAAGTTGTTATTTTAAGCCTGTTCTTTGTTTATATGTAAACATATTAGTATTGATTGTAGCATGTGTCCGTATCCCTATTATAATTCATTTTTCAACATTCATAGCTGTCGGCTTCCACACATTTTTTCTTTTCCTTGTGAAATACCTCGTCGCTGTCGCATTTCTTCTTTTTTCTACGATATTGTGATTTATTTTTCGTGCATAAATAATATCTTCTACAATCATTCGGGTCAGCATATATACCACTTTCGGTACACGCAAAATCTAATTTCGTTGATTTTTCAGATTCATCCGTCACCGTTGTACTTGACTGTATATCACTGGTTTTAGAAGAACTATCACTATCTACTGATAGTGACTGACTAGCCTCGTCAGCATTTGGAATACATTTTGTAATGGTTTTGTTCAAATGGTATCCATTCTGACATTGTAATTTAAATCTATAGAAAGAATTTGCATCGCTTTTGATGCAAATATAGTAAACATTATGCTGTAAAACATCACTGAATCTCCCTTCTGATATACAACGGAACTGATTGTTTCTTACGCAATGTGACAGATTTTTCGTACATTGCTTCCATATTTCGCTAAATACTGTATTAATTGGACATGTACCGATGATTGGTTGTCTTCGTCCTATACAAATGTAGAATTTACTGCAATCATTATTTTCAGCGTATCGACCTCTATTATGATATGCGCAATCGAAGTTCACCGTATTGACTTTACCATATGAGTTAAGTATATTTGGGGTAGAGTTCCATTTTATCGCAGATTCGGTAGTATCATTGGCATTTCTACTTTGTTTTCTATTATTTTCCGATTTAGAATGTATCGGTACATTTGAATTACCTCTATTATTACCATGTAGAGTGACACCAGAGTCGACTGAGTCATATATATTCAGAGCACTCTTTGCGTTATAATTATTAGCGTGAGAAGAATTGTTTGTTGTCATTTTCAGTAATAACCTTATAATTGTAGGTTCTTCGTGTTTTGTTGACAATTTGATTTGTGGATTATCAGTTGTTACCAAGAAAGTTGGTGTTGAAAAGTTTATAAGAATACTTCTATCTCTTAAGTTAGATTTGTTAAAGTTCCCGAAATCAGTTATCGTTGTGGCATTATTGTATTGTGGTGATGTGTGCGATAAATATGGAATAGGGAGTTTACCCGTTGAATCGCTTCTCTTTTCTATAAAATTAATATACTGAGTTGTGATTGTACTTCCTAAAATAGTTTTAATAGTACCAGGATCAACAGTAGATTGGTGAAATTCTGTAATAAATCCAGTTTCTGTATTATATTGTTTTAAACTATTGAAAATCGGTAATATTTTTTGATTACGTGGTTCTTTAGGAATAGAATCTTCATTTTTGAATGTAAAGGCCTCAACATACGTTGATGTTGTAGTAACAAAATTTCTGTTATCAGAGTCATGTATTGGTTCTGTACTTGAATTTTCTTCAATAGCATTCGCTTGGCTCTCTCTGTATGTTGGCTTTACAGCCTCAGGTTTTACCGTAAACGAACTCTTTGTGGCGTTAACAGTAAAAGTGTTTGTTGTTTTATTCTCTATGGACAATAGGATTTCAGTAGCTGGTGGCAATATCAAAGTTGTATATGAATCTGTGTCTGCAGGTACATCTATGTTCTTGTCCGGTGAGTGTAAATATTTACTAGATGTAATTAAACGTCCAGTATGGTTAGGGCTAAATGAACTCATTATTGGTTTTGTCCTTGATATATTAATTGTAGTTAACGGTAAATCAGCCGTATTTAATGTATCTGTTGTTACGTTAATATTTTTTATGGTAGCATCTGTCATATTTAAATTGTCATTAAACGTCGGACCAGCAGTACTCACAATTTCTAAAGTCGAAAATTCTGTTGGTATTTTTGGTGGTAGCACTGAACTTATATCTGAATCGGTAGTAATAGGCTTACCTACTATGTCTATAATTGATATGTGTAAATTTTCATTAATTTTCGTTGGACTAACTGTAGGATTCGTTAACGTCATCCCTACTGGATACGTTATATTTGAAGGTAAAAAGCTAGCAATAGTTTCGTCTGTTGTTAGTTTGGATTCATACGCAATAGTAGTAGTCGTCACAAGATCTTTATATGTTGATATATCAGTAAATGCAATTTCCTTAATTGAAATTGCAGTTGTTGCTTCCTGCGATAATATCGAAGTCACATTTGAATCCGCGATTATAAGAGGACTAACTGTGGTAAAAGTCGATATGGGTGATTCGTCACTATTTATCGTTGAATTGAGTGTACTAAGTATTGAATTAATCTCTGTTTCGTTGCTTGACTTTGGAGCTATTTCAGTAATATGAAATGAAGCTGTAGTCACCTTAGTATTATTCAGAGTGGTACTCGTTGCGTTTGTAACATCACTAGATGTAAAATCAAGGCTACTACTAATTCCTTTAATTGAAGTATCTGTTGTTATTTCTGATGCTGGTGTAGAATTCACATTTAAGTCAGTGATTACTCCTGACTGAACAGTTTCTGTATTTGATGTGGATAAATGATCACCTGATGTTTTTGAATTGAGTGTTGAAGTTAGTACTTTAGGCCAGGCATCATCAGTTGTATTGAAAGGTAAATCAGTAGTTTTAACTGCGTCTGTCGTTAACTTAGACACACTTACAGTGGTACTAGTTGCGTTTGGAACATCACTGGATGTAGAATCAAGGGTATTCTCTATACCTTTATTTGAAGTTTTAGTTGTTGCCTTTGGTGCCAATGAAGATATTGTATTTGGATAGGTGATCAATACAGACTCGACTGTATTCGACGTTGATAAATCATTACCCGATATAGGTCTGATTGTACCAATTACTGGCTTTGTCCATCCATCATTAGGTATCATTAAAGCTAAATCAGTAGTATTGACTACAACTTTAGTCACGTTAAAATCATTTGGTGTGGTAACAGTTGTATTTAGAACATCATTAGTTGTAGTAACAATTGTGCTCGCGATTCCATCGTTTAATATTTCCGCTGTCAAATCTGGTGGCAACACTGAAGTCACATTCGAATAAGTGGTTACTATGGCATCTACTGTACTCGTATTCGATATAGATAAATTTTCCCCAGATATCGTCGGCTTGTATGTAGTAATTATTGGTTTTGTCGATGCATCATGAGTTGTACTTAAAGGTAAATCCGTAGTTTTAACTGAGTCTGTCGTTAACTTAAGATCATTCGCAGTAGCAACAGTTGAGTTGGGAACATCATTAGATGTAGGAACAAGGGTACTCTCCATTCCTTTAATACTAGTTTCAGTTGTTGTCTCTGGTGCCAATGCTGTAGTTGCATTTGGGTCGGTGGTCAATACGGTCTTAACTGTACTTGACGTGAATAAATTATTACCGGATGTAGGACTGACTGTGGAAGTTACTGGTTTTCTCCATTCATCATTAGTCGTCGATATAGGTAAATCAGTAGTATTAATCGAATTTGTAGTCTCTTTCAAATGATTGACTGTGGTAATAGTTATATTTAGAATATTATTAGTTGTAGTAGCACTAGTGCTTGCAATTCCTTCATTCAATATTTCAGTTGTTGCCTCTGGTGGTAACGTTGATGTCACATTTGGTTCGATGGTTATTACGGCATCTACTGTGATCATATTTGATGTAGATAAATTATCACCAGATATCGTCGACTTGAATGTAGTAATTATTGGTTTTATCGATGTATCACTAGTTGTGCTTAAAGGTAAATCAGTAATATTAACTGCATCTGTAGTTTCGTTCAAATTATTTATTGTGGTAATAGTTATATTTACAATATCATTAGTTGTAGAAGCAATAGTGCTTGCAATTCCTTCATTTAATATTTCAGTTGTCGCCTCTGGTGACAACGCTGATGTCACATTTAATTCAGTGGTTATTACGGCATCTACTGTGATCGTATTCGATGTAGATAAATTATCACCAGATATCGTCGGCTTGTATGTAGTAATTATTGGTTTTGTCGATGCATCATGAGTTGTACTTAAAGGTAAACCCGTTGTTTTAACTGCGCCTGTCGTCAACTTAGGATCATTCGCAGTAGCAACAGTTGCGTTGGGAACATCATTAGATGTAGGAACAAGTGCACTCTCAATTCCTTTAATTGTAGTTTCAGTTGTTGTCTCTGGTACCAATACTGTAGTTGCATTTGCATCGGTGGTCAACACGGTCTCAACTGTATTCGACGTGGATAAATCATTAATGGATGTAGGACTGATTGTGACAATTAGTGGTTTTGTCCATTCATCTTTAGTCGTCGATATAGATAAGTCAGTAGTATTAATCGAATTTGTAGTCTCGTTCAAATTCTTTACTGTGGTAATAGTTATATTTACAATATCATTAGTTGTAGAAGCAATAGTGCTTGCAATTCCTTCATTTAATATTTCAGTTGTCGCCTCTGGTGACAACGCTGATGTCACATTTAATTCAGTGGTTATTACGGCATCTACTGTGATCGTATTCGATGTAGATAAATTATCACCAGATATCGTCGGCTTGTATGTAGTAATTATTGGTTTTGTCGATGCATCATGAGTTGTACTTAAAGGTAAACCCGTTGTTTTAACTGCGCCTGTCGTCAACTTAGGATCATTCGCAGTAGCAACAGTTGCGTTGGGAACATCATTAGATGTAGGAACAAGTGCACTCTCAATTCCTTTAATTGTAGTTTCAGTTGTTGTCTCTGGTACCAATACTGTAGTTGCATTTGCATCGGTGGTCAACACGGTCTCAACTGTATTCGACGTGGATAAATCATTAATGGATGTAGGACTGATTGTGACAATTAGTGGTTTTGTCCATTCATCTTTAGTCGTCGATATAGATAAGTCAGTAGTATTAATCGAATTTGTAGTCTCGTTCAAATTCTTTACTGTGGTAATAGTTATATTTACAATATCATTAGTTGTAGAAGCAATAGTGCTTGCAATTCCTTCATTTAATATTTCAGTTGTCGCCTCTGGTGACAACGCTGATGTCACATTTAATTCAGTGGTTATTACGGCATCTACTGTGATCGTATTCGATGTAGATAAATTATCACCAGATATCGTCGGCTTGTATGTAGTAATTATTGGTTTTGTCGATGCATCATGAGTTGTACTTAAAGGTAAACCCGTTGTTTTAACTGCGCCTGTCGTCAACTTAGGATCATTCGCAGTAGCAACAGTTGCGTTGGGAACATCATTAGATGTAGGAACAAGTGCACTCTCAATTCCTTTAATTGTAGTTTCAGTTGTTGTCTCTGGTACCAATACTGTAGTTGCATTTGCATCGGTGGTCAACACGGTCTCAACTGTATTCGACGTGGATAAATCATTAATGGATGTAGGACTGATTGTGACAATTAGTGGTTTTGTCCATTCATCTTTAGTCGTCGATATAGATAAGTCAGTAGTATTAATCGAATTTGTAGTCTCGTTCAAATTCTTTACTGTGGTAATAGTTATATTTACAATATCATTAGTTGTAGAAGCAATAGTGCTTGCAATTCCTTCATTTAATATTTCAGTTGTCGCCTCTGGTGACAACGCTGATGTCACATTTAATTCAGTGGTTATTACGGCATCTACTGTGATCGTATTCGATGTAGATAAATTATCACCAGATATCGTCGGCTTGTATGTAGTAATTATTGGTTTTGTCGATGCATCATGAGTTGTACTTAAAGGTAAACCCGTTGTTTTAACTGCGCCTGTCGTCAACTTAGGATCATTCGCAGTAGCAACAGTTGCGTTGGGAACATCATTAGATGTAGGAACAAGTGCACTCTCAATTCCTTTAATTGTAGTTTCAGTTGTTGTCTCTGGTACCAATACTGTAGTTGCATTTGCATCGGTGGTCAACACGGTCTCAACTGTATTCGACGTGGATAAATCATTAATGGATGTAGGACTGATTGTGACAATTAGTGGTTTTGTCCATTCATCTTTAGTCGTCGATATAGATAAGTCAGTAGTATTAATCGAATTTGTAGTCTCGTTCAAATTCTTTACTGTGGCAATAGTTATATTTAAAATTTCAGTACTTGTAGTAGCAATAGTACTTCGAATTCCTTCATTTAATATTTCAGTTGTCGCCTCTGGTGGCAACGCTGATGTCACATTTAATTCGGTGGTTATTACGGCATCTACTGTGATCGTATTCGATGTAGATAAATTATCACCAGATATCGTCGGCTTGTATGTAGTAATTATTGGTTTTGTCGATGCATCATGAGTTGTAATTAAAGGTAAATCAGTGGTTTTAACTGCGTCTGTCGTTAACTTAAGATCATTCGCAGTAGCAATAGTTGCATCTGTAACATTAGATGTAGGAACTAGGACACTCTCAATTCCTTTAATAATAGTTTCAGTTGTTGTCTCTGGTGCCAATGCTGTAGTTGTATTTGCGTCGGTGGTCAATACGGTCTCAACTGTATTCCATGTGGATAAATCATTACTGGATGTAGGACTGCCTGTGGCAATTACTGATTTTGTCCATTCATTATTAGTCGTCGATAGAGATAAGTCATTAGTATTAATCGAATTGGTAGTCTCGTCCAAATTATTTACTGAGGTAATAGATGTATTTAGAATATCATTAGTTTTAGTAGCAATAGTGCTTGCAATTCCTTCGATTAATATTTCAGTTGTCATCTTTGTTGGCAATGCTGAAGTCATATTTAAGTCTGTGGATGTTATATGCTCACCTGTATTGCTATTCGATGCGACTAATTTGTCAGTAGACGCAGTTTGAGCGTGAGTACTAATTATTGATTCGGTCAATAAATCGGTAATTATTGTTGAAGGTGTGAAATCAGTATCATTTATAAAAATCGATGTTGTTTTAGAATCTATGATAGTCGTATTTGTTATATTTAAAATGTCAAAAGTTGGAGTAATGGTAATTCCTAGAGTAAACATTTCAGTCGTTGTTTCTACAGATAATACTGTAGTATTATTTTGACCTATGGGCGAATTATTCATATCAATAACTGTCGCATTTCGAAAGCCGTTGGATGTAGTTGGGCTTAGTGTGTTTATAGTTGCTTCTGATAAAGTTGCATCCCATGTTGTTAAAACAGTGGTGAGCGTAGATTCCGTCGTCATACCAGACTCAATTGCAGTCGCATTTGTTGCATGAAGTGATCCGAGTTGAGTTGAAGGATTTACTGGTGGAAATTCACATTCGTAGCGGTTATTCGTATGACATATAGTCGGTTCAGGACAGGGCAAAATAAAATCATCAATCGTACTGGACAATCCATCGCCAAGATCCACGCAAATCATGAAATGTGTCGAATTCACACAATGAAATGGTCTTCCATTGCAGTCGATATTCGTAGCTGCTATGCGCGGTAACGCCAAAAGCATCTGCAAAATGTTAAAAGTATTTATTTACTTATTATAATTCCAGATATCAAAAGCAGCTTTTGCCGGGTGGCGGTTATACAAGTTCACAACTTTCTAAAAAAATCAATATTCTCAAACACCATATTATTAGTCAATGTTAATACAATACATAACAATAGTTTAAATTAGTCAAAAATGTTAGTTTCCACACACAGTACAATTGGGTAGTAATACGCCAAAGATTATCGATATATGTCTAATATGGCAAGCGTTTAATTAAAAACTCTCCATCAACTACAAATTACTTCACAGATTTTGTTCAAGAAAGTTTTTGTTGAAAGTAATTTTAAGCTTTATGATTTATACTTACAGAATATTCTACTTCATTCTTCAAATCTTAGGGGTACATTTTATTTCATTAGAAGGAAATATCCCACCATATATAATAAAAAAGTTATGAAGATAATTATGTCGATATCATATTTAAAACTTGTACAACAATAGCTCATATGCATATGTAAACATATATAAATTGAATTGTAAATTCTGTTTTTAGAGTTACATTTGTGGGGGTCTTTCCTATTTTTTGTTATTTACTATTTCACTGAACGATTGTTTAGCGAGGCATAGACGATCACAGGGACATGGTACGAACCTTAAAAATAATAATATATTACATTACTTAACTTACCAAAAACAAAAATCCTCTTGGGTCGATTTCTTTTTTCTGAAAAGCCATTGCCACATCCTATTTTAGACCTTGGCCAATTCGTATGAACACTAACTTTTGTTCGTATGTCTCGTAAAGTTATCTCGCAAATGCTTCTTTTCTGGACGTACCATTCAATATGAACAACGCCATATATCATTGTTAGCACAAACCGAGTCATTTCATTTACATTACACACTAGATTAGGTCGACACTAAGCAAATATCGTTGACACCTCATTTCCTCCAGTCTGCTGGTTTTCCAGTTTGCTGGTGTTAGACAACAACATTAGTTATCTACAGTATTTCAAAAGAAATGTTTTCATTTAACTACTAGGTTCATTCGTTTTCTACTTAACTGTTAAAATCTACATTAATTATATTATTTCATGTAACTATCTTCTTTCGAATTTATTAATTTAATAATTCTAATTACAATCTGAAAAAGTCACTTTCTAAGTAGAAAATTTAAAATCATATCCTATAAAATGTTTTATAGATAAATATACTTCAAAGTAGTACACATATTACGTATCTCATACAAATATTAAACTGATTATACACGATATCAAGATAAAATATAAAAATTGTAAATCTACTTCCGAGACAGTCATCAACATTACATTATTTACATCTTCGTCATAGTATGTTATGTTTACAGCTAAAATAGGTTCAGTTACAACTAATAAGGATTTTACCGCAATATTTTATGTTGTGACATGCCAAGGTTATTATTAATGATAATAAGCAGCATGTGCTAACATCAATAAAATTACGCCTAACACCCTTGTTTACTTGACATCTATTTTGAATTATGATACGTAATTTTCCACTTTAAGTGCACTTGATAAACTTTTGTAAATAAACTCGTATGATCAGGTAGTTGATTCTCTTTCCTATAGCGTTTGATTACGGGTATTCACGGCTTTACCCCATTGTGATAATTACATATTTTGCTTACTTATCTGAATTGATAGAAAAAGATTTATAATTCTTTTGATAAAATAAAATAACTACTTCATATAAAATATAATTTATTGGATTACATAATTTTATCTACATAATATCTTATATGTAACGTTATGTTCTTATTAGCGTAAACTTAATATTTTGTTTGATTTAATTGAAAATGAGTATCATTTACAGCCAACATATTGTCAACTATTTTAAAAAATCCATCGTCTACCAAGCCTTATAGATCTTAGCTTTGTAACGTAAATTGCAATAGCAGCTAGTATAGCCCAGAGGAAAGTAATTATTCCCAGCACATTTGCTAATATGAATATACTTTTTTGTAAACCATCTTCTTGATCAACTATGAACGATATGCCTATAACAAAGACTGTAAGAACACAAGATGACAGTGTTTCTAAGGGGCTGTGAATTTTAGACCACTTTCGAGCCCCGACATAATCCTGTACGGCTGTTTCCCAACATGTCGATATAGCGCCATACCCGAATCCCGCTATTACACATCCGATCGATATTGTGTCGTGGCTAGTCGCTTCAGCTAACACTGAAAAAAAAGTCAATTAAATAAATTATTATCAAAAACATAAAATACTATACAATACACACACTAATATTGCAATTTTTTTTTTACCAAAACATGCTGCCGTTGACACTATTAATCCAATTAGTGCAATATATTGATAATTTCTCTTAGGCGTAGTGGCTAACCACGGCATGCTGAGCAGAAAACATATCCAAGTAAATCCATACAATGACAATAAAAAGTTTGAATCTGATGTCGAAATCTTTGGATGTGTTTGTGTGCCAATCATCGGTAGTAAAACCAGAGATATTGCTGTCAAACTCAACTTTGAGAACGCTAAAAGTAACGAAGGATAAAATCTCCAACATGATAATGACCTCGTCAAAGGTTTAACAAAAGTATCGTTTACATTGTACATGAAATATACCAGTCTCCTTCGTATGCTATAAACCCTGTATGAAGGCATCCAAATTCTTCTTCGCATACTTGCATAAGCTGATTGACAACGGAAACTGAACGAATTAAATATTTTTTCTCTTTGAATATCAGTTACAGGAGATATATTATCATATGTCACTTCTACTTCTGAATATTCTTTATTGTCACTATTTGCGCTGTGATGAGAATCTCTTCTTATCTGCTTACTAATACAATCGTCTAAAGAATCCCCTAAAGTGCTCAGTCTTTTAATAGCAACGCTTAATCTCTTAATTTTATTTCTACTATTATCCTTATCCGTCACAAACCGATCTTCATCATCATCACTCTCTTCACTTTCTTCGGGTATTTCTGGTAAAATTTCAACACCAAATATATTTCTACGCTTCTCTTCTGGACTAGGGGGTGGTGTGATAGTTGTTCCTATTTCGTTATCATAGCTTGCTTCATCTTTGCTGTCGAACTCTCTATGTAAATTATCATCGGAGGGACTTTTCCAACATTTCTTACCCAAATCATGTAGCTGTAATTCAGTTGCGTAGTAATTATTTTCAATGTTATCGTTACTAAATATTGCATATGTTTTGGCTAAATCGCTATATCTGGAGAATGATACTGGTCTTCTAGTGCTGTCATCTACTCTCATTAACAATATTGCTGGTAGCGTTTGCAGCATTAACGCTGCGAAAACAATAAATGAATTTGAGTAGCCATAATAGTCGATTAAAGCTGTGATTATGTGGGGGAAAATGGCCTGTCCCACTGCCTGGCCAGCAAAACATAAACCCCGAATTAAAGCGAGCCGAGTATCATATGTGTCAAATAGAACTGCATCAACTTGTGCTGACAACAACGATGATCCAAGCCCTGGAAAAAACCAAAATGCTACTGTTTAATAAATTAAAAATAAATACCAATCCTCCAGTTTTACGAGTATTTGTATCATGACTCCTAACTTCATAAAGCAAAAGTATATGTAAAATCTAGTTATATTTTGTTTATTTAAGCCATTTCCAATCTCTAGGGAAACTAGTGTTCTATTATAATTATTGTGATTCATTACTCACCTCCCAGTATTCCATAAACGAAAGGTTGTATGTGTAGAGGTGTAAATGCGCATATGAGTAAACTAACTACCACAATAACAAGGCCCACTGCAGCCAACACACGATAACCGATAGTTCCACCCCAGGAATCCGCTGCTTCTCTGCACCAACATTCTGAAAGTCATGATAGAGCAGTCTTTAAAAAAATGGAGACTTACATGGTAGTCCACGAACCATTAAGGATTCCGTAAAAGTGAAAATGTCCATTAATGTAATCACTAGCTTACCGAACCTCAAAAAAAGTGTTTAATCGAAAATATCTCCAAAAGTCAGTGGATTATGTACAAATTGATTTTCGTTGAAAGTATTATTTCAGTTCTGCAAATATTTTTCTTTTTCAGCGTTTTACTCATCACAGTTTAAAAGATAGGAAAGGACATATTTTTCACGATTGGGAGCTGATGTCTCGCCACCTATTGACTTCATTAAAATATCATTAAGGAACATCTGACATTTAAAAGCATTTATATGTACTTGAAACTAATATCTGACTAATGATATGTACGTACATACATAGTCGCATGGTGTACCACACGTTACACGACTATGTGGTATTAGAACCTATAAATAAATTGTAACAATTTCTAAAAGCGTTCTGTCTTTTCTGCCTTATAGTGTGTATAATAATGTTGGCAGGGATCTATTTTCCAGCACAATTTAAGCATCAATTTTAGCTGTAGTACAGAAATCAATATATAACTTACGTGTTAGACCATAAGTAAGAATGTAAAGCGTTGGAGCTGCTAACCCAAGCCATGTTGGTATGTTTAGTTCTGACAAGTGCACCAGAAATACTCCATACGAAAGCACCGGGCTCGACAGACATATCTGAAATTAAATAATCATCATCCATAATCTGATTTCAAAATTAATGAATTTTTAAGCAAAAACGTGCTAATTATACAACGCGGAATCCTAAATTACTTTCTTTTTTAAACCCCATCTTGTCTCTCCTGATTATTTGTTTTCATCATTACTTCAGGGTATTTTACCTTTATGTATGTTTTTTTATCTTTATTTATTTATTTTGCTTTTAATTTTTTATATAATAATAAATAAATATATAAGAATATATTTTCCTCTTTTATTTCTTCTTTATATAAACAGGGATCTTAGTCTATATAACATCCATAGGTTACATAGGCAAAATGGTAACAACTAATTTAATCTATGGTCATTTTATTCTAGATTTTACAATGACCTTTATATTTTACACCTGTCTCAAAGTTTGTCTCCAATTAGTTCCAAAAGGGCTCACTGGACTTGAAAGAAAATGAAAGGTTCAAACCCAAATTCAGTATTAAAAGTTTTAATGCTTTGCAAGGTTCAGGTGTGAACATACTACACATCAAGGCCCGCGCGAATCAAACGGCTAAAACAGACTAGCTAGCGTATTATTTACCTTAGTTCCAGAACATTAAAGTACCAATTTCATAAGTATTTAGTATTAAAATGCTCCTAAATTAGGATTTAGGAGCATTTTTGTTAGTATAATAGGCCAAGGCTAGATGGTGCCACAAACCCAAAATTTTTAAGTCTTATAAGATTCTCATTATTTCTTTTCTGATCGGGTCTAAAAAACATGTTATTAAAAAGTAAAACGTCAAAAAGCAAGAAAGTTATACTCCGTGGCCCGTGGCGGCATCTAATCATGCTGGAATTAAAAGCTTTTCATATTTATATCTAACTGGACGACAGTCATTACTAAGATTCTTTTTTCATTATTTATAAAAAAAGCGTAAAGAGAACAAGTGGTTCATAATATTGTTACCGATTTATTTTATTGCTAGCGTACGCCGGCGAAACTTCGTTCGCGATGCCATGATAGCAACGTACTTGTTAGCGAATTGCAACATCGCGCGGCGACACCAAACAACGCGACCGCAATGATTCTGAAGATAACTTCCCGCCCTGGTTTTCCCTTTGCGCTATGACATGGGGTTCTTTAAGAAGGGCGTTATAAAATTTCTTAGAGGTTGGCAACGCGCTGGCGACAGCCCTGGTGTTGCAAACGTCCATAGGCGACGGTAACCACTTTTCATCAGATGGGCTGTCTGCCTGTTTGCCTGCTTCAGGCTGTAAAAAAATGATACCTTTTTAGATATATTCGTGTTTCGTATCGTATCAATGACGTCGTTTACACGTCATTGATAAAAAGTACCTATAAACACAGGATATAAGCTGGTTTGTGATGATTTTCTTTTGAATCCATTCAGTAGTTTTTTCACTTGATGCTTTAAGCGACAGAGAAAAAAAATTGAAAGTTGCATTTTAGCCATCTGGTGCTCCGAATGAGCATCCCTTTTTTTCTTCTTTCTTAATTCATTGTATACACTCGACACTCCTACTAACAGGCTTGACAGAATATAGTTGTCCTAAGTCATCTTCATATTAGCACAGAAAGTATCCTATTCTCCGGGATAAAAATTATCTGAAGGTAATATTAGCGTAGATATACAGCGGACTTTGGCC
Source organism: Dendrolimus pini (assembly GCA_949752895.1). Classification (NCBI taxonomy): domain Eukaryota; kingdom Metazoa; phylum Arthropoda; class Insecta; order Lepidoptera; family Lasiocampidae; genus Dendrolimus; species Dendrolimus pini. Next base: position 8,608,983 of record OX457130.1, on the reverse strand, counting down.
GCGTCCCATTTACCAAGCACGTTTAGATCGCTCGGTTCGGCGGCGGAACTAGCTGAATCACTCGGGCGGCGCAAAAAATTCAACCCTCAGTGAGAATTGTATGTTACTACTCGAGCGCAGAAGGTTTGGCGATAGCCTCATGATGTCACGCGTCGATGGTCAGTAGGGTTGACAAAATAGGCTACATAAATAGTTGTTGCAATACATTTATTATTGTATATACCTTACATAAAACTAATTAAAAAAATAGGGTCGATAGAATTTGCCCACCAGTTTCTTTCCTTGAGTATAAAAAAGGCGACTAAGGGAAAATAATAAATAAAAAAAATGCTGTTCTTAGGAAGTAGATTATAATAGGTTGTTCGGAAAGTAATTTCGTTTTTTCCCGACAGAGGCTTTAATTGTATTTTTTTGCCCCCAACTTCACACTTAAGCCGTATAATTTTTATATGCTTTGAGAGCTCATATAGCAAGGCTTGTGTGTGAAAAATTCCAATTAATTCTACACAGTAGTTTTTGGTTGGTGCCTAATAAAAATGGAGAGCGATAAGCAGCATTATCGAGATATCTTACTGTTTTACTACAGAAAGGGTAAAAATGCTGTTCAAGCCAGAAAGAAATTGACCGATGTGTATGGAGACGGTGTGTTGACAGTACGCCAGTGCCAGAACTGGTTCGCTAAATTTCGATCCGGCAATTTTGATGTTGAAGATGCACCACGTTCCGGAAGGCCGGTTGAAGCTGATAAAGACGCGATAAAGGCATTAGTTGATGCCGGCGAATAACAACACGTGGAATTATGCTACTACCAGAAAGATGGCAAAAGGTGTTGGACTAGAACGGCCAATATATAATTTATTAAAATATTTGTTTACTATAAGAAAACTGTTTTTCATTTCCACAAAAAAAAAACGAAATTACTTTCCGAACAACTCAATATATTATTATGTATTAATATTTAATTAATGGATAAAACTAACCCGTAAAATAATAGTTTAATCATTAAAATCTATTAAATCAGCCATAACCGAATCACTTTCTGTGTCTGTTCCTAGTTCAGTGGAGTCGCTATCTCTGTTTGGACCTACAGAAAACTCTCTTTCGTATATTTCCCCAACCTGTCCTCTTCCCAATATTTTGACACAAATGATCCACGTGGTTGACGTACTTTTTCCAGTCGCTTGACGTGATAGTTTTAATAGCATTTTGGGTTAAGTTTAATGTTTCGGACTGGGTTACATTTTTATCTGCAACGCGCTGCTTCATGAAATTCCACACATACTCTATCGTGTTTAAATCATAGTGATACGGTGGTAATCGAAGCACTTCGTGACTATGGCTTTTTAATAATTCGTCAACCAAATATTTTTAGGTGGCAGTGAAGTTTTGATGATAGGGTATAATTATTTCCCCCCAAAAAGAAATATTCTGTGTTGGAACGACCATGTGTCGCCGCTTGTATATAGGAACTGCGCGAGCCAAAAGGCGGGAGTTGGCTATTATTGTTGTTGTTTTTTGAAATCTTCGGACCGCCAGACGGTTTGTGAACCCGAAAACGGCCATATAGTTATTGCAGATTAAATTATCTCGTAACTTTGTGAATGTCGATATAATAAGTGAAGCTATCAGTGATCGAGTAAATGATCAATCATTGCAATCAATAAACGATGTAAATCATGAATATTGACTTAATATGCATGTGACTTATTATTTATTTAACGCTGCCTTGTCTTTTAATTTACAGAGGGCATTTTGATACTAGTAAAATAGTGTATAAGTTAAATAGGTAGTTCTGCCTCGACACTAGAGATATTTTGCTTGCTCCAATTGTTATTAACAATAACAACAGCTAGATCCTATAAATATTATAAACACGAAAGTTTGTAAGAATCCATGTATGGATGTATAGATGTATGTTTGTTACTCTTTCACGCTAAAACTACTGAATGGATTTTGATGAAACTACAGTAATATAGCTTGCACACCAGAATAACACATAGGCCATAATTTATAAAGATATAGTGTGAATTGTCCAAAATATAATGATTTTTCATCACCGCACGGGTGAAGCCGCGGGCGCAGCTAGTGTGCTATAAAATATTCCTTCACTTTAAACTACTAGCACCGCAAGCAAGAATTGCTCCTGCCAGGTCATAGTCTGGGATACCCACTAATACCCCTCGGTGTTCTGTCCTTCTTCCTTTATGCTATGGCAGCCACAAGTATTCGGCTTAGTTATTTCAGGCGACGGTCCAAAAGGGCTCTTCCAATGCCGGGTGGAGGCAAACCCTCGACGACTTTATGCCCTGATGCCCACAAGGAAAGATAGCGCACGCGGAACACCGGTGCGCCCCCACCTCGATGGAATTAATGACCCAAGCTCAAAGTGACTACTACCACTACTAGCTTAACCCGGCCACGCATCGTTGTGGCACAGTCTGAAATTAAATAATAGGGGGAAGTCGACCCTTCAACTGCTCGAGAATTTCGAGTGCTCAGGAGTTTTGTTGACTTAAACATACGGAAGTTGAACTTTCATATTTAAAGGTAACCCAAAAAAAACCTTATTTTCGAACATTTAAAAATCTGTCTCACTATTATTTGTAAAACAGATTTGATTTTTTGTTTCTACCGAAGGTGCACTATGGACTCAATTTTATAACCGCTATACTTAGCAGCACTATGTCTTGTTTAGTATTGCACACAGTTCATCAAAACTGAAAGACCAATTTTTGGAAAATCATTGGCAAGTAAGGCTAATCTGGAACATAAAGTAACAAATTATAAAGACTTAAAAGAAAGCGCTGTGCACTGCCTGTTTATTTTGGCTGCACATTACTTAAAACCTCAATTTGGCTATAGGATGTTCTAGAATAGAGAGGGAACTAAGTTTAAAATAGCGCAGAACCTTTTGTAAGTTGTAGCCCGTGAAAGTAGTGTCTAGTATACTTTTTGTTAAAATTGTGCCTTGTAGACTGATATTTGTATGACGTCACAGTTACAGATAACATGTCATAGGCTTATGTTTCATAATAACAAGCATATCATCGGAACCTTGTCCTAGCAAACTCTTGTCGTATTATCTTGGCGTATACGACGCAATATTTAAACAAAGAATCGGCTACCGACGTCTTCACACAGTAAACTGAAGTAGAATTGCTATTCCAATTTGCGCAGGCTCGTTCAAAGAAAGTATAGAATAGTAGGTAAGTACTTACGTTAAGGAAAACCACTGAGATCAAAAGGGGCCAACGCCACGACGTACCCCGTCGTTGTTCAAATTCCATCTAGCTTCCTTTTCTCTTTCATTTTCCAAAACATATCGACATTATTTCTTAGACTTTATTGCCACCACATTAACTCACATAATCACACGAAACTCACCGTTCCTTACAACACTTTTGTAAATTAAATTTTATTATTGTATAATTAATACAAGTGGACATAAGAGAGCATGTCGTCGTATTGACAGAAGTCTATAACATATCGGCCGTGTTATCAAAAGTCTCCAACACGTAGGTTACTTGTCTTATCTTATCGAACAAGTGAAAGAACTCAATATTTGTATGTAAGGAACTAATTGTTAATTATTTGAAACTATTATGGATGTCCTGTACAAATTCTAATCTATATTTCAATTTAAACTTCTGAACTTATTTTGATAAAGGTTTAATAAATAGGCATCCCAAAATTTGTTTTCGCAGTAGGGTCGTCTTTACCCGGGAGCGGTAGCGTGAAGCCTATATCTGTGTATGTGACAATGCCGGCAGGTGCTAAATGGTACGGCGACATTATCTTACAATCTTTAAAAAAAACATCACATAAATCTGTTTTAGGGTGGCATCTTTAATATGAGCTATTTACGCAACAGAGTTTGTTTTTTATTATTAAAAGAGACAAATAGCAAACAGTGCAATTATGTCCACACTCAACACATTTCTGAGGACACGCGTTGAAACGCGGCATAATTGTCCCTTAAAAGAAAACAATAACGCTATCCACAAACTGTGCCGAATTTGGCGCGAAATAGAATGAAACATCGTGCATCCATTGTACTCATAGCTTTTGATTGACACCAAACTACGAGACCACAATTATTGTGCGTGTGTCCTTTTTCGACCAGAATCTTTTTTCCTGTAATCTGTCATTAATATAGGATGTCAAAAGCGGCCAAAGGCTGCGACGAGCAGTGCGATAGCTTTAGACCAATAACAACTTATAACTAATATACAAATTGTTAACATTGAATAAATGGATTTAATCTGTTCTAGCACTCGTCGGCCGGCCGGCACCCTCGCTCGACTCACGCGCTTTGGTTTAAAGCTAACCTATACTTCTTCTTTATTAAATTTAAGATCTTGCCTTAACTATAAATTTGATTAGAAATGAATGTACATCTCTCCGGAGGGGAAACGGGGGTTAATACAGCCTCCCACTTCCTCTGTTTACCCTACCCCACTTCCTATTAAGATGACAATGACCCAAAATTCCATGGCATGACTTATCTTCCACATCATCCCCCACCCCCCGATTAATGATACCCCTTTCAAGATCCTACCCAAGCAATGACATACTTATTCCTGATTACTAACTACTTAATTTATTTCCTTACTAATTTTTATGTTGCTTTAATAAATTATATTAACATTCATGAATTCATGATCCTAGTTTATTTTGTGTCTGTATATATATCAGAAAAATATGCAACTATACACGCACCGAAACTCTTTAAATAATAATTATCATCAGTAACCATGAGCCAATTCGTAAAAGCTTTGTCCATTAGAAAATTCGTAACACCTTTAATAACGGGGACGCATAATAGTGCGACTCAACGCCTAGAGCTCTGGTTCATACACAGATGTTGGGCTTCACGCACCCGACCTTAGAGACGTAAAGAGCACAAGCCGATTGCCTTTTTTTTTTTTTGTTTTTTTTTTTTTTTTTTGAGGCGAGGGAAAATGCTAACCGATTTACGCACTCTCAGGGCCGTCACTAGGAAACGGCGCGCATCCACCGGGGGCGAAAGCGCTAGCAATAGTATGCTTTGTTTGCGCTCCGTCCGCGATGGCTTGACACTGAGGAGTGTGGAAGACTCAGAGCGATGCCGCACGGGCGAGCAACCTCAATACCCACTAAAAACCCCCTCCTCCCGTCGACCCTGCGCTTTGTTGTGAAGGAAAGACTGAGATATAGAACATAGTTACGCAACAGTCGATCCAGCGCAATAAAGTGCCTGGAGTGTGTCCTGGGAAAACACACCCCACTTCGAAACGGGGGCAGATGAATCCCTTGCGTTGCCTAGTAGCAAGGGGCCCCTCGTACCGGAACCTAACTCAGGGAGGGAAGTAATGCGCGTACCTGCCTCTCCGGGTGCTAGCTGAAGGCCGGCGACCTCGGGTGGAGACATTAGCATGCGCTGCAGGACTTCGCTCCGTATCCCTTTCTGCGGCCTCTTTGAGAGACATTACTGCCTCACAGAAAGTAACCGCAGACTCCCAGCGGTCGTCGCTGTGCAACATGGCCGTTACCAAGTCGCCAAGCGATCGGACGGCTCCTACGTGTGTCTCGAGCTCGAAACGCTGAGGCGTCCATGCAGCGCACTCAACAAGCGTGTGGAACGCCGTATCGGGTGCGCCGCATTGGCGGCAGTCCGGGGAAGGCAAGCAGCCCACAATGCGAAACAGATACTGATCGAAACAACCGTGTCCGGTCAGTATCTGAGTCGTCCTGAAGGTCAGGGTTCCGCTGGTGCGGGTCACCCATCTCTCCAGCTGCGGCCTGATTGCATCCACCGTATAGCCGCCGGCCACAGGGTGTTCGAGGTCACGAGACCAGGCGACGAGGCAGCAAGCGGTTTCCCGTTTCCTGACCGTCTCTAATTCGACTTGACAGAAGGTCAGTCCTCTAGCTAGGGCATCCTGCCGGGTGCGACGAACTCTGGACAGGACGTCTGCCTGGAGAGGCCAGGGCAGCTCGCCTGCCAAGAGAGTCGCCGCCGACCACGACACTGTGCGGTACCCCCGTATGGTCCTCACGGCCAGAACCCGCTGCGCGCGGTGCAGCAGGGTTCGGTTGTGGCGGTGAAGCGAATCGGACCAGACGGGCGCACCGTAGAGTGCCATACTCCTCAGGATGCCGGAATAAAGCTTCCGCGTCGCACCCCCCGGCCCCCCCACGTTAGGAAGAAGCCTGGAGAGTGCGCCCGCGGAATTCACAAGTTTGGGAACTAGCTGCTCAAAGTGCGCTTTGAACAGCCATTTCCCGTCAAGAACTAGCCCAAGATATTTCATCGTGGGCCCTACTCTAATCGCCACCCCCTGAACTGTAACGGACAAGTCCGGGGGAGGATTCCGGAATTTCCTATGGAACATGACGGCCTCCGTTTTCGCGGGGGAGACCTTCAAGCCCAGCCTAGCTATTCGATCTACGACGATCGCCAACCCGTCGTTGGCGACGTCCATGGATTCCGCAAAGGACGTGGCGCGTGCCGTGAGTAGGGTGTCGTCCGCAAAGCAGATCAGCCCTACCCCGGGCCGGACCGTCACCCGAAGGATCCAGTCGTAGTCTACGTTCCAAAGGATCGGCCCGAGGACCGACCCCTGTGGAACGCCGCACGCGACACGTCGCCGACCTAACACGTGATTGGCGGACTCACCGCCCTCCCAAAGGAAGCCGATTGCCTTGTGCTATTCTATGACAGACGAACTTGAGGATATCATAGGGGTTCGGTTTTAGGAAAAATAATTACAGAACCCTAAATAATAGAACACAAAACATTACATTATATTTGTTAATACTGGCAAGGGGCGCATCCCAATGTTTGCACCCCGGCGCCCAATATCATTCTCGCAGGTGATTTTGCATCCCGGACATCCACCTAGCAGCTACGACGGTGTTATTATGATCATCATTGGTCGATAAAGTACGGGTAAATGGTAAATTATCTAAAGTTTGAGGAAACATTCGAAGTGAAGCGATTAAAAGCATCAAGGTTCTAAGATTCATAATTAAAATCCATTAGATTTGGGTACCTAGTTTCATTGATCCTGTCAAGTCACCAATCATAGGTACAACCTACCTTTTTGTGAGAGGAGAAATCCGACTCAGGACTTACCATCGCGGGAGCGTGTGGATTCACCACGATGGGAAGTAGTAACCTCCAAGGAATAACTATTACCCCCAGAGTCTGGAATAGCCAGAACTACGGAAAACCGGAAGCAATACCAACTCCGCGTGTCCGGCCAGGCGATGGCCGCTTTCATTTATGGGGGAGGCAACTTACGTAATCCTACTGTGCCGATCTTTGATGATCATGACCAGATATATGATAAAATTATCAGCCCTTTACGTATCAAATCTATTGTTAAATAACATGGCAAAAAAATTGTATGTTTACAAATTTGGAAGTTTTTCTTTCTTCACGACCTTAGGAATGAACTGACAACCATGAAAGCTATATGTAATAAGTATTTGAATTGTCGATGGCGAGGGTAAATATTTTTTATTCACTATTCTACCATTCTTACAGTCAGAGAGGCCAAAACATCGCCTACATTTAAGAACGCGCTCAGAAAACACTACTTTTCCTTAAATAATAATGCCTAATTCTTATATTATATACTATTTAATATATATGTATGTATGTATTTAATTTATAAAGTAGTTTAAGTATGTGTATTTTATTTATAAATTATGTAGTTTAAGTATGATTATTTATGATATTTGATATTTAATGATCTGCACCACCTACATCGCCAGATTAGATTAAATTATTCCTGTTAGGTTGCCTGGAAGAGATTGCTTTCAGCGATAAGGCCGCCTTTTGTTTCTATCATGATAATATTATAATTGTATAATTTGAAATTGTATATTTGGTAAGCAATAAATTGTTATCTATTTCCGATTTTACCTTACGACCGCGAGTTTTCCTGTTCCACTTGCTAGCGGCCGTTACAGTCGTAAACTCAAGCGGAACGGTTATTCGACCCACCTCTTGATGGATCGTTGTGAGCGCTGCGTGATCGATAATTATGACGTCATTGGTGACGTTTTCGCCACGACCATAACGACCGCCGTCGGTATTATGTGGAATGGCTGAAGGAGCACTTTGGGCGTTATGAGTCACAAAATTTCATTAATCTAGTTGGTTTAGATTTTGATTTTAGAATACTTTCGCATTCTTTGATATAGCATTGCAGCCATTATTAAAAAAAGTTTTTTTTTTTTTTTATTGGCGTACGTCAAGTAATTTGACAGTTTATGTGTGAATGTCATCAAGTATTGACAAATAATAAGAGTTTTTGGCGGGAACTGAAAGGGGACGTTGCGCTGTGTAGTTTTATTTTCTAAAAATGTGTAATAAAAATACTCTAAAACGAACAATAGTTGTAGGATGTTGATAGTTTTTGAGTAATAATTATGTGTTTTTGTGAGAAATGTGAACTGTATAGTCAAATGTGGCCTTTCGAGTTTTCACAAATGGAATGGCGTGGGTTGTAGCCTACAATACAACTGCGCTACTATACGAAGATTTACACATCAGACTTGGCTGTATGGACTAAGATTCCTTTGCCTGCCTTAGTGGCGAATTCTACAAAAAAAAAGTATTGACAATTGACAAATAAATTCTTTCCAGCATGTTGGCAACACCAACAAACAATTGATAATTGAGGAGTTTTTGGCGGGAACTGAAAGGAGACGTTGCGCTGTGCAGTTTTATTTTCTAAAAATGTGTATAATTACTCTAAAATGAACAATAGTTGCAGGATATTGATAGTTTTTGAGTAGAAATTATGTGTTTTTGTGAGAAATGTGAACTGTATAGTCAGATGTGATCTTCCGAGTTTTCACATGAACTCCATTGAATGGCGTCGGTTGTAGCCTGCAATACAACTGCGCGTGCGCTACTATACGAAGACCTATTAATTAACATGTTTCCGACTGAAAGACTTTGATTCTATGGTCATGAATAAATTAAAAAAAAAAAAAGATAATTGATTTTTTACTTTGTCACATAGAAAATTTTCCTACGATGTAATGGTGCAAATTTAAAATATTAATAAAATATCTCTCGAAGTACAATTTTACCATAACAAAGTTAAAAATAACAAATTCATGTTAGATAATAGAATATAATCGATAGTTTTTGACAAAAACTAATATTTAATTACAAGAATTTTGTATTATTATGACTAAACATGAGCTTATACGTGAATATTCAAATTCAATTAAAAACCTTAGGAAGCAATGTTTGGATGCGGGAATGAACGAGGAAGAATTCAAAGAAATGTATCTTGAATCTCTTAAATCAGTCCGAGAAACGCAGAAAACCACGCAAACTAGCAACAAAGGCATTTTATGGAAAATAGTGATAGTATTTATAAGCATACTTTTAATTTCCCTCATTGGTTGCAATGTCAAATCTATTTACAGTTGTCTAGTGTGTAATATACAAGATTACATTTATCCTGGGCTAAGATTGTGGAGGCGATTATTTATTCCTATTATATCGCTATTTCCTTCTCTTACAGGTAAGCACAAGGCTCAACTTTACAATAATGGACACTGAATTTTACGAAAATCAAGTTTAGGGGTATACATACGCCTTATATATAGACACTAGACCTCTTATTTGGGCTAGGAAACAAGTTTTTAGGGTCCACCAACAAGTTTTGAATGAATAATGGGAAAAACAAACATATGTTTGATAAACAAGGTTATGTCACTTTTGTTGAAAAAAACTTTGATTTGTCTTTAGGAATACACTTACACATGATATATAAACACTAAAACCGTTTTTTAGTTTAGTAAACAAGTTTTGAATTAGTTATTATAATTTTAAAGTACATAATAATAAATCACAGTATTGTCACTTTTTTTCACTTTTCGACGATAAATAAATGTTACCAAATCAGTATGTCAATAATATCGTTTTTTTATTCGAATATCATTCGATATTCCAATAATATATATAATTGAATTGAAATATGAAAATTATTGTTCTTGCTTATAATTACGAGTTTGAATGATAAGTATTTGTAATCGATTTATTTTTATTACAAACATCGATGCATTAGGTGGCACTATGAATATTTTGCCGCCGTTTTATTTTTTAATAATGAGCGACTACGAACTGGTGCAAGGACAGTGTCTCTCGCGACCAGTGACTTAAATGGTGAGTTGGTTGGGTTGGGTTAGTGTTTAGACCAAAGCGCCAGAATCGACTGGTCACCATTTATTTATTGATAACTATTTAAATGGTGGTTACAAATCGGTTGTGACATTTGTTGACCGCTGTCATGGCACACTTGCTTTGCTCGCTAGGCTTGTGGGCTTTAGTCCGCGTTTTTAGACTGTATTAAATGTTTTTTACATTGACCACTAACTTTTCTTCTGCATTTCTCGTATTTAGACTCAAGAAATAAGTACACCATTTTGAAAAAAAATAGTAAAGTTATATTTACAAAAAAAATCATATCTCCAAAACTACATGTCTCCTAGACATGGGGGTTGCAGGAGGGAGAAGTACTCTTCCCCCCCTTCCCCTTCCAGCCTCCACTACTTAAAATTCAGTGTCCATTATTGTAAAGTTGAACCAAGCACAATCCATGCTCACGTCACATATAACACTATTTTCTGAAATAAAATATTCATGTACTTCCAGCATGTACCCCATTCCCCCTTAACAACCCCACCCACCGATTCAGGCTGCGAAATCCCAAGCTCAGCCCTAGAAGTCTTCTATATAATTTCTCTTATATATATTTTGTATCAATAAAACTGTTTTTGTTTGTCCATAGTTGTGCTAGTATTAAAAATAATAAGTGTAACCATTTGAAATCAGCCCCAGGGATTCCCAGGGTAAAAAGTAAAGTAGATTTTAAGTCCAAGAATTTGCTGTCAATCAGCGAAAACCCCATAAAAAGTGGCCCAGTAGTTTTTATGTGAATCTAGAACAAACAAACAGACCACAAATCTAAATATGCAGCAACTCCATCATTTATACAGTGTATTCCAGTTGGGTTTTTTTTAATAGCTTCATAATACAGAGATGGCACTTTTAGAATTTTATTGTTTAATAATTAGAGTTAACATGTATATATCTTCTAAAATGGTTTCCATAGGATTTGATGTTGTTTGTTGTAGTTAATTACCATCATTATAAAAGCCAATGAGGTTTACATAAATGCCTATATATAAATTCAAAGTTTAATTTATTAAGGATTTTTGCTGAAAACTAGATAATTTTTACAAATAGAATAACACAACTATTTATCTATAAATATTATACTATCAGAATCTGATTATATATAATTGTTTAAATTCAAACAAATGAATTTCAGAATATTATCAAGAAACATGCTTGGTACAAAACCCATTTTTCACTGTAGTCGATATGGACTGTTGGCCATGCAGCACAGTGCATGATGTTAAGGAAGTATATGACCCCAAGCCCATCACTGAGCAACAAAATGCCCCATTCATCTATGAGGTATAATTTATTGAGATTATTAACAATTAGAACTTTTAAGCATACATTTTGACTTTGTATCCCAAGGAACATACAGATTGAGATTGTATATCATACTCAACTTTCTGGTTCAGTATATCTTACCTTATAATAATTATTATTACAGACTGACCAAAGATTAATAAGTCTAGAGATGTTACAAGACTTATACTTGAAACATAAAGGAGTATTAGAAAGGGAAGTCCCGAAGATATTAATAAACAATAAATATTATTTGTACCCAAAAGACTTCTTTGAATTATGGAGATATGAAGAAAAGAGCCTAAGTATTTGGTAAGTTTTAAATGAATAGTCTTATTTACTTCTGGCACCCAAATCTGATTTTTACAGTAAGCCTGTGTATATGCGAATAATTTGAACATCCAAATTATTCATTCTGAATCGAATCTTGATATTTGATTTGAGTTTCCAATTCAGAAGTTCTTGAAATTCGAAAAATTTCGAGTAATTCGATTTTTTCCGAATCATTATATTATTTGCAGAGTTCGAGTATTTTAAAACATTACATGTGTGTAACCTTTTTCTTATAGATTTTTTTTAATTATATAACACCCAAAATTAAAAATCCTTTTGCTTCTTGACATTTAGTATCTTTCTAAAGCGCCATCTAGTTTTTATCTAATTGTACCTGCAAAAACTTTTCTCACAAAGCATAAATAATTGTGAACTTCACTATAGTTTCTTGATGTACCAAAAAGTAAGCAGTTTTGCTCAAAATACTAATTTGTCTAATTCAAATGTCTGTCTTATTTTTCAGGAAATTTAATACAATAAATGAAGGAAAATTATTACGCCAAATAATATCTAGACCAAAGATAGTTCCTAAATTTGGACAGAGTACAGAAAGATTTATCATAATTGATTCAAGTCAGGAATCATTTAAAATACCTGATACAGAGTGCAGTTTCTCATTTCTATTGTCATTGAATGGTAGCAGAACCGTTAATTTAATACCAGCTGATGAATGCAAACATCAGTGCAAATCACTCCAAGTTGAACTTAAGGAAACTTATTTATGTATGTTTATTCTACTAATACTTTTTATGGCATGAAGAAACATTGGTGTGTTGTGTCTGATTTTGTATAATATATAGCTATTTTTGCTCATAGATATTCCCATTACAGACTTTATGAAATCACAGGGCAATATGAATGCAAATTGGTGACTTGATACAACACTCATTAATTGCTTCTTATTCTAATGATCCTAAAATCCTGGATGTGTTGTATGAGCTCTCAGTAGTTGATACTGGCAATGTGTTATATTCATTTGGTGATTTAAACTAAAATTCTAAATTATCATCAGGATTTTTATACAAAATATTTGTAATTTAAAAAATGTAAATGTTTTCAAATTAATTTATTATAATAAATAATTTAATATTTCAGTATGGTACAACTGGTGGTATTGGAGACCTAAAATACAATCCACAACGAGAAATGGCACATTCATAGCACATATTGGTTCTTATTGTTAGATGAAAAATGGAAGAAAAATACATACAAGAAACCTAAATGGAATGTACAAAACACCAATTTATTAACAGTAAAAAATACATTAAATAAAATTAGCTAAAATCACACACACCAAGTGCTTTCAATCAAACTTTTTACTAAGTTTGTCTTTTAAGAATACTGGAACTAGTGACACCAGTGCAAAAGTACTGAGCACAGTTATAGAGGTCCATGACCATGCGTCCCTGGTGGAGGTCAATGTGTGTAGTGTCTGCCCGGCTTGGATGGCCACAAATGACGGTGGTGCCACACCTGCAATAATCACAACACTATTATCCCGGCAAATTGCTATTGCGCCTGGCCGCCATTTTGGTGACGTAACCGTAGCCTAACACTCCAGTACTGTTAGCATCACTGGCCGGCGAGTACGCGCACATATCGAGTTGCGGATGACGTCACATGAATGTTAATTTGACAAGGTTCCAGCGTATTAGCAATTTGCGGGGATATTACATAAATATGTGGTAGAAAATTTTAGCAGGAATCGAAAAGTTAATAATTTGCTGTGTAGTTTTATTTCTAAAATGTATTTATATTGGTTAAAAGTGAACTATAATAATTGTAGGATATTGATTGACTGTAACAGAGTGTGTATGGAAAAACTAAAAATTTTAAGGAATCAAGCAGACATTGATCTCTAAGCAAGTAGAGGGATCCATATTAATGCAAATTTCAATAATTCAGTTTCATCAAGTACCAGTGTGTCCTTTCAGTTCTGGGCTTTTCATCCAGATTGATTAAAATTTGTTTGATCCATCTAATACCACCATTATAAAACGAATTTTTGTCAATAATTCAGTTATTAATACCATCTATCTCAATAATTATGTAAGATATAAGATGAATGTTATACTTTTCCAAAATGTGTCTTTTCTTTTGTAAATTTTAACATTTTTATTTAGAAACGGTTTTCGTAAAGGTATGAAATTCTCCAAGTAGTTTTTATAAATTTCGATATAAAAACTCACCAATAAATGTTCCCAAGGCGAACGGTATTAACGGCACACCAATAACTGGCGCAGACATGTTAATAAACCAATTTGGTAAAAAAGGTGTCACCCTCAAAAATATAATATAATTAAGCAAGTTGTCCTTATGCTTGGTGACTGCAACAGACCACTGCGCAGCTCTCTCTGGGAAGAACTTCCTAACAAGTTTCTTTCCGAGAAGATTCGACAAAAAGAAACATAAACTGGCTCCAATTGCTGAACAACAGCAAACTAGTAATAAAGCTAAGTAAAATGGGAATAGGAACCCTGAAAGAATACTCAAAAAAATCGAACCCGGTATTGCAAATGTTTGCAAGCTGAAATTTTGTTCAGGAAAATAATGCATATAATATTTGTATAAGGCCGCATGCACAATAAGAACAACAATGACCGCGTGAGCGCTCGTGTACACTACACTCCCACTGAGCTGATAAATTGTGTAGTGTAGACTAATGGCCAATTCCTATGTTAGTATTCATTCACTTGACTTTGGGAGTACATAGTTACAATAATTCACACACAAAGTTTGTTTACAAAATTAGAGGGAGCACTCTAAAGTAATTTAATAGTGAGATTTAGAATTTATACTCCAGGCAACGAAGCACAAATAGGGGAAATAATTCGTCTGGAAGCAAATTTTGGCACAGTCGTAGAGAAAGGTGTCCTGAACAACATACTAAAAGTACTGATAAGTAGGGGTGGAGCTAAGAGAGGGTGGGGGGGGCATAAAGGTCCCTTTTCGAGGTGGACGCGGTGGTTTACATCAATCTGCTAAGCGCGTTCTCGTCTCCTAAGCCCACCCCGCGCCAGTACCGTCTCAAGTCTCAAGTACTCGACTCTTCTGCCTCCTTCTCTTCTGCTTGCTTCTTCCTCTTACATGACACGATTACACTTGCATATTCCCTCCTCCATATCTTCCTAAGTATTGATCCAAGCGAAAAGTTTATAGTATCTTTATTGTAAAGAATTTTATGTAGATTAATTTAGTCATAGGATACTTTTTGTTGTAGGTTGTAGTTTTTGAGTTATTCGCAAAAAACTGAAAAAAGGGACCTTTATGCCCCCCCACCCCCCTCCCTTAGCTCCACCCCTACCCATCAGTACTTTTAGTATGTTGTTTAGGACACCTTCCTCTACGACTGTGCCTAAATTCGCTTTCACATGAATTATTTCCCCTATTCGGCCTTTTCGTGTCTTCGTTGCTTAGACTATTAGACACGAAAGATAAAGCACAAAAGATTGAGAAAGATAGCAGCACAGATAGGAAGAAAGTTTTATGCTTTTATCCGTGCAGGAACGGAGACAGAATACAATTTCCTGCGGCCAGGCGACCTGTCGTAAGAGGCGACAAAACAACCCATAGCCAGGTGGTAGGGTATTTGCTCGACTGGATGGCGACCACCCCTGGTCTAGAGTGTGCCGCCATAACAACCTTGTGTTGTGTTCCGGCATCAGTGATCAGGTTCCAGTCCCTTAAGAGAGCAGCAGCGCATTTGTAGCACCTTTGGTGTTGTAAATGTTTGTAGGCGATGGTAACCGTTGTCCATCAAGTGGGCCGTCTGCCTGTCTGCTGAACTCCTGCAATAGTAAAAAAAAAAGTTCGTAGTAGAATAATAATTCTACTGAACAAAGAAACATGCCTCTAACGTAGAGTTATCGTGCCCACTATCATAGCCGAGTAAGATGGGGGGCATCGCGCCCGCTGCGCATACGTCGCCAACCGTTTAACGGAAATTGCTAGTTAATTTAAATAACAATTTTAATGTTTAAACGCTAATTATTGAATCGCCGCATTACCAATTAAAGAAATTTGACAATGTTTTTGTAAGATATAGGAATAGGCCATATGTGTAACTGCGCCGCCGCGCGGTATTGGCATGTTCATGTCAAATTAACAAAAGTCTGCGTTAGATAAAAGAAGTCCATTTGTTGACCTTTTTTGTGGCAGTGTGTACATGGCCTTAAAATACACGTACCTACATACAGAAGACCGTGGTTTCGCCCGTTTAAAAATTTGAATCAGTATTTTTTTGTCTAGAACTAGATATTTTATACTTTAGTTTACTTGCACAAGGCAAGTGCCTTAAAAACAGACAGCTTGTCATAAAATTTAGACGCACACATATACTTTCATAAACTTTAGTACACTAATAGTAAATAATAACGCGTAATTTGGAAAGGATACAATATATAAACTAAAAATACTCCAAACATAACTTCATAAAAATATCTGTCTTTGTATCTGTCTAAAACTAGACCCAGTTGTTTAGCGTCCTCCAGATCCCATGGTAACCGTACATACTGTTTTTCGTTTCTGTAAGAAAAATTGCTAAATCAAATTCTAATACATATAAAATATTAGAGCTTCTCAAAGATTTCTCTCGTGTATTGGAATCCTTAACCAGCACAACACATAAGCACCAGTTTTGACCCGCAGCACTGGTGCAGGGTAAACTCAAGTCAAGATATAAGAGAAATCATTGTTTTAGTATATTATAATGTATAGGACAAGCTATGGTCAGCAGTAAAAGAATTATTATTAATGATAATGGATAATATAAAACAAAGGAAGGCCAGAATATGTTTGCAAAAGTGGTACTTACTTTTCTAAGTCCGGAAACTGCTTGTATAATAATCCTAGTGCCAACAAAGATGATACAAATATAATTAATACTAAAATCAAAGATGTTGACGTAGACAAATCCTTCTTATTGTCTATGGTATCATTGTCTGTATCTGTAATAATAGAAACAAATAACACACAATTTATATACCTACGCAAACTTGAGTTACAAGGGACAATTTATTGTGGCCAATCCCAGTAACATTCACACCAGAATAAATACTGTAAATTGTGAAATTTAGCCTTCCAACAATGGGGGAGTAGACACATGTTCTAATATTTGTACCCATAGCATGTAACAATCCAACTTTACTACTTTACATGAGTAAATAGAGAGTAGGTATGAACCTACTTATAAGTATGCCCCAACAAAATCTACAAGACTGGAAGCTTTGTAAATTTTCTAAAAAGTACAAAAAGAATATCAGTTGATTTAACTGTTTGCTGTCCTATTAACTATTACATCTTAGAAGGCATGAAATTATGCTAATAAACCTTGTGGTAAAAATATATACATTTAACTTCCTTACTTATAATTAAAAATTTGCATTTATTATTTATATTTGCCAAGAAAGATTTGTAAATGTGAATCTTTTAGATTGCTTATTTTGGTAATCCGACAAATATCTTGCAGGGTGGTGTTGGACTATTGAATTTCTTGGCTTATAGAGTACTGCCATGGGGGTCCATATATCTCATAGGTCTATAGTCTGGTTTTTTTTTA
The DNA here is from genome assembly GCA_949752895.1 of Dendrolimus pini. Taxonomy (NCBI): domain Eukaryota; kingdom Metazoa; phylum Arthropoda; class Insecta; order Lepidoptera; family Lasiocampidae; genus Dendrolimus; species Dendrolimus pini. The sequence continues at coordinate 8,591,599 of OX457130.1, read as the reverse complement.
AAAGAGTAATCCAATTAATTACAGAACAAAGTGATAAGATTCTATCTGAACTACAAATCATACTGTATATGTCGAGTGATAGGCATCTCAGATTAGGCAGGGGCCGGATCACTGGGACTCCACTGTATCTATCTATACAGCTAATTATTGAAGTGCCAACTGCATACTCTGATGCAAATCTTCATTCAAACAATATTTAACTTTTTTAATTGATACTTTGTTGAAAACAAAAAAAATATCCTATTAAGATTAGAATTATGATTACAAAATGGAAAAAATTGCTTAAATTTGGTAAGGTGATAGAATACAATTTATGAGGTTAAAATCAGTAGAAGTCCACCTTAGTTTAAAAATTAAATTAGATTATCTTAACTAAGGAAATTAAAAGTATTTTAAACAAATACTTCTGTTATAATATTCAGATCAGACTTTTAATATGGGTTAGAAGGCTAATAAAACCTTAGCTTTAGTGGCGTTTTTTTTTAACCACCCAAGGTTAATTTTATATATCTATACCACATCCCTATATTCAACTTATGACTCCCCCATTCTACAGATAGAAAGTCAGATAGAAGAGAAAGTCCCTATTCAAATCACTAATCTATTGATGAACATAGACAACAGCTCCTTGATCACCTGAGTTGACTTCTCAGATGATCATGCTCTTTAAAAAACATGGTGATATCAAAATCTCAATCCAAAGAATCTTCAAAACAGACAACATAAAGAAACAATTTCAATATCAACAAAATAAGTAAAAGATTAAATATGTATATTTATTTTGGGGACATTCAAGGTAATGGAACAAAGGTTATTTGTAAAAAAAAAACTTAAAGGCCAGTGAGTGATAAAGGAATAAATACTTGGGAAATGATAGGATGTGATACAGGTGTTTGTGCGTCTATTTCTTTGAGTGAATCTTCGGCTGGGAACTGTAGAGGACACTGAAGGATCTTGCAAATCACCTAGAAGGCCGTCAGGGCGAGTTGTTTCTTGGCTACGTCTAGTCCCTCTTCTATGATGACTAGTGCTCATGTTTTAGATTGAATAAAATCACTATTATTGTACTACTTTAATGTCAGCACCGCTTAGTAATTATAAATAAACTTAAAAAACATGTCCGGTTAAGTCACAGGAATACTATTTTAACACTATAAATACAATAACACAACTCACTAAACATCACTTTAATCAAAAAGAATAACAGCAAAATATGAATAAATATCTATAATATATTATATATAATAGTGGTGTAGTATTAGATTTCGCTACAAAGGCAGGCAAAGGAATCTTAATCCATACAACCAATTCTGAATACTATATTCATAAATAGTAGCGCAGTATTATTGTAGGCTACAATCAACGCAATTCAACGGAGTTTACGTAGTTCTTGTGAAAACCCGAAACATTTGACTATATCATTCACATTTCTAACAAAAACACATAATTACTACTCAAAAACTTTCAATATCCGATAACTATTGTTCATTTTAGAGTCATATTACACATTTTTTTAAACTAAAACTGCACAACGACCCCTTTCAGTTCCCGCCTAAAACTGAATTAACCGATTCCGATGAGATATCTAATGAAACGATAGCCTACGTTCCTATTCAAATGTTGCAGTTTTTTATCACCCGGGAATCAAGTGAGATTCTTCCCAGGAATGATTTTAAAATAATTCCTAGGATTTTATGCATCCCCTGTCAGCAGGGAACGACACTAATTTTATCACGACGCTCGAATAAAATCCTGATACTTTAGCCTTGAAAAATCTTGTAATATGTCCGATGTTGTAATATTGACCGATACTCTTATTACGGTATGGCTTGGCAATACATGACGTTTTTCAAACCCGATTATCCCGGGATTTTTAGCACTTTCCGAGATGATATAACTGCGAAACCACCAAACTGATTTTGATGCAGTTTTCTCAAGTCACTACATGACTTTATGATTTTCTTTCTGCAATACTTTCTGCATTTGTTAAAAATCTTTAGCAGATAGTTTTTACAGCAGTTGCTAAATTTTTAAAAATATTACCTACTATACTTACTTTTTTTCTGTATTTGCATTACCAGATATAAAGTACTCTGTGAAATAACCCCTAATTTTAAGTATTGCCAAAACAAATTTTGAATTTTATTATCTGGCCAAAGTGGGCAAAACCAAGAATGAATACTATTAGAATAAACTAGAAAATATTTCAAAAATGAACATGTTATCCAAAACAAAACTTTCTTTTTAAATCCAATGTTTAAACCTGACTCCTAGATGTATTACATTACATAAGGTGACCAATTATACTTATTTACTGAGTTTTGTACTCGTTTTTCGCAAACCGTACTCTTTTCAAAACCTGTACTCTGGAAAACTCTGTTTAGCGAAGAATGGATGGTTAACTTTAGAGCATTAAATTGTTTCAAATGGACCCTTCTAAATAGTAAAATTGAATGGAAAGAAGTTTCTTCAGCAGTCGAATTTGTAATAAAGGAAGTAAAAGATATTGTTATTAATTACAATTTTCTCTTCGAAGAAATTCGATGAGTACATTTATATTTAATTTCATTTAAATATGAAGAAAAATTGAAGAAATGGAACGATGAGAAAATAGAATCTTAACAGTCAAATTTAATATGCAAAATGAAAGTTGTTAGGATGTGGATAGATTATTAGACGGACATCCTCATTTAGCAAAAAAACCCCAGTCCGAAGAAAAGCATGTTTTTAAAAGAAAATAAAGTTTTTATCGCTTTTTCTTCTTTTTTTCACATAAGAAATACTTGCAAATTGTACTCTGAACAAAAAATAGTTGGTCACCTTATATTACAGCGAGGTATTATTATAATTTTATATAAGAATTAGAAGCACAGATTGCGAGTACAGGCTCATTACATTTTTTAAAATATTGATATTTCGATACATTCATGTTTTTGCCCATGGTAAAACATTAATGTATTTCTAAATAGATGTTTTTCTTGCCGATGTTTGCATCCTTAGTAGGAATATATATAAATGACACACGGCAACACGACCACAGATCACTTATACTCTACACTACACCAAGAAGCTTATATTTTACACTTCTTGCTCTTTACACACACACGATATAAGTAATGTCGTCAAATGTCACTTAATAAACTTTTTTGTGCTTATGGCTTGATAGATAGACTTTCGAGCCAGACTTTAAATACTATCAATGCTGTCATTGCTAGTGCTTAATATTTTGCCTGTTTAACATTCAGCCACTACTGCTACTCGTGTTGCCGAGAGTAATTCTTAAAATACAACCTAATACAATGCAAACTTCAGGCCCAACTCATAAGTACCGGATTCTGTCAATGTTAGGTGCGACTCTAGTTATACTGGTGGATGGATCCACGAGCTGCGGTCAACATATCTTCCGCATATCACGTTACACCAATGCCGTAGAGCAGTGTTTTTCAACCTTTTTCATGACGCGACCCCTTTAGTATGAAGAAATATTTCGCAACCCCCCTACCCGTTACTTTTTTTTCATATATTTTATTTCGTGATAAATATTCAATAACATATTTATTCAAATTCATAATTTAAATACATTAATAAATAAAAACAAAGACATTGAAACTAAAATGTATTATGTAGCAGATCACTGCCAACGGGGAGCGTGCCCAGAAGGCTGACTGCATTACCACACTGTATGGCGATACTTATTTGTTGCGCAAAATATGATTTTTTTCATAATTAGGGTTCGACTAAATACATAATTAACTACGTAAAACATATTTTTTTACATCGAATGCATCGCCAATAGATAACGCAATTTACGCGCAGACGTATGACCACGTCCGATGCCAGCCGCCCCGCTCCCGCCCCGCATAAATGAGAAAGCTTTGCTATCGAGTAGCTCTTCGTGTATCTAAAGCAGAAAAACCTAATACTATTGCCGAAAGTTTAATTTTACCAGCGGCTTTAGATATAGCAGAGATTATGTTTGGGAAACAAGAGGTCGAAAAACTTAAAAGTATACCTCTGTCTGGCAGTACCATTCAACGCAGGATAAGCGATATGGCGACTGATGTTAGTGATGTCATAGAAAAAAATCGAAATGTGTGCTGGGACACATATTAGAAGTGAAACTTCAACGGACTAGTTGAAAAATAAATCGCAACGGACAAGTGGAAAAACGAATCGCAACGTACAATCAACAAACTTAGAGCATGATCAGTTCTGTAACATTTTGCTTTGAACGGCTCATAACGTATCAATACTCACGCACACACTCTCAAATTTCAAATACACCAATCAGGACGTTTCGAAAATTTTAAAATTATATGGAACAATGGCCTCTGTTTAGTTGTAATTTGCACTTGGCCAATTGACGACGCGCTTTTATTGTTTTCTACTCTGCTCACGACTCTCTTTGTTTACGGACTTCGATTTTATTGCCTTCTTGTTGACCTGTGCCTGTTTTCTGGATAATTGTTTGATATATCTTTAGTATTATTGGACTTAAACATGAACCGGAATTTATCAAGAGATGAACGGAACCATATTTTGGTTTTCATTATACAACTGCAATAACACTAGTAAAAATAGTAGATAGTATTACTCTTGTCACTGATTCTGTTTAACTCACTGGTATACGTTTCAAGATATTAACATTTAATACCTATTGACAGTTACAATGTCTACAAAAATATAATACTTTTGCTATAATCATGATAACTTGATTTTATTTAAATAGCTACAATATCGATTTACGTAGTCTTAAATTTTTAAAAATACTCAAATCTAACACAAATAACGTAGCAACTGTGCTTGTAAAATAATTAGTAACTTATCTTACACTCATAAAAAATTAAATTTCAAGTGAAAATATTGAAATTAATACAATCATTTATGGCTCTATTTTGTTATTACTAGTTAGGGGGTCATAAAGACGCCGCCGCCATGTATTGTGCATTAGAATCCTTTATTAATTATTTTGTCTCGTAAAGTTTCGTTTAGTAGATTAGAGGTAACAGTTGAATGCTGACTAGTTATCGGAATTAGTCATAGACAATTTTACTTAACATTGTTATACAATAAAATTCAAATGTCCACATCTGTAAACAGCATTTTATTATGGAATTTTGTTTTAGAAATAAAAAACAAGAAATATAATTCAAATGTTCAAGCGAAAATATTGAAAGTAATAAAACAATTTATGGCTTTATTTTGTTATTGCCAGGTATTTTATTGTCAGGTGGTCATAATGACGCCGCCACCTACATTTTCTGTGCACCGAATTGTAATCCTTTATTAATTCTTTTTGTCTCATCAAGTTTAATTTAATAGACTACAGGTATCAATTGAATTCCGACTTGTTTTCAGAATTAGTCGTAGCCACTTTTACTTAACATTATTATACAATAAAATTCAAATGTTCACATCTGTAAATAGCATTTTTTATGGAATTTTCTTAAAGTATTGGAAAACCAGAAATATCATTCAAAAGTTATTCAGACTTAGTGCCGCAAGACGGGAGAATGTTATAACGGGACAAGTAATCTTTAATAACTTCCTAAAATGTAATAACAAAATCTTTATTTAATTTTAAAACCTGTTTCAATAGGCTTTTCATTTGTAATATATTTTTTTACATCACAACCATCCCCTTATGAGAACTATAACTAAATAAAGATATAACAGTTAAAAGAAATAAAGAACAAAAGTTTGTTTCATGGACGACGAATATTATAAACTTACTAAGAAAGACAAAGGCCCAGTTAAAAACAATTCTAAAAAGTTCCTACATCCTACATCCTAAATCTTACATGAAAATACACATCATTTTACAGATAATAGTTCAACTTTATCTCACTACTACATTATTTATTATTTAAAACACATTTTATCCAGACTAATGTCAAGTCTTGGACATGAACAGACTTATTCGAACTAATCTGATTTAGATATAAGCTAATTATATTAAGGACTACATATCAACTAATAATAATTCGATTTTAAATTAGCAAAATTTGAATTTACTGTAAAGATAATAATAACAACCATAAAAGTTCCAATATTGTTCTCGTGTCTTTTCTATTTTGAGGAGGGATCAGATGGTATACCCGCCACGTTTCTCATAAGCAGATTTAGAAGTTTGACACGGCAATACCGTGTCAAACTCCTAAATATCAATATAAAGGATTCATAGTGATGTGTTTTTACTGTCAGCAACAATTAGCTTAATTAATTGCGCATGGTTGAAATAGTATGCACATTAAGTCATAAAAACCTTGAAGTGGTTAATGGTTCTCATCTAGGATTCGAACCCACAATTAGTAAAACCGAGTTTCCGAACCGAAAGCGTTAACTAATTAAGCGTGAATTTTTTGAAAAAAAGGGCAACTAATAATTTAAAAAAATTACAGAGGTTATAATAGTTAATTATTAATACTAAGTCAAATGTTTTACTACGATAAATTTTGCTTAATCTTTTACTCTTCACTTTTACATCAAATACATAAAGTATATTATTTAGGTATTGTAAAACAGCGTATTCAAAAAAGCGGCTTGCTTTCTATTGTCTTAAATGCGTAAAACCCAAAACAAGTAACAATAAAACTCCGCCCCCAAACCAATGTTTTACTTGTGTGCGTTGTTAACGAAAGTGTTTGCCAAGCGATTTTAGTCTTATGCCTGGTTAACCGCCAGCTTTGGCGATTATACAAGTGGAAAAACTTCAACTGACAAGTGACAAAATGAATCGTAACAAAATTTTAACTTGAAGTTTTACGGGCAGGTTTTAAAATTGGACAAGTAGATTAACAATCTACCCGTAAAACTTCAATGTAAAATTTTGTTGCGATTCATTTTGTCACATGTCAGTTGAAGTTTTTCCACTTGTACGTTGCGATTCGTTTTTCCACTTGTGCGTTGCGATTTATTATTCAACTTGTCCGTTGAAGTTTCACTTCTAATGTGTCCCAGCACACATTTCGATTTTTCGCAGGTTTACTACAAATTATGATTTGGTTAGGTTAGGTACATTTTAATAAATACATTTTTTATTTAAACATATTTTATTTTATCAAACAAAAAACTGAATTCGACCCGGAACCAAAAAAACATTCATAGTCTACTCTAAAATTATACACATACAACGGGACATTAACAAATGCGCATCTTTCGTCATCAACTTCATTCGGACATCAAATTATGTTAACAGAAAAATATTTCCAAAAAAATAAATCAATAATATTTCGTTTGCTCAGTTTTAATGAAGAGGCTCCGAAACTACTGAACCGATTTGAAAACTTCTTTCACTTTTGGCAAGCTACACTATTCCTGGGTGACATATATTTACAAATAAATCAGGGGTTCTTACTAAACCTCCAATAGTGTAACCCCAAGGTGTATAAAAATACCTAAAATCGCGTGCGCTGCGAAAACTATTGATGCTAGAATAAAATAATGTACTACGACTTTGCAGAACACATCATTATTTACAAAAAGTCTCGGGACACTATATATCTAACTATTATAGATATGCAATAAGTGTACTTTTATTTTCAAATTTTAACTAAAATGCCGCCGCTAGAAAAGGCCCTTTATTTGTATCTTGGTATTAATCCTTATGAAAATAAATTACTTCATATTCAAGACTGCTTAAATACCTTTATATAACTTTTTGAATTATTCAATTTGGACATTCCATTCGAAAGATATCACGAGTTTGAAAATGTAAGAATTAGACCACGTGACCCTGACGCTTTTTCGTGAGCGAAAAATCGTAAGTCTATTATAGAGGGGGTCTCTATATAGGAGTTTCACTTCAATAAAAGGAAGTACTTCTGTGTCTTTGCAATTTGATGAATCTACGGATATTGCAGACTTTACTGCAGTAGCTTTCCCAACCTTTTGCAACTCCGCTATAGAAGCTTCGCGACCCCCTAGGGGGTCGCGACCCACACGTTGAAAAACACTGCCGTAGAGCATCGCACCGCGTATGAACCAGCTGTATGCGATATTCCACAAGAGCGGACCCAGATTTACCACTGTGGAACACGACACATCATGACGCAATGATTCCAATTGGCTAGCGGTCCATCGAAACGACTACCCTCTTGGGGATGTAGTTCCCGAAGACTCAAGGGAAGTGTATTGGTAGTCCGTGGTACAAGAGCGCTTCTCTAATGTAGCTCCAGGGTAGGGTTTTGAAGCATTGGCGGTGTTAAGAGAAAAGCCAGTAACACCTCATACTGAGACGTCACTTTGACATCACAAAGATCTTCCTTCACACGAGCTATAGCGTCTATAGCGGAGCGTCCCGGTGGAAGCCGAGCCGGTTATTCATGAGGTCTTAACCCAGCTGCAGGACGAGTCGCTCTTTCACTATTCTCTCGAAGAGCTTGCCCGCCTCATCGACATTATAAGGCGCTTGGCTCTCCTGAGCAGGACCAGTTGACTGGTCTTCAACCGAAATGAAAACCGGCCCTGCTCGGTACCGGGTCTCCAAGGCTTCGTGGGACACAATCCACGCACACCCCGACATGATTTGACGACCGGGGGCTGTCGGAGTTCTCACTCTTTAAGTTCACTACGGTAGGATTCAACCTCTAAACTGGCCAACCCATATTAGATACCTACTCATGAAATATTTGTTTTACAAACTCTAAATGGCCAGTCATTTTTCTGTCAGACAGCACAGAGAACGACATTGTTATATTTATAGTATGCGGAAATTATACAGAAGACTCAGAGTAAGTACTTTTTTATCCTAAGACAGATTATTAAAAGAGTAAATAGGTATCTGTTGCTTGCAGCTTGCAGACTAGCAAGACTGTGATCTTAAGTCCATGTGCTAACAATACTTAAACGCAAACTAATGCTTCACATAATAGTCCATCCAAATTGTTACGTTGCCTTGAAGTGATAACTTCTTACGGGAGGGTAAATCGCTTCGTTACGTAACGCGTTAGGGCGTCACTGTCTGGCTTCCCTTCCTCTCACGTTAGATTAGTTTAAGTTATCACTTCTGTCGGGCGTCCCGAGACGCACACCGACTTTTTTATTATTGTTTATTTAATGTTAGTGTGAAATAAAATATTATCCATATATCAAATTATTTGTATAAAATAATACCAGATTTCTACTATCGTAACTATTTTAACCATTCTTTTGCGTTAATTAGTAGTAAATTGATATTACTTATTACAGCTAAACGGTCGGTTCTAAGCATTTACTTACCTTACAATCGGTTAAAGATGGTACTTAAGTCAGATTTTAACCGATAGTAAGGCAAATGAACGGTCGTTAAGATATAGGAAACTGCCATAATAGATCATGATAATTATGTTGATCTTTGTACAAAGTGAATATACTGTACGATCCGTATATTCTGTGACTATGCGCACGCGCATCCTACGTAGGAGGAGGGATAGCACGGCGATCGTAGAAGCTCGTTGTGTTGTGGTGCCGCGTCCGTCTCCCGTGCAGTGTTGTGTACAAACCCGAACCGAAACCCAAGCGTATAAAATTATTGACGGCCAATTTTATAACATAACTTTAAATTTAGAAGTTCGTACGAATAAATTATTGTGAAAATGTGTCCCAAGTGAGACGGAACGTTACGAAAATCGAAAAATTAAAGACGTTGGGTCCAAATGTGAAATTGGTGAAAGTGAGCTTTCTAATAAATATAATTACTGAGATGTGGTCCTTCATGAATACATAGGCTGCATACATGACTTTAAGCAGTAAGGTACGTTGGTAATGTTTATTAATGAAATATGCAATCTTATTAGGTGACCGTGAAACTGTCTGCAAACATTTTAATTAGAATAAAGATTATGCATTAATGTTAACTCTGTCTCAGTTTATATTTAGTGATATATAATTTATAAATATAGTAAACTATTCTGGTAAAATTTAATTTAATTAATAATAGTAATATTAAAATATTAGACATTATACAATCTGTTGAAAAATTAGAACTAGAATAACTTTTATTATTATATTCATCTATGTTGCAGTTGGCAAAATTATAATAAAACATCAAACTATATTTTCTGACCAGTTTATGCCCACTAGATAAATAGACTACTACTAGTACTTACATATATATAATTATTTGCAAATGATTGTATGTTTGTTCGTTTTATCTTTAAGACCATAAGAATGGCCCAAATATCCCAAAATTTTCTATAATAATACTTTTATCCCTAAAAGAGGTATAGCTCTTCTATTATATTAATGTACTATAAAGTGTATACTATATAGTATACTCAGTACCCGAATTCAGGGCAAAACTGTATAAACCACGATAATTTAAACTAAATGAATGGAGAGTCAAATTGACTAGTTATGTGTTCTTGCGAACATGAGAATGATCCTAGGATGCATCGTAACATGGAGAAGAGGAAGTTTTGACGGGATTTAAGTTGATTCAATATTTCAGCGAACGAAAACGCGTCAAATGCTGTCGGTGTGGGTATATTTTCATAAACGTCGGAATAATACAGGCCTCATATCGAAATAAATTGAAAACATATGTAACATAAACATATATACATCTATGAGGGAATTTTAATTAATTGTTAGGTAGGTTTATATTATGGGTTGGGTTTACATATATGTCCCCGGATGATTTCCTGGGTGATTTTAATGGTTAATGTGCTTAGGAATATATTTAAGACTTATTTATAACAACTGAAATTGGTTTTGAGTGGAAAAATTACATATTCAATTAATTATCGATGTTTAAAATTCACGACAATGATCTGGTAATTTTGTTTTTTTTACTTTTTTTGTGCACCGGAAAGTGTACATTTTGGAGAGGACGTGATTTATTTAAATAGGAGACTGTATGTATCCGAAAATTTAAATATGTAAAGTTTGAAACAATTGGTTAGGTTAGGTTTTGTGTAGACCAAAGTGCACGAGCCGAGCGAGCGAAGCGAGCGTGCCGCGGAAGCGGCCGGTGAGTGCCAGAACCGACTGTAACCATTCACTATTTATCTTATATATAAGTGAAATTGACAAAAACATTAATAACTCGGGAACTATACATTTCCTCGCCCTAGGAGTTGCAGAAGGGGTAAGTTTTCTTCCCCCCCACCTCCCCCCTCCCCCCATTACTTATGATTCCGGGGACATATATGTAAACCACACCCTATATTATTTTGGTCGTACCGATCAGTCTTACATAGAGCCACCATGATTTTTTAGACGAAAAATGTAACTGATCATTTGTCATCGCATAAAACTGCCAATTACGTCTATATGATACGTGAAGATGCAACGCAACTATGGTCGAATCAACCAAATGGTATGAAGTCAAGATAAGCTTTAAGATTGTCCGGGTTGATTCTTATTACTCAGAGGGATTCATTTTTCACAAGCCCTTGAAAAAAGAGCAAGCTCTTAAAACTTTTGAATCCCGAAAGCGCATTTTATATTCGCTGCCAAAATATAAAATAAATGCTAAATACTTATCACCAGTAGCAAACATTGATTAAAAAAGAAAATCATCAGTTGAAATCAGACGTACTTGTGAAACTGCCAATTACACATTGCCGTAGCTTGATGGATAAAATGCTATTGTTGAATCCAACAACCTTAGTAAGCTGATATTATTGTTTTAAAGGTGATGCAAGGAGATATACCTAAGCTGTGGTTGGTGTTGGCTACACTCGCGCTGGGCAGCGTTTGTGCGGGTGGGGGCTGCGAACGTGGCCAGAGCTGGTGGGACCGAGAGCGCGGCGTGTGCATCCCATGCACCCGCTGCGACGCGGCGCGCCAGCTCGCCGTCAAGTACCCTTGTGAGGTGCATCGCGACACCATCTGCCAACCTCTTTACGAAGTTCGAATTCCACCATTCAACGTCCAAAACACCCCAAAAGACAATGAAACTAGTGATCCCAGTGAATACTATATCGAATACACGGACTACGATGGTGAAGTGACAGATGATAATGACGGTGGTGAAGTGAAATGGGATGTACTCGAAACGTCCAGTGTAGTTCTGGCAGCGAGCGGCTGTGTTATTTTCTTCTTAGTGGTGCTTGGGTTGTCGTTGTATCATGCAAAGCAATGGAGAGTCCTGAAGCAAGCGCTGAGGTCAGGTGAGAACGATTTTTCTTGTCTAGGAAGCTAGTCGAAATTTACGGAATTAAAGTTGCCATATCAATGAACATTCTAACTGTACAATCGCCAAAGCTGGCGGTTAACCAGTTCTCTAACATTTTGCTTTGAACGGCTCATAACGTATCAATACTCACGCACACACTCTCAAATTTCAAATACACCAATCAGGACGTTTCGAAAATTTATACCTGACACGCTTGTCCAATATTATTGGCGGGTTTGACACAAGGCTATTGATGTCTAAAGTTTTATTACGATTTTTACTGTGACCGTTAACACGTGGCAATAGTAACAATATGCACATTTGGTCAGAAAACTGTCTAAAAGGGGCAATGGTTTTCCTAATCAAGATTTGAACATGAGCTCTTTGATTTTGAGACTCGAGTGCACTAACTACTATGCTAAGACATCTGTATTTATATATTTTTCTTTTTTACTTAGAGTTAATGAATTATTGAATTGCTGGTTATGATTACACACACATTATTTGATCTCAATACATTTGTGGCAGAGTCAGTTTCATTATACAACTGCAATAACACTAGTAAAAATAGTAGATAGTATTACTCTTGTCACTGATTCTGTTTAACTCACTGGTATACGTTTCAAGATATTAACATTTAATCCCTATTGACAGTTACAATGTCTACAAAAATATAATACTTTTGCTATAATCATGATAACTTGATTTTATTTAAATAGCTACAATATCGATTTACGTAGTCTTAAATTTTTAAAAATACTCAAATCTTACACAAATAACATAGCAACTGTGCTTGTAAAATAATTAGTAACTTATCTTACACTCATAAAAATTAAATTTCAAGTGAAAATATTGAAATTAATACAATCATTTATGGCTCTATTTTGTTATTACTAGTTAGGGGGTCATAAAGACGCCGCCGCCATGTATTGTGCATTAGAATCCTTTATTAATTATTTTGTCTCGTAAAGTTTCGCTTAGTAGATTAGAGGTAACAGTTGAATGCCGACTAGTTATCGGAATTAGTCATAGACAATTTTACTTAACATTGTTATACAATAAAATTCAAATGTCCACATCTGTAAACAGCATTTTATTATGGAATTTTGTTTTAGAAATAAAAAACAAGAAATATAATTCAAACGTTCAAGCGAAAATATTGAAAGTAATAAAACAATTTATGGCTTTATTTTGTTATTGCCAGGTATTTTATTGTCAGGTGGTCATAATGACGCCGCCACCTACATTTTCTGTGCACCGAATTGTAATCCTTTATTAATTCTTTTTGTCTCATCAAGTTTAATTTAATAGACTACAGGTATCAATTGAATTCCGACTTGTTTTCAGAATTAGTCGTAGCCAATTTTACTTAACATTATTATACAATAAAATTCAAATGTTCACATCTGTAAATAGCATTTTTTATGGAATTTTCTTAAAGTATTGGAAAACCAGAAATATCATTCAAAAGTTATTCAGACTTAGTGCCGCAAGACGGGAGAATGTTATAACGGGACAAGTAATCTTTAATAACTTCCTAAAATGTAATAACAAAATCTTTATTTCATTTTAAAACCTGTTTCAATAGGCTTTTCATTTGTAATATATTTTTTTACATCACAACCATCCCCTTATGAGAACTATAACTAAATAAAGATATAACAGTTAAAAGAAATAAAGAACAAAAGTTTATTTCATGGACGACGAATATTATAAACTTACTAAGAAAGACAAAGGCCCAGTTAAAAACAATTCTAAAAAGTTCCTAAATCTTACATGAAAATACACATCATTTTACAGATAATAGTTCAACTTTATCTCACTACTACATTATTTATTATTTAAAACACATTTTATCCAGACTAATGTCAAGTCTTGGACATGAACAGACTTATTCGAACTAATCTGATTTAGATATAAGCTAATTATATTAAGGACTACATATCAACTAATAATAATTCGATTTTAAATTAGCAAAATTTGAATTTACTGTAAAGATAATAATAACAACCATAAAAGTTACAATATTGTTCTCGTGTCTTTTCTATTTTGAGGAGGGATCAGATGGTATACCCGCCATGTTTCTCATAAGCAGATTTAGAAGTTTGATACGGTATTGTCTCAAACTCCTAAATATCAATATAAAGGATTCATAGTGATGTGTTTTTACTGTCAGCAACAATTAGCTTAATTAATTGCGCATGGTTGAAATAGTATGCACATTAAGTCATAAAAACCTTGAAGTGGTTAATGGTTCTCATCTAGGATTCGAACCCACAATTAGTAAAACCGAGTTTCCGAACCGAAAGCGTTAACTAATTAAGCGTGAATTTTTTGAAAAAAAGGGCCACCAATAATTTAAAAAAATTACAGAGGTTATAATAGTTAATTATTAATACTAAGTCAAATGTTTTGCTACGATAAATTTTGCTTAATCTTTTACTCTTCACTTTTACATCAAATACATAAAGTATATTATTTAGGTATTGTAAAACAGCGTATTCAAAAAAGCGGCTTGCTTTCTATTGTCTTAAACGCGTAAAACCCAAAACAAACAATAAAACTCCGCCCCCAAACCAATGTTTTACTTGTGTGCGTGTTCTCGGGTTGTTAACGAAAGTGTTTGCCAAGCGATTTTAGTCTTAAGCCTGGTTAACCGCCAGCTTTGGCGATTGTACATGACTGATATTGAAGACACGTCTCTTTAGCTTTGATAAATTAATCAAGCAATCACAAAAAGACTTGGATGAACAAGAACAGAAAGGAACGGTTGAGGCAAAAGGGGTTCCAATAATGAGTCTAGTGACTAATCGTAAAAAGACGATTATCTCAAAGACAGTTACTCATTCTGTGCTGGACTTCGGATAACATCTTAGCATTAATTCGGACCAACTGACTAAAATACGAAAATGTACCTTGAATGTAATAAGGCATTTACACTGTCATTATAATTAGACCGTAATAATTGTACAATAAAATTTTACTCATTATTGTTTAAAGTCAGCACTAATCGTCCCAGGAGAGCAAGCTATGCCCTGGTGTCTCCATTCATTATTATATGAGACCTCATATACGCGTATTATAGAATATTTAAACCGGTAAAATATCCATAGTGGATGATAGATATACGCGTACTTGCTCGCACGTCTATCATTTGATTATGATTGAACATGGATATCAAATTCGAATAAATAGTAGTACAGTAGCTTTATGTTAGTAAAATGATATCTAGCTCATTGAATAAAAATAATAGAAATATTATTCGATATATTCAGTTACTTTCTTATCTCCTAAAGCAAGCGACAGATGCATAAACTGTTAAAAAAATAAGCTTATTCTAATAAGTCTATCTACAGGTAAATTACGGATAAATAAGCAATACTATATCACTAGTAATCTTTGTCGCAAATACAAAGTAAACAATTTCCGTATGCATCATTGAAATATCTACTGTTTGTATTGTATTTACCTATCATTTTTTACATAAGAGTTGCGTATCAAGACACGATATTAAATAAATAATGTGTGTAGTATCAACATGTTTGGCCGAGCATAAATTACAGTTTATTTATTCAGGACGAACGATCAGATCATTCGACCTCCATGTAGTGTCGTTTTTATTATCCAGTCATTTATGACGCCTTACGAATATCAACAGTTCCCGCTTCAACGCAGACTGGGTAGTCTAGTTTAAAATGTCACTTATTCTGGGCCGTTAAAAATAGTACGTGTCTGGACTCGGTAGTCGATGAAAGACCACCACCGCAATGCCATTCCCTGACCTGGAAACTAAAATACAGTACACCTACGCAGGTGGCGACGGAATATAAACAGTGGCGTGGTTTGAACGAAGTTATTATGAATAAAAATAATCTTAACACCCAATAAATCCCAACCGAGAAGTAAAGAATCGATCGTGTGGCGTTGCGCGCGCGCCGGTCCATTGTAAATTGTAAACAATACGGGTTTGTTTGAACATGTGCGCTACTAATTTTGACCTGCGTAGCGGACCGCCCGCGTAACAATAGCTAACGGTTTTTTTGATGCATACATCTATTCCAAAATTAGATGAAGGTGTTATAAAGAGTTTCCGAAACTCTCATTGGTTGGTGTATTTATGACATTGACCGCATTACTATGGAGTACAATTACAAACACCCTGATTGTGTATCCCATAAACACAATTCTTTTGCTTCGATTGGCCTATATTTTTATATAGTATAAAACAAAGTCGCTTTCCTCGTCTGTCAATAGATCGACTCCTCCTACACCACTTAGGTATTTTTTTATTATCAGTAAGATAATTTTTCAAGGACACACCCACACACACACTAGCTTAATTATTAAGTTAATGTGTTTGTAAAATACAGTTACCTAGAAGGGACCCGAGGCGTACCCGCGGTGAAATAACTATTTACGATTTTCAATTATAGTAGTGGGAGGTTTAATTTAGATTGTTAGGCACAGTGATACAATAGTATTTAAAAAATAATAATTTGATATTGCCTGACCTATCAAGCATTTGTATTGTTTAAAAATGCATTTCCACTAATTACCCTACTATATTGAATTACTTAGCATAACATACATATATCTGAATTATACTATCTGTCTTTTATGCTATTTACTGTTCATAATTCTATTCTGTTAATCTTGCAGATGTTCAAGATCTGACAGCGAAACTTAAACTAATGGAGGCGGGAGGCGAAACACCGGCTGAGCCGGTCATGTCCACCGATCATCATATTTATTGCAACATTCACGTCGGCAAGAAAAGCTTACTTGGTAAGTTCTAAGCACTCTCGAGATTTCCGACATTTATTAGTAAAAACATGAAATAACTTACGGTTGGTACACACGTGCACTCTACAGCGAGATTGTTCTAATATTAGCTCCACATGAATGTTAAAAACTGATTCCTAAAAAGGAATGTTTACATGCTAGTGGCAGGTCAGGGGCCGAGAGTAGACTGCAGAGATGCAAAGGCACTCGCTGTGGCGCCAAGTCAGTCAAGTCTAAATAACGTCTGTTGTGGGCGTGGGTTGCGCGGACTTGCGCGTGCGCATTTGCAACGGGTGTACGCTATTTATTTATTCGCATCTCAGTAGATAATGTCCTCCAAGTCACATTTGTCGTATATAAAGTGTTTCTACTGTTAAAATTTCTTAGTCACCAAAATATACAATGCCAAACAAAGCACATTTAAATACCTAGCTAAAATTAAATATAGTAAGAGGCACAAATATGGAACCTTGGAAAGGGCTTACATATTTGTGCCGTTTGGAGTTGAGACATTAGGTCCGCGGGGTCCATCGGCAGAGGTTCTTCAAAGAAATTTGCAAGAAACTCTTTGATGGCACCCGTAATTAGTAGGCTGGCGCTATTTCGCCCAACGTACAAGTACCAATTGACATACAGCGTGGCAATGCAGCCAGCCTTCTGGGCACCCTCCCATCTGGCAGCGATTTTTTACATACCTAAGTCTTTAATTTATATTTATGAGTTAGTTTATTTTTAGTACTCAATTCTTTTATTTTTCATTAAGTTTGTATAAAGACTTTTTTTAAAGTTGATTTGAAATAAAGTTAACTCCAAGTAGTGTAAGTAATTTGCGTTTAACATTTTGGCATCTGGAAAATTTTGCAGTGCCCAAAATAATGACGACTGAGGCTCCGGCCCCATGAGCCTATACATAAATCCAGCGCTGATAGCAACCCTTCAAGTCACGTTGTAGATGAATATTAAATTATGTTCGCCTCATACGGAGTTACACCTCGATCTTCCATGTGATCGAGGCCGCGGGATGCCATCACGCACGCGTGCTCAATGTCGATCAAATTCTAATGGCTGTGTCGATATCTTTATTCTGCCGTCGAAGCATTAACAGCTAGGAATTGTGTCGCAACTGTCGCAAGGGACGCTTTCCAAATTGCGAAACGTTACACCTATGCGATTGAATTGAACGAAAATAGCGTAAATAAATATACCGACGGCAGTGCGTCATTTACATACGTTGTACGGGTAGAGATCTGTAGAAGTGATGAATGTCTACTGTATATTAATATACTGAGGCTTCATTTGCGTAAGTGTTAAAGGTTTAGGCTGTGGCCTAACGCGTCTTATTTAAAGCGTTGAAAATAATTTCGTTAACGCACAACCAGATTAGCGTATGTACATTCGTTATCTGTCAATATTTAACGTCATTAACAAAGTCACATCTCAAATAATGCATTAAGTCCACCGCCATGTCCGCGTGAAACGGCCCAAATGTTCAACACTAACCAAAATGAAACCCCACGTTTATGGGAACATAACGACGTTAAGCAGCGATTTTTTAAAGCATAGCGTGTAAGCATTAAGAATTTCAGCTGCTGAATACAACAGTTGACTGGCTTTGCTTTTGAATTCACTCATGTTATAGTTTATTCGAATAACAAATTTTATCTGATGATTGAAAATTCGGCCAAAAACATCTCATTTCTCAGAACTACCTACATACCTACTTAGAAAACAAATGAAACCAATTTTCCTTGAAAGTATGTATTAGCTTTTCCATATTATATCTTCTATATTTCGAATTTTCAAAAAGAATTGTTAGTGTAGATTCTTTTTTTTACTTTTTTCTTTCCAGGACACATAGTAAGTACAGCAGTACTTAAAACAGAATGTAAGATATCCTTTTAGTTAAAACTGTGTCGAAATAAGCTAATTTTTATATGCACTCGAACCCGAATTTAAAACCGCTCCCGGGAAACTTCCCGCGGGATTCCCGAGATAAAAGTCACACATTTTATTATATAAAATTTGCTATTGATAAGTGAACAAATCGCATTGGAATTTTTTATTTTCTTTCAATCTGCCCATTTCAAATCATTCCCAGAAAAATTCCCGTTGGATTCCCAGGATAAAAAGTAGAGGAGATTTTAAGTCTAAGAATTTGCTGTCAATCAGCGAAAACGATATCGAGATCGGCGCAGTAGATTTTACGTGAATCCCGAAAAAACAGACAGACACGAAATTAATTTTTAAAAATGCATCGTGTTCTCCATCGTTTTATATTTTCTACTCCAGTTGTTATTCTTTTTTTAAATAGCTTCAATATACAGACATACTGTAATAGACATATTGAAAACTAAATAAAATAAAAGAAATATGATTATGTACAATCAAAATTTCGCAATAGGTAGTGCCTATTTTTTTAAAGAATTTTCTAAAACATTTTCATATTCATTTGTCGATTAATTATTGTGGCGTACATTATTGTACATACATACATTATTTTTACTAAGTTGATTAGATTAGACTTATTGTTTTTGAGCTGTTTCACTATTCATTTCTTGTACCTGTAAAATATAGTCTATTTTATTTTCTTTCATGGCTGGAATTATAGTTAGTTTTTCTTTCTTTAATATGTTTTTTTCATCGTTTCCGGCCGAAAACCTTTTGAACAAAAAAAAACAAAATATAAAGCACCCGCGTCAAGGTCGGGTGAAAGAAACGTCCTTCAAGCGTTCAGTCGTTAATCCCAAAGTACAAACAGTGTCTTATGTTGTGGTAAGCGATACGGCAGGTAATCGACTCGATCGTAAATAAGCCCGTGTGTTCATTAGAGGTTATTTGTAATGCACGCTTGTCGCCGATACTTCCGCCCCGGAGGGCTTTACTGGAGCCGCCTGGAAGGTCCCCACTTCCTGCTCGTACTGATTTTTGACAACAATAAATTTTAATTACCAATAAATAGCGCTTTCGATGGATAATTTATTAGGCCTTTGAACCTTTTTAACATCAGTCCAAGCATACCGAAGCGGAATGTTTCAGATTACAATCTATAAAATAAATAAAAACAAAAAAACGCTTTGAATTCATCTCTTCCTCTCACAATTTATGACCTTGTACGAATCTTAGACTTAATACTCCCAAACATTATTCATCTTTTTTCAATAATTCTTTTACTGTACAGGCTATTCGACTCTGGAATGAGTTACCTGTTACTGTTAGACAAGCTAACTCACTAACAATATTTAAGAATATGACAAAAAAACACTACCTGGAACATAGTGATGTTTGATATTTCTACGTATATTTATGTATGTGTATATATGTATGTATATATTTATGTATGTAATATCAATAGGTGTATTTATTTATATGTCTATTAAGTATAAAATATGTAATTATGTAATTAAGTCTAAGTAAAATCTAAGTAGCTGCATATCCTCTAATATTTATGTATACCACCTTTGACCAAAATAATATGTTTTTACTCCTGCCACGGGTTGTCTGGAAGAGATCGCTTCTTAGCGGTAAGACCGCCCATTGTGCACATTTAATATTTTTAGGCTATAAGTCATCTGTGTTTTCTGTAATGGTTTACAATAAGTATTATCTATCTATCTAAAAACAAATTAATGAGTCTGTAATCACAACTACTAAAAGGTAGCTAAAAAATTGTTTAAAATGAAAAATAAACGACAGCGCTTAGCTTACAATTAATAACCATCCTACAAAATGTTTTTTTTAATTGAATAAATCAGACAGGAAGTTGAACAATACTTTGCTGAAGGAGTATAAATAAGTATTTCTAGCTTCCAGTGATTTTCTATTAACATATTTCTAATACTTTGTACTACAATACATCTATAATCATCCCTACGATTACGTAAGGATGATTGTAGTTCATGATTCAACGAACGAACGTAACGTAACGAAGTCAATTCAATATTATTGTGGACACTACTCTATAACAGACATGCAAGTATATGTTCCTTGGACATGAAATTTAAAATTTACAAGTTATCAGTTTACTCTACAAAAACATGGCTTCTTTGGGTTGTTTGCTTTATAATTTTTGACTCACAACAAAGCAATCATTTTTTTACGTCAAGCAGCGCGAAGCGCACAAAACCCAGCATTTATGTAACAAAACAAAACTTAGATGTTTTACATTATAATCATTGTGTTTTATTGTTAACTGTATTCAAAATTTTATGGATAATAAAAAGCTACAGATGCGCTCCGCTGGTTTAAGCACGAGCTACTCTTGTGCATTGAACTCGAAAACTTATTATTCCACGAGTAACGCAAGCGTCGTGGGATAAAGAACCTGCAGTGTGTTCACCATACATTACTCGTTACTTGCTTTCGTCGAATAACCATGTTTCTGAATAGATAATCTACATTGATTTTCGGCACGCTTGTTTAACTGTTAAAAATGCTGTTAGAATGAAACGGTTGCCGAATTTTGCAATGACAACGGTATTCCATTCTGACACGAGATTATATAACTCAACACTGTATACGCTTAAGTTAAACACGAATTACATCATCATTATAATATTTCAGAGCTGCCTTGTCTGTCTTTAAGGTCTTCCAGATCGTGGATTATAGACGATAGACGCGCTAACATTCCTTGCGTTGACAGTCATTTCTGTCCTCGATCTCCAAGCCCTAATACGACGTAGAAATCATACTGCACCAAGGCTCAACAAAATAATAATTAATTGTAAATTCAATCTATTCTTATAAAATTAAAATCGCCAGTTCAGTTTCGTGTTCTAAATTTTCGGTTACAATGAACTTTTAAAAAATCATGTTAACAATATGAACGTTGTTTTGAAATAATTTGACAAGCCTAATGCAGCCTACGAAATAAATGATTACTACGATTTATATTGATACTAGAGTTTAGCCCGCGGCGGCTCTGCCGCGGCTCAAACTCTACTGCGTACCTCTTGTTTAAACAGCCGGCGTTAAAACAGGTTACATTGTTTTATATTGGTAATTTATTTATATCGCAAACTATCCCATCTCCCGGGATGAAAAGTATCTAAGTCCATTTTCGGTATTCAGACAGACAGATCGAGTTACTATCGCACTTTTTTCTATAGATTATGAATTTTTATATCTATAAACTTGAGAAACGATTAGTCTCTCACTCTAACTTTCATCTATTTTAGTTTTATTTTTGCGATAAAAAGTATGACCATAATGGTAAAAATGACCGAATTGGCCAAAATGACCGACATGGCCAAAATGACCAAAAAGGCTAAAATGACCAAAAAGGCCAAATTTACTGAAATAGCAAAAATGACCAAAAAGGCCAAATTATCAAAATGATCAAAATGACCAAAACGGCCGGAATGACCGACATGGCCAAAATGACCAAAAAGGCCACACTGACCGACATGGCCAAAATGACGGAATAGACAAAAACGACCAAAAAGGCCAAAATAATCAAAATGACCAAAAAAGCCAAAATGACCGACATGGCCAAAATGACCAAAAAGACCACAGTGACCAACATGGCCAAAATGACGGAATAGGCAAAAACGACCAAAAAGGACAAAATAATCAAAATGGTCAAAATGACCAAAAAAGCCAAAATGACCGACATGGCCAAAATGACCAAAAAGACCACAGTGACCGACATGGCCAAAATGACGGAATAGGCAAAAACGACCCAAAAAGCCAAAATAGTCAAAAAGGCCAAAATGACCAAAAAGGCCACAGTGACGGACATGGCCAAAATGACGGAATAGGCAAAAACGACCAAAAAGGGTAAAATGACCAAAAAGGCCAAAATGGTCAAAAAGGCCGAAATGACCGGCATCGCCAAAATGACCAAAAAGGCCACAATGACCGACATGGCCAAAATGACGGAATAGGCAAAAACGGCCAAAAAAGCCAAAAATAATCAAAAGGCCAAAATGACCAAAAAGGCCACAGTGACCGACGTGGCCAAAATGACGGAATAGGCAAAAACTACCAAAAAGGCCAAAATAATCAAAAAGGCCAAAATGACCAAAAAGGCCACAGTGACCGACGTGGCCAAAATGACGGAATAGGCAAAAACTACCAAAAAGGCCAAAATAATCAAAATGGTCAAAATGACCAAAAAGGCCAAAATGACCGACATGGCCAAAATGACCAAAAAGGCCACAGTGACCGACATAGTCAAAATGACGGGATAGGCAAAAACGACCAAAAAGGCCAAAATGACCATAAAGGCCAAAATGATCAAAATAACCAAAAAGGCCACAATGACCGATATGGTCAAAATGACCAAAAAGGCCAAAATTACCAAAAAGGCCAAAATAACCAAAAAGGCCAAAATAACCAAAAAGGCAACAATGACCGAAATGACCAAAAAGGCCAAAATAGTCAAAATGACCAAAACGGCCAAAATGACCGAAAAGGCCAAAGTGACCGACATGGCGAAAATGAGTAAAAAGGCTAAAATAGCCAAAATGAGTAAAAAGACTAAAATAGCCAAAATGACCAAAAAGGCCAAAATGAAAAGTATCCCTTGTCCACCCTCAGTCTTTAATTTACATACGTACCGAATTTCAGCCAAATCGGCCCATTAGTTCTTCGTAAAAGCATAACAAACAGAAAGACAAATATATTTTTATCCCGGAAACTATCCCGTTTTTCGGGATAAAAAGTATCCTATGTTCATTCTCGGCATCGAAAACATATATATACTGAGTTTCAGCCAAATCGGTCCAGTAGTTTTTACGTGAAAACGGAACAGACAGACAGACAGACAGAGTTAGTTTCGCATTTATTAATTATATATTTACAATCGCAATTATTAATAGGGATTACGATATTATTGTATTATATATTTACGAAAATATAAACCGATTTATTTAAAAATCAACCCTTTCCCTTTGTTTGCCGTTTGACATCCCGTCGCGAAAATTTATCATTATAAGCTACCTACTGATGTATTAATACAATGTTTTTTTTTCAAAAACTACACAATTCCTGGCAAGGGATTTTTCAAAAATCAAATTATACTACGTTTTCGTAAAAATCGACCGCGAGAGTGGAGTATTTTTCGCTATTTCGTATAATTTAGGATTTGGCCCTGAAGGCCCACTTGAAAAATTTACCTGTATATGTAGATGAGTATATGGCTAGACATTCTTTAGTTTTCATAATTCTCGTCTTTTTCTTTATCCAAGTTATACCTTTGTTTCGAATGCCTTAACTTTTTCCAATTCCTTTTATATTTTACTGCTCTTGCTTGTTTCGATTACTTTTTCAATGGGTTTTTATCCTGGAATATGGAATGATCATATTTTTCTTAAGATTCAAAGTATATGCCGTTGAAACTGAATGAATCGATTTTAATGAAACTATAATATAAGGTCGAGAATATCATTACATCCCGGAAATCTGGGACTGTTCTAGCGGGATGTACGTCTGGATATTAATCGAAGAACATAAAGGCTCGTTTTTTTATAGCTTTAGGATCAAACTGAAATTTATTTATTCTCGGTAGACATTCAATATTACAAAACATTTTAATGTAAAATAACTGACGCTACGGAGACAATTAATTTATGCGTGTACTTGACTAAATACAATACTAGACATTAGAGTCAAGTCACGTTAATCGAGTCGTGATCACGGTCTAATGATTGTCCGTACTAGTCCGCTCACACTGTCTGTTTGTCAATAAACGAAGGTGTTTAAAAAAATAAAACCGCCAGCGAGCGCCTTGTGATGATGCTGTTATGCAAATTAATGCAAGCGTGACTGATTTAGTAAACTAGTTACTTACAAACGTTTAAAATAAATTATTTTTAAAGTTCAAAGTCTATATGTATTTAACTGTATAAACCTGTCATAAAGGATTCACCAAATAAAGTGGCTATATTATATAACAGGTCAGAGGCTAGCAATCCATTCAGGCTATTCTAACCTATCAACCTGATCTCTGATATAATAAATATAAATATAGGTAAATCTAATAACTCCTATAGGTTACTAGCTTCTGGTATTTCTCAATTGACAGAAACAAAGCCTGAAGAGTTTAAAAATCCGTGACCAAATAACAAAAAGATACCCCTGTTGTTTCGTTATATTCAACGTCTTTCGGTATAGGTATGTCGCAGCTCAGATTATATAATCCTTCGCCACTTATTTCTCTGAAAGTATTGGCATTATCTATGCGACATTATACAAGAGAAGTATCTTTCAAACGCTATAAAATGGGGCTAAAACATAAAATTGAGGTATGAAATAAAATTCTGGAATTTTGTTTCATACTATATTCATAGGCATGTGGAGTATCGTTTAATTTTTTAAAAGATCTTGAATATTGATAATTATGTTTTTAAGTTATTTCATCCATTGTTGAAATTTGAAGTATTAAGTAACAGAGTATCATCTTTTCCTTACAAAAATGTATCTATAGAAAGGACAATAATTGTAAGCCTAAGTGCTACATGCGTACTGGCCAGGATTTGAACCAGCGTCCTGTGAGTTTGGTACGCGTGCGCTAGCCATCAACTACGCTACCACGACTAGAGTAGAATATAATGTATTCTTTCTCATTATCTCACAGGCTTAATCCTATAGATTTATGTGTTTATCTCTTTTTAGTGTCGCCATTTCGTTACATCGGAATCAACGATTCTAAAGAAGTTTCACTTCAATCACGTGGTAGTACTGAAACAACTCTTATAAATACCTTTCAAATAAGATATTATAAGTAATCTTTGTATATGGATATTATCGGATATGGACCTTTGGGAGTTCAGTAAGTAAATAACAAAACCAGAAGACATTTGTCGCCACTCCGGTACCCTTCGTTGTGTGTGGATTAGACGCAGTACTTAGATTGTTTTTTCACATGTACCTACTATGTTTATTGCTACAAAAAGGTGCTTCTGGTGTAATCGTTCACGACAAAAACATTTACGAATTTGTATAATCTGATAAAAAGTGAATTTATAAGAATACAGAACTCAATACTGTGGCGAATCATGTTGAGTGGTCAGGCTATGAAACTATTTCTAATGTTTCCTTGTTTGAAATGTCTTAATTATGAAACGAGT
The DNA here is from genome assembly GCA_949752895.1 of Dendrolimus pini. Classification (NCBI taxonomy): domain Eukaryota; kingdom Metazoa; phylum Arthropoda; class Insecta; order Lepidoptera; family Lasiocampidae; genus Dendrolimus; species Dendrolimus pini. The sequence continues at coordinate 8,565,649 of OX457130.1, read as the reverse complement.
TTGTATTCAAACGGTATACAGGAACTACATACGACGAATGAACCTACGTCTTGCTACATTGAAGTTGTTTGTTACAAAACGTAGGTACGATACTCAACGAGTGTATGCTGTGTGGATGTTTAAATATTTTTACATTAGACAGATCACGTTTTGAGAAAACATCCATAAAATGTTATAATTATAAACGGATGTAGAGGTGATATGTGCGTCATGGCTGAAACCGGCCCCATTTCTCCCAGCGCCAGGAAATGGGCCAAAAGCTTCCTTCACGCGGTGTTTGCCTAGTCAATAATAGTTTTCATCCAATCTGATTTATAGTTTCGATTCACCATAAACATAAAAGCGGTCGATGACGCGGGTGTTAGTTTATTTTTAGCGATTCGGATGCTTTCGTTTGATAATATAGACTTGCCGACATACAGTAACAGGCGAAGGTTATACATTGCGTGGATTCAAATTATAAGTGGAATTTGCACAGTGCTATGTCTGTTTCATAAAATTAAAACTAAGTATTAAACAAAAACAATAATGGTGGTTTGGTGAATCCCTTTAAAGTAATGGTGTTTTACTAATACCATAAAATAGATCATAGGTATCAGTTAATAAATATTTCACTACTCCGCCTACGCTGAACGCACACTACCTGCCATGCTTATTCAAAGCGGATTGGCAGGTTTCACAGATCGGTAACCTTGCTGTGTTGTTAGGTTTACTTACAGAACAAATTAAATAAGATAATTGACCCATGTTCCCCGGTCAGGTTTCGAACTCCCGTCATTGAAATGCGACGTAGAATTACTAAGCTATCACGTATGTATTTAATTACAGGTAATTGTATATAATAATTTACTATAGAGCTCTCCACGTGGCTCTTTTTGCAAAAGCCTCGATTGCGTTTCTGGAAGAAAATATGCCAGTTTCCCGGGAAAAAGTATTCCACGTTTACCCGAAGTACCTATACGAAATTTCATACAAATCGGCACAAGTTGAAATCCATAAAGAAGGAACAAACATGTCTCTTTGTTGAGTGAAAGCCACTGGTTGACTGGATGTCTCCAGTAAAACAAAGTGGGTTTCACATTTATATAGATTACAATATAAATACACACAAGTAATTAATAAATCTTCGTGTTAGTTCTTCCATCTTTATTAACATAAGTAATTGTTCTGACCTAATGTGCATAGTGTTACGATGTGCTCACGGAGAAGAAAAATAAGTGAAAGAATCTGAACATCGAACATACCCATGGATCACAAGCATAGTGATATTGAGTATACGACCCGTTCTCGAAAATCGATCTTAATAATCTCGTCAATGTGAAAAAATTGCATTTTTGAAATTTCCTGGTCCGAATTATCCCCCCTGATTTTTTCACATTTATAAACACATTGACTCGAACCATTTACAGATTACAGGCAAGTGAATTAATAATAAGATATAGGAACCGGCCATAAGTCATTTGTTATAAAATTACACGAACATTTGCTTTAGCATAGTACTATTTGAAGTATTTTAGTAGGACTATTTTAGGTTTAAATAGTTATTTATGGTAGGTAGTGCGTTAAATTGGTTTTACAAACGAGTAGAAGACGGATGTAAATCCGACACGAAGTAAGTCCAGGACTTACCAAAGTCATCAGCATAGAGTATATTGAATATATGGAGAGTCATCAGTTTGAAAAACGAACAACCGAACTTGTGACATACGTTTTTCAACACATTTGCCACAAAATACTACAATAGGTAATGAAACAAACATAAATATCAGTCGCAACAATCTTTGACGTTTCTAATATTAAAAAGGCGCGCATTTGCAAATGGCATATTATGCGGGTAGTGAAGATTAGAACTACATCTTTCGTACCATTTTTTCTATAGTGTTAAAATGAGCGAAATGTTATGATCAAAAGCGTTTCCAACGAGGTTCGATTATTCAGGTTATGTATTCTCGTAATGTGACACTTCTTAATAGTAGAAGTCTTTCTTTTTCTTTTATATATTTTACAGCGCGGCGTGCGGTAAAATAGGTACTTAGGTAAGAGTACCTATTTACCGTACGTTCCGTTGTATTGTGCGTAATTTTTAACTTTCGAACAATGTTTAAAGTCAAATGTGTTGTGTGTTGAAAAATATTGTGGTTAATTAATCAATTTTTATTCGCTTTTCTCATATTCGAAATCTCTCGCGCAAGGCCTATTTGGGCACTCGAACTATTAACCCCTCCGTGCGCTAAACCATCTCGTGCCTAAATAGGTCACATATACTATTTTTAATATAATACTGTTTATTCAAACAAACTTTATTACTTTGCCATTTAGTAATTGATTACATCAAACTGCAGTTTTAACCATCCAAAGTATAGTTGACAAATGATAACACAAAGCCGCATGTGAACAGCAGACAGGACAATATCGAGCCCGTGGCTTGAATGGCAAATTCGCGAGTGAATTTCCTTTCCTTTTGGGGCTCCGGAAATGGACCCACAAGCTCATTATGGCTCTATTCTTTAGCATGCAGGGACTAACACAGAGTAATGTCAATAACACTAACAGCATTGTGACTTGTGAGACCAAATATTCCAAATCATCGTTATGCTAAAATTATTCTCATCTACGTAATAGCGACTTTTATTAGCCAATTATTTTGATAGGTACCACTTTTGGTTAAGTGTACCTACATCTATAACAGCTAGAATGTAATAAAATGTAACAAAAGCGACAAAGTTTTTGCCATCAGACTTAAATTTTGCCATTTACATAGTGTCTTATTATTTCAAATATGACTGCACAGTATGCCAATTTAGGTTCAAGTATTTATGTATATTTCGAATTAGAATATTCTTGAAACAGAGGCACAATTAGGTTTTTAGGATTCAAATTTAGTATTGACTGAACTGAATTCACAGTTTTTTTTATAGTTTTTATATTTTTGAGCTTTTTACAACAAATAATTTCATTTAAATGCTATCAATAACCCTCATAATTATAGTCTGTTTAAAACAATAATATGTTTTAGAAAATAAAACTGCACAAAAAATACGTCAGTCTTTATGTTACCACCAAAGTTCCATTTATAAATGTATTTTTTTTGTAGTTACTGTGTATTGGTATAGTAGATATGCAGTTTTAAGGCAGATCACGGCATTAAAAATACAACAGAATATTGTATCTTACACACGTACTATACTAGAAACTTAATATTAGGAAGAGAATAAAGTAATAATTAGCGACAGTTACGAAGAAAATACTACATAGGTGACCTGTTTAATAGCCAGCAAAGTATTACAAAAATAGATACGAGACACTTTTATGACATGTCTGTACTGACCGACGTAATAGAGGATGCGTGCAAAATATGTGAAGCATGTTAAATATGAAATTATTTCTAAAACAACCAGAAACTCCACTGTTTTAGTTAAAATAATATTCGATGTTGTTTCTATATAAATACTGCGGTCAGATTTAGCAACAGCGTTAAACACATGCAATTTATGGGCGCGCTGGAATAGCGTTGACTGTACCAACTGTTTGAGTAGTAAATGTGCGCACCTGTATTAGCTTCCCGCACACGTACGCGTGTAATAATAAGAAGATCATTATATAGCCAGAGTATATGGTTGTGGGAGGAAGCAACGGATAGCTCAATAAAATTCCACGGCCGTAGTGCGTGAACGCTACTTGGAATCTTGGTTGAACAACAGACGTGGAAATAAACATTGGAAATGTAATCTATTCTCTATTTCTACGTAGTGTTTATTTATCTCTGCAATTCCATGTGAAAAATCCATTCACTGATACAATCATTGCTTAAAATAATTTCTGTGCATCTTAACGATGGAAATATCCCAAAGTTATGAGTCGGAAAATAACTTTTAACAGTCGAGTTATTATGTTCAAGTCTAGACTAAGAATATTATAAACGCTTGCTTGAATGATATGGTTGAAAATACAAACATGTTGAAAGGTATTTTACTAGATAAAAGAATCAATTTACCCACTTTATATTTAAAATATGGCACCAGTGCTAATGAGGCTATACGTAATATGCTCCTAGGGTGCAATCAATTTAGGGGCGGAAAAATTTTCGGGACGCTTAAATTTTAAACGCAAAAAATGTAAGGGCAATTCAATAGTTGATTTAAATTAGTTTCATTATAAATGTATAAAAGTAAGGGTTCTGTTTGTGCTAAAATATCTACGGAACCCTATTTCAAACGTGGTCTAGGGCGGCAGCCAGCATGACTCCACCATTGTACATCACAAGATTATGTTAAAAATAGATAGAATTGAATAGTTACAATAATTTTAATAAGCGATAGTATCGCTTTACGATCTTTTTCATGCAATATTTACGTAAAAGCTAATTTGGCAAAGCTGGTAAAATTGTGCAGAAAATTAAATGCTTTTTTGTTAATTCTGTATCTGTACTTGAAAAATAATCGTAAGTAGTGCTAGTGAATAATTCTTTTATTTTTAATTACATATAATGGCTCGCACGGACTTGCGCAATGAGCGCTATGAATATTTAGGTCTGGAGTAACCAGCTTTAAGAATATAATACCGACAGGTATCAATATTTTGCTGCTGACGGAACCTTTTTAGGGATGCTTTTCTGAAAAGTAAATAGTGTCACTGTCGACAAGCACATTGAACTTAATGACCTTTCTGCGTTGAGCCCTTATCCTGCTACAAATATCTCGTCGCGATGCACAGACGGAGCGGCGCATGATTTATGATGCTTATGCACCGCGGGCCGACTCTTCTCGTTTCGCTATTCGCTTGCAAATAAAATTTAAATTGTTCGTCTCGCGCATCAGACGGAACGAAAAACTGGTGACCGTTTGAAGGTCAAATCAAAATTCAAATGGGTATATTAAAAACTCTGTGTTTAGAGTTTGTAGCTTCCTGGAAATACCTACTGAAATGGCCGTTTCTCGCTCGTTTCATGTTACTTGCCAACATGTTTATGTTAAATGCAAAACAAAATTTCGTTCAGATTTCTTCGTACATTCTAAAATTAAACATGTATAAAACATGCCAGCAACTTCGTTCGCATACGCATTTTATTTATTTCTTTAAATTTCTTACATAATATAACATATAAAATGTTTTAAATTAACTTTCACAAGGTTTGGTGTTTATGTTCTTTAGATATCGGTGAGAAATACTGTCAAGCAAATTAAAAATAGATAAGCTAGTAATAAAAGCTAATACATAAAATTCTATACAACCAAAAGAATAAATATAATATTTATGATCCACGACAACGTTGCCGACAAACTGCAATGCCGCTTGTCAAAAAGTTCGTAAAAATATTGTAAGTTTTGAAAAATACATAATATAAAAAAGCTTCTACTCAGTATCCCACGAGATTTTATGTTATAATAATATCGGTCCATAACTGTCCCACTACTGAGCTTAATATTTTAAGGAAACGGATAGTAGGTAAGGGTCAAGTCAGATTAGCGGGTTTCACATATCGGTGAACTTTCCGTACATATTTCTTTATGATATATTCTTTAACCATCAGCACTTGACAATTGTAATAATATGCACATTAGATCCGAGAAACTGCCTAAACATTGCAAGTTTTACCCAAGTACCGGTCCAACTAGATGCTGGTGCCTCAATCACAAATCTACCATGATTTCTTTGTTTCAGTAGGTATAATAAACGTAGTCAATGCCTCGGCCCGAAATTGTAACCTATTTTGTCAGTTTTCCTCAAAATCAGCTTAATACTTTGACAGTGCTTTTATGGTACAAACGCGAAAGTTTTGTTAAATATTTTGATTTAAAAACACTTCTTGGAGATATACCGATTTTTTTAAAGACTTTAATTAAATGCAGGTACCAAATCTTCCCTTTAACAATTACAAATATATAATGATATAACGTATATTCAAAGTACAAACAGCCTTTTATGTTTATAAAACTATTGTATTGCTTAAAGCCTTCATAATCAAATATTCATGTTAGTTGCCAAGGGATAGGAAATGGAAATATTATATCCGCATAATTTTACGATAGGCAACCGCAAATTATATCAGTAGGCAGTTGGAGGGCGTTTATTAATGCAATACGCACGCGCACATACGTCGTAAATTCAAATATGGTGGCTACAAACCGCAATTAGTATTAGCCACAGCATGTAGGAATGTTTTAAGATCACCACCGATTGATTACGTAACATTTTATGTTTTTACTAACCGCTATATTTTTTAAGGCTCTGCAGCCATCTTGATAAGAACTGAACCCTTATGAAATCGTCATCACAAACTAATATGGATACTACCGTCATGTCCGTCTTTGTATGTCAGTATTTTTTTTTTCAGAAATTGCTAGGATATATGAATCAAATTTGACAGAAAAATGGAACACACACCATTTTTCACAGCGTACTTAGTTGTCTATGGTACCAATAGTCAAATTAAATAAAACTTGATAAAGTCTGTGGATAACAACACAAGGGTAGGTTTCTAAGTCGTGTAAATTGTGTAACTAAATTTAAAGCTGAAGTGGAATATTCTGGAAAAAGATCGATGTTTTATCAATATCCGTTTAGTTTTTATTAATGTATGGTGTATTTCAAGTTTTTCTTAAGATTCCATAGTTAAATGACGAAAACAGTATACGTTTATCAACTCTACAGACCCCTTCGTTGTACGTAGCTTTCTAAACGCTTACCCAATATGTTTTATTACAGGTCCGGATTTGGTCAAAAAGGGCTTCGGTAATGTCTACACGCAAGAGAAGCATGCTTCATAATTCGCACCACCAAAAAAAAAACACCATGTCTACAGTACAAAGATAATTTGATGAAATATCAATAATTTAATGACCTCGCACATCATGAGATGGATGATGATATATTAAGAAACTGTATTTTTGTAAGATAAAAATATAGAACGTCTATTAAAATGTATTTATTAATTACCTAACGTCCAAATACTATTTAAGAATGAAGTGTATAAAATTAAACTATAACGCTTGCAAACAGAGTTATGTTTAAAAACCGAAATAAGGATAAGGCAAAGTAAAAGAAATAAAATAACGTCTTGCATCTAGTCGAGTAGACGTCGACGACATCCTCTAGCTAAAGCTAAATGGACTGATGGCCTGCGTAAGGTTGCTGGTAGCCGCTGGGTGAAGACAGCGGAAGACCGGGCTATGTGGCGCAAACTTAGGGAGGCTTATGTCCAACAGCCGACTGAGATTTGCTGACGACTCACCTATTGCAAATAAAAATTTAGCAAAATCTTAACACGAGTAAATGAGAATTGAATTGTATGAGCTCACAGAATCATCATCCGAGCGTTAAACCCAGGTTGCGTTCAGAGCGTTCGCTTTCATGCCTAGGGCCGCTTGACTAGTTCATAGAATAACGACGTGCAACGGCAAGCTTAAAGCTAATCGTGTTTCGTACTGAGTGCGAGTCCCGATGGACCATTCCCCCTCCCCCTATCGCAAAAGTATAGAAGGATAGGATAGAAGTCTATCCCACCCCTTCTTAACTCCTCTATTACTCTCCCTTTTCTTAGATTAAAAGTATATAGGATAAGGATATATATATATATCAAATCAGTCCAATGGTTTTTTTTTTGTGAAAGCATAACAGCCAAACAGAAAAATATACATTTATTCCGTGAACTATCTCATTTTTCGGGATAAAAAATATTCTATGGTCATCCTCGCCATCGAAATTATGTACATATACTGAGTTTCAGCCAAATCGGTCCAGTAGTTTTTCCGTGAAAGCGTAACAGTCAGGGTTACTTTCACATTTATAACGATAATGTTATAAAAATAGGGATTTTAAAAGGCGAAAAAAGGACCAACTCTACATAGATATATACAATGTACTTTTTCGGATCACATGCATTCGTTAGTTGTTTAGGATTTGGGTGCTCTTCAATATAACATCCTTTACCTGACGAATGTCACTAGCAATTTTTTTTTATTTGTCACAGACTACTAATTAATTATAAGGCCACTTTCTGATTCGCTCAGTATCAGTGCGGGAGTAGCACCAAAGAGTACATTGAATATATGAAGAAGCAGCACATACCGAGTGAATCGGGAAATGGTTTAGGAAATTATAGGAGCTGGGTAAGCTTTCGGTTCCGCGCGTACTAAGCATAACGAATAATGTTCCTCCCTGTAGCTGCAGCTATAAATCAGAAAGCAGCCCAATTGTGAAACTGAGTTTGTTGCATGTTCGTTTATTCCTTCTTCGGGGCCTTTTAAGTATATTTAAAGTTTGATACATTTTTACTTTGGATGACAAGGATTTATATTTTTTTTATCCTGACTTATTCCGGGTTTGGGAATGTATTGACCTTCGTTAACGGGAATCGATTCCTATCTATTCCCATTAACGAAAGTAAACAAAAAGTACTAATCGTCGATCGTTTTAAACATATATCTAGAATGTAGGCAAGTGAAGTTTCATTTAAAAACCCTGGTGATTCTATTTGCGTTTTAGAACATTAATTGGGGTCACAATGGTCGGGGCTATTAATTTTTAAGGAACGGATGCTAACCCTACCACGCTTATATAGTGTGATTGGCGACTCCTCACGATTTTTTGTGTACCGTCAGCATGTAGTAGTCAAACAATATAGAGGTCAAAAAATTACCCAAGCGGTGCATACTCGCCAACCAGAATTGAACCTAAATTATCGAACAGGGGTACTTTACCCACTAACAGCAACTTAATTCTCAGGTAGTAAATGACTAAGTATTGTTCTAAAACAAGTGCAAATATGGTGAGTAATAATAAAACTACGTTTTAACGGTTTCAAGCGCGGTAATTTATTTGATTTTGGTTATTCCGACGTTTCGACCAGTTTTCAAATAAATTACCGCGTAAAACCGTTAAAACGTAGTTTTATCTTGTATACAAGTCGCGAAAACTTAAGAAAATATTATGGTAAGTAATATTAAAATAAAACAAGTGTAACTTCCAGACATATTTTATTACCAAAATATGGTATTCGTACATAACTCCAGTTACAAAACTGGGAAAATATCATTATTATATTAAATTAAAAACTACTTACCAACATTAAAAACGTACCTTAAATATCAAAAAATAATTAACTAACAAACATTAGAGTCATACCGTTTCATCTGATGGAATATAACCGCAATAAGACGCCTCAAAAGGGGAATACAATAATATCTTGGTTCAAAAACTATAAACAGAGATTTTAGAGGTAGTGTCAAAAATATATCAAGATTTATGCAATAATAAAAAGGAAACAAAACTAGCGCGATTACAGCAGGTCCATGAAACGCATTAGATTAGTTCACGTATTAGCGAAGCGTGATCACAAGATGTTCAAATCGATTGTTTCGATTATTCACTCGTAATAGACTGTTCCAAAATCGATTTGGGCATTTTAGTCAAACTTTTTCTTCAATTGCCGTATAATCGTTACGGCTATGGATTCGATTGTTATTTTAGTCGATTGCGATTCTATCGATTGTTTAACGTCTCGGAATCAGCCATCGCTTTTACGTACTCATTACACGTTTCTTACGGAGTCTATAAAGTCTGTGAAGTAAAAATGGAACCACACTAGTTTCTAAAAAATTAAGAGCATGGCGGAAGACAACTCCACAAAATTAAATGAACACATTTAGGTTTTAAATTACTTTCACTTAGTTTTAAGTATTTATTGCTATAATCCATACAACGTTATAAATTCAGAAAATTTGGGATACCGATTAAGGAATAAAGATCATGGTATTCTGAAATACAATAAAATAATTTGGATTGGGTTAGACAGAATAATTTTAAATATTAACATTTGAGCATTTTATTGTCGATCACAATCAGGAGCAATACAAATTACATTATATTATAATAAAGACGAAAACTATATTTTATTTCCATTGGAAACTGTAATTATAAAAATAGCATAACAACACAACACCCACATCATTATTCCTTACATCTTGATATGAGACAAATAAATGCTTCGAGAATACTTACGTGTTACTTGTAGGAAACTCATGTTCAAGAACTGCTTCAGTACACACCAAAATGTAGCGCGCAGCCATTAAATATAACAATAGCTCAGTTAGAAACATATCTAATTCCTATACAAATATATGGCTGCCACAGATCAATATTTTCCTTTTTTCGTCCTTTATTATTGAGATGTTTTTATACTAAATCATTTAAAAGTTAAAACTTTTAATAATTTAACTTTTGAATTATTTGGTCTAGAACTATATATATGCTTTAAATATTAAAACGATAAAAAGCGAGAGAAATTACTTGAGGCGCTATCTAATTACGTAGGATTTGCATTCTACATAAAATATATGCTTTAATTTAATATCCCAATAAACCTAATGGAGTACACATTTGTTTCAGATTTTAAATCGATATTAATTATTATGATAATCATGACCGACACATCATCTTAAACCATTCTCTTGTATAGTAACTTCGCTTAAAAAATCGCATTAAAGCATTATAATGTTCTTCGTTCCTCGAAATACCTAATGTTTGACCTAATCTTAGCGCATACAAAACAACAAAAGTGTTCGCACATTCATAGCATGGGGTTGAACACCTTCAGACCATTGTTTTGTGTTTATTTCAGTCTTTGCTTCTGCGTACTTTTAGAGCAGAGGAAACATTATTTTAGAGTGAGGTTTGAATAGAAGACTGGTATTTGAATTATAGTAAATCCGGTCAAATTAAGATTCCACACCGTCATAATTTCTGCATATAATTTGGCTTAGGAATGTTGCAGGTATAATTCGGTCTGTTCTTGATTAAATCGACAAAATTGTTTTAAACTATTTCACTACAATTTGTATAGTAATTATTTCTTTCGATGTCTCAAATAGTTCAGAAGAGAAGAAATAACTAAAATATTTCCCGTCAATGTTTTCCAAAAGAGATTTATACATCAAATTGTATGTGAAATTTACCTTCGCTATTGAAATATCGTGCCATATTGGAACGCTGTTCAAAACTGTATAAATTAATAAAAACATAAGGTAATTGTACTAGCTAGTTTTGGCGGTCTCTGATTGGCTCTTGGCGTTGTTCGGCGGTGGTGGGGGTACGTATTTGGCAACCGGGAACATCGGCCGCGGCTCAATCGTCGAAACCGCTTCGAACCTGATAGACAATTATTAAAAATCAATCAAGAGCTTATTGTTGACAAATTACGTCACACAAATTTCACGATTTTCGATCTCTCCCCCGCCTGTCCTAGACACAGCTGGTCACATTCATGAGACTCCTCCCTGCCTAGTGTGACATCACACATTTTGCGATTTTACATCAAGAAATTATTAAATTAGAATAGAAAATACGAATTAAATACATTAGATTTTGAAATGTGACGTCACGAAATTCAGGACCCCTCCCACGTATCACGTCCATCACCCCTCCCATCACGTGACGTAATTAATGGATGGCCCTTAATTAGCATTTAGGATAATGTAATAAAGAGTTCAAAATTTTGAATGAATTAAAGGAACGGTACAGGCGACAAATATCCAATTGCTATCATTTGGATAAATAACCTAAAATGCATTTAATCAAAACTATTCCGTATCTCAAAAACCACCTAATGGATATTGCTCAAACCAATTCTTTCAGTACTTTATAAATACCACCACCCTGCTTTGTTCCACAATTCTTCATAGTTCAAAAGTAAGAAAGGTGATGATAATCTTTATGGCTTTGGAGCAATTTCTTTCGGGACTTTACTACGTCACTGAGTATACCACAGTTTCCTGTCACATTTCATTCATTTAGATTGATTAGTTCTTAGATATAAAGAGAGATGGACAGAGAAACAACTATAGCATAAAAATACCAAATTCACTATGACTTCCACATCATTTAATATCTTGTAATGATATAATGAACTAGCTTCTGCCCGCGACTTCGTTCGCGTGGTGCGGTTTTTTGACTATACCACGGGAACTCTTTAATTTTTCGCGATCAAAAGTATCCTATATGTTGACCAGGTATATAAGCTACCACCATACAAAATTTCATTTAAATCGGTTCAGTCGTTACGGAGATTAGCCGGTACAAACAGAGAGACAAACAGACAAACCGACAAACAGAGAAATAAAAAAATTGAAAAAAATCTAAATTAGTTCTATTTCACTTCTTACATCTCCCTGATTAGCTTTTTAGCATTTTTTTTCATTGTACTGAAATTCGACCTCTACAGTTTTATTATCTGTATAGATATGTACTTTTGTGAACAACAGAAATGAGTTTTTTGGCGGGAACTGAAAGGTGATGTTGTGCTGTGCAGTTTTATTTTCTAAAAATGTGTAAAATTACTCTAAAATGAACAATAGTTGTAGGATATTGATAGTTTTTGAGTAGTAATTATGTGTTTTGTGAGAAATGTGAACTGTATAGTCAAATGTGGCCTTTTGAGTTGTCACAAGAACTCCGTTGAATGGCACTAGCTGATTGATTACCTACAGTTCAGCTGTGCTACACATAGGCTTAAGAAAATGAAGAAACTAAATGTGTATTGTAAACTAAGATCTGGCTTAAAGGCCTAGTTGCCAAGCCATAAATATAATAATAAAAAAACAACAGAAATAGGTCTAAATTAAGGGAAATAACCAACTATATATACTTACTTATTACTCTTGTATTTGTCAGGTATGGCTTGATGCGCTTGTAGCGACGCGTGCGAGTGTGTGCGCGCCAGTTGTTTGAGACAACTCTCCAGGTCCGAGAAGGAGTAGCCCGAGGAGTCGAGGAGCGCGGCCGGCCACGCCACCGCCACGCACTTCGGCGACGCGGCGCGCGCGCGCGCCTCGCTCGGCTCGCTCGCCTCTCGCGCGGCGCACTCCTCGCACTGGAGGCAGTGGCGAGCGGTCGCCACGGCGCCGGCGGCGATTATCGATGGTTTGTACTGCAAGTATGGATCGGCCTCCAAGAGGCACAGTTCCGCGATGTACTGTTGAAAAACAAATTCATATTATATATATGTATGTATATCTATCTGTATGTAGTTTATAATGTAATATTTATTTTCAATAAGTACTTTTATGTAATAATAAGTTTCATGTACACAACCCTGCCTCTTGTCTTCCCACTCTCACTAGACCTATAGGTTTGCTGGAACAAAACTCTTTTTAGGGTTAAGCTCGCCTTTGTACATCACCATTATTTTAATATATAATATTTCTAGTTAATAATTATATAATATTTCTAGTTTCATTTAAAAAACAACACATCTAGAATTTAAAATTACTCATAATATCTTTTCTAATCATCTTTCTTTATGTAACACAAATTCGTATAAGTTACAAATAGTTCTATAATCTATTCCACAAAAAGTGGATAATGCTACAAGTAGTTCAGAATGTGAAAGAAGAAATTAGCTAAGAAATACTAAGTATATGAAAACTTAGCAAGTATCAGTCCTCAATCATTTTAAATTTCAGTGAATATAATGCCACATGCTGTTGTCTTCTAAGCAAATAAAAAAATATCCACGGAAACATCTTGTACTCAGAACTTTAGTTTATTTGTAACTAAATAAAACACTAGTTTGTCTTTTTGCATTCTGTTAACTACAATTTCATAAATTTACATTAAAGAATGCGAAACATTTAAGATGAATGCTAGACATAAAAACAGGATTTAAAAAATCTAAGAACCTGTTTCTTGGTATGACTTACTATAAACCAGTTAAGACCCTCAGAAGAATAATGTTAAATACAAACAATAAAGCTGACACACATGCCTTTAAAAAATATTCATTATCAGAACTTAATTATAAATATTCTAAGGCCCGCTTGCATAACGATCGCCTTTAAATAAAATTAGTTAATCATATTAAACTGCCTAAGTACGTTTTACACAAAACGTATTGACAGTTCTTTAAACATATTTAGCGGCAAATTTTGCGTTCTGCAAGACGCTAATTGTATTTAAGGGTGTTAAATACGTTGTGTTTCTTAAATAAAATTAAGCAACCTTATGCAAGCGGCCCTAAATCTAGCTTTCAAATGATACTTACAGCAGCTAAGTGGAATGTTCTCTTAGATAGTCCGTTTGCTATGCAATAATGAGAGAGGAATGCAAGTGATGTAGGCGTTGAAAGGTCGAATGACAGCACCTTCAGTATCAAATGCTCCATTCTAAGTACATCTCTCTTTGTATATGTGTCGTCTGTGATGTACACAAACTCGGACACTTCAGGTGGATAAACCTCTTCATATTTCCTATGGAATTACTTTGTATGAGCGATAAATGTTATAATTATAAAATACTGGAGCTTTTTGTGTGAATAAACTATTACTTCTGTACAAGAACAAAAAAAAACAAATTTTTTGGGTGATTTTCAACAGGTTGTAGCTCTAAGTGTCTAGATTTTGGACCTGAACTTCAGATTTTTTGATTTGTCTTTTTAATAATAATAATCGGCAGACAAACACACACATTAAACATCCCCAAGCGAAGCAAGTTACGCTTGGTTACGGATGATATACAACGGACCACTCTGGGGCCGATCCCAGACACCCCGACCTAGTGAATAACAGAAAGTTTGTTTCCGAAATTACCATGCCAGGGATCGAACCCGGAGCCTCTGTGTTCCAACGAGTTCGGCCGGCTAAAACTTAGCCCGCTAAACCACAGATGCCGTGTTTTTTGATCTATGGACTTGGATAAAATTTTCATGACTTAGCCTCCATATGGATCGGATGACTTGTTTATTCAGCTTTAACTTCTTTTTATAAACCTCGATACTTACGATACTCTGAGATATCGATCTTCGTATAGAAAAGGATCGTTTTGCCTTTGATTATCAATATCTCAGCAACCAATAATCGCACAGAAAGTTGAAGGTGGGTATCAAAAACTTGAATAAATTCTTTACAAGGATCAGTCATTGATTCATCGAAAATAAAAATGTTTTTTCAATCATTACATGAATTTGAAAAAGCAACAAAAAGGGTTTAGTAGTTTTTTGGAAATCAAGCGCTTAATCAAAAATATTTAGGAAACCACTAATGTTAAGTGTTCCTTTTACAGTTCAAAATGCCACACAAACCCTAGACTTTCAATTTAATCCAGCCAGTCGCTTTCTTGTTCCACTCGATTGAATTTTTGAAAAAATAAAGGTGCCTGAATTTTGCTCCGAAACACATATATAAATCTTTATCAAAATGAATTTTTTTTTTGCGAAGTTTAGTTTAATAAAAAACATATAATAATATTCGAAAAATATACTCGGTACTTGTTACACAAAGCACCTGAAAATGAAGGATATCTTCAAATTATCATTTGACTCGCACCTTCACTGCACGACTCCGTACCGGATTCTACAAACCTACAAATCTGCTCAAAATTGCAAATAAAAATAAAAACAAAAAATATACTCAACGATAAGAAAAGTACATATTTAGGCTATTGGTAAGAAACACTTGAGTCATTATCAAAGTTAAAGTCTAATTAATTCCCAAAGTATAAAAGATAAAATAAATAAATCTGTGAATTCTTTTATTGAGATAAAAAAAACTAGAAGACAGCAAATGAACACTCACGCGGCGATGTATGTAGCAGCTGTACCAACTAGTTGCAGTTTAGTCCTCACGACACTCATGTAGGACAAAAAGCGGTCAACGTAGGACACGGCGAGGTGCAGAGTCTCGCTCTGCTGGTTATACTCGTCGCACACTTCCACCAGCCAGTCGACAAGAATCGAACGCATAAGGTGCGATATGTCCGGCTGTTTGCGCATGTAACGCGGATTGGCTCTATTCTTCACCTGAACATTAGAAAAGGGCACTTGCATTTTTTTATTGCATAAGTCAAAATTGTAACTAACACTAGAAATACCAGTGACTGTTGTACATCTACATGTTTCTACTGATACCAGTCATTTTAATGTAGCGGTATTGAAGATTTATAAGAACTGATGCAATCCTACTAATATTATAAACACGAAAGTTTGTAATAATGTATGGATATATATATGTATGTATGTTGCTCTTTCACGCAAAAATTACAAAATGGATTTTGATGAAACTTTACAATAATATAGCTTACACATCAGAATAACACATAAGCTATAATTTATAAAGATGTAGTGTGAATTATCTAAAATAAAACGATTTTCCATCAGCACGCGGGTGAGACCGCGGAGCGCGCCTAGTGGTTTATAATGACGTTAGAGATATGAATGGTGCTTATGCTAATGGTGCTATAATGAGTTAGACATGTGCGCTGCGGCAGCGCGACGCCGCCAATAGATATTGGTTGAATTGCACTTGAGGTGGAAACAATTTCCGTACTATTTTTATTATATATTTATTGTTAATTTAGGTTTATAAATGACTGAGTTCTCTAAAACCATTCGTTAAAGTGCTGTATGATATAGAACAGATGCAAAATAATCTGAAATGAACAAGGGTATTGAATATTTATTGCAGGTTTGCAGCTCACAGTTAGGTGCCAGAGTCTTGTTACTGACAATTTCTCGAAGCCAACTTAGACGGAGTAGATTTAAATACAGTGACATAAAAAGCATGAAATTGTCACGCCGCCCACAAGTGAATATCTCCAGCGCGTCGCCGCCACCGTTTTCCAACGTTGCATACGTGTCTATAGTACGAGTTACTCTTATGTATTTGTAAAAGTCGTGTTTTTTTTATAGACAAAGAATATTTGATATCTTTTTTATTATATTAAACTCCTCAATTTGACTAAACAGGTAGTTGTAGTGTTATTGTAGATCAAAACAAATTTAAATAACATTATCTTAATTGGAACATCCCATGTGACTTATGGTGGTCCCATTGTGGTCCCATAAAATATATTCTATTATCCAAGATGAGAAGTACATTCTATGTTCATCCCCATTACCGTATGAGATTATGTGCCAAATATCATGATTACTGGTCCATTTCTAATGTTGTGAAAATCAAACTTCAAACATGTAAATTCTCTTTCAGCTGTGCAAAGCTGTAAGTTTTTTTAGTGATCACATAAACAAAATAGGTTTTATGTTCCAAGACACGCAAAAAGACTAACAATATGACAATAACATGAGTAAATACTTATTAATAGTAACTTTAGTATTTTCTTAATTTTTAGGATGGCAAGACATAAATAAAAAACATAATTTTTATTAGCAGTATCTGTATCCATGCATACCTCAATTTCCCGCATATATTCATAAATATCCTGACGGTACTCAACAACATGGAAAAACATTTCCCTATCAGTCTGTGCAGTAGTAATGTCATCATCATCATCAATGATCTGACTCTCATTCTTCGATATGGACATAGAGAGAATGCTTGTGTCCACAACAGACATGGGCGACTCGACCACATCTTTTTTCTCCTGTAATGGCGGCCTACAAACAAAAGTAAGGGAATCAGGTAATCATCATATCAACAACAATCTGGAAGGAACTTCCCACTGGGATTTTCCCTTCCATCTATAACAGCCGACAAGGTCTTGGCGATACCTCTACATTGCAAATTACTGATGGTAACAACAATCTGGGTTGGTTGATAGGAACAATATTCTGTGCTAGATTTGATGCAGAGTTGTCTGCCAGTATGAATCAGTAAATCTTTGTAAAAATACAGAGACATATTATGTGGTAACAAAGTCTATTTGTCTCCCTGTAGTTGATAGACTATAACTTTATAATCATAAATATTTTATATCATTCTCATAATAATAATAATTTTTAAGGTAATATTTATTTACCTCAGACAAAAAAATGGTTATAATTATCCATAAAATAATAAGTCTAAAATTAATTCGTATAATATAAAAGAAAAATCTTACGACTTATTACGAAAAGGTATTACTAAATTCCTTCTAGTCTGACAGCCGGATCTAACACCTTGATATAGCAATTAAATTAGCTTTGATAAGATGAAGGTAAGAATTTTCCTTCAGTTATCCAGTCAGTATATTTGCTGTAATTTGACTATGAAAATGAGACAATGGAAGACAAATTGAATATATGGCTGAAATTGCATTTCTAATTGGGATGAATTATTATCATAAACACTGTTCACATACAATTAATGTTGTATTGCTATATAAAGGTCAAATAGTGCACAAAAATGTAAACACCTACAATGTACTAAAAGAAAATGATGCTCCAATATGACAGCAATCAAGTACCATCTTGCAAATAACTTTTAAAACTTCAACACTTATTTTACTATTTACATAAGTCAGTCCTCTTGATTATAACCACCACTATTAACTGTTACATCAATTGTACAAAAAATTGTGTTAGGTATATAATTATTTGATGATCTTTCATATTTTATGCCTTGGATGACCTCTTTAATAATGAAATTGAGGTCAGTAACATTGATTACTAATGCAATTCAGAACAATATTAAACACAAAAACACTGCTAAGAACTATTTTTCCAATTGTACATATGGCACATTTACAACCAATAATATTTCAATTAGGTATTACAAACATAAATACTGCAACAATTCATGTTAACTAAAACTGTGTTGGAGTACAATAGACAAGCTAATGGTCCAACTGATGGAATGGGTTACTGCCGCATAAGGACATTTGCAACACCAGAGACACTTCAAACATAGAAGAATTTAATGACACTTAAAAGAACCCATATGGTAGTGTTTAATGAAAAACTATACAGGAGCTCATTCCAAAGCTCTACAGTTTGTAAAAGAAACATTCTGAACAACTTTTTGTAAACAAGATTAATGGCTAAGGAAAATATGGATGACCACTCCGCCAATGGCAAGTAATGTGATAGTAGAAAGAGTACAAAGACACCATTCTATACAGTTCCTCAGAACACTACTCTTATTTTTATATCATTTTATTATTTACCATTTTAACAATAATATGCTTTTTTTTATTGCAGGAGGTCAGCAGACTGACAGAACTTACTTTAGGCTGACCTAATGCTATTTGACTACTACTCTTATACAAAACCAGTAGTATTCTATGACAACTTTTAGTGTTAATTATTGCAACAACACTGGGTGGTGAATGGAGACTTAGATAACCTAGTTAGATTCTTTCCTGCTAAAACATATAATATCCAGAAGAAAAAGCAATTTCAATTAAGTGTACCACAAACAAATTACGGGAAAAAAACATTGTGTTTGAAGGTGTGCACTTATTTAATAAATTACCAGACGACCTACAAAAATGTAAAAATGCAAACTTATTAAAAATGAAATTAAGAAACTGCAACATAATCATATTGAAGACTGCATAGGACCACAAGAATTATATTGTATTACTTACTAATTATTTTTTTAGATCTCATTGTAAGTGAACTACATGTTCTTATGGGAAGTAAAGTTCTTTAAAACTTTAGATTGGCTGCAGTATTTTCATAACACATGGAGGACATATAAATTTGAGTGATCCTATAAAAATTAAGATGTCCCATTGGATAGTTTATACAGATGTTATACTATTGTAAATGCACAGTAGATTCTACCATATAGTGGTATAATAATAGTAACTATTTTCCATCAAATGGGCTGCTTGCCTGTTTACTGAACTCATACAATAACATAAACATACCCTCATTTTAGAACAAAGTTCCCAAATGACCGCTGATGAAACTAACTAAACTAAGACTATACATACCTTGCTGGAGGAGCTTCATTTTGCCTTTCTGGTTTTTTCTCTGCCAAGGCCTGTTTTTCTGCCTGTGCACACAATGCTCTAGTATTTTCTGCTGCACTTATAAAAAAGTTGTTGTCCTTTCTAGTCTCCTTGGATACGAATTTGAATGTGGATTCCCGCTTCTTAACTTCTGCCTCTTTAGGTTTATCCTCGTACACACTAAATGCTTGAAATTGCGCCACGGGGGGTACAATATTCTTCTCATTTTTTATTTGTCGTACAACTCTATTCTCGTCCTGTTTGTATGACCCCGTCAAACCCGGCTACAATAGACCGCAGCACATAAATATAACAAAATTAAGAAATTCAACTTACAACCCGATGAATACTTACGAGTTTTCCGTTTCGATTTTGATTGCAAGCGAACTGGCTAAGGTCGCCAAGTGCACGCCGCTGATTAGCTAAAAACACGTCAGCGTTGTCTTTTCTAAGCCCCAAAGAAGCATTTTCCTGATCTTCGTGTATTCTAAAAGCCATTGCGTCTGCTTCTTCCGCAAACACAACGAACTTTCAAAAACGAAATCTACTGAAGAGCAGACAAAAAGAGTGCAATATGGCAACCAAAGCCTTAATGCAAGTCAAGTTTAAATTACATTAACATTTTGTTAGAAATTATAAGCAAAATTGTAAAATTACACGAGTTTCATTAATAGCCCAAAATACTGTTGTGGCGTCAACGGATAATAGACATTTTCAGCTGTTGCAGTTTACGTTACTTTTTGTCAATGGTAATTTAAATTACAGCCAATGGAATCCTTTTATTTGACCACAGACTACTCTTTAAAGTTTTATTTTTCAAATAGTGAATTTATGGAAAACTCAGTTGCATAAAATTTGAAGATAAATACCGTATCACTGTCTACGATGAATACTAATATAATCTAGATAAATATTTCATGTTAATGTAAGGAATACAGTAATTCTTAATTTTATATTTTATTAAAATTAATTTTAGGCCATATTCTCCATGCAAATAATATTAGGTCTCAAGCAAAATCTTTCAAAAAAAAGTTAAACATATGTTTTTGACAGCAAAATGACAGAATATATAACTACCTAAAGTTCTATTTTCGACTTTATCTCTATTAATATAAGGATCATGAGTTTATATTGAATAGTATTGATTTTTGTAGACAGATCAGATTCATATACCTACACAGAGCACAATTTATACATTTAATCATAAATTGATTTAAAGTAGATTATGAAGATTCGTCCACCCGTATATTATTTTGTTGTGACGCGAACATAAAATTAATATTTCACATGTATTTATTGTACGTTTAAATCATAATGAATAACCAAATAATACGGTTAATATTAGTGTTAGGGTGTGTATTTAATTTATGTTGTGCTGTTCGAGTGTATAAAAAGGCAGATATATTGAAGTTAAGGTATAGTATTTTCAAAGTAAAGGGTATAGGACACATTTATTTATTATGAACAGATCCGAACATTTTTAATAGGATAGAAGGCTTCGTGGTAAAAAAAAATTATAACCACCCAAATTTTATATATCAATTAATAAATAAATGTGCCCTGTAACTATACCGCACATTATAGCTATACAATGGTAAGGCTAATTATTTTATTGTTGGAGTACAGCAGACAGGCTGACAATCTAATTGTGCTGTATGGTCATAAATGAGACTGAAACACTGCTACTGATGCCAGAACACAACTCAAAGCTGTTATGGCGGCATGCCTTAGTTTGGAGTGGTAGCCATCTAGATAGCCAAATCTGCTACCACCTGGCTATAGGTCGTTTATTCACCTAATCAATAATCTACTTCAAAATACTAATTTACTTCATAATGTCATTGTTTGTATTAGTTAACATTTGTTTAGTTCACAGCTGGATAATTTAGCTAATTTTCTTGTGTCCGCAGTATTTTAAATCCAACTTACTTTAGTCTGTTTAGGTCTTGCAAGTTGAATTAGAACCAAGGTAACATAGACCTATGACTAAAATTTTGCAATCTTGTTCAGTCCTGATAACAATTATGTATAAATGATAAAATTGTAAAATAAATATTTAGTTTGATGGCAAATAAATATGAAATGAAATGAACAAATTTAAAAATATGTGAAGCAAAAACTACAAAATTGATTAATATTTAAAGGAAGAAAATTAGTACTTTTCTTCCATGTCCTTACTAGATTACTGGTGAACAATAATATTTAAAAACTAGCTATTTCCTAAGTAGACTTTGATTGCACAAAAATATTGGATTGTCTTACCACACTGATTGTGTCTTGAAAAGTTTGATTTGGTACATAATTCTTAAATATTCTTATACAGGGAGGAGGTGCGTGATATGTTCCAACATGCATATGATAGCTACTTACGGTATGCATATCCATATGATGAGCTACGTCCATTGAGTTGTGATGGTGTGGATACATGGGGAAGTTACTCTCTTACTCTCATTGATGCTTTGGATACTCTTGCCATAATGGGCAATTACACAGAATTCAATAGAGTAGTAGATATAGTGCTTCAGAAAAAGAATTTTGATGCAGACATCAATGTATCAGTTTTTGAAACTAACATTAGAATCATTGGCGGGCTCTTAAGTGCTCATTTGCTGTCACATAGGTAAACATATTAGATTTATTAAATTTTAAATACACTAGATTAGTCTAAAACTTTGCTAAAATGAACTTATGTAATATCTCTCAAAACATCTTTTGTCTTACTGTATAAATTTTATAATGTACCCCAATGCATGGAATACTTCATGGTATTTATATCAAGTTTCATTAAAATATGTCAAAAATTATGTTTTATTGTAAGCAAACACACCTCATGGTAAGTGGCTTCCATGTCACAGGAATACCTGCAACACCTACCTTATTGAAGCTTTAAATATCGATAGATTTTCATGCTTTTTATAGATCCCTATATTGTAGTGCTCTGTAAAGCTGACAGAGAGAAAGGGCAAAACAACATGATATGGTTGTTGGTGGAACCAACTCAAACATCTCATTAGAACACTATGTTATATAGACTACAGACAATTATTTCAATGTCTTTTCTAAGGCTGAGATCTAGATCGTCCATAAATTCAGACTACTTAAACTTCTAATAAGTCACATCAATTCATACAGGGTTATATCAACCCAGAGACGAGCGCAATACTTCATGTTGAGTGAAACTTAGACTATGTACAATGTTAGACCTCTTGTTCTATAGTAGTTGGTTATAGGCCTAAAAAAATTAAGCAATCCTTGCTTTTCTCTCTAAATGTCTGAAAACTGCACACTAGAAATGTCAACAAGTAAATAAAATGCTTCATGAAATTTACCGTAATCTTTACACCAGTTTTAGTAAATGAATTCACATGTAAACATCTTGTCACATGTAAATATTTTATATTGCAGAACTGGTATGAAAGTAGAACCAGGTTGGCCATGTAATGGTCCTCTTCTTCGCTTAGCTGAAGATGTCGCACAGAGACTCATTGCAGCCTTCGACACAACTACTGGCATGCCTTATGGTACTATCAATTTAAGATCTGGCGTGCCTCCTGGAGAGACCAGTGTGACTTGCACCGCAGGTGTTGGGACATTTATTATTGAATTTGGGACACTAAGTCGACTTACTGGAGATCCTTTGTATGAGGAAGTAAGTTAAACAAAATGGCATTTTATATAATTGTGTTTAAGTTTTTCTGAAGTCATTGAATTGAAATTTAAAGTTCATTCTTTTCTTTAAATTGTTATAAAGAATTGATTTTTAACATATACATCGAAGAGTGAGATGGCAAATTTTTATAAGCTATCTAATTTCTATAGGTGCTTAATAATATTATTTCTAAAGCTATTGTACTATTTGCGTAACAGAAAAGTAAAAATACGACTTCACACTAAAAACCAAAAATAAATATTTAGTTTCTTTCTTGTTAGTTTGTGCTAAATGTAGATTAGGATAGGAGTTGTTCAGTTATGCTCTGTACGTGACATGTTTTGACAAAAACATATTAATGTTAGATGCTACTAAGTCTTAGTCTTTAGCTACTATAGCTTGTGTGATAATAATTCTCATTTTGGATGTTTTTAGGTAGCTTATAATGCTTTAAAAGCATTGTACCATCACAAATCGCCAATAGGTCTTTTGGGCAACCATATAGATGTGATGACGGGAAGGTGGACTGCACAAGACGCTGGTATCGGAGGGGGTGTGGACTCATACTATGAGTATTTAGTTAAAGGTAGTATGTGTATTTAGTTATATCAAGTCTCGCAGATATTTAATAATAAATGAAAAGTTATGATACATTCCTGTAGATCTTGCCATGGTTGTGGCTTACACAATTATTTTCACGAAAAATGAAGTAACGCCTACTTACAAATAGCTTATCAAGTTTATGTTACAGCAACTAAAATTTATGAAAACGGCACTCCACGGCTTTGCTAGCATAAATTAGAAGTTTATATACCGCGAAATCACCCATATTTCGTTACAAAATATTCATTGCTCTGAATAAAAGTGATAAACTATAAACATTATTTTTAAGGATGTGTTAAAATAAAATATTATCATAACAAATCCAGTATTGTCGCCCTAATATGTTAACCAGTTACTTAAGTTCCTTTTCACTCAAAAATACTGTTATTCTTAAACTTCAAGCAATTAACAACTAACAATCGACACATTTAGTTTAGCAATAGCTTGAAACCCATGTCGGTAAAACAGTTCTAAAATGTGACATTCCTGTGACGTTACAAATTGTACAAGCTGTTTCTTAAAAATAAATATTTTCTTTTCCACCATATATTTAAATAAAATATTAAGTTTATTTGATTACCTTATAAAAGTAGTCAAAAAGAATTTGACAGGTTAACATAATATATTAACATATTAAATTCATATCATCCTTTTAAATGTCTTCAAACATCCCAAGTGTTATATCGGCGGTCTTATAACCTCGTCCTGTATTTCTCTCCTTCAAGGTGCGATTTTGCTTGAAAAGCCAGAAATGATGTCAATGTTCATAGAAGCCCGGCAGGCTATTGAGAAGTATCTGAAGAAGGACGATTGGTTTGTTTGGGCGACGATGTTAAGAGGACATGTCACTTTGCCAGTGTTCCAATCTTTGGAGTCCTATTGGCCTGGATTGCTTAGTTTAATTGGTAAATGCCTGCAATTTATTGTAATAGATGATCACATACATTTTGTTAGAAGTTGACATGAAGCATGAAGTTAGGTGGTGCAGCAAAAATTCCTGGAAAAACCTTATATGCTGACTCCAACAAGTATTGGGAAATATAAAAAAATGAATATTCTTTATTTCATACTCAATACGGATACTCAAAAAACACAAAAAATGCCATCAAAATCCTGGTATCTGAATGCAGTACCTGGTCCAATTGTAAAACAAAACCACCCAATCAAAAACAATACCGTATTTAAAATCGGTCCACCTGTTTAAGAGTTCAGTGACAAAGATACTTATATAATAGAAACATGAAATTGTTATTAAAATTAGAAAATGAATCATTTGTATAATAATAATAATAGATAGAGAGCGAGAGAGAGAGATAGAGAGAGAAATGACTTGATTCAAATCACTTGTACTTGAAGCGCCGTAGTAAAAGTTTTTCTTTCACACAGGTGAAAGTGATACTGCGATGCGTATAATTCACAACTACCACAGTGTTTGGAGGCAATACGGCTTTACCCCGGAGGTATATAACTTGGGCACAGGCGAGGCTTCGTCGTCTAGAGAAAGCTATCCGCTTCGACCGGAACTTATCGAGTCGATAATGTACTTATATCGGGATACTAGAGATCCCATACTGCTGCAAATGGGTGAAGACATCTTGAGGAGTATTCAACATAGTGCAAGAACACCCTGTGGTTATGCTACAGTAAGAATTTTTCTGCATTTTATTCCTGTGTAATGCTCGCAAGTTTTTCAATTAATAAGTCTAATAGAGCTATTATATCTATTCAAATGAAAAAAAAAATGTTTTACACATACCTGCTAAATTGAAAATGTTTCGAAAGTATAGTTCGCTTAAGTTTTTCTGGCGAAAATGTTGAGTCTATTACTGATTTTTTTTTGTATTCTATGTTTATCTCATTTATCGGATGTACACATAATAATTCAGTCAGAAACTATTCTATTTTTAGAATAAAAAGTATCCTTTGTTCATCCTCGCTTTAAAGCAATTGAATACACTAATTGTCTGTGAAATTAGTACATAAATATTCAAACCAAGAAACTTGAACTATTACACGTTTTAGTATGGAGTCGGTTGTTATTAAATACTACAATACATTAATACATCTGTGAATTACGTTTAAATATGGTTTGGAAACTTGCAGATAAAAGATGTCCGAGACCATCGTAAAGAGGATCGCATGGAATCTTTTTTCTTGGCCGAGACTACAAAATACTTATACTTGCTGTTTGACCCAGACAATTTTATCCACAATCCCGGCATTGATGGGACTATTATTAATACACCAAATGGCGAATGTGTTGTTGACCTTGGAGGGTACATTTTCAACACTGAAGCTCACCCCATTGATCCCGCAATGCTGTATTGTTGCCACGAAGCAAAGCAGGGGTAAGATATTTTTATTCTCACTAAAACATTATTAGATACTTATTTTGTATATATTGAAAACCACACCTTACATTTAATACAAATATACTTTCTTAATTGATTCCGTTTCTATTTCCAATTGCAGAATTAACATAAGTGAGGTTCACCGTGTCTATCAAATACTCGAAGAGGAGGATAACATTAAATTCATGACAATGATAGAAGCTTCAGAGCAAAATAACATCAATAATACCCAAAAACCAAAAGATGAACAAAATGATAACACAAGTGGAAATCTCAAAGCAGAAGACATTGAAACTAAAGTCGATCAGAACCAAGTTTTAATAAAAACAGAAACAAGAACAGGCTACGTAAACATTGATGGTACAGAACGAGACAAAATAAAAAATGAAACAAGTCTAAGAAGTGTTGTTAAAGATAGTATCAGCAATTATCAAAAGAAAGATTTAGGTGAAGACAAGAAAGAAAATGTGGAGCCTGATAAAGACAAAGATAAAAGTCCTATATTTAAAGAACCTAATGTAGATGTCGATGATATAATTGTACCACAAAAACCGATAGACATCCGACCACTTAGTCCTCCAAGTACCACTAAGAGTAAAGAAACATTCAAAATGTTACCGAAAGTAATACAAGATTTTTTGAATAATGATTGGAAATCAAAACCAAGGTGTGAACCACAAAGAATGTTGGAGAGAATTCGTAAAGAAAAGCTATATCCCGATCATCCAGATGTAGGGAAACATGAATTTTTGATGACTCCTTCGCCTTCCTTCCTGCAAAGGTTATCTTTGGCCGGCGAGTTCTTGCATAAAAAGCAACTGCTTTTGTGATATAAGGTTTTAGTTGGGGACATTCTATCGTTTTCTACTGTTATTATGAGTTTAATAAGAATGGAAGTTAATTTATACCAAGCAATGAGAATGATTGTTACGTTTTAAATAAAAATTAAGCTTTATTTTCTTGTGTTGATTTTTATAGCTCACTTATATACTACACCGTATTGCGTATCGCTAGATTTGATAGATTAAATAAAGAAGATTAAATGATAGATGTCACAATAGACATACAAACTGGAAACTGACATTTTCTTTCATAATGTAAATATTCAAGAATAAATTTTTAGTAATGTAAACAAAATAAAAAGTGCAAAAATGTATACTTCCCTTGTGGACATGAAGAGCGGACCATTTTCTAAGCATAGTAAGTTAGCAGGAAGTCGATACGTAGCAGGCTGCTCGATGCTTAACCTTGTGTTTGTATTAACATGAGCGAGTTGAAAACAACTCCGTCTGAAGAAAATACTTTGTCTTCAAAGGGATATAAACTACTTAAATTTGTCGGGGAAGGAGCATATGCCAAGGTACCAATAACCTTTACTGCAATTAACTATCTATCGTGATCAACCTGTTTAATAGCATGTGTAGTTTTGTTCTTTGTTTTGCCGCAGGTCTTTTTAACTGAGTATACAGGTAAAGACGATTCTCACAAAGCAACACTTGCATGTAAAATTATTGAGACGTCGAAAGCTCCGAAAGATTTTGTTGTTAAGTTTCTACCTCGCGAGATAGACGTACTCATTCGCCTAAATCACCCGCATTTAATTCACGTACACAGTATATTTCAAAGAAAAACTAAGTACTACATTTTTATGAGGTACACTGAAAATGGTGACTTGTTGGGGTATATTTTGAAGAACGGCTGCGTCTCGGAGAATCAGTCGAGGGTGTGGATGCGTCAGATGGCCCTCGGATTGCAATATTTACACGAATGTGAGATAACGCATAGAGATATCAAATGTGAGAATGTCCTTTTGACAGCAAACTATAACGTGAAGATATCAGATTTTGGATTTGCACGCTTTTGCATCGATGACGATGATCAGCCGGTTTTGAGCGAAACCTACTGTGGTTCAATGTCGTATGCGGCTCCTGAAATCCTCCGCGGGAAACCTTATTTGCCAAAACCAACGGACATTTGGTCTTTGGGCGTCGTTTTGTTTGTGATGTTAAATAAGTCTATGCCGTTTGACGACACGCGTATGCGGAAGTTATACGAACAGCAGATGGGTAAAAAGTACAGATTCCGATCACGAGTTGCAAGTATCCTTTCACTAGAGTGCAAAACTGTTGTGAAGCACTTGTTAGAACCCGACCCAGGGCTGCGTCATACTGCTACACATATTTTAAACTCTGAATGGATTGCTATGGATAGCAGATTAACTAGTGAGTATTTTTTCTCTTATTCTTTAGTCTTAAAATAATAACGTGGTACTATTTAAATTAAGTTTTTGGTAGCTTTAAATGCAGTTGAAGCAGCAGCATTAAAACGAGCTAAAGAAGAACGCCGTAAATTTTCGGAATCTCACAAAAATCCACCAAAAAGACAGGGTGATATATTAGAAGGAAATCAAAGGGACTCCGCGTATAGGGTAAGTAATAAAAATATAGTTAAAAAAACTTTAAATTTAAAATTTACATTGAAATAAAATCCATTATTTTCAGGCTAGTGAAATGATCAAGTCCTTAGCTAACATAACAGCTACGATTAAAAAATAAAACATAAATAGATGGAGGGAAAATCAAAGGTATGTTTCATAGTCAAATACGGTAGTGACCTAAGATTGTAGTTGTGTATGATGATTGTTATTACAGTTCCACGACATTGAAGAAAATTTAAAACTCACGGGGTCAGAGCAATTAACTCTAGCAACAAGAGGATATAAAATGATTAAGAAAGTAAATGAAGGCTCGTATGCAAAGGTAATCATGTAATATATGCCTTAAATGAATGTATGACGTAATTTTGAAAATTACCATTATATTTGACTTGATGGTCTCTATGATTGAGCGGGTTTAACCTTTGACGGCTTAAATTTCGGAAACGAATTGTGTCCATTATTTGCTATGGTCTGGGTATCTGGGATCGGCCCCAAAGCAATCCGTTGTATATTACCCACAACAAGCATAATTTGCTTAATTTGGGGATGTACAATGTGTGTGTTTGTCTTCCGATTATTATTATTCACATATTTATTATTATTATGTCATTAAAACAGGTATACTTATCAGAATACAGGAATCCAAATAAAAACGACAAATTCTCAGTTCTTGCTTGCAAAGTAATCGACACTAACACAGCTCCAAAAGACTTTGTTAAGAAATTCCTTCCAAGGGAAATTGAGATGTTAATAAAGTTGAACCATCCCCATTTGGTTCACACCCATAGTATATTTCAAAGACGATACAAATACTTCATATTTATGAGATACATGGAACATGGCGATTTGTTGGAGCATATATTGCAGAAGGGAGCGATCCAAGAGGATCAAGCCAGGATATGGACCCGTCAGTTGGCCTTGGCGATACAGTACATGCATGAATTAGAGATAGCTCATCGAGATATCAAATGCGAAAACGTGCTTTTGACTGCTAATCAGAACGCTAAGCTATCGGATTTCGGTTTTGCTCGTATATGCGTAGATAAGAAATTAAAAGATGTTCATAGTGAAACATTTTGTGGGTCATTGTCTTACACAGCTCCAGAGATCCTTCAAGGTGCCCCATATTACCCCAAACCAACGGATATATGGTCTTTGGGTATCGTAGTCTATGTAATGTTGAACAGAGCTATGCCTTTTGAAGAAAAACATATAAAACAATTGTACCAAGCCCAAGTCAACAGAAACTGGAAGTTTCGGTCGCGTTACGTTGATACTCTTTCTGAAAACTGTAAACGTTTAGTAACATTGATGTTAGAACCGAATAACCAGAATAGAATTAAAATAGAGCAAATTATTAACAGCGAATGGATTGC
This sequence comes from Dendrolimus pini, assembly GCA_949752895.1. NCBI lineage: Eukaryota > Metazoa > Arthropoda > Insecta > Lepidoptera > Lasiocampidae > Dendrolimus > Dendrolimus pini. The sequence continues at coordinate 8,535,574 of OX457130.1, read as the reverse complement.
AATGGACTCTAGACTACTAGGTAATGTAATGTCGTAGTAATTCATCGAAATATCGATTTCATAAGCCGCATTTACCCGGGGTTGCAAGGCGAGGCACCCGGGCGCAGGGACCTAAGGGGCGCAAGCCGATTGACTTCAACAAAAGAAGTCGTTAGAAAACATCATGATTTTTTAAGATCCGTTTTTGCCAAATAGCTACGGATCCTCAGAAAGAAAACATTATTAAATGCTATTTTTAGTACTTTTTCTTGTTAGTACTGGCATAAACTGATCTTCGCACCCCGGCGCCCAGTTCGCTTAAGACGGCCCTGACTGTTCTATTACTTATAATCAGCATGTAACTGTTGTCAGTGCGATTGTATTTTGCTGTACGTTATTAGTCTAACCTTTTAATCATTTACGTTAGCTGTGATCGATGGTGATTCAAATGTCGAACATAAGTGAGTAATTTAAGAATTATTCCTTAACGACTACAGAGGAGTGTTTGAAATGTTACACCATAAATGTAAATATAGAATACTGCTCGAAAAAGTCAAAGCGCTGTCTTGGTCATGTGTGACAACAACCAAGGCCCAATACTGTTCTTATTTTTCAGAATGGACCCCGCAAGAATCATTGGCTTACAAAAAAGCCAGGGAAGAAAAAAGTCAATTGCTTAAAAAAATCGAAAATCCAGATAATACAAAATCCGATAAAGATGTATGTTTGCCCGATACATCTATTGTAAAAAACAATACATATGATGTTAACGGTTCCACGTCGTCTTGGTGAGTTATTTTTATTTAGCCGTCATAGTTTAAAATTAAATGGATCTCTCCAAAATTGATTTCAGGTAATGCTGATATTAGAAATGTCAATCAAAATAAATCATTTTGAAAGGACACGTCGGTATTCAATGACATTGAACGATTCAAGTTTATAGGTATTTACTTGATTCCTCCTAAGTGGAAAAATATATCATCGGCTTAAATGACGAGTAAAAATTGCATGAGTTGCTTTTTAATGCTAGGGCTTCATCTGTGTTAGTGTTATAGATCTACGCTGTGACCGAATGGGTGTTATTTAAAGTGGTAAAAAATTTCGTAAACAAATTGTAAATACCGTTAGTTTATAATCTATCTCGCGAGATTTGTAAACTGTCAACGAAATATTGTGAACACATACGACACAATGACCTGCCGTAAAACCGACTAATCAGCGCGCGAGGTACGTACATGCCATTTTATGAATGAACCATTTTACATAATCTACCGAAAATAATGCGTTAAATTGTAAGCAGTGTGTTATGGTTCACAATATTTCGAGAGTTTACAATCTCGCGAGATAGAATATAATTAGTAATTAGTATTATTAGTATATAATTAGTATTTACAAATTGACGGTGACGTACATACATTATCTCAAACCAATCAATCAATGTTTAAAGTCATTAATAACGTCGCATCTCACAATCTCAAATAACGCATTAAACCCATCACCATATCTTCTGCGTGAAACTGGTTAAATCTTTAATACTAAGGCAGGCTTCATCCCCACCTTTAGAAAGTCTTGAGTTCGTGTCTATGGATTTATGTTATTTGTATTATAATGTATAGTTTGTACTACAAACATATTATCGAGTAAAAAAGTGCACATTTTACATAAGAACACTGAAGTATGAAACCTACATAAGAATGAAAGCACTGGCATATATGAAAACAATAATATTGACACATATCAATACATGTCACATCAAATTTCTAATCAAACTGAAAAATTTAAAGATAAACTACAAAGATGTAAAAACAAGTTTAAATGAATAAAATAACCACTATCCCTTCATTATGCTACTGGCCAAAGTAAAAATGAAGCAATAATGAGTTGAGGAATAACTAATGTGTCCCGCAACGGAAAAAGTAGACCTTAGCACGACACAATCTGACATCATTATACTGCAAGAGAAGGGTTTTATTCTGGAGAAAATTATTGGAGAAGGCTCTTATGCTAAGGTATGTGCACAAATACGTCGCTTATGGGTATTTAACAAGCTAGTTACTACTGTGATCCAAAAATCCTCATTTTAAACTCCTATAAAATTTAGAGCCCATAGATGGCAGGAACTTGAGTTATGTTTTGCCGTGTATTTTTTTTTTAAAGTATAATTTTATTAAATTTGAAAAATAGTTGTTTGATTAATGGCCGATTTTTCAGTCATCAGATAAAAGTTACCAGTGGAATATATTATATACTGATTGTATTGAAAATTGTTTCATTGTCCATTGAACTGTTTCATTCACGTAACAGTCATATTTAATTATATTTATGTTGCACTTTATTCTATGAATAATTTCTATCTGGTGATTAAAAAGTCTATGAAAAAGTGAAAAATGGATGAAAAATAGAACATTTTGTTCAAAAATAACTCTTTCCCTTGAATTGCCGTTTAACATTCCTTCACTCACATAAATTGATTCTTACTTAGCTTCACTATGATTTGATATAATAATACAAGTGTGTTTATTTTGTCAAAATCGGTGGACTCGACTCGACTCCTTTGAGTGGTTTTTCCCTATTTAGCATAGTATAGGATTTGGCACTGAAGGCCCACTTGAAAAATTCACCTGGATATGGAGGTATATAAATGAATAAGGACGTATATAAATATAGGTTAAATCCGTTTATCCATCTCTGAATGCTTTAAAATTTATTTGTAGATCACAACGCCAGGCAAATGTCGGTTTCATTTTTCATTTTACGTGTTCATTCGATGTTGTAAATATTATTAGCAAACATATTAAAATAAACTTCTACTGTTGCAGGTTTACAGAGCAACACATATGATCGATGAAACCCGACACACGGTGATGGCGTGCAAAGTGATAGACACTGCGCAGGCGCCACGAGACTACCTCACAAAGTTCCTGCCGCGCGAATTAGACGTACTCATACGCGTAAACCACCCGCATATCGTAAACGTGTCGAATATATTTCAACGGCGCGCTAAATACTTCATTTTCCTACGTTTCGCCGAGAATGGTGATTTGTTAGATTTCCTCACACAGAATGGCGCTGTACCAGAGAATCAGAGTAGATTATGGATGCGGCAGTTGATATCCGGCCTCCTGTACCTGCACACGTTGAATATAGCTCACAGAGATTTGAAATGCGAAAATGTGTTGATTACAGCAAATTATAATGTGAAGATAACCGATTTTGGGTTCGCTCGGAATGTGAGGCAACGCGATCGTGATGTGCTCAGTGAGACGTACTGCGGCTCTTTGTCGTACGCGGCCCCCGAAGTACTGAAGGGCGTGCCGTATTTGCCCAAGATGGCGGACATGTGGTCCATCGGCGTCATTCTCTACACAATGCTCAACAAAGCGCTGCCATTCAACGAAACTTCGATTAAAAAACTGTATGAGAAACAGGTACTTAGATATTTTATACTTATTAGTCTTGAGAAACGCTATTTAAAATTAGCAAACATAGTTTATTTATTATCGTAAAAATACTGTTGCATAATAACGATGTCTTGTATATACTATACTATTAATGTAACACTACTTAAATGTGTATTGTTAGATACGTAATTTTTTTCCCGCCATTCCGACTTTATCTTGTGGACCTGTTTGTAACTATCTTGTCTTTTTCCTTTTTAGTGCTAGATGGGTAAAGGGAAACATGAGGCAAGGAAAAGATTCTCTTTTTATTTTATCTTTTAAAATATTTTTCCCAGGTTTTGCTATAAATTATTTTATCTTAATTTTTATTTAGGGCCATTCACAAATTACATGACACGAATTTCATGATTTTTTGACCTCTCCTCCTGCTCCTCCTGTCGCAGCTTGTCACATTCGTCACACTCCTCCTTCCCTAGTTGTGACATCACAGATTTTGCAATTCTTTATCAAGAATTTAAATTAAAATAAATGTGCATTATTATTATTTAATCATTTAAACACCGCTCATACAGAGTTGGAAATATTGTAAAGTTTTTTCGTTAATAGTTGTTTTAAAGCTTAAATGTATTAGATTTTGACATGTGACGTCACGAACTTTTGGACCCCCCTCCTTTCACACAATGGTACACTTCGCCTCGCCCCCCCCCCTTAACGTGTGACGTAATTTTTGGGTGGCCCCGTGCTGTTTACATTTTTGGATTGAGTAATTTGGAACTCCCGTATTTTCATGTTGGCAAATATGTTCTTCTAGTTAAGTAAACTGATTACAGGTGATGCGTAAATGGCGGTTTCGTACGAACGTCGTGAACCAACTGTCGTCCGAGTGCAAGGAGCAGGTGACGCTGCTGATGGAGCCGGAGGCGAAGGCGCGCCCCACCGCAGGGAGCATTTTCAACGGACCCTGGATTGCTATGGATCCACGTCTCACAAGTAATTTCTATATTTGTAACAACAATATATTTTTTGAATACAAATATTAAGATTTGGGCAACAATGATATAGTTTCCCATATAATGTAGTAGTAAAATTCATTCTTAAGTTTTCGCGACTTGTATACGTAATAAAACTACGTTTAAACAGTTTTATTTGATTTTGGTTATTCCGACGTTTCGGCCGCATTTCAGTGGCCGTGGTCACTAGTAGTTTTATTAAGTAAAATTCATTTTTCAGAATTAACATTTCTAGAAGAGTCAGTTTTGAAACAAGCACAGGAGGAATCATTAAGGCAAGAGAAAGATCACGGGGAGGAGAGCGAGATAGAAAGGATAGCAGAACTACGTCGCAAGGGACGTGGCAAAGGTATAAATTGCACTTTACAAATGTCTAACCCAATCTTTGTGTTGCCCGCACTATTAATCGCTTGTTTATATAAAATCAGTTACCAAGCAGCTTTTTACATAGTAGTTGTAACCCACGTCAGTTTAGCCAGTATTTCAATTTAAGGTTTTGACGTAACACATATTGAGCGATTAATATATTTTTGAAACTAGGAACTTACCTTATGATACTGAGCAGAGTCCATTTGTTACGATATGTAAACGACATTGCTATAACAAAGTGAGATAGTCGTCTCAATACGATAGATACCTTTGTGCTTAATTGGTGCTTTCATTTACTTTTCAGAGGGTTTGAAAGTATTAAAAAATGTGGAGACCGCAGTTCCGAAATCTCAGCTGTTGTTTGAACAGGAATAATTGCACAAAAAAAAGAAAAATCATAAATTGTGTTCATTCATTATTTATTTAATTTTATGGTTTTAAGATATTGTAAAAAATGATTTTAATACATTATATTGTACAAAGAGTTTTGTTGTTTCATTGATATATCGGCGGTGCTGATTCGTCCGCCAGTGTGACATTACAAAACTATGGAAGACAAGGGTTCCGTCTTATAAAAGTTACAGCGCAGCGAGAGATGAGCTTTGCGTTAATGTATGTAATACTTTAATTAATACGACTAGCAATATTCAAAGCTGCTATTCGCATGAGAAATGTGTTACCAACTATATTTTCTCAACGAAATTAACTACCTATCTGCAAGTTTCAAAATACTCACATATAGACGCTACTATTCCAAAGTTGCGTATTGAATCATTCCTAAAAAAAATATTAATCAAGTATACTTGCCGCAAACAAAACGTGGTTAAAAAATTATTATCTATACCTTGAATGTTCCTACATTTCGTACGACTTCATCAGAACAGTAGAAAAGAACAAGAGCACCCGACTTTCTGAAGTCTGTGAACTTTCTTATTTAAATAATATTATTTATCAAAATCGTAATAAACCAGAATAAGTCACGTTAATTATTAGAAATGAAATTGTTTCTTAATATACTTTGTTTTTTCTGACAAGATATGTCCTTGGATAAAATTTTATGTCATATATCATCATCTACTATAATATCTAACTTAGCTGGGGCATATTGTCTTAGACATTTAAACGTCATAAAATAGCGTAATCCATTGCAAAAATCCTGGTTGTAATGTATGAAAATGATCTTCTAAGGAGAAACAATGTACATATACGTGCTAGTACTGATATAGCAGGGCTTTCTCTTGTGGGGGCACGCAGTGCCCTAAAAGGAAATTTCGAAAATATCGAATAACTGCCATAAAAACTGAAAAAAATAAATAAAAAAATGGCAACTTTTACAAAAAAAATGGATTTTTTTAAATTCGACAATTAGCGTGCCCCCAAAAAAGAAGTGACAAAAAAAGGCCTGGATATAGGAAACTACTTTCATTCATACATTAAAACGCAATGCTAATATCTCGCTCCGTGGACAGTATTGACGATTAATTTACGCTTGGCACAGTGGTAGGAACAGGATCGTGGCTACACTAATCGTTAAATCAATGAGGTGTTAACAATATGTAAATGTTTCAAAAAAGAGTATTGACTGGAAAATTCCTCAACGATTTCATTATTGTGCGATTATCTATAATTATGTACGTAAAAAGAATGAACAGATGCGCCTTTTGCACACGTACTGCTTGAATGTTGTAACAACAATACTTATAAATAATGGACATACTATTAGAGTTCATTTACACTGGGCAAGAAACAACTTCTGGTGAAAATGTCATTAATGTTTAGGAGTGAAAATGAAAATCATTCTAATGCCCTTGCTCCACCTATTGTATTAGTGTATGTGACTGACTTATAGCATGGGAAGATAATCCATGTTTATAGGGTTAAAAAATTAATGATTAGCTACATTAGTTATCTGTCAATGTTTAACATCATTATCACTAATGATACGACAATCTCAAATAACGCATTAAACACTTGGTTACCTCTGCTTGACACAGTCACTGACACTAACATTATCTCAGATGTAGTAGGGGCAGAAACATGATTGACATGGATTTACAAAAAAAAATTATTTATGGGGTGTCTGAGGAATTAAAGGTGCGTTTTCATAGCAACGGATCATAAGACGTAAAACATGGGTTGGACTACGCGAGTATTTTTATATCTCTCACACACATGTATAACGTTATTTATTTAAACCAGACATATAAATTCTTAATAAAAACCATAAATACTGTTCTAAAATACTAGAACAGTACGAACGAAACGATAAATCGATATTATAACGCGTTCGCAAGATATTTAGGTCTTATTAATTTCTCTGTCTTACTTTCCTTTTTACGGTACTGCTATGATCCGTTTTAATAGAAATGCACCTGAATACTACTTATTTCGGAACAACGTTCAATTTGCGACTTCTAAGATATAGTCTCCTTACTTTCTAAAATTTGTATTGCAAAAAAGAGATTATTTTTTTTGTATTAATTTGTTTACTGTAAACTGTAAGCTATGGGTAACAAAGTATTAAATAAGCGTAAACTGTTTTTAAAAGATACGAGTAATAAGTCTAATAAGTGATTGTGTGATGAATCCGAACGAGGCAAAATTACATAATTATATTTAAATTAAAATGGGACTAGAGAAAATAAAACGCCGTTCTTTCCTTACGTTCGAATCACAACCAACTCAATTTTCTTTTAATTATAATAACGTCAAAACCGAGCTGCCAGTATTATAATATATGAACAAAAAGTATTTATTCCACAACAGATTGAGAAAGTAAGGCGACGATATAACACGCCCAAATTCAAAATGGCTTCTCGTATATGTCAGGTACGATACAATGCTATTTTGAATCAGTGCTCAAATTTTTAACCAAAACACTGCAGTACGTGTACGAAACTAGCCTACTACAGTAACTTCATAAATACATTCATCAAATGCTAACAATTAAAAATATTTAATTCAATAAACAACATGCAAATAGCCATTGTTGTATCTAGATAAATATAATAAACTGGTATAACCACTTAATTTATCATCTAAATTGAATAAACGAGCAGCATATAGAAATGAGACCAGATTAATATTGTCGCCTTTCAGTCGATTCCTAATGAGCTACCTATTCAATAATTATTATAATTATTTAAAATGCGCTAAGTACTGTAAAGTGTGTAACAAATTGTATAAATATTAATGTATCATAAAAAATTGCAAAACTTCGGGTAATTTGTATAACATGAGAAGGCATGAAATATATATTCATATCTGTTTAATTATATACCTTGGAATGTCTACTGCTTGTTTTATTTCAACATTCTCTATGTATTAATAGTAATTTTTAAATAATTCATTCGTTCGCATACATTCCATTAATCAATCGATAGAATAATTAGACTTAATACTTTATTACAAAATTAAAATTATTTTTTAAATAAACATTACATTTCTTAAATATTAATTTCTACTATGACATGATAAAATTTGTGTTTTTGGCAGTTATGTTTAAATGATAGTCCATACATCGGGAAGAGTTAAAAGTATTTGTGAGTTTTGTAATATCAAATTTACAAAAAACTTGAAATTACTTTTAGTTATGTTTCTAATTTAATATAAATTAGAAAAATGTATTAATACTATCGTTTTTCTTAAACTTTTTTTTGAAACTAAACAATATCGTTTCCTATTATGACAACTGAAAACATAAAACATATTGTCTAAAATGTATGCCTCCTTGTTTGTTATTCTGCCCTAATGTTTGTAAGCACATATGCTAGCCAATGATGGAAAATATCATGAGGAAATCTATACTTCGGGGTTGACAATGTGTGAAACCTAATAACCCGTCTGATGGCCGGTTCCTGTATCGTATCGAACGTTCATTTTCTTACTAATAGTTAAAAACTTGACATGATCTTCATACGACTAATGTCAAACCGATCAACCAATTATAGATAAGTGAATAAATAATAAAGGTGTGCTCTTAGACAAGCAACTAAAATTGCTCAATCTCGGTCCATTCTCGTCAACTGTGGCGTCACGACTACATCAAGCAATTTAGGGCCATGGCAATATGTAATAAAACTGTTGCTCAGATACGGCCACACAATACCGTGCAATATGGAGCAACTTAAACAATTTGGCTCCTAGGTTCCTCTCGCGAAAACGAGACGTAGTTATAAGTACAAACGAGATAGAAAGAAAATTGCCTAAGAATTTCCAAACCGATTGGATATTCGGCAACTCGCGTTGAGAAACGTGCAATATATGGAGCAATATTCCCGAAACAGTTGCCGCAATTTACTCCAATTAATTACTGCAGATTGGGCCATTACTGTCACCAAGCAATTATTGCTCAAAACATTGCCCGTGTAAGAGCAGCTTTTTTATGCTCCTTTAGCCCAGGCGAACATGATATGCCCGGGTCTACTACTATTTATATTTTGCCTATATATACATATATATATATATATATATAATACTAATTTGGAAATTTTGGTGTGGATAGTGCTTGGTTTGTGTTGGATTACTATTAACAAGGGAAAGGAATTTTTTATGTTGGAGTTGGATAAGATATAATATACTTACATATACTAAATATAGGTATTTTTGATGCTAATATATATTTTATACATTTATATATATCCGCGCCCGCATTGCCTTCACTGAGTCAGAACCCCCAACCCGATTAGTGTTTGTACTGGTTGTTCTGGCCCAATGAAGACGATCGGACACCCATGATTAGTTTAGACTTCTTCGAATGGGTGATGTATGGACTAAAATCTTTATTTTTTTAAACCAGACTTAAATTATCTATCTATACCTCGGACACAAGTTCGTACATTTTCGAATTTAATCTAAACCAGACACCACATGTTTTGAATTTAGCACCGAGACTACTGAATAAATCATTGAACCAAGTAATACTGCCTAATTTGGGCAATTATTATATAAAGCCGAAGAATAAATTAATGTTATTTAAAGTGTACATGGAGCAATAATACATTACAACTGGTTCATACAAGTTATGTCTCCCCCCCCCTCTCGTCTGACATATTCAAAAATACTTAATCTTACCTCCAATTAAAACACGTAATACTAGTGCTTTACCACCAGGAGAACAATATTCTCAGAACTCTTTTAAGAAAGTAAAACACACTTAAGATTCTTCTTACACAACGAAAACATAACTGAGATTTAAAAAAAAATTATAGAGTTAACACATCCTAGGACTTTTTCCACTAAGAGAAAATGTAGGTTTTAGAACTCATTATACAAAATGCAAACATATGCTTATTCCCGGCCAAAAAAAAACTTATTGCCGCAAAATAAAAATATACTTTCGCAATGTTAGAGTTGGAATTATTTAATAACTTTCTTTGGTTTTCACTAAAGGTTAACGCTATTACGAATATTAATGTATACATTTTCTCTTTCGTCGTGCGTACGTTTAAGAATCACGCGACGTCGCGTGATGTACACAATTGCCTGTCACACTCGACGTCGAGTGATTTCGGCAACCAACATGTTAAATCGTTCTATTGTAATAGTTTGAGAGAGAGAGAGAGAGAGAGAGAACTATGATTATGTGGGTTCCAAGGTAGGTGGTTGCGAGTGACCCGTTAGTGCGCCCGCGCGTCGTCACGCGGGGGAGAGACACCCGACGCGACGCCCACTCCCGCTGACTTTACTTTCATCATCTGAAGCATAGTAATGAATGAATGAACGAATGAATATGCTTTATTGTGTTTTAAAGATACAGTTAACAGAAACAACATATTACAATACAATAGGTGGTCTTATCGCTAATAGCGATTTCTTCCAGATAACCTTTGGATGGACAAATTTTTGATAAGAACAGGGGTATGTTGCATTATTCTCACTATCGAATCAGTATCTTATAAATATATATATATCTTATAAATACATACATGATATAATATACAAAAGTACATTAATAAAAATATAAATATTATACTAATATGTATTCATTTTAAAAAATGATGATAACGAACATAAATAGGCACACTGTTACTTAAACTAATTCCATACTGAACCACTTTTGAGACATTTAGATGATTCCATTTTGTAAAATACTTTTACCTTCATCTATAATAATCTATATTATTAAATAAGTAAAACTTCTTTAGGCGCGACTACGAGGTAACTAGACGACAATGCAACGGAAGTCAGTTACGGCAATATGGCGTCACGTTTCTGTACCATCCGGTTTTCAAATATTTTTTGTCAATAGATAGTTCATAAACAAAGCAATCAAAAAATGTTGAAAAAAATAATTAAACAAAAGTTTTACTTCAATCGCGTGTGAACGTTACACGCACTCTTTTCTACCAGTTAAGACAAACTGATGAAATAGCAAAAATTAACAGACACTATCTAGTAAGCACAATTGAAATAATTCAATTTTGTAAGTACGTCTTCAAGAACAATTCTTATCGAAAAACCAATGCTTGGAATTATGAGCCGTCTAAATTATAAAAAATTCGTCTCAACCAGGTTTCCTCACAGACAGAACATTTCTGATTCAATTATCACCATTTCAAGCGCTAGTTTGTGCATAAGTATTGCTTATAATTACGTACACTATAATCCTAACATGACGATCAATTCACGCAAAGCATTTTTCTCGTGTATATACAACAAGATGTGACAATATATTCAAAACCTTGTATTAGTATTTATTAAACTTAAAACCCAAACCAAAGAAGTTAAAAAGCCACCACATTACCCTGTTAAATGTTTTAAGTTTATTATTCACAAAAAACATTGCAATAGTAAAATCTAAATGAGTTATTCATTATAAAAGAGAACTATACCACACGACGAAGTTTCTTCATTCCTTACAAACATTGAACACTTTAACAACATAGTGGCTAGCCTGCAATAGACTCCTTTGTTACTACAGATATCAAATAAATTACAAATTGAGTAACTGAGGCGTTTCACAATAATATCTAAAACAATATTCTTATAAAAAGACCAGCTGCTAAAATATTTTATTATCATAATACTAATAAAATATTACTGAATGTATTCTTCAGTTTTCGCGTCTTGTATACATAAAAGTACGTTTTAACGGTTTTAAGCGCTGTCATTTATTTGATTTTTCTTATTCTGACGTTTCGGCCACTATTTATTCTTCTGTGATCACGGCCACTGAAAAATGGCCGAAACGTCGGAATAAGAAAATCAAATAAATAACCGCGCTTGAAACCGTTAGCAAGTAGTTTTATTTTAAAACATCACTGATAGAAATAATTTTAATTCATATTTAACCGTTAATATGAAGGGTAAAATATACCACTGTCGGCACCCCTGTCAATGTATTAAGTCATTAGCTGCACCGCATGCGTTGCAATGCTACATAAAGTAAAAATATATTTGGATGTACATTTTGTGTTTTGGGCGAAAAACTATCGCGGGCATCTTCCGAACGCCCTACAAAAGTTTCATAATCATTTGATCAATAGTCATTTATTTTTATTTATGTCGATCTTCTTTTCTTAATTCTTAATATTTTTGTAGCAATACAATAATATTTTATAGCTATAAGCTATTAATAGAAAAGCGGAATCTCGGACTGTGAAAGTGAAGCCGCCTAAAGGATGCCGACGTTGTTCACGTAGACTCTGTACCGTACTACACTTTTGTTTCATCTCAGGTTACAAAATATAAAAATTTTAGGGCTCCCGGCAGATGTCGTCCTGCCCTGAAAACTAAAAATCTAATCTAAACCATCCGGGGTCCCACTCAAACAGACAAAAAAAACATCAAAATCAGTCCAGGAAACTAGGAGGATCCTAGAATCCGATCCCAGCGCCACCTACCGGTACCAATTGTGAATCTAAGTACGAGACCCACTCATCCACACAATAACATTTTTTACTAAATCGGTAAAGTTGTTCTCAAGTAAAGCGCGCACATACAATTCAACGATTCATTTTTATTTATATAGATAGACTAACTGATGGGTCCCGCCCGCTTCGCGTCTCGTAAAATCCGTTCTCAGCTTGACGAAAGGAAGGTCCAAGCCAAATTTCAAGTCTATAGGTATTATAGTTCCTGAGATACCGTGTTGAGTCACTATCTATATACGTGGATTTCAATTATTTATATAGACTAGTTGTACCCGGCAGACGTTGTCCTGCCTTTAAAAAAAATAAAAATCTAGAACCCGATTCCAGCCTCATCTACCGGGACCAAATGTTAATCTAAACTATTCTCAAATCCACTTGAACAAACAAAAATTTTCATCTAATTCAGGCCCAGCGTTTAGGAGGAGTATCGCGGCGCCACCTACTGGGTCCAATCGTTAATTTAAACCTTTCCGGGACAAACTTCAATACAACTAAATTCTGGTACCCGATTGCAGCGCCATCTACCTGGTTCAAATTAAAATCTAAATCATCCCAGTAGAAAATTATAAAAATACTAAAATCGCTATTAAAAAATAGCGGTTGATCGTAGAGGGTTGAAAATTAAGGTTTGTATGTATTTTTTAATTCTGTATCATAAAAAAATAAAAATGAAAAAAATTATCAAAAAATTAAAAATATATATTTAGGGGTGAGCTACCCTTAACATTTAGGGGGATGAAAAATAGATGTTGGCCGATTCTCAGATCTACCCAAAATGCATACAAAATTTCGTGAGAATCGGTCAAGCCGTTCCGGAGGAGTTTGGTAACTAACACTGTGACACGAGAATTTTATATATAAGATAAAAATTAGGTACTTGAATAAATTGACAGGTGCCAATTGCGGTGTAATTTACCCTATTTCACTATCACTTGTCAAATTATGACATTTCATTTGTCAATATAAGCAATGAGAGTGCAGCTATTTAAGTGAGGTGAGTACGATTAGTGTTGTTAGTATTGCGACTTACTGGCGAGGTGGGAATGTCACCTGAGCAGTCGTCGTGCAGGGGGCACACCAGCTCCCCCAGGTCCAGCTCGTCCTTGCTCTTCTTGCGCTTCAACGAGAACTGACTCTTCTTTGGTACCTGGATAACAGGATAGATAATTCGTTGCTCACCAAAATAACAGAACCATCACACTCGTTACAACATGTTTAGTCAAAGACTGCATAGACACGTTGGTCGGATCCCATTTACCAAACACGTCTAGATCAGCCGGTTCGGCGGCGGAAACAGCGGAATCACTCAAGCGGCGCAATATGCAAACGTCAGTGAGAATTATATGTTTGTGCCGTTTGCTGTCGAGGCGCTTGGAGCGTGGGGTCCTGAGGTCCTGAGGCCATGAGCCTCTACCAAAATTTATGGAAACGACTCATTGACTCTTCAGGTGATCAGGAGCCTGGTGCTTACCTCAGCCAACGGATCAGTAAGGCGATCCAGCGAGGAAACGTAGCCAGCCTCCTTACCCATGGAAGAGGGTGATCTGGGCTCAGTATTCTACTTATAGTCTTGAGGGACTATGAGTAGAATACAATACAAATAAGTTTTTTTGCATTGTATTCGATTATATTTATAATAATAATTGTTCTTCAACAAAATAAATAAAGCAATATTCAGGAAATGGCTGTTGAGAGCGTTCGAGTAAGTTCAACATAATCATTATTAATTTACACATATAACCTGCAAAAGTTATCTGCAGTGAAACTTAGTTTAAATAAAAACTTTAAAATCATATGTTTAAACTGGCTTAAGGAGCGGCGGAATTGGGATTAAATATTCTCTCAAAAATTAATTATGTGAACTAATATTCAATAATTATCTTTATTTATATACAATTAACAAAAACCACATGTATATTATTATATTATAATGCTAATTTAAATAAACTATACATAGAAATTAAAGTCAAACTAGAAAATCTAGTGCCATAAGCATGTTAGAACACTGTTAATTTGGAACTTTCCCGAAGGACAAGTCGCAATACCTCGTTGAATTAAACTAATAATATACTACTTTCAAGTCAAGTCACGTAAAGAAAGAAAGAAAACATATTTATTTAGAATTACACACAGAACAAAATACACTTATAAATTATAAAATAAAACCAAAAAACGAAGTTCTACGTTATATACGTCAGTTATTACTAAAAAAAGAAATAGTTTTATGAAGAATTAGAATAAAACCATATTAGCTATCGTTACAAATTATAAAACAATGAAATGGACGTAATATATTTGTATTAATAAATAATAATAAAATTCTTTATTAAGTTTCTGCCTTAACTTTAGATACAGTGGTGGTGGGAATCTTCTTGTAAGTATGAAATACCTGTATCAGAAGATTCCACTCTTCACTTATGACAAACACTGCTATTAGAAATTTATACATCTATTACAACAAAAAGAGAAAAATATATGTATTTGCGCGTTGTCTGTGTATGTGAGTGAGTTTGTGTGTGTTTGGGTGTGTGAAAGTGGGTGTGTGTGTGAGAGAGACAGTGTGACTCAGTATATAATTTTTAAATATGTGCATCGAGTATTAGAGAGGAATTAATCAATATTTCTATTTCATCAAATGTTTTCAATTTTAACCATTTTATAACAGCCGCTTTACAATCATAGTGGTTCATGGGATGTATATTTAGTTTATTGTGTATTCTTTTATATATAAGTTTAGATTGCCGTTCGTACTGACGGGAAGCAAATGTAGTTTTTGTAATATGTGTTAAGGTTCTAAGATTTCTTCTACCTATACTGACAGATTCGTAATAATTGCTCTTTTTATGTTCTTCCAAGGCAATATATAAAACATATAACTAACACTGAGAACGTTACAAATAGAATATAACATTTCTGTTGAAAATCTGTAATGTTTAAAGAGCATCACTTTAAGAAGGGAGCGATGAGCTCTTTCGATATCAATAAATTTTGACTTAATGGCACCACCCCACACTGGAATACAGTAGGTGATCACAGATTGGCAAAGAGCGATATATATATTTTAAATAAAAGATCTTTTGAAGTAATATGTCTCACCATTCTAAAAGTCCAAGTTAGTTTTCGAATGCGATTTGCTAAAATGTCCACTTGTGAATACCAAGACAGACGTTGGTCAATCGTAACCCCTAAATACTGGTAACCTTCTCAATGGAAGAACATGCACAGTTAGTATTATCAATGCCACCACAGTTGTGAATTTTTATTGCAAAAATTCACAACTTTTATTGTATTGATTTACAAGTAAACATGAATTACCTTATATTTGGTAGTAGCATTCAAAGGCTGATAACCTAGTGTTTGCTCTGCATTCCTCTTTTGTTGGATCACGTCGCGACCGAGCAAATCGTTAAATCTGAATACATAAGAAAAGTATTATTTTTTAAATGTAAAAAAAAAAAATATTTTAATTGTTTTTAAATATGAGCTTACCTTTGCGTGAGATGCCGCCGCAAGAGCGTCTTGTTGGCAGGAATGTTGAGCAGCGCGGCCAACAGCTCCGCCGTGAAACGGGGCTCCAACAGCATCAAACCACCGTGCACACCTGTAATATTATTAAATGCCCAAATTAACAATAATAATCGTCAGACAAACACACACGTGTCATTATTTCCGAGTTAAATCTAAACCTAAAATAGTGATGTGCACACATGTTACAGCAAATTCTAATATACATCTACATATTGTTACGACCGAATGTCGACAAAAGACAAAATCACACCTGCGTCTGTAGAAACACAGTATATTACCTTTTCAGCTTTTTTTGCTTTGTGTTTAAAATTTGTATCTATTTTAATCTTTTATGGCAGTTATTAAACAGGTGTGTCGAACTAATTCTTGGAAATTATTGTTATGCGTCGAGACATATTGTATTTGTACAGGATAAAAGGAATGCCCGAACGGAGGGTTGAGGCAGTCAAGCGACGACTACGATACGAGCAAGACGTGTACATTCGATAAGCTATATAGTGACGGACTTTGCGCGTGTTGTGGAATCGTGCAGTTTGTACTGGTTGTGTCCAGTTATATTTGTACCTGTGTTATACGTGTTTGTATAGTTCTAATAAATTCTATAGTAATTCAGCAGAAACTTTAAATTAACATCAGTACGGGCAAGCAACAGCCGTAGACTGCCTTGCCAACGATTTATGGCGACAAGTATACAGATAGATAGATAGATAACACTTTATTGTACACCATTACAGAAAAACTTACAAACTAGTATTATTATAGTAGGGACAGAATAATTGATTCACCCGTCACTTCCATACACAGTCACACAACACAACATACAAGGCGTTATTGACGGGAACTGAAAGGAGATGTTGTGCTGTGCAGTTTTATTTTTCTAAAAATGTGCAAAATCACTATAAAATGAAAAATAGTTGTAGGATATTGATAGTTTTTGAGTAGTTATTATCTGTTTTTGTGAGAAATGTGAACTGTACAGTCAAATGTGGCCTTTTGAGTTGTCACAAGAACTCCGTTGAATGGCACTAGCTGATTAACTACAGTTCAGCTGTGGCACACATAGACTTAAGAACATGAAGAAACTATATTGTAAACTAAGATCTGGCTTAAAGGCCTAGCTGCCAAGCCATAAAACTAAATAAATAACACAACATACTATAGTCCTCAAGTCCAAATGTTGGCGCCAACTTACCAGCTCCGCGCAGGTTGGGCGCGTACTCGGCCAGGTCGATCTCCTTGAGCCACTGCATGACGCGGTGCGAGGACCACCGCGCCAGGTCGGGGGGAGGGGTGGGCTCGCCCTCGCCCTCGCCCCCGCCCCCTCCCCCCGTGCCCACACCCCCACCACCGTACTCGCCCTCCGCCCCCCGGCGGATCATCGTCTCGGGGTTGAACTTGTTGTCTCTCAACACTTGGATGCCTGTCGTATTGGATAATAAGCTTGCATCATGGAACGGAGTTCTTTTACGCGACTTAAGCCGCGTTTTCACAATAAGAGTTGGCTCGGACCGAGCGCACTCGGATGTCTACTCGGACGATACTCGTATTATGTAAACACCTAATCCGAGCGTACCGACGTCCGTGTACGGTGTTTACATAATACGAGTATCGTCCGAGTAGACATCCGAGTGCACTCGGTCCGAGCCAACTCTTATTGTGAAAACGCGGCTTTACAGAGTAAACTCGCAGCGATCGTAACATAAGGAAAAAGCGTTACGAAGTTCAGTCGAAATTTAACGTAATTTTTGTTATACAGTTTCGAACTTTAATGCAATGTAATAAGATCTAGAATAAAATAATATCCATCACAGTAATTATACGCTGTTTAGAAATTAGAAGGTCTTGTAACCGACCTTACTCGGCCGCAACCGGGCGTTGTTGCCGCGCACGTGCTCATGTTTTGACATAATTTTCTATTTTATATTTGTTTTTTTAATAAATTAATCTATTTCGTTTTAACATAACTCGTCCCTGATGGGGGTCCATATCGCAGTATTTTAATAGGTAAATGTGCTTCATCTTAGAACATGTCGACACTCAACATCAAGTGAGAAAGTGAGTAAACACGAACCAAAAAAAAAAAACATGGTATAATTATTGTTTATAAGTATTATTGGCACACGCGTATACACACATACACACGCCCACACGCACCGCACACTCGTTTGCTACTTGCCCACTGCGGACACAACCACTCGAAACTCATCTATTTATCTCTTTTTTATTTTCTTTAAATATTTGTAAAAGTACTCTCTGTAGTTCAGCGAATTGATAGTCTTAAAATGTATGTAACATAGGAAGAGCGAGGTTTCCCAACACAAGTATCATCTGATTACTTTATGGGAAGCTCCGGCAATACAATAGTGATCAGTAACTTACCTAATGAAATGGGTGAATTTTTCTAATGAGCCTTCAGGGTTGTATTCGAAACTATACGAAATAGCGAAAAAAATTCTAAGGAGTCTCGAAAACTAAAGCGATATCATTAGATTTTTGATTTTACTGCCCTTGTTAAAAATCGAGTTGACTAATTTGAGAAAAATTAACATACTTGTAATATTATACCAAATCATATCAATTTCTGTGAAAGAATATCATACGTCAAACTAAGGAAAAGGCTTGATTTTTCATAAATAATATATAGATCCTAATTTACACACTGTTATATTAAGTGAAACTATATTAGAATTATTTTGTCCGTGCAGTTTGGGTCATAAATAATCGGAGCGGTGAAGCGAGTATTTCGCTGTCTCTTCCACTCACGGGCCTTATGAGCGGGCATAGTGATGCGCATTATTGTTGTCGATAGTGTATTTAGTTTTGACATTTTGTGGGTTAGTGATAAAAATGAAAGAAAAAAATAGATAAAACAACGTATTTTTAAACAAGATTAATAATGATTTAAAATAAATTATTAATTAGGAATCTATGTATTAAAAAACTATAAGTACAAAAGTTTAGAATGTAACAAGTTATATTAAAAATAAATATAAATACTATCTAATATCTAAGTTTAAAATTATCAGCAAAAAAGATAATAATGATTTTTATAAGAATGATAATCTTTCTTTGATAAGAATGAGTTTTTATCGATAATGGCGTTGCGCCCGCGCAACATGCTTACCGCCTTAGCCGGGCTGAGGCCAAGCTATGATTTATGACCCAAACTGCACGGACAAAATAATTCTACTATAGTCATGCAAAACGTGAATATTATACCTCGCCTGATGGATAGCGCGTGCAAGGCGTGCGCGACCCTCAAGTGGTTATGCAGCTCCGAGTGCGTGAGCCGGTGCAGCGTGCGGCCGTCGAGCGCGGCCTCGGCTGCGGCCGCGCGCGCGCCGCACACGCCCACGTCCTCCAGCCAGCGCAGCGCCCACGCGGTGTCGCACTGCCCGGCCGCCGTCAGGAGCGCATCCCCGTGCCCGCCCTGACCACATCCATACGTCACTCATCGACAAATACGCATATTGTATGTCACCCAAGAAAAAAAAACGACTTCAAAAACTAAATAAAATAACTTATTTCTAAAGCTGTTATTATTAATATATATTATCTAAAACATCTTAAAATCGGTGCTTAGTAATTTTTATGTTATATTACTTTGCACCGACTTCAAGACTATTTTTGATAATATCTATATATATCTATATATATTTATAATGAAAATGGTGTTCGTTTGAGGCTCAATCACGCTTAAACCACTGATCGTATCGACATGAAACTACCACCATTCGATGCGAAATTTTTCCTAGATGGTTTATGGCTATCTATCTATCTATATATATATAAGCAAAGTTTGTTTTCTTTGTCCGAGGTAAACTCGAAAACTACTGGACCGATCAGCATGAAACCACAACCATTCGACGTGGAATTAATCGTAGATGTTTATAGGCTATATATATTTTTCAAATTCTATGAGCCCTTTGCCATGTTTTGTCGATTTGTTTGTTTATTAATTTATTTGAATAAGGCGGTACGAAGTTCGCCGAGTCAGCTAGTATACATATATTTAGGAATCAGAAGCGGAAAATGATAATAAAAAGTAGAAAAAGGGGATCGTAAATAATTGTTCAAGTTTTAGAACAAAACTGATAGGTAGTTTGATTATAAACAGACAATGGAAAATACACGTTTATAAGTGAAAAAAAAGATATTAATTGATAAGGGTCTGATTCTGATTCTCTTGCTTAAGAGATGGCTAATCGTTTCTCAACTAGGTTATTATAAGTAAGGCCATAAAAGGACTATTGTAGTACACAAATAATACATACCAAGAGGTCGGTGATAGCCAAGAGGATTTTCTTCTTGTGCATCGGGTGTTTGATGGCCAGCTCCTTCTCGATGGCGTGGTGCGTCGCGCTGGCCACGACGCCCCGCGCCTCGCCCGCGGCGCCGAGCCACGCGCGCGCCGCGCCCACGTACGCCTCGAGCCCGAGGCTCTCCAGCCAGCCGCAGCTCGTCTCGCAGTCCCACTGGCGCACGTCTGTCGTTTGCCTGAAGTTATTTAGATAGATAACACTTTATTGCTCACCAAATATACAATTTCAAAATATACAATTACAATATTGTCATGGTAGAAACAAAAGGCGGCCTTATCGCTGAAAGCAATCTCTTCCAGGCAACCTAACTTAAGGAATTTAATCTAATCTGGCGATGTAGGTCTGTTTGTCTGTAGGTTTATTTAACTGTTCATATAGGGATTTTTGAAGTTATACTTCTTTAGGCGCGTATGAGAGTAATTTTTTACGATGCGCGCGCACACCGTCACACGAAAAAGCTACACTATGAATTTAGCTATAGTCAACCGACACTCTGAACTTAACTATAGTCAACATTTTAGTTTTTCAGGATGGCCGAGTGTAGTATGGTGGTTGCGTAGCAACGAGTTGTTGATAGATGGATTGTGAATTTGTGAGACGAGCATTGTAATATTTCTTTACTTTATTGTGTTTTAATTAATATACGAGTTTGATGATTTATAAACCATTTATTTAGTATCCTACATATATATATTAAAGTGATCCACAAAATCAAAACATTTATTTTAATTCTAATTCCAGCGAATTTCTAAAAAAAGTAAGTAATTATATCGCTTTTTCTAATACTTGAGTGTGATTGTGGTTGATTTTTCTAAGTTATTTAGAGTTAACCTCAGTTTTTGATTGTATTTTTCAATACAGTCGGTTAAATAAATAAAGCCCCTACCACGTTCGAATCGACCGTGGTAGGGGCTTTATTTATTTAACCAATTTAAAGAAGTACAACTTCTAACGCGTGTACAAAAGTACACACACACTTTTTTTTTAGTCGTGATAACGTAATGACTAGCGCACGTGTCCTAAACTCAAAGGTCGCGGGTTCGATCCTAGCCGGAACGCATGCACCACTTAGGCTATTTTCTAACCTAATGTGCATATTGTTCCAATTACCACGTGATAACAACGGTGAAGGAAAACATCGTGATGCAACCTGCACATCGAGATAACCGATGTGTCAAACCTGCCAAGCCGCCTTGGACAAGCCTGGCGGGTATGCTGTCCATTCACCTACAGTGGTAGGTTCGAGCCCCGCAGTGGGACAGTTATGGGCTGTTGTTATTTTTTTTTTATAGGGATTTTGGCGAAACATAAAAGTGACATATTGACTTTGTACTTATATGCACTGTGTTTATTATTTAAGCGGGAATTTTAAGCATGGTTGCCAGACTGACACTTTCATACATTACATAGTATACCCTTCTCTCTCTCCTATAGTAATGTGTATATATGTCTATCTCCCTCCCCCCAACACCGAGTACGCGCGAAATGCAGCGGCGACGGCGCGGCTGCAACACTTCTCTTCGAACCCTGGGACTGTAAACTTCGCAACATACTTATAATACAAAAACAATATCAGAGGCCGGCCCAGTGAACTATTGGACTTGTTCTTCTGTGATTGTGTAAAGTGCTAGCGGACGTAAACGTAGAACGTTCTATGTATTCATATTTATTACCTCAAAAGGTACACAACAACGGACGCGCTAAGTTGAGCTATTAGCTAACCAGCGGTTTTATTCGGATGCCCGGATACATTCATAAAGTATTCTTCTGAAATCCGCGCACATACACACTGTGTATACTTATCATCATTATTCATAGACTGCACCACCGGGAAGAGATTGCTTGTACTATCTTTTGTATTTTTCTAATTCTGTTTGTCTATGCTTTGGTGTACAATACAGAGTTACCCAACCCAAACCAACAAAGTTACTTGCTTAAGACAATAAGTAGTTAGTATTAAGAAGTAAAAAATGTAAATCTATAGTAGAAATAAATAGTAATGGACTCGGGCTTATCTCGTTCGCTCGGACTAAAGGAGAAAAAAAACATACAGAGTTACCTAGTTTTTTAGTTAAGTTTTTTTATATATTGACGTGGTAGAGCCATGCTAAAATCATTACCTTAATCAAAGGTCTTAGGTCCTGCTCGATCGATGTGATACCACGTTCTAACAGAATACCTGGGTGTGTTCAAGTCCCGTGTGAATAGGTACCTTCTAGACAAGCGTGCTCCATCTTAGATCATATTTCGCTTCGCATCGGGCTAGTACATGGTCAAACGCGAACCTATACTACTAATTTAAAAAAATAGAAATACTTGGCTGACAACGACTATTCTTTTGTTTTGTTTTGTTAAATTTATTTTCAATAAAATAAAGTTAAGGTTATACATACAGTTACATTCGGCAGCGTTCTCGTGGATCGCATTACATCATATCTTATAACTTCTATTTCGTGTAGTGAAGTATACTTTTTTTAATGTAAATTATAATATAAATTAATTTAAATAAATGGATTAAGCAATTCTATTATCACCGTTATCTAAAGTACATATACATCAAATCTCTGGTAAAATCGTTTAAAACGTTTCCATTGAATCCTTAATGACAGTACCATATCCCACCGCGTACATGTATCATGACTATTCAACTATGGTAATGAATAACAAGAAACGTTGAGGAAGTAGATAGTCCTTTATGTAAGGTACTGACCATGGCATCGTGTGAGGCCTGAGCCTGGGTGCGGAGGCTCTGAGGGAGGTCCTGGCGAGGTCGTCGCCCTCCAGGCGCACCTGCCCCCCGCTGCCCAGGCGCCCGCGCACCTCCCGCAGCGACGGCGACGGGCTGCCCCGCGGGATCGTCTCCTCTTTCTCGGCTGCACCCGCACATTAACATTATATAAATCTATTCACTTTAAGACTTTGCCAGGTGGTAGGGTGTTATATATATGCTCGACTGGATGGCGACCACCCCTGGTCTAGAGTATGCCGCCATAACAACCTTGTGTTGTGTTCCGGCATTAGTGATCAGGTTCCAGTCTCTCTTAAGAGAGCACCAGCGCATTTGTAGCACCTTTGGTGTTGCAAATGTCCATAGGCGATGGTAACCGCTTTCCATCAAGTGGGCCGTTTGCCTGTCTGCTGATCTCCTGGAATAAAAAATACAATAAAAAAGACGGAACCACCACAAAATTTGTACTCGAGTGTCACACGCGGCTAATTGGACCTACTTATGCAAAACAGAATCAATCCACAAACATGCCAAAATTGGGTTAAGGATGCAGAAGACTATCAAAATGCACCTTCGACTCAATTAGAATCATAACGATCTGTCAACATTTACAGAATAAAACATTTTTATGACAAAGTAGCTAACCCACAAAACACCAAGAGTATAATAAACTAACAAGATCCATGACCCATAGTAATCCGATTTGAAATTATTTACATTAAAATTGTACTTGAATATATGGGACAAAATATAATATACAATATTCTAAATTTTTTGTATGCAAAATTTTAATATAAACAGCTTTTCTCAAAACTGTCAGTATGTGGGTTGGTTCCATTTTGCATAAGTAGGTCCAAATGGGAAGCACCACAAATTTGTAGTCAAATACAGATAATTGAAACGAACGTTGAACTGATGCTTTCTCCCTCTAACTAACATAGAATTTGTACTCGAATTAAAGAGACGATATAATTCTCTTGGTTTTGGCGCGGCAATTTTGATGGCAGCTTTGGACAAAAATAATATTAACTTTGTACCCTCAAAAAATTATTTAAATTAAAAAATGCCGCGTATGTACATACATTGAAACTATTAAAAAAAAAACAACTGGAATAGGAATAGAAACTGGAGACGATGGAGAACACGGTGCAATTTTCTTTGATTTTCTTGTCTGTTTGCCGGTTTATTTGTCTGTTTCTTCGGGAATCACATAAAAAAAGCCAATTTAGATGCGCTTTTCGCTGATTGACAGCAAATTCTTAGACTTAATAGAAATCCGGCGAGAATTTTTATGGGACTGATTTAAAATATTGATTGAGATTGAGAAAAAAAATAGAATAACAAGATTTTTTCACTGATCGATAGCAAACATTATGTAATTAAAATGTGTGATATAATATCTCGGGAATCTGGCGGAAATTTTCCCGGGAGCAGTTTGTAGTTGTTCTTCTGCATAAAAATTAGCTAATTCCGACACAGTTTTCACTCAAACGATAGCTTTTTTAAATGCTTTGTGGCCAGGGAACCCCCCGGGACTTATGAGTCAAGCATAGACGTAGTCGTTAGCGTATTCTAGTTAATTAATATTTTTCGAGTATACATAAGTTATCCTTACAACTTTCTCAAGTTCCCATAAAATGTCTCTTCCATTTTTTTAAGTAACATGTTATTTTTATTTAAAAAATAAATGTTTCCAAGTGACTTATCATCAAACTTTCGGATTCGAAAACCTTTTAAATTTTCAGAATAAAAAGCATCATCATCAAATTGGATGGAAGTTGGTTCATAGTCAAAGCCTCCAATGGAGGTAAAATAAACTTATAAATATGTGTACGCGAAATACAGATTTCAATTTTACATGTATAAAGTCACTAGAAATCTTTAGTAATAATATAAAAAAATAGATTAAAATATGCATACAACATAGAGTTTTCATATAAACTCCATTATATTACCATTACAAGAAATGTCTCTTAGAAATATGAAAATATAATAATATGAAATGTGGGTTCTGAACAAACACATTATTGTACTTATAACCGGTAAACGTATATAGTATACACATACATTAACCGGTCTAAGCGGCTTGTACACGTTAAGCAATAATATTATAAACATTAACTATTCGGACAGAGTTATATCGAAATGTTCCAAACAGTTTAAACTAGTTTTAATACGATTTGAAGTTTAATTTGGAGCGTACACACACATGGATACACTATTCCCAATTGTTTACAAAAGTGATAAAAACACCACTAATTTGGATGCACACAAAAATAGGTGACACATTTCACAATAAATTCTGAACAAAATTAGTCAAAAATCAAAATAATCTTATGGTTTGGATCATTCTGCTATAACTCGACCAATTTAAATAGACGGTACACAAACGTAATAAAGTAGGTACCTAGGTATTACGCAACACATGCGGTGGTAATAGTTAGAGAGTCTAGAGACAACATCGATGTGGGTTAAAGCCGGGTCGTTTCAATGGAATTATATATAAGTATATAATGGACAAGCGAATCTATTATTGAGACCACAATATCTGACACTTCTATATGAAAAAATCGGGAGAGAAAAAGAAACTCAAAGTACTTAAGATATTATCCCCGCAAATTGCTAAATCGCCTAGCCGCCATATTGGTGACGTAACCGTAGCCGTACACTCAGTACTTAACAGTGCTAACGCATCACTGGCCGGCGAGTACGCGTACATATCGAGTTGCGGATGACGTCACGTGAATGTTAATTTGACAAGGTTCCAGCGCATTACCAATTTGCGGGGATAATAAAAAGCTGAAGATTTGGGAGTTACTTTTATTTGGTTACAATTCGAACCCCATAGTAAATATATAAATCAGCGCGGAGGCAGTTCTCTCTTCGATACCAGACTATTTCCTTAATTTTTAGATTTAAAAGCGCGCCAATAAAACGTACTAATTTTGTGAAAATGTCGAGCAGTTGAATATAAAATAAGCTTTTTTTAAAAAGGTTTTTAAATACAAGCTTTTGAGTTCCTGAATATCATGTAGCAGCAGAGTGCTAGGCAAGACAAGTAAAACGAGCCCAAACACGACGGGTCTATCTTGTTTAGTATAGGAGTTCCTATGGCCACCCTCCGACTCCATCATCAGATCAGCTCCATGGTACAATATTATTGCATTGTCACGCGATATACATATGCGTGCAAAATTTCAGCTCAATCAGAAACCGGGAAATTGGTCAAATTTAACTTGCAAGATTCCACCTGCACTTACATACATACATACATCCATTGCAAGTTAAATACAAGCTTGTAATCAGCCTAAAGCTTCCCAAGCTTATTAGGACACGCATCTTTTACTATAAAACAAGTTTATCTCAGGTGGGGAAGCTAAAGTTAATTAATGACAATAGTTTCAAGGCAATGTCAACTATCGCGTCCTCTAGGGTCCTTTCCTACGTTAATTACGGAAGTTACGAGGTCAAACGTGTTTACTTTCTGTTATGGATAAAATAACATGGTGTAACGAACCAAAGGTCGAGGTTGGTAGCTATTTTAAAAATCAACTAATAAGCGGTTTCTCACAAAATTGCTTTTGCACTTTGCCAGCTGGCTAATGGTGGTCGAATAAAACCGAAACCCGATAAGTTGTCGGTTTAACTTCGGCTGCCGGTTGGCGAGTCATTCTACCAACAGGCAAAAAGTTATCAAATGGTTTTTTTGCTGGCTAATGATCAACCATTAGCCGTATAGCTAAGTTTTTGGAATTTTATATTGTTACCTACCGCTACGCAAAATTAAAAATTAAGAAATATTTAAGGGATACTCCCGTAACTGAACTGCTACTACACCACAATATTTCCATAGTTTGAACTTAATAATAATTCGAGTTTTTAAGGGAAATTCGATAGGCGATGTATTGCTGTGTCGTTTTATTTTCAAAAACCGGTTTTTTTTTCTTTTTTCTCAGGATATTTCCCCACATGAACATGTTAGTCTTATTAGACATCAAACTAAAACTATCTGGGTAACTGGTGAGCAATAATATACAAAAAATCTTTACCTATTTCCAAGATAGGCTCTTACAACAAACTTTGAATTACGCCTATATCTGTTTTATTTAAATTGTATTCGCTCATTAGTAACTTCCTTTCACAAAGTTTTAATTAAAACAGGACAATAGTTGTAGAATATTACTTGTTTTTAGCCAAGAGTTGTGCAGTCGTGTAGATTTCAACTGTTTATTGAAATGCATGTATTTGAGAAGCCATAAGAACTCCCACATTTGGCCTCTTTAAGGACCTTAAAGAAGCCTACAACTTACTCCATCTCTAAATCAATAAGACCGTTACAATTTAGCCGAGGCTATTTGCTTGAAGACTATTTCAAAAATTACAATACTTGTGATACCTAAAACACTGGCTGGGCACAAAAATGGTGCAGCCATATTTAAAAAAAAAACACTGTCAAAGAGGGCGTAATTCTAAATTTAAAAGTGGTTTCAATAACGGTTATTCGGAATTCAATTGTCGAATAGGGGTTCGCAAGTTAGCATGCTGGACGCGGGGGCTAATGAAGCGTTATTATATCGAGTCGTGTTGCGTCCTCCCCAGAGACCTAAGTTGGGCACAGAGTGTCCTCGTCCGCGGGCCACCACCATGTTGGTCTGTTTACCGAACGCCACGCGGTTCTCTGACGTCACCACCGACGAGCGCGGCAGCGACGAGTACATGTGCGTGTTGCGCTCTATCTGCCGGCCGTAGTTCGCCGGCGGCGTCTGCGGAATATTATTGCTTGTTTGAGTTGAAACTCCACTAATTCTGTCTTAGCAGGCTGGTGAATATATAAATATTCATAAGATAGATGTGGCCCCAATTCCCATGCATTCATTGAAATTTTAATCCGAGACATGGCTTTTAAGAACTTGCAATAGAATTTCAATAATTCTACACGCTCAGACTACCTTAAAATGCATTTTTAATTTTTTGTCTCCATTTTCTTTTTCAATGTATAATGTTCCCTTATGACACTGTACCTTATCATATCCCTTAAATCAACCTTACGATCGGGTTGTTGCATCTTTTTTTTGTAAAAAATGGAATGATCATAATTATATAAGTTTTATAACAAATATTTTTTTTGCTATAATTAATAAGTTATATCAAATTATAATTAAAAGGTTATATAAAAAAAGTTCAACAACCCGATTCTCATCAAATTGCATTTATCCTAATTTCATATTTATTCTGCTATAGCCAACGTTCACTGCCATTAATTAGTTTAAGAATTTTGAAATAATGACATGGTGGTACCCTTGGTGGCGCTGGTCTGGTCAGTGGCACGGCCGCATTGTTGTCAGGGGGTGGCGACCTCTCCAATATCCCCCGTTCGGCCACACGCAGCCGCACCTCGCTAAGTTTGGATAAAAGCTCTAACTTTTGCGTCTCGAGTGATGACCGTTGTAGCATTTCCTGGAAACAAAAAAAATGATTGGTGGCGACATTTCACGGAAATTACTTATATAGGTATATAGTACGAGCATATCTATAGTAAAAAAAAAACATGTCTTGATGTCCTGCCCTAAAAACATAAAATTTTGAACACGATTGCAGTGCCATCTACCGGGTCCAATTGTGAATCTAAACCACCCACTTGAACACACAAAAAATTCACCAAAATCGGTCCAACCATTTAGGAAGAGTTTTGTAGCATACACACGAACAGAAACAGTTTATATAAAGAGAAACGTGTCAAGTATCCCATTCTTCTTAACAAGCATACAAAATAAATTCATAAAAAAATCAGTTAGCTAATGTAAGAAGAGCTAATCTACAGAAGCCAATAATTTACACGCGGACTATACAAATTACATACATGTTATTACTAGAAATAATATTTTAAATTTTGTACCAAGTCTAAAATATCTCCAGTAAGTGTTGCTTACAAAATAGAACAAAACCATTACGCTGGGAAAAAATGTGTTTGTGATATTAAATTAAAATATAAGAGCTTTTAATTTAGATTGTACGTTTACACTTACAACGAGATCGAAACTTTTATGTTATCGAAACAAAATTTACTTGCCAGATAATCTATTCATAGCTACTTTGATTTTAGTTCAATCACCTATAATCTAAATAGATACGGCCAATAACGCGTTTTACATTTTTGAACGCATAAAATAAACAAAATTTAACTAGTAACATTACAAAACCGCCAGCGTGAACTATATACACTCCAGAGGCCCAAGTTTGCTATTTCAATATCTTGTCGTTGCGAAGATATTCAAAGTACGGCCATTGCGATAGTGTAAAAAAAATCGTATTAGTTCGTTAGTAGAAAAAAAATGGTTATTCCATAAGGGTTGTTTATTAATATTTATAAAGAAAGAGTGAATGTAACAGAATACCGAAATCATATACATCTCCTGAAGTCGTGGTAGCGTAATGGCGAGCGCACGCGTCCCAAACTAAAAGGGCGCGGGTTCGAATCTTGGCCAGAAAGTATGCAATACTTAGGCAGTTTTCTAACCTTATAGCGTATTGTTATAAGTACCACGTGCTGACTGTGCGAGGCCCGAGCCCAGCAGTTGGACATTTATGGGCTGTTATTAAAAAAAAGCATTTTCTATTTTATTCGTTTAGCGCTAATTCCACTCGTCTACAGGACCTGATCACACCACGACTTTCTTTTTATACATTACAAATTCAAAGAGCATCTACAAATCAAGGCCATCATCACTGCGGCGCTATTTCATATCTGAATGCCGTACAAGTCTAAGTTTTCCGCATTCTTTATGTTAAGCGAACGCCTAAAAATATCATACATATCAACCCTGCAAGAAATAGAACATCTACGGAATTATGTATACAGGAAAATACGACCTTAAAACCTATAGTTTTCCTCCTATCTCTGTTGTTTAATAAAAAACACATCTGGCATAGTTCACAGAGCAGACGTACAAAGTACTACGCACGTAATGTGTAATGGACTACGGAATTAGAACGATTTAAACAACCATTTGTTTGCGTTGTACTGACTAGCACTCTACAGATTCAACAATGTTTGACGAGGATCCAATGAATTATTATTAAAATTAAAAATTATTAAAATACACCAACACCTCGTTAAAACATGTAATCAAAACCACAAACCAAAATATGTAAATTGTAAGTTAGAAAATATATTTCACTTATCGATATCTTTTAAAGTGATTATTAACTAAAAACAGACAAGACAGCTCATTCATTGTCTTTATGTTTACATAGTACAAAATAAAGCCGCTTTCCGCGTCTGGCTGTCTGTATATCCGCTAACTCCTCCTAAACTACGCAACGGATTTTTAAGCGGTTTTCATCATCAGTTAGATAATTTTTCAAGGAAGGTAGCTGTTCCCATGGCTTCGCTCGCGATATTAAAATCTAAAGTGTTATAGAGTTAAATAACAGGGTTCGAAAACTAATCTCTATAAATATTATAAACGCGAAAGTTTGTAGAATGGATGTATGAATGTATACAGTATAGATGTATGTTTATTACTCTTTCACGGAAAAACTACTGAATGGATTTTGATGAAACTTTCCAATAATATAGCTTACACGTTAGAATGACGCAGAGGCTATAATTTATAAAGATATAGTGTGAATTACCCAAAATATAACGATTTTCCATCACCACGCGGTTGAAACCGCGGGCATAGCTAGTAAATATAACCACGGACAGATTATATATGCAAAATCAATAGAAAAATTGTAAAAGAGCAGTTTCCAACAAGCAAATGGATGACCTTTCTATAGACATTCCCAGCTTGCAAGCTTTGGTCAATTTCCATTTTAAAACCAGGCATAAATAAATATAATAACATTTTATAAACAGTTTTTGAACCGGCATCATGACAATCAGTTGGTTTTCAAGAGCGTACATCAAAAATAAACTCTCAAATGAAGCCGTATTCACATTAATAATTTAAGTAGGTATGTATTGTTACACGCCGACAAAGTGAATGCACACCTGTAGTTTATAACCTTTCCCGCATTTGGACTTCTTTTGTTTACTTTGTGTTTAAAATTTGTAATTAAGAAATACATCCTATTGTTATTGTACTCGTTATGGCCGCAGGCGTGCAGATTACGTTTTCTTGGAAACTTCAGTCCACGCGGTCAATTCTTGGTAATGTACAGTTTAGTATAAAACAATGCCCGAACGGGGGGGGGGGTCAGTTAAGTGACGACGACCGAAAGTGACGGACTTTGCGGGTGTTATTGAATCGTGCAGTTTGTACCGGTTGTGTCCAGTTATATTTGTACCTGTGTTATACGTGTTTGTATAGTTTTAATAAATTCTATAGTAATTCCAACGGCATTTTAATTCGAGTCCCGCACTCGTAACAGTATTTATAGATCAATATTTTGTAACGCTGTCCATATAAAGATAGCATAGCCGTTGGAAACTGTTCATTGCCATTCGCAGTCATCACTTCACCAATACATATGGCCAACGTTTGCCGATGTAGTAATCATTATATTTAAACCACAAAAGCATTCTGCTAATCTGCCTAGTTTATATGTGACTCACATCTTTTCACGTATAAACATTCCAATGGCTTCCACTATCCAAACGATAAATGGAATAAAAACCAGAATAGCTCTAAGTAGGATATTAAAGCTTGGCATTTGCATAAATTTTTGTAGCTCCGGAATAAAAATAAACATGTCTCCGGAATCAAAACACTCGTGTTAAATTAAATAATAAACATGAAGTATATTTTATGTTAAGGCTCTAAATCACAGTTGGTTTTTATACTAAATGGGTTCAAGATAACTATCAACATTAACATACATTTAGTAATGAAAATATTTTTAGGGTGGTCTATCCATTACGACAAAACAAAAGTCTTAACAGGTAAATATTCGTAATACAATATTTGACCGCTTATACTTATAGTGTCGCACCATTTTTCTCAGAAATGACTAGTCTTTTTGAAAAAAAAATGCAATTTTATATTGGTATGGTATAAAATAAATAATGGTATTGTGAAATTG
This sequence comes from Dendrolimus pini, assembly GCA_949752895.1. NCBI lineage: Eukaryota > Metazoa > Arthropoda > Insecta > Lepidoptera > Lasiocampidae > Dendrolimus > Dendrolimus pini. The sequence continues at coordinate 8,503,336 of OX457130.1, read as the reverse complement.
AAAAATAAATATAAAATAGAAATAATTACTATACTGTTCATGAGGGATGGAAAATTTGTTTGCAGTGTCAGACACATTGTGGTGTGTAATATAGTTTATTAGTTAACAATTGAAAAATTATATCGATGAGTTTTCATGCCTTTTTATGTAAGTGAATAAGTTGGCTTTAAAAGACGTTAAAAGTATTTACTTAACCCACTTCTGAATAACGTTTGAAAAAAAAAATGGAAATGTAATCAATATAGCATAATGTAACTAATTATTGGAATTAATTAGAAGTATATTGCATTTATTTTGATTTCGGAAAAGTATTACTTTCTATATTATAAATTTAAAGAAATATATCAATTTTGACGTTTAAGATGGAGCAATTTAGTACAAAAATAGATTGCGACGTATATACCTACCGACGTATATACGTGTAGCCTTAATATGCCTTCAAATATTTCATGACATATTTAAGACTGAATGAGAAGCTGCTCTAATGTATAAACTTCGTACACAAAACATTGCCTGATTAAATCTCATTACCGGAGTAAAATAATTTGAATTGTATACTCTACGGCCCTCATGAAAATCTCAACAAAATAAAGTTCGGCGAAAAGTTAATTACATTCCCAACTTGAGAATTGCGCCCCGCATCCCTGTAATACGTTCCTCGTGTAATCTAATTACATGATACGCTGCGTAAGGTGAGTCTTGAATGAACTCGGTCGTTTACTATTCCAATGTAGTAAATTATTAAAGATCCTACATATTTATAAGAGTTGTTTAATTTTTGCAAGAAATAAAAAAATGTAAATTATTCTTTTTTTTTATTTTAGCCAAAAAGTCGAAATAAACCATGCAACGCACTCTTGTTTTTAAATGACTACGACTTGTTTTTAAATGACTACGACATGAACTATATAATATAATGTGACATAAAGTATCGTACGCTTTCCTCCTTTCTGTTCCCTTTTTCTTTCATTTTTTTACGATCATTTGCCGTCAGCAAAACATGTTACGTTTACTTCCATAATTTTCTATTATGGCACAAATAATCTGTTACACCACATATCCTCATGCCTTCCTTCATTCAACACATTCATTTCTTTTTTTTCATCCAATTTAACACTCTTTTTTGCATTCTTAACCATTAATTGCCTGTACAGTAATCCTGTAATCCATTCACAAATACATACTAACTACTATCTACCTATCTGACGTAGGTATGATTTCGTGAAAATCGTTTTTACCCCAATACAATTATCGAAAAAAGAAACTTACATTCACTTTTATAATATTAATAATGTGGGTTAATTTTAAATCATGAGCATCGAAGGCCTGGCCTGTGTCGAATTACATAAGCACATCCATCCGCCCAAGCAGTCTAAATTGTTAAGGGCGATTAAATTATATGACAGTTACCAAGTCGTGATAAAGAATCCCGGGCGTTGTTTGAGAGGCACGCGCTAGGAATTGCACGGCCCACGCCGATATGATTATTCAATAGCCCCATTCCACCGGGATCTAGGCCGCACTGAATGTTAAAGAGTTAAACACCTTACCATAATTTTGTACGAGTGTAGCACGGCAGGTGGAAATTTCAACCTAAATATAAATTTGATAACAAATTCTAGCTCAGCAGGATTTTCAGACTACAATAGAGAGGATATGAAACTTGCAAAGTGCCAAGTGAAGTTGGTAATAAGTCTCATAGAACTAACTAACCGCACCTCTTCCCAAGCGCGACTCTACACCTATCTTTACGTTGTTTATAATAAATTCGCTATCGAATTAATTATAAATCGTAGGAATACACATTATTTATTGATGAAATAATCACAGTATTCACACATTTCTTTGATCCTACTTTATGTCCTTGAGACTAAACCAAACCCCGTAAAGTTTGGCAGACATTTACTTAACAGGAGGATAGCTGAAGAAAAAAATATATTTCAATAAGTCTGATGGTTCCCGCAGGATACTTTCAGAAGTTTACGCAAAAAATCTTAATTAGATTAATACATAAACTTTTGGTAACTTGATGAAAATAAAACACATAATAAATAAATATAACAGCCCACAAACAATCCACTGCTGGGATCAAGCCTCCCACTATTAGGGAACAGACTGTATACCTGCCAAGCTTATACAAGGGCGACTTGGCAGGATTGACACATCGGTTATCTTGATGTGCAGATTTTATCACGTTGCCTTCCTTCACCATTGTTAGCACGTGGTAATTGTAACAATATGCACATTAGGTCAGATAATTGCCTAAGTGGTGTATGAGTCTCGGACGCGTGCGCTAGCCATTACGCTACCAGGACTCGATGAACAAGTAAGTAAATTGTGATAACGAGGAAAAATGTAAACAAACAAATGCATTGTTATACCTCGCGCTTACATAATAAATAAATGGATAACAATACCTTTTGTAATCTTTGATCAGCCTCGTCGAGCCTTTGCCTCGCTTCGTGCAGGGCGCGCTCAAGATCGGTCATTTTCTCACTTTGGGCTGCAATCTGTTCTGATAATACTTGAACTTGTAGCTGCAAACTCTCCTTGTCAGCCTCCAACCGACGCACACGATCTTCCGCATCGTTCTGAAATAAAAATGATGTATGTTAGCTTCCAGAAGTCTACTCCAGAAATAGATAATTTACGAGCTAATTAAGACAGTGCTTTGAAATGTTTTGAAAGATGCCTTGCTAGAGGTTATCATGTTGTATCAACAGATAAATATGTTTTAACATTTATCGAACTATATGCTTTTTATTTTTATATATGTAGGTAGTTTATTGGTCATTATTTTTACTTCATAAACAGGGTGAATTAGTAGTTTAATTAAAAAAAAATTACTCACATAAGTTTTGTTAATAAAAATTATCACGGTATTACAACAAACAATTCTATAAAATGTTTATAAAATATATACATAAACGTCGATTGTTGTGTGTGATTGGCGTTGCAACAATGTTTCAGATATGTTACAACACTAGTGTATACCTTATAGCTTCGTGATGATGTTGGTGGGAGCGAAGGATGCGAAGGCCAAACGCGCTCGTGCATGCAACAAGGCGGAGGCACAGGGGGTCCATGGCACCAACACATCGGAGGCCACCATCCACCTTCAGGCCATCGAAAATGTTCATACGAATTCCAACGTCTTTGAATTTCAGGAGGTGTATCCTCGTTGCATGAACGTCTAGATCGTGTTGACGCACGCGCACTTGCAGGGTGTTGTGGCGGTTTTGTTGATAACGATGACCTACTTTTACGATCACGGTCACTGCGATCTGACGACACTCGTCTGCGTCTGTCAAGACTTGCTCCTGAATACTCATCGGGCCTGGCTTCCATCGAGGTCGTTTCGACTATATCGTCACTCGTGTTTCCGGGTGGCATCCATTTGAAATCATCATCACGACGTGTGGAATTATCTAAACGTCTACTAGGAGTCAAGGTTCGATAATCAGCATCACCGCCACGCGTCTCATATTCCTGCCCATCGGAATCGCCTTCACTGGATGAACTAGAGTCACTATCCGATGATTCCGCACGCTTCCCAGCAATTGCACTTTCGGACCACGCCGTACACTTTACTGTCGCCTCATCTGGGCTATCAGAGTCGCCGCCTGTCATGAAACAATCGATAAAAGAATACGTCAACAAACATACACATGCCTCATGTACGACGCAGACTCACCCATCGGTGAGTACATATAGGAACGCACGGCGGGGTGTACGTAGCCCGCCGCCGTGCATTCCTGATCCTCCTCCTCGAAGGGTTCAGTTAAGTATTCGCAGTCAGACATGAGGCTCTGTAAATGCTATGCGACACTGCGCGACAAGCTTGCGGCGCGAGTCACCTACGTGTCTCTATTTAGAGTTTGGCTAAGTTCCAGTTATACAATACGTCAGTGACTCGGCCGCAGATCGCGAATTACGTACTCTCTTGTGGGGGCGGCTCCTCGCTGGACTGAACGGAAGCTGAGTCGCGTTCCGATGCCTCCGAGGCAGTAGATAAGGGACGTTCGCTACCTCCGGATGCGCGACGTGACCGATCTTCACTGAAGTTCTCCTCTTTTATAGTTTGCACATTTCTAGTTTCAATAACGGCAACTCGCGATTTGATTGGCGGCAGAGGTTTATCCTCGACGCTCGTGCGATCGTGTAATGCCTTTATAGTGGCCGCCACGAGTGAGCCCCCACGGCCGAGCTCACGCATGTTTTACTTCAAAATGAGCAAAGCTTACGCGAGTAGGGCCGACGCCCGCGCCCGGAAATAGATCGGGGTATATGCGCCTGATGCATTCCGGACTACCTTCCCGCTTTGATCCTCAATTTAGTAGTCAAAACAAAAACGTCATCTGTGTTATCATTATGATGTTTAGGTCTCCTCCAACACCATTATGTTATTTACACACCACAAAATATAGTTATGTAATTTCAATTACATGATTACCACATCAAAACCATTAGCACTTACACTGTAAAGTTACGCACAACTCACTGCAAATGCACAATACGTGGTGCACTTACCCACTTCGGTATAGTGTTGATGCCCTCGTAAAGAGAACGGCGTCGATGTCCCCACTCAACGTACTGTTCGTAATTATCAAAGGTATATCCTTCGCATAAGTCTGTCATGTAGATATTCCATGGGCAATAGCCATTCCCATATCTTGGATCTAAATTAACTTGTTCGGCGACAAAATAAGGGTTGTAAGGTAGCTGTGGCGTGTAGAAATATGGAGCCGTGGGTTGCGGTGTTTCAGATTCACCGTTTCTCTTGCGTGTATTCAAACAATCCATACTGTGTTTCTCTCTGTATATGGCAACAAATAAACACAGAAATTATATCATTGCACCTAATTAGACTACAAATGCAATGTAAGTATCTATATGTCACATTGTATATAAACGTGGATTTATGAAGTCTATTTATTGTTTGTGTCTGTTAGAACAGAGAAAGTTTATTTATGGACATTTGTAACTGAAATGAACTAGTATTTCTCTCGCCGACTGGAAAATAAAAAAGCAGCTGTTCCATGGGGATACGACAAAGGCGTTTACTTTGATGTACTACTAAACGAGGGAGAGCACGCTGTGCACGTGCTACGATTCCTAAAATAAAGATAAATGCGATTGTTCAAATACTTTGATCTAGGAGAGAGAAAAATATCACAACCATTCTCAATGTTCTTCTTCATCACGAAACACGTTTTCGTGTTGTAAATGTACCGGATATTAAATAATTATTTAATTGAAATCTATTATCTATAGATGTTAATATATTTTATAGCATAGAGATGCACTCTAAAGAAGGTATCGTTGAGCATATAAAACTTTAATAAATTCATTGGGCAGTATGTATACAACGAAGGGTTCCGTAGAGCTGACCAAAGTTAAAACTGATTTCGTTATTTGGCTCCGAGTTTCGTTATAATATATGATAAACATATTGACATAACTTTATTATGCCTCTAAATACGAATCTTGTGTTGGGTACTTGGGTCGATACTTTTAACGATTGTCAAGAGTTTCACGATTGCGTCATAAAATGAACAGTTGGATTTCGAAGGGTGCGTTTTAAATAAGTTTTCTGAAATAATTTGTCCCAGATGGCTGGAACGGATACGGATTCGTAAAATTATACTGCACTTTTTTCAAACAACTAGAACCTTTCATGTGGCTTCACTCGCGTTATCATGAATCCATTTGTCATCCTATATTCATCGCCGATAAGGCCCCATAACTATACAAATAACTACGTGACAATTATCTTTGAATTTCATGTTGAATGCATAAATAATTATTTACAAATCTGAAAACGGGTTAGTTTGTTTTCTCTGGCTGCAGATATAAACAAGTATTTATGATTCTTAGACAGCTAAGACACTTTTGTTCCCATAAATTCCTGAATCCACGGAATACTTGAGCGACGCCACATGTGGAAGAACCTAGTAATGTAACTTTTTAGAATAATGTCCAACATCTTCGTGAACAACTGAAAATAATAAAAAACGCGACCGCAAGCTAAGCCTGAAGTTGATAGCGTCTGACTAGTTGCCCCATTTGAGGTCGTACGACTAGACTAGCAGAGAACCAACTTTTAAATTGCTTTTATGGAGTAACTTTTTGCAGCTTGCAGCGGATTTGTTCTAATATTCCACGGCATATTTAATCTATCAGTTATGCTGCTTATCTATAATATTATAAAATTCGAAACAGGCCGTTTCTTTATATTAAAGCTATATAAATAAAACCACTTGGAACAGACTATCTAAACGACGGAGAACACAATGCATTTTTTTTAGATTTCTTGTCTGTTTATCTGCTTGTCTGTCTATTGCGGATTCAAGTTAACATTACTGGGCCGATTATAATGCGGTTTTCGCTGATCGACATCAAATTCTTAGACTTAAAATCTGCGCTACTTTTTATCCCGGCAATCCCGCGGGAATTATTCTGGACATAATTTAAAATGGTCAGACAAAAATAAAAATTGAATTCCAATGTGATTTTTTCACTGATCGATAGCAAATTTTATGTAATAAAACGTGTGATATATTTTATCCCCCGAATCCCGTGAGAATTTACCCGGGAGCGGTTTGTAGTTGTTCGAGTTAATAAAAAATAGTTTACGATTTCCGACACACTTTTCACTAAAAACAATAGCTTAACATTCTTTTAAAAATATTACGGTACTTTGTGTCCCGGGAATCCCGCGGAAATGTTAAGTCAGGCGTGGTCGAAGTCACAGGCATATAAATTATAGTTATAATAACAGGCCATAAACCCCGCTGCTGGGCTCAGGTCTCCCACTATCCGGTCGGGCTGGGCCGGGAGCTCGGACAAGGGACGTTAGAGGATCGGACTGGCGTTTTAATGGGTATCCCCTAACTGCGGCGTGGCAATAGCACTTCAGATGTTAGGCGCTAGTGCCAACCCGATCTGGAGAATCCCACACACGAGCCATGACCTTTCCCCCTCGCGCGGCTTATGGTCCCCAGACGGAGATTCTCTGGATTTGTAAGAATTAGGATATTAGGTCAGAAAATTGCCAAGTGGTGAATAAACTAAAATAAATGTATGATTTGCATGCAGGTCATGGTTACTTAAAAGGCTATAAGATACTTTATGTCTATCATTTGAATGTCTTATAACATAAAATCTAAAGAGAAATTCAACACAGGAAAAAAACTCATGCTACGACACCCTTGTTAGGTTTCATACAAAGAGCAAGAGATGCATATTTGACTTTATACAGATGATTTCACAATTAGGAATGACGAAGAACCTGAGAAGTCTACTTCTACGTCAACTATAGTAGAAAAAGTAGATAAAGTAGTAACCAGAACTTACCACTGGGTTGAAGACGATGGATTACAAATATGTTGGTAACACAAAAGATGTCGAAAGGTAAAACTGGATGACACTTAGATTAAATGTTTGATGTTGAACACAATATAATATCACATTACTATTTTCACAAAAACAAAAATACAGCTGTAGAGAATCAACGTTGCGACTGATTGTCACTAACTGCTGCTAAAAATTAGTCACATGCCTTTGTTGCGGCGGCTGAGAATCAACTAAGTGGGACGGAAGATAATAATAAATTCGTTAGTATATTAAATTAAACGGTAATAGACTGACGCCCAAAGCTTGGACTCGTATAATTAATAGTCCGAAACAATCTGTACTGTGTGCTTTATTGCTATGAAACAATTTATAAGTATATAGTAATATCAGTTCATAAACGTCTCACTGTTGGCCTCCTAATTACTGGAAGACTCATCTTTGTCACGCTTATCCAAGGCGGATTGACAAGTTACAGTGAGACGACTTATAATGATTTACTTCGCCGTAACAATATACACGTAAGGACATGTGACACATGACTCCGTCTTTATCATTTACACACGGAACCTCTGAAAATTCATCTATAATATTATAAATTTCTACATAAGCGGTGTCTGTACATTGAAGCTATTTAAAAACAAACATCTGGAATAGACTATATAAACGATAGACAACACGATGCATTTTTTTTTAGATTTCTTGTCTGTTTGTTCGGGACTCGCGTAAAAATTACTGGGCCGATTTCGACGCGGTTTTCACTGATCGATATCAAATCCTTAGACTTAAACTCTGTGCTTTTTATCTTGGGAAACCAGCAGTTTTTCTGGTAATGATTTGAAATAGATAAATTAAAAAATAAGCGAATTCCAATGTGATTTTTTTACTAATTGATAGCCAATTTAATGTAATAAAATACTTTTACCCCGGGAATCCCGCGGGAACTTTCCCGGGAACGGTTTGAAGTTGTTCGAATGCATAAAAAATAGCTTATTCCGAAACATTTTGCAGTAAAACGACAGTTTACATTATATTTCTAAATGCGGTGATACTTTGTGTTCGGGGAATCCCGCGGGAATTTCAAGTCATGCGTGAACGAAGTCGCGAGCGTATCCTAATGTTTTAATAAAAAAATCTAATCTACTTTAAATAGTGTTTACTTTGTTCCAGTATTTGTACTAACGTTAATGTAATTTATTTATAATGAAACACGGATGCCATAGCATACGAGTACCACGGTGTTGCTCTTGTGTATGTAACATCCTAATGGGTACGTATTGCATAAACCGGCAATAATAGAATTTAGGAATACATGCTTTCATTTACAAAGGAACTGGCGCCCCAGTTACCAAGCAATTAATCCACAAGCCACAAGTTTGTATATTCTATAAAAGTAGAGCGTATACTTCTGTATACATTTTAAAAGCTTTTTATATTGCATTTTAAAAGTAACTAGGCGTGTAAAGTGTATTAGTTCGTGTTTCTGGTTTATAGATATTCCCGACAAACGAACATAGAGAATTCATTATTGTACACCAATGGTTCCCAAACTATTTTTTCTAGTAGACCCCTTTACTCTACTCCCTATCTCTTTTCCCTATCTCTCCCTCTCTCGCAACTTCGAATGAGGAAGACGTTCTCAATTCGTCGTGTAAATATATTTTCTTATATATATATATATATATATATATATATATATATATATATATATATATATATAACTTTTTGTTTTGCGTTGGATTCAGTATAGTTTCTAATTGGACCCAATTGGATCAGATTTTATTATTCTATTTATAGAAAGTTTAAAATTTCACCTCGTCTTTCTTAAATGGAATTCATTATTCTGGTCTCCTATTTGTAGCTCGTGGTCCCGCAGATTTTGTTTTCGCTGACGTGGACCTACCCTCAGGAGTCCATATGGCCCACTTTGGGGACCGATCTTGTACACCAACCAATACAAAAAAAATTGAAATGTGTGCTTTCGTTTTTCCACTTGTCCGTTGAAGTTTCACTTCTAATATGTGTCACAGCACACATTTCAATTTTTCGCAGGTTTACTGCAAATTATGATTTGGTTAGGTTAGGTACATTTTAATGGTGTAATACGCTACACACGTACCGACTATTTTTTTACGTCAACAGTTTTGCCGTTCGTTGTCGTTCACTTTTGTTGTGACTTTCGAAAAACTGAACCGTTGGCAAAGTTTTCTTGTTGTTAATTTGTTTCCTTAACAAACTCTTTTTTTTTTACATAGACCACAAATAGTGGCAGTGATACCCAGTCATGTGGAGAGCAGAGGTATAGATAATAAAACTATGTTTTAACGGTTTTAAGCGCGGTAATAAATGTAGTTTTATTATGTATACGAGTACAAGGCGCAAAATGTTAAGAAAATATTAGCAGAGGTATAGTTCGATGCAAACTTAAGTTTGCTTCCATTAATGTCGGCTCGGAACATCGCACATTCCGATGCGCTGAACGCGATTTTAGATATTAGAGGGACGAGGTATATCCTCGCTCGCTCTCTCGCTCGCTTTCTCGTTTACGGGATTTCCCCGGCGCTCGGCTCCCTAGGGCTTCAATAACGCATTCGGAGATAGATAAAGCGCTTTTTAGGGCAACCCAGCTCCCAATTCTATTAAACAACTTCTAGCGCAAAATCTTACGCTTTTTGTAATATGCACATATCGAATTAATTTTAAAGTAAATATATGAATATCTGGACTAATATTATTAAGAGGAAAGATTAGATTGTTTGTTTGCATTGAAGAAGCTCTGAAACTAGTGAACCGATTTGAAAAATTATTTCACTGTTGGCAAGCTACACTATCCCCGGGTGACAAAGGCTATATATTATATTTACAAAAAAGTTAGGGATCCTTACTAAAACTACAATAATGTAACGCAAGGTGTAAAAAATACCTAAAATCGCGTGCATTGCGAAAACTATTGATGATAGAATGAAATAAGTACTACGACTTTGCAGAACACATCATTATCTACAAAAAGTGTCGCGACAGCATATGTCTATTATAGTTATGCCACAAAAAGTGTTCTTTTATTTTTAAAATTTAATTAAAATGCCGCCGCTAGAAAAGGCTCTTTATTTGTATTTTGGTATTAATCCTTATCAAAATAAATTACTTCATATTCAAGACTGCTTCAATACCTTTATATAACTTTTTGAATTATTCAATTCGGACATTCCATTCGAAAGATATCACGAGTTTAAAAATGTAAGTATTAGACCACGTGACTGTGACACCTTTTCGTGAGCGAAAAATCGTAAGACCCCCCCCCCCCCCCCGGTCTATATAGAAGTTTCACTTCAATAACTTACAAACTTAACAACTATATTTAATAGAGTTCAAAGGGTTTCCTTATCCGTAAATAGTAATGTGTAACAAGCATATATTACGAATAAATTTAATTGATAACAGTTGCCTTGATATGCAATTATATTGTGTGACTACTCACAATATATTAATAAATACATAAGGAAATACATTGTTTTTGTTATTACACCTGTTTTCCAAAGAGGTAAGCAGATACAATAGATCTCCACTTGCTACAATCTTAGCAGATACCTTTCGTTTCATTTTCAAACACACTTTGTTTAAAATGTTTGCGATTTGCCACTGCTTGCTGTTGTACCGTCCACCATAGTAACACAAGTTGTCCGACCCAAAAATTGTGATTCACAAATAAATGTGAATGTATCCTTGACAAATACTATACTTACTAACACCTGATGTCACATTTTTACGTAATAAAATGTAAGTCACAACGTGCGAAACTCGGGTCGACACCCTCTCATCTTAGTGGGCGGCAAATGGACTCTCGGGCGGGTGATGAAATATAACTTGTTAACGATAATAATACACTGCTCCACCATTTCATTATTGACTGTTGTTATAACAAAAAAAAACGAAACAATGTTGTTTATAAGCAATGATTTTTAGGTTTGCAATAAAACTCGATATACTGATTTCGATTATTGTAACCGAACAGTACTGTACACATTTTTAACATTTCTGAGGCACGCATATACTTGTATGTCACTTATGGCGCCTCTCCTCGTAGTTAATTGCCGCAGTAATCATATTAATATGCTGATACAGATATGCTTCGCTTGCATATCTGTGGTAAAGGCCGTGAAGAAGGAAGAAATATAAAAAATATCCAAACTTACAATAGTTATGTTAGTATGGACGAAAAGATAAAAAAACCACAGCACTGGTATTGTGCCTACTTAAGCGATGATAATCGACCTACCATTACTAATTCCATTGGATTAGATACATATTACATAATGTATCGAACCTTTGTAAAATATATACATCATCCATTTACCATCAAAAATAAAAATTGGAAAAGGTGAAAAATATATATATTCTCAAGGAAATTGTGGAAAAGTTTTCCATCCTGATACCATCTGTATCCGAAAGCTTTGTTACAGAAACGGACAGTTTGACAGGTCTTTAATACTTATTTGTTTGGTAAATTAAATCTTATTACATTATTCATCTTACAATCAGATATCATGAAGGTTTCGATTAAACTGCTTGCAGAATAAGTAGGTATAAAGCTGTTACTTAGCCAAGTAAGTACGAGAAGTGACAAAAGATTATGGTTAGTAAAAAGAGGAGTGTTAGGTCATAACTTAAAGGACTTAAACAAGAAATTTTACTCAGGAATCGAGTTCAAATTTGTTTGAATTGATTAAGAAGATGATTTTTACACGTCGTTTTTCGTTGGAACAATTTTATAATTATTATGCATACATTTTTATCTCGTTCTTTCACTATTAAATTTTATTGTAAAACCTGATATTTGGACAGAAAGTGATCTAAGTGTTATTATTCAATTTAACTGTTATTATTTAATTTTACTTAGCTGGCCATTCATAACATCGCAATAAAAACTTACTTAAACCCATCTCTGTATAATCTATATATATAACAGAAAGTCGTGTTAGTTACACTATTTATAACTAAAGAACGGCTGTAACGATTTGGTTGAAAATTGGTTGGGAGGTAGCTTAGAACCAGGAGACGGACATAGGATACTTTTTATCCCGTTGGAACAGGTAGGTGACGCTGAGATCGGGTTCTAGAACCCTCCCAATCACCTGGACCGATTTTGGTGATTTTGTTTTTGTGTGTTTGAGTGGGTTCCCGGATATTTTAGAATCGGAATTAGAACCGGTAGGTGGCGCTGGGAGCGGGTCCTAGATTTTAATTTTTTCAGAACAGGACAACGTCTGCCGGGGCCACTAGTATTTAATTAATCTTTTATTTTATTTAAACAACACAACACAATATCTTCTTAATTACCTCTCATTTAAATATTCTTGGACGCTTATATATAGGATTTTTTAGATTTCGAATAATTTGTATTTAAACATATTAATATTATTACAAACAAACTGATTATTTTATGTAACCAGCAGAAGGCAAAATGTAAATTTCAAGGGGGAACTACTAACTGTCTGTATATAGAACATGTTTTAACAATAAGGTAATAATGAGCGACTCGACAGAGGCGACGGAGGCGCTCTGAATTTTAAATTACTGTTTGCACAAACGAATCCGCTGAGCCAACCGTAAACGGGACCGTAGGCATAGGGTACGCAACGACGCTATATTCCAATGTAGATTACCACTATAACTATTCTTAATCTAGCAAAATACACAAGATACTTATGTGGAATAAAATTTTATAATTTTACTAGTTGATTAATGTTTACCAGGCCACATATAACCGCAGAAATATCTCCGAAAAAGATTTTTTTATTGTACGAGTTCAGCAGACAAACAGACTGCCAACCTGATGGAAAGCGGTTGCCATCGCCTATTGACACTTGCAATATCAAAGGTGCTACAAATGCGGTCCCTGCCTGTTTAAGGGTTAGTAAAACCTACTAATGCCGGAATACAACTCAAGGTTATTATGGCGGCATACTCTAAACCAGGGGTGGTAGCCGTTCAGACGGGCAAATACCCTACCGCCTGGCTGTGGGTTGTTTTGTCGCTTCTTATGACAGGCAGCCTGGCCGCAGGAAATTGTATTCATTCTTCGTAGAATTGGCTTTGGCTGAAATGGAAGTTATATCTATAATACATAACGCAATAGTCCGCAAATAATGATCAGATATTGCGTAGCCTTCTCTACAGCTAATCTAAATAGGCTATATTGTATGCTATATCTAGATGCGGACTATAAGAGCGATACTAAATGTTATTATAGAGTAGGATATGCGCACTACTTCATCCTCGCTAGACTTGAAATTCCCGCGGGATTCCCGAAACACAAAATATCGCAATTTAAAAAAGAATATAAGCTATCGTTTTAGTAGAAACTGTGTCGGAATAAGCTAATTTTTATGCATCCGAACAACTTCAAACCGTTCCCGGACAAATTCCCGCGGGATGACCGGGAAAAAAATATCACACATTTATTGCATTAAAGTAAAAAAATCACATTGGAATTAGATTTTTTTTAATCGGGCCATTTTAAATAATACCCAGAAAAATTCTCGGGATAAAAAGTAGCGCAGAGTTTAAGTCTAAGAATTTGCCGTCGACCAGTTAAAACCGCATCCAAATCGGTCCAGTAGTTTTCACGTGAATCTCGAACAGACAGACAAAACAAAATGACAAACAGACAAGAAATGTATGAAAAATTGCATTGTATTCTATGGCGTTTATATACTCTATTCCAGTTGTTTTTTTTAATAGCTTCAATGTACAGTCACGGCATGTTTAGAATTTTATAATATTATAGACAGATAGGTTATAAATAGATTTAATCATATGGAATTAAAAAAGACATGTATTTTTTAACTTATATCTCATTGGATATGAATCATATTATATTATCATTTATCACGTAATTATTCGTACGTTCGAATATGACGACGTATCACAGACCTATGCGCTGTAGCATTTCACGACGACTTAAGTATATTGTATCATTGTAATATAAATAGGGACAAAACAAAGTTAACGTTATTATATCAGCGATATACTCGTATGTCATAGAATCAATAGGTAGAACGACGGAGATACATTCTAATAATCTATATATGTATAAAAAACAAAGTCGTGTTAGTTACACCATATGTAACTCAAAAGCGGCTGGACGAATATTTGTGATTTTTGTGTTTTTGGAATTGTCATCGTCCAGAACAGAATAAGTATTAAAATATGATATTTATCAATAAAAAATATCATAATAAAAACATCAGTCACAACATCAGTCTAGTCATTTATTTGTTATGATCTTTGTCGGCCGATTTCGGCAATGGTGACTGCACCTAAACTCATTTTCATTATTTTCTGTGTGTTCAAGTGGATTCCGGGATGATTTAGATTCACGATGAGACCCGGTAAGTGGCGCCGCTGAAAAGCTCCTTAACGGTGGGACCGATTTTGATGATTTTTTGTGATTTTTCAAGTAGATTCGAGAATGGTTTAGATTAACAATTGGTCTCGGTTGATGGCGCTGCAATTGTTTCTATATTCTTATTTTTTAAGGACCAAGACAACGTCTGCGGGGTACAGCTAGTAGTTTATAAAAATTAAATCGGAACTAGTGTTATTTATTGTCAACTAGAAAATTGACCTTTAGCGTGTAAAAAGTATTTCTCAATACAACGCCTCGTTAGAAAGTTTACGCTTAACTTCCCAGACACCTTCATTAATGCCAAAGGCTGCTTTCGATTTAAAGCTTGTTTATTGGGAAAATATATTAATATACGCCTACTTCAAGTATAAACAAACGTTGGCCCCTTTCAATATTAAAATGAAAAAATAAATTATAAGACATTTACAAATGCGACTCGGTTTTAGACAAATCTAATATTTGCTTTCATCGACATAATGTGTACATATCTCAACTTGTTCAGAAACGTGCATGAAAGCAAATCGAAACAATCGTTCTGTTCGATCGGAATATCAGGGTATGCAATAACAATTCACAACACATTTGCTCGTGAACAAATTGCTACAATATTGATTCAGCCTACTGAATCCTTTTACTGTGCCAAATTCAATTGAGGGGAATCCGTACTTTAAGGACATTAATTAATAACGATAGAACATTTTTTATATGAATTTAACTTATTTTTAGCGTCATATGAAAAACATATTTCATTGCTCTATTTCTTACTTATTTGAATATGTTTTAAAATATCAACCTAATTTTGATATAGACTACAAATATCTAGTCTGTATTACAAAATCAGGAGGAAAATAGGGAAGATTCTCATGTTATGAGGAGAGATACAAATCCTGTAACACACAGAACGTTTTTTTTTCAGCTTCCTCCATAGATTCCATCATAGGTAACGATAGAGGCTTTCTATAATTCTTTTTCTCTTATCTTTTTCTTCCTCCAAACATATACTTATTATCTATTACAGGTTTTGTTATATCTATTTCATGTTTTACTTAAACTAATCTCATTTCTACTTTTAACAATGCTTATGTCTATTAATTTATGCTATTTCTTGATATGATTTTCTATCTATATATCTGTCTATATCTACACGACTTCTATGGCTATCCTATGGCTACTTAGTTTTTCTAATTATAAATTAACGCTAGCCGACACAAGATTGGATTAAACAAAACAGTTACAAGAATTTACGTATGTGAAAAAGAAAGAGAGATAAATTAGGCAAAGGATGATTTGTGGTTTTAAAGACGTATACTAGAATAAAAGAGTTTGGGAAAAGGTGAAAAGAAATAGATAGATTAGTGACCCGGTCTTTACATGTATATTGGTTTGGCTAAGGTTTCAACCTTAGCTAAAACTGAAGGTATTTTTGAGCTTAATTCAATTCTAATTCTATGTTAGATCAACTGGCTATTATTGACGTATGTAATACAGAAATGCAGTGCAGAACAAGTTCTGGACAGTGTATTCTAAGCTATAAGAGCATAATAAGTTGAGCAAATTTATGAATATCCGATATATTTAAATTACTGTTATCATACAGGGAAAATAACAGTTACATAATATATTTAATGAACAAATCAATTGGTTACTGGAATTGGCAGCAACGATCTTGTGGAGAAAATGTTGGCGGGCATCGGAAACACAACGCAGCCTACTTTCACGGCTGTCGCCCTGATGAGGCCATTGCCGAGGGCGACATGAAATGACCTTTTGCTACACCCTCCCCGTTTATTTTATTCATATTGTTTTGACACTAATTAAAAAATTGTACACTCATCAGTACATTATTATCTTCTTCGTGCAGGAAGCGAAAAACAACAATGATTTCTGCGGCCGGGCGGCCTATTGTAAGAGGCGACAAAACAACCCACAGCCAGGTGGTAGGGCAACGACTAGATGGCTACCACCCTTGATCTAGAGTATGCCTCCATAACAAAACTGAGTTGTGTTCCAGCATCAGTAGCCAGGTTCCAGTTTCTTCTTCAAGGCCGGCAGCACATTGGCAGCCTCTGGTTTTGCTAATGACCATAGGCGGCGATAACCACTTTCCATCACAGTTGGGTCGTCAGCCAAGCACAGCACTTTAGCAAAAAAAAAATTTATTGGATGCATTTTGTATTTTCACCTCTTAGATTAAAATGGGTTATGTTATAAGTTTAAAGCAGCTTTTGAGCTTTCTTACATATAAACTCTTTAGGTATTAAGTACTACTTTTCATTTATTATACAAGATAACTTTCAATTCCTTCCTTAACCTTCCTGCATCATCAGGATGTCGGTTTTCGGCTGTTGCAAAAAATTACTGGCTGTGAAGGGACTTAACACCATTGGTTGAACATTCTTTAAGTTTTCCTACCATTTTGACGTTAAAAATGTGATGTCAAAATACTTTTCCGTTTTAAAAATGTTATTAATAAATATTTATAGTTGTAAATACAATAATGAAACATTTAACTCAAAACCCTAATCCAGCTCACTTGCGGACTAACGAGATAACCATGATCAATAAACCAATAATGCCCGTAATATTCACAGATTCCCGGCAACCGCACCAGATCCCGGTACAGCGGTTATATAAAGGCCGCCAACCAATACCGCTTGAAAACAATTTATTAACGACTAAGTGCTTTTCATTTCTGTATTTTATTTATTTTACAGTTTCACTGCCATCCGCTTTGATAGCATATACAACAATGATTATTGGCCCCTTATGTCAGACACGATTCTAAGATAAATAAAGATTTTTATACCACCTTAAGTTTTTAGCTTCGGCTTGTATTGATAATGTAACGTAGCCAGAAGTCATGTTTTTACAGATCTAAAGAAAAGGCAGATTAAAGCTCACGGTCTAGAAGTACACATCTAGATTTAACATAACAGATATCCTGTAAGTATTGAGGCATTTTCCAGAGCTTGAGGCGCTTACAAGGTCGATTTATCAATTAAAACGATTCATTGCTCAAATTTTACTTAAAATTGACTGTCCACTTGAGGCTTCAATCGTAAGACTTGGGAGCGGTTGTAATAAAGCAATTAGAAATATGAATTCCATTTTAAATCAATATAATCGGATTCCCTGTCGGCGATGACATATTTGCAATATTGTGGTCGCAATAAGTTAGTGGGGAATTTCAGATGGTAACCGTGGGATGGGGGCTCAGAGAAATTCTAATTAGCGCTAATGGAACGCGCGTTCACGTGAAACTAGTCTGCACCTAGACCACCGCACTGCACTGTAAAATTAATGTCGTCAAACTTTTAAAGTGCACCAAGTAATATTATAAAATCAATTTAGCAAGGAAAGAGGCAAATGTATAAAAGAAATACGACACAATCACTAAAAGCGCTGAGATATTGATTACATATGAATAAGAAACACACACTAAAGAAAGTACTGTAATGAAGCACCCTGAGTAACTTTAGAGATACATCGATATCCATCAGAGGACAGTGATTACAATTATTTCTGAGGTACTATATACGCATTTGATGTACATGAATGAATAATGGCTCTTAATTTAAACCTCTCACATGATCTCAAACGCTTATCACACGCTACGTCTTTAAACTAGAGAATGTAACAGAAGTCTATAATTGTCTTATTACTAAGCCCGGGGGCTGGGCCCGGCTTCCTTTTTTCAGAGGAACTGACGGTCTTATGCTAGTCAAAATGGTGGATTTCGAACATGGTTAATCTCAATGTACAGGTTATCAAACAGCACGTTGTTATTGTAAAAATACTTACGTCAGAATAGAAAAACTACATAAGCGAGGCGTGATCCATGGCCAAGATTCGAACTTGACGTGACTACTACCCGAACTACTGACTAATTTGGATAAGATGTATCTTCTTGCCATTGAGCCACCAGGACTCACTGTAAATAACCAAAGGACATAGTTTAAAGCAAATCCTATAACAAGTTCTTTTGACAGAACGTTTGATATTTAATCAAACTGGAAGTAAATAAACCCGAAAACTTCCTCACAGAGATGTAACGGAGAGGGCGCTATATAAATCCAAATTCCATCTAATCACGATCAAATAATATAAGTTGTGGGCTGCTTATATATTTCCTTATAACTTATCTAATAGAAATCAAATGTTAAAATATAATTAATGAAAATCATAACAAATGAAATTTTCCATTAAACAGAAACTGTTAAAACCGAAAAATAGTGACTATAGTTTGAAAGCTATGTAGTATGTTCAGTTCAAGCGAGGTTAGCTACCCCCGGTACTGAGGCATGGAGGCGGCAATGAATGGCTGAGTGGTGCACATTGCATACAGGACCCATTCAGGAGTCTCGTTCAATGCTGGTCAGTAAACAAGGTCCTTTCATCGCATGCGTGTCACCTGGTAGCCTAGTGCACACTATCCTGCGCCATCTAAATAAAAGATCGGCCACAAGCTGGTGCATATATCATTCATTCTATCATCTTTCCGACGGTGTACATCTACAAAAAGATATAACCAACGAAGCAAGTATGGTAGTACCGTATATAGGAATATTTATAATTTTCCCTTATCAGTACCTAAGCTTTGGTTCATGAAAAAGCGGAAGTGAACCTTAATGTTACACTAGCCAAACTCATAAATGTATTCAAGCAAATAAATAAAATTTCATAATTATATAACAAAGGAAGTAATTTTATTATGAACGACCGCCTATCTCGAAGACAAGTACACAAAACAAACCACAGGGACGGGCGGAAACAGGAAAAGAAAAAAAGAAAATTCTATTAACACGGTCAGTCCTGAAGTAAAAATATGTTATTTTTGTGGTGACAAGTATAAAGTATAATTTTTTATTATTTAATGACGCAAGGTCGTGTGACAGACAAAGTTGAAAAGCACACACACAATCGATGTCGCACGATTGGTGATGAACCATTAAAACAGATTTATTTTTTCCGGGACCAAAATACCCAAAACCTTTTCAATATAAACATAATAAGTACACAAGTACAGAGAATATTGTGTCCCTTTATATCACAATGTTGTTGTGACACTCATGACACGTTCAATGAGCCGAAAAGGTAGCAATAGATAGACAAACGGTTGCTACCCTCACCTCAGCCGTGACACATGTCACTTGGCTGAAAGATAAGCATTTAAAGTTATGTTATTATGAAGTATTATGAACTCATGTTGTCAATAATAACAAAAACGTATACCTGTTAACAATAATAGCCTCAGCACTTTGACAATAAAGTACACAGTTTTTAGGATTATTTCATGTAAAAGTGATTTTTTGACTTCTAATCATGAAATAATCTGAATAAATTACTAGACATAGGACTTCCTTAAAAAAACGACATATATTTCTGTCCCCCACTTTCCTTATCTAACTCCATCACTGACCTTGTTTCGTAGATCATCAGTCTACCACCGGGTAGACACTTACCAAAGTGTTCTACAGTACATTTCTAGAGACGCGGTTTCGACTACAGGAGTCGTTTGATCTATCTGCGATCGGATGCTACGACCTTATTACCACTCCATTTGCTAATTTTACGAACTACGTGGTTATTTTACTTTTGATACGGATATCCTGATTTCGGCTTTTTTTTAAATATAGACCAAACAGCTCGATGAAGGACTTGTGAATCTGCAGATAAATCCCGCCGTCAATATTCCAGGTTTTGATCCTGCAGGCCATTAGTAGCATACATTGCTCCTATTGTGATAGAATTTAGATTGTCACGTAAGCTAGCCATATGCAAATAGATAGAGCAAATGAAAAGCAATTACCATATAAATTGTACGGGCGGTGAACAAGTAAAATCTTATTAATCGAATAGGTAGACTTTCGTTCCCCACTCCCACTTGAAAGGTGTCCCGTTGAACAGTTAACTAAGTTTGCTTCGTGAACCATCAGCGTTCCGATATGCTTTGAATATTCAACATTTTAGTGCGACCGTTGGAAATTCACTTCATTTTCAGTAGCAAATGTTTGATCAGGGCTGTATTAATTTAAAACTGAAGTTGTTTGAATATTAATCCTATGAATCTAGGTCAAGAGTCGTCAAGTGCGGTTTTTTGGGACTATGGGAGTAATACCTAACTCTCCCAAATATTAAATAACGAAAAGAAAAATATCATAATTTGAAACGTCACCGAAGTCAACTCACCTCTTTATAGGGAATGGCGGTATCCGTTTATGAGTATGTGTGGAAGACAGAGAGAAGCTAGAGATGCTTGCAAGGTTTTAGGGGACTATGTCATCAAAGCACTTCTAAACTATAAAGTTTGTCATATTGATTTGTATTATTAGCACAATTTTATAGAATACTATCTGTACCCGGCAGACGTTGTCCTGCCTTTAAAAAATAAAAATCTAGAACCCGATTCCAGCGTCATCTACCGGGACCAAATGTTAATCTAAACTGTTCTCAAATCCACTTGAACAAACAAAAAATGTTATCAAAATCAGGCCCAGCGTTTAGGAGGAGTATCGCGGCACCGCCTACTGGGTCCAATCGTTTATTTAAACCATTCCGGGACAAACTTCAAGACATACAACAACAACAAAAAAACACCTAAATTCTGGTACCCGATTGCAGCGCCGTCTACCTGGTTCAAATTAAAATCTAAATCATCCCAGTAGAAAATTATAAAAATACTAATATCGCTATTAAAAAATAGGGGTTGATCGTAGAGGGTTGAAAATTTAGGGTTGTATGTATTTTTAATGCTGTATCATAAAAAAATAAAAAGATTGTCTAAAAATTTAAAAAAATACGGGTGGACTACCCTTAACATTTAGGAGGATGAAAAATAGATGTTGTCCGATTCTCAGACCTACCCAATATGCACACAAAATTTCATGAGAATCGTTCAAATTAAAATCTAAATCATCCTAGTAGAAAATTATAAAAATACTCATATTGCTATTAAAAAATAGGGGTTGATCGTAGAGGGTTGAAAATTTAGGATTGTATGTGTTTTTTAATGCTGTATCATAAAAAAATAAAAATATTTTTTTTTATCTAGAAGTTAAAAAATATATATTTAGAGGTGGACTATCCTTAACATTTAAGGGGGTGAAAAATAGATGTTGTCCGATTGTCAGACCTACCCAATATGCACACAAAATTTCATGAGAATCGTTCAAATTACTAAAAAATAAAAACTTCGTTTTAAAAAAACCGACTTCATAAAATAAAAAACTAAAATGTATAAAATAACTTATTTCTAAAGCTATTATTATTCATATATAATATCTAAAACATCTTAAAGTCGGTGCTTAGTAATTTTCAAAATATAGTAATTTTTATGTTTTACTTTGCACCGACTTCAAGATGTTTTAGATAATATATATTAATAATAATAGCTTTAGAAATAAGTTATTTTATACATTTTAGTTTTTTAGTTTTTGAAGTCGGTTTTTTTAAACGAAGTTTTTATTTTTTATTTGTTACTTTTTAGTGTTTAGCTATGTATGGGTGGACCTACGAATGGTGCCGCGCTTCTTAAAAAATATAGGTCCCAAGAACCGGGAACAAAAAAATGTTCGTAAAATGAAAACTACTGGGCCAAACTATGTCAAATTTTTAGGGGACCACATGGCAGCTATTCCGCGACGAACAAAAAAGAATCACGTAAATCGAATCATAAATCTCAGAGTAATCGTTGTACATATGGAACGGAGTGAAAATTATTTCCATGAAAAATGTTCATAAATGAAAACTACTGGGCCAAACTATGTAAAATTTTTTGGGGACCAATTGGAAGCTATTCAGCGTCGAACAAAAAAGAATCACGTAAATCGGATTATAAATCACGGAGTAATCGGCGAACATACATTTTAAAAAAAGCAAATAAAATAAAATAAATAAAGATCCCGACGAATTGAAAACCTCCTCCTTTTTTCGAAGTCGGTTAAAAATCTAAATTATCCCAGTAGAAAATTATAAAAATACTAATATCGCTATTAAAAAATAGGGGTTGAACGTAGAGGGTTGAAAATTTAGGGTTGTATGTATTTTTTCATGCTGTATCATAAAAAAATAAAAATATTTTTTTTAACAAAATATTTAAAAAAAATTTAGGTGTGGACTACCCTTAACATTTACGGGGATGAAAAATAGATGTTGACCGATTCTCAGACCTACCCAATATGCATACAAAATTTCATGAGAATCGTTCAAATTAAAATCTAAATCATCCTAGTAGAAAATTATAAAAATACTAATATCGCTATTAAAAAATAGGGGTTGATCGTAGAGGGTTAAAAATTTAGGGTTATATGTATTTTTTAAAGCTGTATCATAAAAAAATAAAAATAATTTTTTTTATCAAAAAATTAAAAAAATATATTTAGGGGTGGACTGCCCTTAACATTTAGGGGGATGAAAAATAGATGTTGACCGATTCTCAGACCTACCCAATATGCATACAAAATTTCATGAGAATCGGTCAAGCCGTTTCGGAGGAGTTTGGTAACTAACACTGTGACACGAGAATTTTATATATAAGAAGAAACTATTTTAATGTGTTATTTTACTTTGTTTATTTTATTATGTTACTTATAAACGGTAGTTTAAGTGGTTATTTCAAATGGAAATTACGCCACATTCACTCGTATGTGGGCTTGCTACAAAAGAATGCACGTCTTTCACGTCACAGTACGAATGTACCAAGGAAGTGCAATTAGTTCCCTTCCGTACACATGTTCCCAGAAGTCTTTAAAATAAAAGCCTTGCCGTCATGTGCTTCGTGAAAACACCTGAGTCCATATTACATATTTTAACTTTGAGTAATAAGGGTATAGATTTTTTAATTTATGCCTGTAACAAATGGAAAAAATGAGTGATTCTCGAGCGACTTGTTAATTGAACGTCGTTATAGGTAAATGGCACAAGACTACTTGCACAAAGGGGAAGTCTCAGCGCCACGCATAACGGATCTCTCCAAATCCACCCTCTATAAACGACCTTGTGAAAATAGTTAGCTCACGAGATGTTGTACGTCATTTTGTTTTTTTATCACCCGTCTGGATGGCTACCACTTCTGGTCTAAAATATACGGTCGTAAGAACCATAAGTTATATTCCAGCATCGGAGGTCAGGTGCCCTTTTCAAGACCGGCAGCATATTGGTAGCACGTTTGTTGTTGCAAATGTCCATAGACGACGATAGCCAGTTTCCATCAGGTGAGCCATCAACCTGTCAGCTGTACTCCCTCAACCAAAAAAAGGCGACATACCTAATAGAAAGAGGTTACCGCTTTTATGGACGTTTGCATCACTGGGAGCATAAACAAATATACAAAAAGTCTTTCTTAAATAACCCTACATCATAGGGCAAGGCAAAAACCTGGACAAAAAGTTCCCTGCAAGTTCTTATTGTGCACGATATAAGCTTTCTATCGAACCGTTGCGGATTTAAGCGTAGTTGCTCAAGGAAATGATGGTGCACAATTGAAAATTCCACCTATGGCGAGCAATGCATTTGTGGAATTTAAGTGTTGGTATAAGATTAAACAGGTCACAGCAATATTCCCAGTTGTACCAGCTAGTGTTTGTCGAATATCCTTAGAACATTGCCCTGTAATAACCATAAGATCATAATTGTTTGCTTACTGTGTATTAAGCAAACAATTATGATCAAACAAACAATTTACCGAACGACTGTCAATTTGTAGCCCAATCTAGCATTTATTTTCTAACTCTTAGCATAATAAGCTTTTTTTAGCATTTTTCACGTATCGTTTTGGTACTTACTGTAATATTGAGTCCAATGTCAGGGTGTAGTGATTATTGATTAAATTTGTAATCGAAATCGATATGATAATACGATTACACAGATAATTTCAGACAAAAATCCGTTTATAAAAAGTACTCTGGTGTTTAACAGTTCACTTTGCACAAAAGTATTCTATTTCATACCAAATTCTTTCGGTCTTATTCAGATTGAGTTAGAATAAGTTTCTAAGCTTCTTTAAAAACCTTTAAAAGGTCTACAAACTTACACTAACTCAATATGAATAAGACTGTTTGAATACAACAAATTATTTATCTGACTTTTCAGGTCTCTGTTTCTAAATTGATTTATTTCTTTAAATATTTGTCTATTAAACTAAGAATATTCAATAACATTACTCACCAATGCCACTGTATTATTGTTCTGTTGAAGCCATCGCAGTATTGCACTTGCTGTGGTGAAATCGGGCCGTGGTGGCGGTGGCACGGCATGTTGTAGGGAGGAAGCCAACTGCTGGGCCAGTTCTAGGGCTCGAGCGCGGGCCACTCGCCCCGGCCCGGTAGTCGTCGTGCCTCCAGACCCTGTTCCACCCGCCTCTGAAACATTAATATTCAAAATTAAACATCTTTTATTTTATTGGTATAATACTACAGTTCAATAGTTACCATAGTTGCAGTTTATTGTTTAGATTAATTTTTACGTTACGTTATTGTATCATTTTTATATGCAAGGCATAGTGCAAAGCAAATCATTTATTTGCTCTAAAACATACCAAACAAAACAAAACCAATATGTACATAAATAATACACATACTACGTAAAGCTCGCCAATATTTTGTGTCTTTATAAGTAACTAGTTTACCCCGCGGCTGCACCGCGTGTTAACCTCTAGTGCGTGTCTCTTGTTTATAGAGCACGCGCTACAGGTTATATTTATTATATTAAATTTTTATGTATTTGCCCACGGAAGATTCACTTCATTTTATATCGCTAATTATACCATCTCCCGTCTATCTGGAAACAACATAAATTACAAAACTTGAACAAAATGGCCAAAATGACGGAATAGGCAAAAACTACCAAAAAGGCCAAAATAATCAAAATGGTCAAAACGACCAAAAAGGCCAAAATAATCAAAATGACGGAATAGGCAAAAACGACCAAAAGGTCAAAATGACCAAAAAGGCCAAAATGACCAAAAAAGCCAGTGACCGACATGGCCAAAATGACGGAAGAGGCAAAAACGATCAAAATGGTCAAAATGACCAAAAAGGCCAAAATGACCAAAAAGGCCAAAATAACCAAAAAAGCAACAATGACAGAAATGACCAAAAAGGCCAAAATAGTCAAAATGACCAAAACGGCCAAAATGACCAACATGGCCAAAATGACCGAAAAGGCCAAAGTGACCGACTTGGCCAAAATGAGTAAAAAGGCTAAAATAGCCAAAATTACCAAAAAAAGCCAAAATGAAAAGCATCCCTTGTCCACCCTCATTATTTAATTTACCTACGTACCGAATTTCAGCCAAATCGGCCCATTAGTTCTTCCGTAAAAGCATAACAAACAGAAAGACAAATATATTTTTATCCCGGAAACTATCCCACTTTTCGGGATAAAAACTATCCTGTGTTCATTCTCGGCATCGAATATATATATATATATATACTGAGTTTCAGCCAAATCGGTCCAGTAGTTTTTACGTGAAAACGGAACAGACAGACAGAGTTACTTTCGCATTTATAATATTAACTAGAGTTTAACCCGCGGCTACGCCGCGTGCTTCTTGTTTGGAGAGCAGGCATATACAGGTATATACATAATACAGGTTACATTGTACTAAGTTTTCATGTTAGTGCTATTTGCACTGGGAAGATTAATTTCATTTTATAACTCTCCCAGCTTCCGGCATGAAAAGTGTTTATGTCCATTTTCCGTATTAAAATTACATTTAAACAAAATTACAGCAAAACCGATCCAGTATTCCTAGTAGTTTTCCGTGAAAGCTTAACGGAAAGACATATCGAGTTACTTTGCATTTTTATAGACGACGAATTGTTATATCTATAAACTTGAGAAATTATTGGTCTCATCCAAACTTTCATTCTTCTATGTAAACTACATAATAGACAAAAATAATGACTAAAAGGACAAAAAAGACGAAAAGGATAAAAAGGACAAAAAGGGCAAAAAGAGACAAAAAGAACACAAAGGGCAAAAAGGACAAAAAAGACGAAAAGGATAAAAAGGACAAAAAGACACAAAGGGCAAAAAGGACAAAAATACAAAAAGGCAAAAGGGGTACCAAAAATGACAAATAGGACAAAAAGAGCAAAAGGAAAATAAGGGTAAAAAGGACAAACGGCAAAAAGGACAGAAAGGACGAAAAGGACAAAAATACAAAAAGGGCAAAAGTACAAAAAGGACAAAAGTACAAAAAAGGCAAAAGGGCAAAAAGTACAAAAAAGGCAAAAGGGCAAAAAGTACAAAAAAAGGCAAAAGGACAATAAGGGTAAAAAGGACAAAAGGGCAAAAATGACAAAAAGGGACAAAAAGGGCAAAAAGGACAATAAGGGCAAAAATGACAAAAAGGGCAAAAAGGACAAAAATGACAAAAAGGGCAAAAGGGACAAAAATGACAAAAATACAAAAAAGGCTAAAAGGGCAAAAAGTACAAAAATACAAAAAAGGCTAAAAGGGCAAAACGTACAAAAAAGGCAAAAGGACAATAAGGGCAAAAAGGACAAAAGGGCAAAAAAGACAGAAAGGGCAAAAAGGATAAAAAGGCACAAAAATACAAAAAGGCTAAAAGGGCAAAAAGTACAAAAATACAAAAAAGGCTAAGGGCAAAAAGTACAAAAAAAGGCAAAATGGCAAAAAAGGCAAAAGGACAATAAGGGCAAAAAGGAC
Source organism: Dendrolimus pini (assembly GCA_949752895.1). Classification (NCBI taxonomy): domain Eukaryota; kingdom Metazoa; phylum Arthropoda; class Insecta; order Lepidoptera; family Lasiocampidae; genus Dendrolimus; species Dendrolimus pini. Next base: position 8,475,903 of record OX457130.1, on the reverse strand, counting down.
AAAAGGGCAAAAAAGACAGAAAGGGCAAAAAGGATAAAAAGGCACAAAAACGACGCAAAGGGCAAGGACGAAAAGGACAAAAAAAGCAAAAAGGGCAAAAGGACAAAAAGGGCAAAAAGGACAAAAGGTACAAAAAGGACAAAGGAGGCAAAAGAGACAAACAGGGCAAAAGTAACAAAAAGGGCAAAAAATACAAAAAGAGCAAAAGGGAAGTAAGGGCAAATCGGACAAAGTTGACCAAAATGATGCAAATGGAAAATAAAATAAAAAACCTATCCCACTTTTTGGGATAACCTTTACATTAATCTATCCCATTATCCGGGATAAAGGTATCCCTTGTCCACCCTCGGTATTAAAATTACATGTATACCGAATTTCAACTAAATCGGTCCGATCGTTTTTCCGTAAAAGCGTAACAAACAGAAAGACAAATATATTTTTATCCCGGAAACTATCCCGTTTTTCGGGATAAAAAGTATCCTATGTTAATTCTCGGCATGGAAAATATATATATACTGAGTTTCAGCCAAATCGGTCCAGTAGTTTTTACGTGAAAACGGAACAGACAGACAGACAGAGTTACTTTCGCATTTATAATATTAATAGGGATAATAGGGATTCTAAAGTCAAAACAGTAACTGAGTTAGTTACACGCCAGCTTGAGAAGCTGGCGTGTAACTAACTCAGTTACACTACAGTTACAATTTTAATTATAAGATTCCAAATCCTGGTCGGAAACCAAGCAGCAGTTATTAAATATTGTTACAATAACCGCATACTAATGATGTGATGGAAAATTTCTTAAAATATTATATATCAAACATAATATTTTTATTTGTTTAATTATTGTTATTGGACAAGTTATAATTAAATGGAATGATAAACAACTTTGGAAATACATTTAATATACTTATTCCATTTGTTTTGACTTACTAAGCATCGATCTTTGCTGAAGGCGGTCACATCTGTTTAGTAAAGGACTATCACGCATTCTACAGCGTTGTTTAAGGCTGTAATATCGAATTTAACGGATGACTGGGTGTTGTCATATAATCCCCTTTCACACAGGTAGATGGCTGCTGCTTTAATACTCGCGAAACCATTATATAACAGCCGTAATTTACGGTTTTGCTATAATAGCTAAACTGGGATTAAAAATTAAAAACAAAATACTATTATACGAAACACAATCATGCCTGACTTCTGTATTGTTTTTCACACGTCACAAAAACTTGTAATTATTGAAAGTGTTGTTCACTGATCAACGCATCGGAGTGAACTAAAAACAAACACGATATAGATACGTCTACTTGTAATAATCAGTATTGACACCGATATCACTATCAGGTGTCCATTTACGGAAGTGTTGGTTACATGATCTTAGGAGATGCTCGAATGCGCTTTATGTTATGCGATAAGTCATGATATAATTACATATAACATGATATACTGAGAAAAATCTTAAATCATTAAGCGTGGTTTTGCAAAGCTAGAACTCGGCTCGGCACAAATCTCTTCGAAATTACTCCATTCGCACAAATTGCGCGGGGACCGAGTGAATTGCATCCGCCCAGGAACAATGACGCTTCTACTTCGAGTACAAAAAGGGAAAAAATCCTTCATCATTTTACTCTTAGCTTCGTTAAAAAGAGTACTATGTTGCACAGATATAAGTTTTTGTCACTGTGTTATCAATGAAGTATGAATTGAGAAAACATTTTATGAAAATTTATTTTGTCAACTAATATTACCGATGTATGACAGTTCAACCAGGCTATTTAGACTGAAATATGATGATATTGAAGACCGAGTAGAGTGAGTAGGAAGGAAAACCTCGCTAATAGTCGAGATACACAATTATCAGGAAAGAAATAACAAGACTGTTAACTGAACACTAACTCAACTTCTTAGTACTTTTTTAGTAAGGCATTCACAACTGTACCTACCAGTCTATAAACGTCCAACCGCTGGGCTCCAGCTTTCCCATTTCTCAGAAATGGATAATATAATCAATATTTTCTTAAGTTTTTGTGACTTGTTTACATGAATAATTTATTTAAAATTAAATACCGCGCTTAAAACCGTTAAAACGTAGTTTTATTAATATAACCAAGATAATTATTCAAGACAGATTCGCAAGTTTCACCTACCGGTAATATCAATTGGCAGAATTACTCATGAACTTTTCCTTCATCGAAAGCCAGTGGTAATTGTAATAATATGCACATAGAGTCTGAAAAAGAGCCTCATTGGATGCTATTCGAACCCATGTTGAATGAGACGCGGCCACTGTAGGCACTGAAAAAGTATCTGTTACTAACTAGACGTAGCTCGTCTTTTACGACAACGGTAATTCGAATACACATTCTTTCCTTTCACGTTTTCCTAATCGTTTGGGGTCGGGAATTTGTCTTTTCCTATTCCAATGTTTTGGCACACGTTCTCTGTCGCCGGAAATCTTCATGCCAAACATCACACAATCCATGTTTTGTGTGTTACATTTGAAATTAAATCAGATCAAAACAGATAGAGGCTTTTAAAATGTCTGAGGCGTTTACGTTTACGTAATAATCCTTTCACTAAAACCTTAATGCATTTGTGAATTTTACAACATACAAAACAAACTTTATTTTAATTGTTTTATTTGTTGTTTTTAGCTATCATTAATGTCTGTTTATAAGTACAGTAATAACCTCTCCATAAATACTCACAAGTATAATAGATATAATTTTGTTCCACCTCTAAAAACTATTTCATTTTTATTATGTTTTCCTTGCTGAATTAAATTGTTAACTTATTTGACTATGCTCAGGGTAACGTCCATACCTCATGGGATAAATTGCTCGACCGAACGTATCATCCATCTCTATTGGACCACATACTATCGTTCTCTACAGGGAAGAAACATTGTTATAATAAACTTTATTTTGCACTCATAAATTGAGTATACACAATAAAAGCATATTTTAACTAGAAGTATTCTTACATACAAGATAATATTTATTACACTGCAGTAAATTAGTCATAAGACACAAAATAAAATAGGAATGATTCATGAAGTCTCCTACTGGCTAGTTTAATTACAGCCCAGAAATTATTTATTATATGGGTATAGATATATCTAAATAAACTTGATTTTATTCGTGCAAAAACGCACGCACGCTAATCCCACAAACTGCACCATAGTCTGAATTAAATAATTATTTTACAGTAGTTTGTTAAGTGGTAAACAAGTGGTTAAGGCATCCACGTCTTATTCCAATAATGTTGGTTGTTTTGGCCGCTTAGACAAGCAGACCTAATGTGCATATTAATGGAATTGCGTCGTCCTGGCGGTGAAAGAAGAAAACATTGTGAGGAAACCTGTCCATACATATAACCGGTATATAAAATCCACCGGTGCGCCTTGTACACGTACGCCATCTATTCTCTTAAAATGAGCAGGCCTGAATCCAGCAGTGGGACGCATAGGAACTAATATTATAAACATCTTAATTCATAAGCAAGATCATAGAGTATATAACATCACGTTCTGACCCCAAAAAACCGGAGCTATAATTTAACGTACATTAAACAGAAGTGCACAGCTAGTATAACAATGAGCATTTTCTTTGCTGTTAAAAAATAAAATTAAGCGGAACTATGTATTTAATACATACGTTGCGGTATTTGTGATTCTGTTGAATCCGCATCACCGAAGAGTCTTTGTGAGCAAAGGTCCAGCAGCCACCAACGGGTGACATGCTCCGGGAGGTGCCAGCACCCAGGCATGCTGGTCACAGATACACAATCACTAACAAAACCATGTCTTTAACTTTTTAATGTCTATGAATACATAAAAAATACAACTAGATACTGTTATTCCACCACAAAATCAACACGCACTTCGGCACCATCTTTTAAAGTCAAATACAGTTCTAATAGTAATTTATTTTATTTTTGTAAAGGCGGGATAAAAAGGTTTCGAGTACGGAGGGGTTGAATCAAAGGGGATATGAAAGTTTTCTCTGCGGGGTAAAATATAATCGGATTTCGTGACGACGGCGGGTTCGGAGAATAAACACGGTATTTTTACTGTAGCATGAGCACATACAGACGACAACCTTAATGATTCGATTTGATATGCAATGTAGACTTAATGCAATGATTATCGTTATACAACACCGCCTTAGTTCTAAAGTTATCGTATTATATAACAAAATATCTCGCAATATAAATAATACGCTACAAAGGAAATAGCTACGTATAACGCAGACTGTCCTTTGCTGGTTGAATAGACACGACTTTAATAAAAAATACTTTTTTTACGTGGATATTTCGATTTCAAAGGAGGAAAATTGTCACAAATATTCAGGTCAGTGTTGGGGATTTAAGAGCGACAGATACCCCGCTTTATGTTATACTCTTATAACCTTTTTGCATAAAATTCCTTACATAATGGTCCTTAAAATATAACCAGAAAGAGTGCCATAATGTTGAACAATATTGTAAATAGGGAAGGCTTCAGCGAACAATGTAAGTATGTAATGGAACGCATCGAGACGGGATTATCCGCTTCGCAGTGGGATATAGTGGTCCAACACAATGGGGTGATAGACAGGGGTCGCTGGAAATACCCTGATGAGAATACTGAGATAGTACTTAACGAACCTGTTGAATACGAGAAAGGCGTTCGTGACATTATAAACGGAACCGAAAACCTTTCTTGACCGTTCGAAAAAATAGTCAAATAGCCAAGTGCTCAAAACTCAATAAGTTCCCTCGACGTACCTTTTCAGTAGAGTCCTGAAGTGACTATTAATTATGACAGAATTATGAAAGGGGACTTGTTAATTAATTCATTAGGCAATATGAAACGGTATCTAAAGAGAACCCCCTCTAGTCCATTAAAGAAAATGGTCGAGAAATAGCTGCGTTAATAATAACGGAAGTTTATTAACTGACAAGGGACCCAAAAATGTTGATTGAAGCCAAAAATAACGTAAGGTCAATGAGAAAGTAAAAGGTGGTCTCATTTGTTAGAGAACATTAAAAAGCCTACACATAAATTGACTCGGCTTTACAAAAACTGGAATTCGAGCAATAAGGGAAAACCAAATAAGTAACAGATCATGTATTGTATTGAGGGGTCTGTAGGTTAATTTAATATAATAGTTCAATACAAGTAAAAATTGATTCATGTAAATATACTATTATTGAACGAGATGTACCTATTTATTTAAGTGTAAAAACATAGATAACGACGTGCAAGTAACTATATTGCAGTTTTTTTTTATTGCATGAGTTCAGTAAACAGGCAGACGGCCCACTTGATGAAAAGCAGTTACCATCGCCTATGGACATTTGCAACACTAAAGGTGCTACAAATGCGCTGCTGCTCTCTTAAAGGAGACTGGAACCTGGTCCCGAATTCCGGAACACAACTCAAGGTTGTTATGGCGGCATACTCTAGACCAGGGGTGGTAGCCATCCAGTCGGGCAAATGCCCTACCACTTGGCGATATTTATATTGTTTCTTCTTCATTGTCGAAGTAATGAACATATTATCATAAAAATATTCGTCATTTCCGTTAATGACGAAAACATAGGTTACATTTAATGCTGAAAATGTTTTAATTCCCGTTGGATATTGATACTAAACCTAAAGCTTCAAGAACGAAAATCTTTAAACTTGATATATAACATTAGTTAAGTAGTGAGTTGAGTTACGAATAAATACTCACCATCGCTTGGGCAGATATATATTTATGGCCGGTTCCTATATTAAAGTATAGGAACCGGCCATAAACGTATATATTTATTTATTGAATTAATAGTAATCTATTAATTCATTTGCCCTATCACAAGTTGAATTTTAATATTACTTGTATGGAGCTTATGTCAAATATTAACCGATGGTAAGGCAAATAATGAACGGTCGGTAAGATATAGAAACCGGCTATTAATCAACAAATTATTAAACTTGAAAGTCCTGTCCAAACAGTGACACAATAAGGATTTCATTCGCTAGTTAACTAATGCAAATGTAAATAAAGCTTTACATGAACTGATAACTTACATATTTTACTGAAATAACTTTGAAACCGAGACCAAGATGTGTCTAGTATTTGCAAATGATATTTATCTGATAAACTCTTCCTAACGCACATCAAATCTAGTCGGAGAGGAGCAAAGCAGTAATTAGTTACAAAAAATAGCTGAAAAACCTTCGAAAAACAGCAGAAGGATCTCTAAAAACGACAATACACAAAGAGGCAAATATTTAGAGAATGAAAATACCGGCATGATAAAGAACGCCTAAAAATTTAATCTTGACGCCATACAGCCGAGATTAAATTCTCTACTTCATTACATGAAGAGATTTTTGTTACCACAACATTGGAGATGCTATGTGATACATTTACCCGTAACTTCTTTATGCCGAACGCACAACAGAGCAAAACAGGTCATATTATGTACATAGCATTCCAGGAATGTAAGTCCAGACTCCAATACCTACAATAGCACAAATAGATAGCGTACAGGGAGAGATATTGTGGTGAGACTGTTATGAATAACTTGTCCTATTGTGTTTTAATATTGCCGTAGAAATGTCAAATTTTATCGCTTATTAATCTATGAACAGGTATGTACATATCTATATCTATACCTAGGTACATATAATATAATAATTCCTTGACCTCACTAACTGACATAACAACGCACAGCCCAAACTACTGGTCTAGCCCCAGACCGTAAAAATTTGCTTGCGGATTTGTTCTATACTGTAGGTGCGCACTAAGAAAGGGTTTTTGAAAAATCAAAATTGTATAAAAATCTATCATTTTCAAAATAAGAAGCATGAAATTTTATAAGCCTTCTTATGGTTAGAAATAAATGTAGACATATGATGGTGTTTTTGGAAATTCAACCCCTAAGGTGCTTAAAAAGGTGTAGAAAGTTTGCTCAAAACTATGTCTATTTAGAAAAAAGACTACGCGAGCAAAACCGCGTGCTAAAACAGCTAGTATCCATATATTTACTAATGCAAATAGATTGATTAATAACATTACTCTGTCATTACAATATTGCACATAATGGTAAAATGTTTGGTACACAATACAAAAATTGCCTATTGTATAATGAAATAGCTAACTTGGGCTTAATTTAACTACACTCAATTAAAATTATGACAATGTAGAAACAGGAAGCGAAAGGTTTATCAATTAATTATTTAATTAATTTAAATAACGGAGTTTACTAAGGAGTGGTTCTAACATAATGTTGTGATTAATAACTATAATGTATAATAATGAGTTACAACATGTGTGGGTAAATCGCGATGACGATTTCACGCGTGCGCTTTGGCCGCGGGGACGTCGAGGCGTCCGGATGGGCGGCGTTCATCGGCGTACTGGCGCCTCGCCACCCTCCGTTCAACAGTTTGCACCCTCTCATATACACCCCCTACAAATACTTACCACGTATAGTAATGCACACTCTGGCACATTACGATTTCACTTTTTGATATTGGTCTTATCATAAGCCAAAAAGGAAAATCGTGGAATATTGAAGACATTTATGCCGTTCTTAAGAATACGATATTCAAATGACGCTTATTTAAAAATCAATACATTTGACGATCTATGTGGTCTAAACCGTCTAAACTATAATCCGGCTAGTTTACTGGAGTGCGGATGCCCCAGATTCGATTCCCGGCAGGTTAAATTTCGTTAACGAACTTTTCGTCGTCGTTTCCTCATCAACTTTTTTAACAATCCCAGTTGTTTGTTTTATATTAACCATAACACAAACATAACACAGTTATTAGTTGGCTTGAGAAAATGCAATTTCTTTGTCTACGTATTCAATTCAGTAAAACATTTAAACTACCATTTTTGAACATTTGCTGTAACAAGATTATAAAGATGGCTTTGACTAAAATACATGTTATTATCAACAGTTTTTAAGAAGTAACAAAGAATACGTTCCTGATCAGAGAAGCGACGAATATTCGTCTGCTATTCAGATACGACCACTTTTTAACTATTCGGTATTCAGCTGAATACCAAATTGTGAAATACCGCACATATTGAATGAATGAATATGCTTTATTGTGTTTTAAAGATACAATTAATAGAAACAAAATTTTACAATACAATAGGCGGTCTTATCGCTATTAGCGATTTCTTCCAGACAACCTTTGGATGGACAAAAATTTTGATAAGAACAGGGGTATGTTGCATTATTCTCACTATCGAATCAGTATCTTATAAATATACATATCTTATAAATACATACATGATATAATAGACATACATTAATAAAAATATAAATATTATACTAATACGATATATGTAAATAAAATATTATAAAATACACTTACATAAATAAATATAAGACAAGAAAAATAACAATGACTGCTGCATCTTTAATTTGATCTATTTGAGCTATAATAATCCTTCACAAGCTCAAAATTATATATATTTCCACCAAAAATGTATAGTTAGTCTATGTTTTAACAGGGTTAAAATGCAATGTAATGAATTGTATTATTTTAATAGTATGTTTCGGCTACTTTTAAAAATATCAAAATCAATTAAAAAATTATTTTGTATCGCACTTAAAACCGTCAAACAGTTTAAAGTATTCGTTCCTGTCATTTGCGAAAACGTAAGAAAATACACGTTCACAAATTATTACTTTAATATCGTCATAGATACCAACCTGCTACGTGCTAATTGCACATATCTTACGCCTAACATTAAGTAGCCGAATATTTGACGTTTCGGCCGAGAACATGGCCGAATATTCGGTATTCGGCTAAAACACTATTCGTGGCATCTCAATTCCTGAGTGTATCAAATAGTAAAAAATATTTATGGCAGTGCCAACTGTAATTAAAACATTTAACTCCTAAATGTATTTATGTCAAGTTTTATCAAAGATAAGAAGTTGATGTTTTCTTATAGGCTAATGAGCTGCCAGTGTACCTGATACTAACTGGTTACTGACATACATGAACATCCTGAATACTCAGGAAGCTGATGTATTTCCTATTTCATCAAAACTTTAAATCAGATATTTACACCCTTTTTAAGAGCCTCATGTCTTAGCACTTTGAGAAATCAGCAAGGAGAAAAAAATTAGAAATGCATTTGCAAAGATGAGATGCTTATTTCTCATGATGTATTTAAGTTTTGATTTATATTTTGAACAACAGGTTTTTATTTTTTCCTCAGATGAGCTAAATGTTTTGTGATCTTGGTTTTATAAGGTTTTTGTGAACCAGGACAGTTAGAAATACCTGTTTTAGTCAAACACTGAACCCCACAGTTGGATACTAACTACAAGTCCTCATTGTTTTTAAAAGCATTTCAAAGATATTGTATCAACATCTTGGAATTTTTACTAAGCAACCAGTAACATTATCTATATATTTCATTTCCTCTATCTTCTTTTGAATGTATAGAACCAGAAAGTCTTCTTCCTCTACATCCTTTTTCCAAATGCATAGGTATTTTACACAATCTTATTGAGGGAGTCAATTATTACTCAGAGTAACTAATGGACAATTTTCTTTTCATAATGCAGATGTTATATTATGTACACATTTGCTCAATTACATACATATAAACGATAGGAAAAGTAAAACATAAAAATTACTATATTTTGAAAATTACTAAGCACCGAGTTTAAGATGTTTTATATAATATATATTAATAATAATAGCTTAAGAAATAAGTTATTTTATACATTTTAGTTTTTTAGTTTTTGAAGTCGGTTTTTTTAAACGAAGTTTTTAAATTTTATTAATTCTGGCTTTTTGATTATGATACTTAAAAATATTTTACATTAGAAAGTTTAATTATTTTAGGTATCTTATTTTCTCTTTCTTTCTTTAAATTGATATTCAAATCACTTTCAACCCCTTTTGTCAATCAATTTTGTTTCAATAAAATAATATTAGTAGTTAGTACCTATGTAATAATTATAAGAGTTTATTCAAGATCTATACAACCAGTACTAATATTTATAATGATTAGATTAAAGTAACATAAAATTTATGACAATATGGGTGAATCAAAAAATTCTTAGAATCAATATAAAAAAATGCAAAAATTTAAACCAAAATATTTTATATTTCTACATAATGCAATGCATTTAGAATAAGTATTTCTAACTTCCTTATTCCTGACAAAAAAAAAATTTCTTGAGTCTTGAAAATCTCATCTATGGCAGCCATAACCACATCATTATTGTGAAATTCATTTCACAATTTTCCTCTTTTAATTTTGGGAATAAGTAAAAATCACTTGAGGCTAAGTGCGGAGAATATGATGGGTGATCAAGGAAATTGAAGACAGCATAGCAGATTGCGTTGAGTGCAACTTTCGATCAATGAGGGGAGCATTATTGTGAAGAAACAACACACCCAAACACAGTTTTCCAAGAGTTTTTCTTTTATCTCTTCTGTCACTTTCTTTCACCTTTATCAACTTATTGCAAAAATCTTATTTTTTTATAACCACCCAAAATTAATTTTTTATGTCAAGTAATAAATAAATACGGCACCCAAACAATTGATTATGTGAACAAACAGACAAAAAAAGAGACATTTGTTAAATATATACACTTCTAAGAAGTTTTTGATTTACTCTTGTAAATGATTATAACTACATTTAAAACAATTTAAAATTATTGCGGGAAGTCTGTTTGATAACTTTTAAGATAAACATGCTATTTGCTATATCTTTCTACAACCTCTTAAATGCCCAAATGTGGAAAAAGAAAGTTTCTAGACTTCAAAAAATACAAAAAAAAATGGTTTTCTTACAAGGAGCACGTTATAAAATATTGAATCTAAAAAAGCTTTTGGAATCGAACTATTTAAGATAAATGAGGAAGCAGAGACCTGAATACTCGACGAAGCGTAAAGTTATTACAGTAAATAGAAGTTTTGGGGTATGGAACATGGAAGAGTATCGAGTTACAGTTTTATGAATGTAATCAGTAACCAAATAATACTTGCCTGCTATAATACCATCCATCTGCAGCAAAGCAGCTTCCAGTAACTTTGCGGGATCCGAATCTGCCGAAGCTGGATTATTATCACCATCAACTTCTGTTGTTTTTCCCATTTCACAGTAAATAAAAGTACAGTACTAAAATAATACTAATTTGTATTTAAAAAGCGTATCAAAAATAAAGTTTTATCAATAAAATTAAGAAAGTTAACTTTTCATTTTTTTGTTCTTTATTTTACTTTTTGTCAACAAAATACTTGACATTGAGAGCTGACAGTTGACAATCACCATAACTTTTTTAATTAGAAATGTTGACACAGATATTTTCTTATACTTCCATTACCAGCGTAGTGCCGCGCGCCGGCTAGAGAATACATCAACTAAAATATTTTTGAATATCAATAGCATTAATTTACCATTTCAATTAATTTTAATAGTTTTGCACATCGACTTTCTTTACAAGAATTTAAGTAATAAATAGTATTAACTAACTATTTTGAGAGAACTGTTTTTGGATAGGAACTTTGATGTAAAATGTGCCTTTTGAAGCTGCCACAAAAATATCTACATTTGGTCTCAGTCAAAGACATACTTAGTTTGACCGACGATTTTGCTATAGAGCTCACTCCGGCTTTCCTTTCGTGCTGAAAAAAGGTCGATCAGATGCTTGAACTTAATTTTCAAACTTTACTATTCACGAGTACCGTAAAATGGGGTGGATAGACACAATTTTCAACTTCTACATAGATTTTCTCAGATATTTTGTATGCAAGTCTTTATTAAAGCATTGTGATATCAGGAGTCATGTTGTAATTAACTAAATATTTATGCTAAAAATGAATAAAAATATGCCTATTATTTATAAATTAAGAAAATGTTAACGTTTTCTATTTACCTGGAAACAGGGGTCAAAAGATACGAGAGGGGGGTGAATAAAGAAAAAACGCTAGGGCTGCCTAAATCAACTTATATTTTTAATAAAACCATCGTAGGTATATTTTTCATACAATCAACTTATATTCTTAATTAAATCAACTTATTTTTTTAATAAAATAAACGTATATTTTTAATAGATTCAACATATTATTAATACAATCTTTTTAAATTACACTTATGGTTATTTAAAGTGGAAAACTTCTAGCAAAATCCAGTCCAGGCATGTTGTCTTTAAACCTTTTTTCTGTAGTGCCTAATTTGTCCAAATAATTTTTCACTAATAGCCTTAAGTCATACTGTTCAAGTGGATAACCCCATTCAGCACATACGTTTATGTATTTAATAAATTCTAATTCCGTCTCTTTAGATAGGACTGTCTGGCCACCTTGTGTTTTCATATTTTTTATACTATGCCTGTAAAGCACAGATTTGTCTATTTCAAATTTTTTGGCGATGAAGCTCAAAGAATCGTTACTGTCCTTGTATTCCCTAACAGCCTGCTCTATGAGTTCTTTGAGATATCTTTTATACCTCCTGCCACGAGGGTCTGGCTTGTAAACTCTCGGCATGGTGAGCACTTCGCAATGTGGCGTACCTGTTCAAAATAATTATTAAGTATTCACAAAAAATATACAAATAATTATATTATGGCCTTGGTAATGTTTGGTTTATGTGAAATATACAAATTATTACCTAAATTGACCATTGAACACCAATGAACATTTTTTGTCTTAATGGCTTACGTAAGACAAAAACAAAATAATATATGCCATTTACAACAGAACAACACTTTCAATGGTTACCTAATAGTTGCTTGGTATTGTTTTTAAATATACAAGTAGGTACCTATGACGAACCATACCTCGATTGACAACCCTAAAAACCAAGTTTCTATTAACCCCCCACGCGTATCTATTAACCTCTCACCCGTATCTATTCACCTCCAATGGCGTATCTATTGACCCCCCACCCGTATCTATTCACCTCGAATTCGAGAAAAAGTGCTAGGACCTTGATTTTGCATGAAATAAGAATCTAATAAAAACGAATATGGACACTTACCTTTGATTATGTTAAAATTGAGAAAATGATGTACCGAATTATACACATTCACCGGGAACTCACAACGAAAAACCTGATGTTTATCGAAAAGTTTTACACAGCAAAATTTACTTGAATACACACCTTCACTTTAACCGCTTTTTTCTTATGTCATTTCAACTTGACGTAAATTTGTGGGTGCCCAGCCTATAGAAAAAATGTTGCTGTGTAATAAATCATAGAGAAAAACATTCGATAAAAGGCCACAAACAAACTAGAGTTAACATTTTCAAACTCCCGGTTTTTTTTCTATTCGCCCCACGATTTCTATTCACCCCATTTTACGGTACCTGATAATAATTACGTAAACAAATCGTAGCCAAAACCAACGGCTATTTTTAAAAAAGAAAGTAGTTTTTTATATTGAAACATGGGAAGTGCTTCTTTTCTTTTGAGACTGTTATTTATTACCTCTATGCACGGATGTAAATGATTCAAACTCCAAATGCTATAAAATCTTTATCCCTCATTTTCATTATCGCGCGTAATACTTTTTATTAAAGCGCGGGAAATGCATTTCGCATACTACCGTGTCCTTTACTAAGTATTAGACCAAAGCGACGAGAGGTGACATCCACGAATGGAGCACCAGAGTCAAATCGCCGGCTTGTGTGGAGACTCGAATACTCAATACTCCACTACAACCACCCTCCTCCCATATGCCCCGCGCTTATAGAAGAGCGTGAGACTTAGAACGTGGTTATGCCCACGCTGATCCTAGCGCATCAGTGCTTGAGAATGCCCCGGGAAGCAGTTCAAACTCACTTTGTCAAGAGGAGTGAAGACTTCTCCACTCCTTAGATGCTAGAGGGCCCCTGCAGCAGTATTACGGGAGATCCTGCGCATATCTGCGCCTCCGGGACCCCGACTGTCGTCGGTACCCGCGAGACGCATGCGTACCTCTCCCTTTCTCGTTCCGCACCTTTTGAGACAGAACAGTCTCGCAGAAATTGGCCGCACCAATGCGCATAATACTTACTACATGACTGCTTAGGTTGTGGCATACAAGTTACATTCAGTTTTTCACCCTTCTGCAAAACCGCTAGATAACGTATATATTTGTATACAACTTTGATGGGAATGTATGATATATAATAATATTGAAATATAATAAATTTTTCAATAAACAGTCTTGAAGGGTATACCCTTCTGCAAAACCGCTAGATAACGTATATATTTGTATACAACTTTGATGGGAATGTATGATATATAATAATATTGAAATATAATAAATTTTTCAATAAACCGTCTTGAAGGGTATAGAAATAATACTCGAAAAATGTGTCATAGTTTATTAATATTCATTAGACCCTTTACCAAATTATTATAAAGTAAATAAATAGAACTACATACTCGGTAATAAGTACCATTTGATTTTAAGTCTAAAACATCGCTAAGAAACGACCAGAAAATTAAACAACAGCTAAAAATTTCATCAAAAGACAAGCAAAACGGCCACATCTTATAATTATCTGAACTCTTGTAAATACATAATTATCAAGTTTTGAATATTCCGTGTATAACATTTTTTTAAAATGTGACATTTGAAATAGCACACAGCTAACGTCGGATTTGTACTTCTAAGCCGAAATTAGACGATTCATTTCTTTCTTTCAATTTAGATAGATAGGGTGCAAAAAGACTAAATATATAAATGAACTCCATTCTTATAGTTTTGACAAATGGGTTTTTGAAGTAAAACTTCTTTAGGCGCGACTAGGAGGTAACTGGACGACAATGCAACGGAAGTCCGTTACGGCAATATGGTGTCACGTTTCTGTACCATCCGGTTTTCAAATATTTTTTTGTCAATAGATAGTTTATAAACAAATCAATCAAAATGATTTGAAAAAAAAAATTAGTAAAAAAGTTTTACTTTAATCGCGTGTGAACGTTACACGCACTCTTTTTTTGACTTAATAACGGCTTTTATAACTGATTAAATAAGCAGTTAAAAACGTCTCTTGGGACGAATATTGTAGCGATTAAGTACGTTTATTTTGGGAAAGTTGTTTTACGCGGCTGACGGTACAGTGAAAAGGTAGAAATCGTCATGTAAAGAAAAAGCGTCATGCCCCTGTCAGGGGACCTAGCGTCAGAACTTGGTTACTGACAGGGGTCCCCCAACCGCACACTTAGACTTTTTGAAGTGATAACTTCTTATGGGACTGTAAACCGCTTCGTTACGTAACGCGTTACGGCGCCAAAGTTTCTGGCTCTCACGCATACGGCAGCGGTAGTCAGGCTGCTCCTCTCTCGCTGTTTAGCAGCGCTAGCCGTATTTCGCAAAGTAATAACCTAAGCTTTTCTCAAATTAAACAATTTCAATATTAAATAGTTCAACTTAGATTAGTTTAAGTTATCGCTTCTATCGGGCGTCCTGAGACGCACACGTTTTTTTATATTTTTTTCTCCCATTTCTATGGACATTGAAGAATGAACCCGTGTAATTTCGGCTTTAGAAGTCACACTTATACCTTAAAATTGGCAGAAAATTGACATCACTTGTATTCGGTTCATGTCAAAATTTAACCAGTGGTAAGGCAAGTGACTGGATAGTAAGATATAAGAACACGGCTTATATAAATTCCAAAATATTTATCACTACGGATCTAAGGCACAATCAGCTAAAATTTGATATATTAACTATCACTCGTTTCACCAAACTGGCTGCTCATAAATAGTACCCATTAATATTTTATATAATTAGTATATGTTATTATTATCATAACATAATAAATGTAACAGAAAAATATCAACTTCAATCTGCTTAATAGTTACAAATAAAATTGCTTTCAACCGTTGTTAATTCGTCTATCTTAAATATTACATACATAATAATATAACAACTTAATGATAAAATTATAATGTTGGTAAGCTGTGTTTTGGTATACAGGTGAGGATCGCTATACTAAAACATCTCTGTAATTACCCGATGACGCGTGAAATTAAAACATAATAACTTCGATAATTTCATATTTATAATCGAATAAATCGCGTGTAAACAAATCGTAATACGATAAAATCGAGCTGATATTTTTTTATGGGACTATTTCAAAATACTGCTTGTATTTACAATGTATTCATTTGCTTTCACATTGTAAGGTCCGTATTTTAGAACTCCGTTCACTCTTAATGGAATGTTAAAGATGATTTACACTTGACCGAGTTAAACAGAACTCGGGATTCCGGGTTTCGATTGATCAAGGATTGCAAATAAATTAAAAAAACAAACTTAGGATAATATAATAGCATATCGAGACTTTACAGCCATTTTATCCTAAGCGACATTTGTACCTAAATATATTTTTTCTGTTATAAAACATATTTCAAATTATTATTTTATTTTAAGCCATTCAATTTCTGGTTCAATAGGGTCTAATCTAACTAAAATTGAAAGCCTTAAAATAAAATCTTTACCGCCATTTTGTCGTAAGCGACATTTGGATCTAAGTATATTTCTTGTTGCAAAAGGTATTTTAAACTACTATTTTGTTTTAAGATTTTCAGTATTAGTTAGACTCTATTAAATCAAAAACTGAAAGTCTTAAACGAAAATAATAGTTTAACATAACTTTTGCAACAGAAAACATACTTGACTCAAAATGTCGCTTGGGACAAAATGGCGATAAAGGCTCGATGTTACATACATAGTTTCTAAGAAAATCAGATTAAAACATGTATGCTTGCAAATAAATTTTGAATCATTTAAACATTCGTTAACTTTGTAGTGTAAATGGATACTTAAAAATTATACATGTTACTTATCTCGTGTAATTCAAATCATCCTTTGAGATGTGCCAGCGCCGATCATCGTGTTATATCACGTCGACTTAATATTAATCGCCGTTATTTACAATAGGGTAGTTGACAGTCAAATCAATGGAGATACTTTTTATCAACTTACAAAACTCCGAAGACACGTTGATTTTGTACGAGCGTTACAAATTATGACGTCATCTCTAAAACGAGTTAAATAGAGTATTAATGAGTTTAAACAGTTATTCAAATTATTTATATCGTGATATATTAAAGGTACGATGATAATATGGTATATGAAAGTCCGTTCGTTTTTATGAACATTGTCAACTATCCCATACGTTTTAACTAAATCAACCTAACCGTAATTTAAAATAAATGCAATACATTTCCAATAATTAATCGGGTATGTTCGTTCGTAATTTCAATTTTATATATTGAATATTTTTTTTAAAATTAATATTAAACTATTAAAAATGACTTCACAACTTGGATATTACCGTCAAGCGTCTTGACTGAGCGTTGTTCTAAAATACGAGCCTAAACAACATCCAATATATGCCATACTTTCAAACATCCTCTGTCTCCTTTCATTTCCATCGAAACTTATAGTTATGTATATGTCATTATTTTGTATCTCTAGCACACAATCAATAAAATTACGTCAAACTGCAACAATCAACAATGTTCTCCGTGTGGCACAAACCAACCGCACGACACGATTCGAATGTGCCACAGGCACCTTTTAATAGAAGTTATTTAAATAAATATAAACTACATCTATAAACCTCTGCAATTCTGAAAACATTCTTTATACTTAAGATCTGTTCTTAATTACATCTAAATTCTATAAAATATATTACTCTATTAAATATTAAAGGCAATATCTATCGTTAGATATGGACGGATTAAGTAAAGGCGCCCAATGGGGTTACCGTTTAATAATATTAATAGCTCTTATGTATACCTACGTTATAAAAATAAATCGCGGCGCAACGGCAGGGACCAAATAATATATAATAACAACATCCCGAGTTATAATTATAACAAAATGAAACAGCATTAATAATATAATAATATGAATCTCTATAAATAAATAAATACATGTTGCATGTTTCAGGTAACTCACTAGGTCCACGCGACTCGCGGACGGACTACCGCCGGCGCCTGCTAATTGGCAACACACCAATATCAAGTAAAACAATATATAACATGCGCCAGACAAGAAATTATATATTCACGCCTATATTGCTCATTACTAGCTGACCATATAGTTACTTTCACTAAAAAATACAAAAGCACGCACGCACGTACGCAAATCGAGGTTTAATCAAATATTGGAAGCTTTAATTCATTCACGAACGTGGAAAGCACTCGCAGTGCCTCATACGGGGATGTGCCTTATTGCTGTTACATGTTTGTCAGGCGCTTCAGTGCCAACTTTACCGGGGGTACTTAAAAAAGTAATAAAATATTATTAATCAAATATAGCCTATGCCACTCGGGAATTATGTAGCTTTCCACTGGTGAAAGAATTTTCAATATCAGGTTTTGAAATGGTAGTTAAAAACGCAACCAAAACTATGATTGGAATGAACGATTACGATTAATATAGTCATATATATATAAAAAGTAAGTGTATATGAGCATCTATTATAACTGTGTCAACATTAACATTGCGTTTGTGTGACATGATACACCCAGTGTGCATTTTTTTTTATTGCAGGAGTTCAGTAGATAGGCAGATAGCCCACTTGATGGAAAGCGGTTACCATCGCCTATGAACATTTGCAACACCAAAGGTGCTACAAATGCGCTGCTACTCTCTTAAGGGAGACTGGAACCTGGTCACTAACGCCGAAACAACTCAAGGTTGTTATGGCGACATACTTTAGACCAGGGGTGGTAGCCATCCAGTCGAGCAAATTGCCCTACCACCAGGCTATAGGTTATTTTGTCGCCTTTTACCACAGGCCGCCCGGCCGCAGGAAATTGTATTCTTTCTCCGTTCCTGCACGGTGCATCCCGCCTTAATTGCATACTAACAAAACACAAGTATACATTTGGATAGCCCAGTTTATACAGTAGCATATAGCGTGATTTATATAATTTCTTAAATGGCGCGCCTTATACAAACTTCGTTGGTAAACATAATTTCAGTTCCGTTAAATCAATTTCGTAAACTTATCAGGCAAGACCACAACCGATATTAAGTACTTATTTGCTAAAAGGAATGCAAACATCAGGTCAAAAGAACGAATGGAACGGATCCACTTAAGTAAAGAACAAGGAATGCACTAATAAGAAATTAACAACTACATTAAACTATTTCTACTCTAACTATTATAATTGCATCAATATTTCGTGAATGTCTAATTAATTTTATTATACCTTCCTATTTCGATATGATTTTCGGATACTCCCTCACGTATAACACATCACTATGAAGAATAAACATCGTTCACGACAAGGTTGAGCACTTCTCTCGTTAAGATGATAAATAGTTATTTCACATCACTAGCGCTAAAACTCGCCTATACCCACTTGCTTCTGGCTTAAAGGCCTAGTTGCCAAGCCATAAATAAATAAAAAAATACCCACTTTCACGGTAGTAAACGGGAAAGTGTCGTAGGAACGGGACAGCGCAAGTATGCCATGTTCGAATATAATGTTTACATACTGCTCACTTCCCTCGACACTTTACTGCTTGCTGCCTTGCAAATGGGAATAATGTAAGTTTAAATGACACATTGTTATTTAAAAACAGTGGGTAGAGTCCGCGCCACAAAAGAAGTCTAAAGAAAAACAAAGGAAATGCAAATGGCAGCTCTGATATTTGATAGAATTTGGTTCGTAAAGTAAGCAGGAAACAAATTTACAACTTTAATTACGGATAATTTTGTATTTATTATTCAGTAATTACCTACATCAATTTAAGAATTACCAAATAATTCCTCCAGGAGAATTAAGAACGGCGACTGCAGCGCCACGTCTATAGGAATTCTTCTGTGGCGTGGACTCGTAAGTTTTAATATTACTCACTCAGACATAAAATGTTTTGGCTTAGAATGCAGCATTCTGATTTCCTGGCCTTACGAAACGTTCGGAAATTTCGGCAATTTTATTTAAATTATAGACAATAGATAAAAAGTTGTTTTTTTTTAGTTATAACTCTTAACCAAATTGTATCACTAGTGATGTGAAAAGTGCTACACGAGAACAAAGTGATTTGGTCCTTTTGTCTTTCAATTCCTCATTATGATAGATTATAGTTTGCTTATTTGGGAAACATTGACAGCAATAATACATTTTGCTCTCTTGTTGCACAACTATTTTCATCCCTTGTTTAAATATAATATTAAAATATACAGATTAAAATTTACCAAAAGAAAGAAAATTAAATATAATTTATATGCACCAATAAAAGCACTAGCGTCTTTCCGAAGAGCAATTTCAAATAATGTTGAACGACATTGTGAGTTATTATGCTTTTGTGCGATTATGATCTAACACGCTCGTTGAGCTAACATTGAGCAAGGTGTGCTTCAAATGACCCCACGTGGCATCATTTCCATCATCTATATTTACAACAACAAAGTCACCCAAACAATGATCTCAAAACAGAAAGCGCTTACCACCAACAACCACTATAAAATAGAACATATCTCATTAAGTACATAAAGATATATCTAAAGGTGTAAAGTATTTAAAAGGAAAAAAATAAAATAAATAACAACAAACAAATTTAACTTGTACATTAAGTATTAGTCGTGGACTTGCATCACATGCATTTTTAAAATAAGGAAACGTAAACAAGAACGGAATGTAGAATTTTAAATTCCTGCTTCTGTATAAGATCACAATAATTAAACAATCACGGATACGCAAGGCTTTGCCCTTTCTCTTTTATAAATTGTCAACAGCGAAATGTAAAAAATATATTAATTTGTACACTCTTCACCGTAATTTTAATAAAACATTTGTATAATTCACTATTCGCACCAAAATACTCTATGATATTTATTATTTATTCCTCTAATTAAACGGTAATGCACTCGAGTGATTACCGCAGGACGAACTATAAATAAAATATCTCCCTTTAATTAAGATAAATATAAGTAGGTAGTCACTTTATTCCCCACCAAAGACTTGAATAAATTAATTCAATCTCACATTTATGGAATGTAACTTTTAGTTCATTTTGGAATGTAAAAATAATTTCCACTGAGATACGCCTCAGCTCCTCCTAATCCTCTTTATACCCCATCGTATTATATTTAATTTTTAAATCATTACCCATTTTCTCATTTTAAGTACTAAAATATCCATATAAATATCCTCGCTCATTTAACTATCATAATCACTAAATTATACCTTGACATAATTTGCACTTTTTTAAAAATAATATAAAAAACAGCTTCGGGGGGACGTTCAGCGTTTAGCAGATTCGAAGCACTTCAAGGAGAGTATTGCATAGAGGACAGACGAAGGAATACTTAGGCTGGATTTAGTGTTCAACCGACAGAAAAATTAGATCTTATTATTCTTTGACAAACACATTTTTTTCTTATAATTTAATGAGTAAAGGTTCTTTTGACTTGCTTTGTCTTTTTTTCTGTCCCTCTTTAATTTCAACTAAATTTTCGCTTACGATAATTTTGCCATTGTGTTTATAACATACGCTACCGTTTTGATGCAATGAGGTGTAGTACCTAATTGTGTATTCTAACTATTGAGATGAATGGTGGTTGTTAATTGTTTCGGAACTTTATACAATGCTCGTCTGATGACTGAGTATGCAACCGCGCCAAAACTTTATGGCTTCTCCGAATTAGATGCATAAGTCTGCGCAATAACTATTTTCTATGAAAGTAACTGTTGCACAATTCTATTTGCTTGCTAAGAGCGGCCAAAAGCTTGTTTGTAGCCCAGTTTTTACGCGGCACTATATACCACAACAATGGCTCAAGAAAACGTGCCCAAGATAATTATAATATGGTCGATACCAAGTTAAACAATCTAAAAATGTTGATCCAGTTTTCATCCAAATTAACATATTTCGTGGTCTATAATTTCGTTTGATCCTAGCACACTTGAAAAATTCTCTCGTATATCGTCATAGCGAATTCGTCGACCACCGTTTGCCAGAGCCACGAACTCGGCCAATGTTTGTCGTAGCACGACACTTGTACGTACGTAGCAATATCTCAACGTAGCACGTAGTTAGCTACACGTCGACATCGAGACAGCTACGCTCGTCAATCCATCAATGTGATCAGCGTTAACTGTCGTTTGATAACTTAATCCAGCCTCATTGTTACGTTAGAAAAATAAGAAAACAACAGTTAGAAGAGAGTGAAGTATCTTCGAAGTGCCAACGTTTTATGCACACTTAGCATATGAGAAGTGCATGTTGACAATGGTCAGTGTTGGAACGGCCCCCCTGCAAACAGTCATTGGTGGCTCTTGCTCAAGAGGTGGGAGTTGAAGTCGTAGACGTTGCAACACTGCTCCCCGCAGATATTGCACTTCCAAGGGTTGGAGTCGCAGTGGCAGCCCTTGTGGAGGAAGTACAGGGTTGAGTCCGGGAATGTGATCGAGCAAAAGGTACATACCCACGAGGAGGGGAGTAGGGCCGCCTCACCGTGTGTCGACGTTATTACACCGCCCTCTGAAGGTGAAGCTCGCGCCGCCTGAAAGCCAAAAACTTATCTCTCTTATCTTCGTCTACGGTCATTTGCAACATCGGAGGTATGCTTCAACATTACCTCATTTTACAAAACCTCATATTGTCACTACAATAATTACAAGAGAACTTTCGATAGCTCATTCCAAATCCCTAAGCTTAACATAGGCTTTAGACTTTTTGAAAAATCTAAGTGTGAACTACTATGATAATAGTCAGCGATGGAGATCATTTGGCATTAATTTTTTTTTCCAAGTTAGCGATCCGTTCACAGCAACCCTAGCATTGCAAACATCCATAGGTGACGGTAACCCCTATGAATTAGGTGAGCTGTGTGCTCATTTTCTATATAAGTATTTTTTTTATTAACAATTTTTATAAAGAATTTACCTCATGAAAAATAGCGACTACCCCAGTTTATCATAAAGAAATGTATCCTTTGAGAGTAAAGACACCTGTAGAAATTAGTTATAATAGCCTTGTGGCTTCAAAGAGCTCAAAATAACATGAATCTATCAAATTACATGATACAACATTTGTTTTGTAGTAAAAAGATAGAATATAAGAATATTAATAAGAGAAAACAAATCATTCGAAAACGAACTACCAAGATCAGAGTTTATAGCAATAACAACAAAAAAGTAATTTAGAAATGCAGTTTTAACCATATACACCAAAACTTAAATAATAAAATAGTATGGGAAACTATAATTTTGTAGGAACCCTATACAATTATTGGCACCAATTACTTTTTTAAAACATTGAGAAAACTTTTCTTTTTTTGTAGCCATACATTGATGATAATAATATATAATGTACGGGTATAAAATAAAAAATATTTAGATTTCTTAAAATCTTAAATAAATTGCTTGGGTGCTATGTCACTAGTCACTATGTGGGGTACCAACAACGGTATTGTTTACCCTAATTACATAAATGTAATTTCGATTTTTGAAAAATGTACCTGTGTGTGAAAAATGGAGAAAAGAAAGAATAAGGTAGTATGAGCATATAAAGAGATAAGATGAGAAAAATAATATTAAACTGCAAGATTTGATGAGTAAAAATGTAAAAGTAGAGAAAAAAGAGATGGATGGATTATGTGAAGGATGATATGTCAGAATAGACGAGTATGGAAACAAAGGACATATTGGGCCGACCCCATATAATTGGGGGAAGGTGAAAAGAGAGAGAGAATTTCGAAATCCCAACGAATGTATTTATAGAACGTACATTTGAACCGCGAGCTCTCCCACGGGCCGAAATGCGCCTGCGCAAGTCTTCCCTCAGTAGACTCTTGAGCGGCGATACTTTTATGAGGGACGAGAGGCTCGAAGATATACCGCGCTTATCGCCGTTGGCCTCTTCGCGATCGCCGCTCCCGGCCTCCTCTTGAGCATTTGGTTCCTGGAAAATTTAATGTAACTTCGAGATATCCGTGCAGGAACGGAGAAAGAATACAATTTCCTGCTGCCGGGCGGCCTGTCGTAAGAGGCGACAAAACAACCCACAGCCAGGTGGTAGGGCATTTGCCTGACTGGATGGCTACCACCCCTGGTCTAAAGTATGTCGCCATAACAACCTTGAGTTGTGTTCCGGCATTAGTGACCAGGTTCCAGTCTCCCTTAAGAGAGCAGCGCATTAATAGCACCTTTGGTGTTGCGAATGTCCATAGGCGATGGTAACCGCTTTCCATCAATTGGGTCATCTGCCTGTCTGCTGAACTCCTGTATTAAAAAAAAAATATCCCCTTCAAGACATGTGTACTGCGCCGGTGCTACGCCGCCGCCGCCTCTTGCGCAGGGTTATGTTGTAAAAAAATTCCATACTATTTTTATATTTACAGGCAAATTAAGCATTTTAAAAAAATGTTTTTAAATACAAGCTTTTAAGATCCTGGATATCATGTAGCAGCAGAGTACTAGCCAAGACAAGTAAAACGAGCCCAAACACGACGGGTCTATCTTGTTTAGTACAGGAGTTCCGATGGTGACCTTCTGACTCCATCATCAGATCAGCTCCATGGTACCATATTATTGCATTATCACGCGATACACATATGCGTGCAAAATTTCAGCTCAATCGGAAACCGGGAAGTTGGTCAAATTTAACTTGCAAGATTCCACCCGAACTGACATACATAGATACATCCATTGCAAGTTAAATAAAAGCTTGTAAAAATGGCTGAGTTCTCTAAAACCGTTAGTTTAATTGTTTGCACGATATAGAACAGATGGATAGATAATCGGATAATAACAGAGGTAATATTCGCATCTTTGAATTCTAGTTATTTATTCCCAGTTTCCAGCTCACACTTTTAGGTTTTGTTTGTGCCTATTTTTCATAAGAAATATAATAGATGGAGTAAATTTAAGTACAGAAGTTAAAGACCCTGAAAGTGTTGAAATTGACGTGTTGTGTGAAAACCTCAGTTTTTCAAAGTGACTCACATGTCTACCATAAGGCCGTTACTGCTATAAACTCGAATAATTTGCTTTTTTATTATTTTGTCTTTGATTATAATGACTTATTCTATCTGACATGTATCACGATTTTTTTATGGCAAGATAATTGTGACTTTCGAATGATATAGATAATTAGACATAGGTATTGTATAGTTCTTGTACGTGATCTTGTATAACTTAAGTTCATTTTTATCTAATTTTCCAATTTTGTATTGTATTTTATTTATTATAAAAAATAAACATGCCGTGTCTGTACATGGAAAAAAACCGGAATAGACTATATAAACGATGGAGATAACGATGCAATTTTTATTTACATTTCTCGGATTCACGTAAAAACTAATGGGCCGATTTCGATGTTATTTTCGCTGATCGATAATAAATTCTTTGACTTAAAACCTGCGCTGCTTTTTATCCTGGGTATTCCGCGGGAATTTGGAAATGATTTAAAATGACCAGATGAAAAAATATCTTATTCCAATGTGATTTTTTCATTAATCCACTTTTGGCATCTATCACATTGATTTTAATTGTTACGTGAACTATCAATGTTACGATAAAAAAATAATAGGAATATAGGAGTATAGGCGATATAGGAAGTCAAACATTCCGAATCGATTATAATACAACAATTGATTATTTATAAAACAATAGTTTACGTCTAGTTCGGGCAGACAGAAAGAACGTGAACGAACTGCTTTAGATGAAGACTCCGGCGTTATGAACAAACAGCAGCGGCCGAAATCCAAGGGAGGGTCCGCCCGTATTTAAGGCCATTCAATGAGGGAGCGGAGTTGTTCCGAGCTCCCTATTCTGTTGTTCCTATCGTAGCCGTCTCGGCCAGCGACTATCAGGGCTAATATGGAGTAGGCGACTGCCTTTTCCCAGGGCCATGGCTGGTTAGCTCACACCCTTCATCGTGATTCCCACACAGATAATTCCGTAAGTGAATATCTCCTCGTCAAAATAAGGCAGAAAGAAGAAGACTAATAATTTGAGTGCCTATAAACGATATAAGGATATTCATAATTTCAACACCAGGCATAGTGATAGACTTATACTGCCATCTTTTGGATTGCAAAAGGTATTGTCCTCTTTCGTGAGGGTTGGTATACGCTTCTTCAATAAGATTCCGAATGAAATGTTAGATATGTCTTTAACTAAACTTAAAACCAAATTTAAAAATATCTTGCTTACAGTATTGAAGAATACTTAAATGACAAAACTTCATTTACATAGCAGCTCGGAACCACCTCTTATATTACTACTAATTCAAAAGTGGGTTTATAATGTGATCCCACAATAGTTAGGTTGCCGGGAAAAGATTGAAGCGATAAGGCCGGCCACCTATTGTTGTTACCAAAACAATATTATAATCATACAATTTTGCAAATTTATATTTGGTGACTAAATAGATAGATAACACTTTAGTGTTATCTATCTATTCTATATTCTATAACTACAGGAAACATGTTTAATCCAATCTCTTTCAGACCAGGTTTTATAGAAAAAATTAATTAAAATAATATTTAAATATTAATAGAGTACCTGTTTAATGGGTATGAGAGTAATGGATGGAGTGATGTTGGTCGGTAGTCCGGCTGAGAGCGAGCTGCTGGCCACCGCGCTGTCTCCCGACTGCGGTGAACTCGGACCTTCGCCGTTCATGCGCGACTCTATCATAACAACTTTTGTTACATATCAAATGTCCATATATCAACTCTTGGGGATGAATAATTTTGCCCTACAAATATAAACCTTGCGGTCTTTTTAATTAAAATCTATAAAGAAATGACTGTCCTAGAAATTCGCTTTTTGAGTTAATAGTCTATTTATACTAAAGATATAAATAACTATGTACGACTACATAATAATATAAACTATAATTTTTAAGAGTGCAGTCTGCATTCACACCACTTTCCTGTCTGCATAGTTATGACAGTTGAAACAATTTGTATGAATGGTCCAAAAGTTTTCCTAATTAATGTTGCATGCTCCCTACCCAGCTAGGATTCAGAACCATGTCATAGGAATGAGACATGGATATAGCCACTAACCTACTA
Source organism: Dendrolimus pini (assembly GCA_949752895.1). Taxonomy (NCBI): domain Eukaryota; kingdom Metazoa; phylum Arthropoda; class Insecta; order Lepidoptera; family Lasiocampidae; genus Dendrolimus; species Dendrolimus pini. The sequence goes on along the minus strand of OX457130.1, from coordinate 8,448,887 downwards.
TAACTAACATAATTTTATGTGAAAACAATATTTTGAATATTAAAAAATGTTTACTGAGCTTTTAATATGTTGGTTGATTAGGGAAGATGGGGCTGACATGGTGACATTATCACTAAAAGCCCCTAAATAAATAAATTAGATAATAAAAATATGTTGGTTATAACAATATATTAATACCAAAGATTTTGTTTAATGGGACCCTGTACAATTTAGGCAGAGGGACATGACGATTTCATAAGCCTTGCTAAAACGGTTACAAAAGCCTAAAACGGACATTATATTGATAGTTGTTTTAAAAGTCATAGTAATTATTTCTACTAAAGAGAGATTATGCCTAAAGTTACGTAACATTTCAAAAAGCCATAAATACAAATTATACTAAGGATCCGTTCAAGCTGACGCAGAGTCGAAGCGCAACGAAGCGTCAAATTCTTCACAATTATAGCAAAGTTGCACAAATGCGCGCGTATTTTTGTAAATTCGTACGCTTTTACGTTTACTAGTGACGGACATCAGTTCCTAATTAACTGGGTGTGATGACACTCACGCGTTGGTTCGCTTATTAGACGCATGGCTTTGCGCGAATGCGCGCGCACCTATCAGTGTTGGTCGTTCGCAGATGCTTTCTAATCTCCGTAGAAATATGTGTATTATGTTGTGAAGCTAAGGGTGAATTTGCTATGTCAACTTTTAGATCGACGTTTATGCGTATCAACTCTGCGCTAGCTTGAACGGACCCTTAGTTTTATAATCATTAACAAAAGCTTTCTCAATGTCTTGTCAATGGCCAGCCACAAGCACACTACCAAAGTCAATAAGATAGTGATTTAAAAAAAAAAAACTTGAGAGGTGTCAAGGGACGCCCGGATGGAACGAAGTTTCTTTCGATTAATTAGCGAAGGAATTGTAATAAAACAATCGTCGCGACACCACACTGTTCAATGCGATATAGAAAGACGAAACGAAAATAACTGGCTTGCTTTCTATGAGAAAGACATACAGAGAAACACGCGCACGTCGCACGGCTTACAACTATAGCAAAAAGTGTCGTTACAACTTTTGGTATTAATTTTTTCCGTCTAGCCCCCTTTCACAACGCGCGATAAGGAACTTCGTTCCAAAAATAACTGTAATAGACGATTTTCGATACAAGTTTATTACTGCTAATATAGGAATGGTTAACATTTTATGACATACCCGAGTTGCTGAGGTGATTCTGTCCGGGCGAGAACGTCTCGTTATTGTCGGCCATGGATATCTCGACGTGGGGCGTCAGGTAGTGCATGGGCGGCGTCGCGTTGTCCACCGAGCGGGCCCCGTTGCTGTCGCCGCTGTCCGAGTAGGCCGCCGCGACGGACACCGACAGCCCGGAGCCGAGGCTCCCGAGGGCGTTGATCGCCGCCGGGTCCATGCTGCCGTCCGCGTACGCCGCGTTCGCGATGCCGGCGGCCAGTAGTGACACAGAGTTGTTGCCTGGACCCGGGTTGTCCAAATCAATACCGTGCCTGTCAACAAATTAAGAGCCAGTTCAAACATGGCGGAATCCGTGCGGATGCAAATCGCGGGGATCTTATTTACATTAGCGCTTATAATTCGTTCATACCTGTACCGGCTACCGCCACTCAACCGCTAGAAAATGAATTCGCGCGGTCGCCGCTCGGATTTATTTACGTGAAGTACCTAGAGCGCGTTCAGTTGCATCGCGGAAGCCGCGCGTATCGGACGGTGACAATGGATCGCTTCGACACCAAGCTATTCATCGATGAGGTGGAAAATAGACCTACTTTGTGGGACATCCAATGTGCGGAATATTCTAATAAAATGATTAGAAATAGAGCTTGGCAAGAGCTGGTGGAACTTCTTAATTTTGGATATAAAGTCTGAAACTGACCATGGGTGAGCCGATCACGTAACTTTGGATGCACCCAATACTGCCGTTATTTCTTTCTTTATTTTTTACGGAGCAACAAGTACACACATATTGCTTCTTCGACTTCCATGATTGGACTGGAATGACTGCCACTCTATGCGGATTACGGCACTCCGCATTTACGTCCGCGCCTGTCTGAACACTTGCGTTTAGAAAGAACCGCGCGATTTGCATCCGAACGGATTCCGCCATGTCTGAACTAGCTCTAATAGGATTGACAGTCAAATCAACTGCTTTTCAAACCTGCCTGTAAATATTGTTACAGTGTAACAACTTTAATTAATCAAATTATGTATTAAAGATTGTTCAAACTGTAATTGCATTTGTTTTACGTCATTTCTCTAAAATTAAAAAAAAATATTACAAAACATCGATAACAATTCTTTTGATTTTTCTGTTGATCGAATTCAAGAGATAATAAACAAATAATGCCTAAATTTGTAAATTTCAGTTACAACTTGAAAAACTAAAATCTAAAAGTTAATCATTTTTTATGGCAGCCTTTCTTATGTTTATTGCTCACTTTTAATAAAACAATTATATATTTTAAGTTTTAAAAATAAAACTGCAGAAGAATGGACCATCTAAGTTTCTTATGCAGGGTAAAACCGCTTTAGTAAACAATTTTTTTAGATCAAGTAGTTTGAAATTACGATAAATATGGTTTTACCCTGATAATCGGTAAGTTCACCACTGATTTAACAAAATTAAAGTATTTTTACTATAGATATATAATCAAAAAGTTAACGAATATTTCTATAAAACATTCTGCTGTGGAAGATCAGGAGATCATAAGAAATATTTAAATCTTATCATGATTAATTGACTCCAGTTTCTCAGAAGTCTGTCACGAAGAAAATAATAATTAAGAAGATTAATGTACCACCACCAATTCGTTGGTTTTCCGTATTTTATATGTTACGCTCTGGATGTGTGTGTGTGTGATCCGTTTCACTCAATGTTCTTTACAGACCAGTTATATCTTGGAGTTCCCATACGAAATCTAGATGATTTTCATGAGAACCTAAGCAGTAATTAAATAATAATTTAATATCATCCACATATTTGGACCATAAGCCTAAATGGAGCTCTATTGTTCGTGCCTACCCCGCAAGGGACCTGGCGTGAAGTTATGTATGTATGTATGTATATATATTTGGACCAAAATTACACAGTAAATGATTATGTTTAAATCAGAAACGTAAACTACAGTACTGGAGAACAAGGTGGAGACCATCACAAATATTCTTGAATGATTGATGTTATATTTTCATCAGCCGATTTGGTGAAATAACAAACACAAAACAATCACGGTAAATACCTGTTGAAAAAATGAACCCTGAGACTCTTCATGGTGGGAGCGCGATAGCTGCACAATGGGCAAGTTTTGACGAGGTCGTGCTGTCCGACATGCTCGTTCTGGAAGTGAGCGCGCATGGCAATCTGACGCTGGAATCCTCGGTTACATATTGGGCAATGATACGGCAAGCTCTTCGTGTGCGTCGTGAAATGTTCCGCCAAGTGATCTTTTCTGAAAAATCTCTTTTGGCAAACACGGCATTCGTACGGCTTGACGCCAGTGTGGCGCATTTTGTGCCGACGCATATTCGCGCCGTTCGAGAACTTCATATTGCACACGTCGCATTCGAACAGCTTTCTATGGGGCCGCGTGTCTGCGTTTTGTGCGGCCGCCACGTTGTTGTTGTCGGGTGAGCACTGCGCCATGTGTGTGGTTAATGCTCGACTACTCAGGGTACTGAAACTGTTGCAGGTGGTACATTTTAACAATGTACCACCTCGTTTTGGGGTTTCTTTACTTGCTGTGGCCACCTGAAATTGAATAATCGGTAGCTAGGGTCAACACAGTATCAAGCTTAAATAAAAATTCGTGTCATAGCAAAGTCTTTAAACTTGTTCTTTATAAATATAAAACAATTGTAATTAGAGGGTCAGCAATAAATATAAATTGAAACCATGTCAACTTAACAATAGATATGGACCGAGCGTCCTTAGTGTTAACAGTAGTCTTTAATTTAGCTCAGCTCCATCGCCTTGGTTATCTAGAATATGCGTCACAATTCAAGTCATAGTAGTAAAAAAAAAAAAATATGGGTCACTTTACAGTTACTCAAGTACATACTAATAATGCCACAGGCTCTCAGAAAGGACTAAAGCTGCACAAGTTGGCCTATTTCATGGCTTGAGCTTACAAGTTGTTACAACAATAATTACCAAGTAGTGACAGTCAAATAAGATAAATCCTATTGATATATGTTAAACAAAATTACTAATGTATAGTTTCATTAATAAAATTTAATGTACAAAAAATATTAAATAAATTTCACTATATCTCTTAAACTAAAATGTGTATGTGTACAATGAATAAACAACAACAGATAAACACACTTTCAAGCAATATTAAAAAAGTTATTGAATAATAAAACTATAAATTTGTGAACCTAAAACTAATACAGAAATGAGAAAGTGTGGTCTATATTCCCAACACACAATTTTGTAGTTGAATGAAATTATATAAAATTTATAATGATAAATATTTAAATTTCAAATAGAGCTACTAAAGGATACTTATTAAAAAACCAATTTCTAAGATCGTTAAATCTCAAATGAGTATCTAGTTGTAGTTGTAACAAGTAGTAGGAACACCTTAGGCAATTCAAAACTTAACAAAATGGGTGCAGAAACCAATTTGTTTAATATGTTTTGAATAGACCAGGTTCTAGGCAATTAGTCTTAAGTAAGATAAATATAATTACTGGCTCATTAAATACTTGAATTAAAATCATATTTGTTGAATAAAATGTATTAGTAGATATCCTAATATTGTTTTTTACAGGCAGTTTTCAATAGAGGTGTCACTGACACCTCTATTGACAGACTCTGTGCAGCTTTCCTGGAGGCAGAAGAAACAGCGGCCCATGTCCTATTTGAATGTGAAGGGTTGGCCCAACAGAGAGCTAAGTACTGGTTGCCTTCGTTAAGTCATCAGCAAAGTCAAGAAGCTGGTAAACTTCCTTGAGGAGCTGGGTATGGAGTAACCACCTTATCTACCTTCGCACGCAAAATTTGCGGTAAGTCTTCGAAATGCGGACACCGCGCGCTTGCAAAAGAAGATCTTAATATTAGAAATGTGAATACGTTTGTTACACTTTCACACCTTAACTATGCAAAAGATCGTCACGAAATTTTGCACACACATTGTCAGGAGTACGGAAAAGGGAAACATTCATACAGAAAAAAGTGATGTTCCTGTAGGATAGACGAATATAGTCGAAAAGCTGACTGCGATCACGTTTTATTGGCGCCACCATTGTAATGCAAATACATTTATCGAGTATAGTAACGAAAATGACTTTGCCACCGCAACTTTAATGTGATGCTCTGATGATTCGTTCAACCTTCGCTAGGTGAAATTACAGGTATTTATTATAACAGGTGTTGAATTGAAAATTAAGATTGGCATTTCTAAGAACTACAATGCCCAATCCATGACATACATATTCTTTTTTTATAATGCTGGGGATCAATGCTTTGCAAACTGTTTATGTGCCTGGGAGGACATTACCTGAGACACGAGCAAAGCCGTAGGCAAAAGCTAGCGATGAAATAAATGCTGAATATTGTATCACTTTTATTTAAGGTACCCCAAAGATATTCTTTTTCGAATTTTATCTAGACAGGAGTAACCCGTATAGATAAAACTCATGAGTATGTACGACGAGGTGGTAGGTTCAAAGTCACTCTCATTCTAAAATTACAGAAAATAGCCTTCACTTGTATATCCATGTCAAAAGGCGAACTAAACACGACATGGTACAAATTTCCCTAGACATACCAGAACTAAAGGAATGCACAGGCTACCCGCCATTGACCTGGTGGTCGAATAATGAGAGAGACCTTAAAATAGCCAGAACAGACAACCCAAGACCATTATGTCTAGGCACAGGAAAGTGTGGACCCAACTCCAAATAATGAGAAAAGGAGTGGAAGAAGACTTGTATTATATTTATTTTTTTATCATGTTAGAAATTTAGAAAAAAGTAACAAGGGTACACCCAAAAATCACTAGCCATTTCTTCCCCATGTATCCATTAGTATGCACTCTATAATAAATAGTAAAGGCATTAAATACCACAAGTAGTTGCTCAGTATTCTCTTAACAGGGCTTTTCAGACGATTTCAGTGTTGCTTGTGTAAATATTGAAATCTAGTAAAAATGATACTATTTATTAAGATAACAAGTGTCTTATATTCATCTCCAGTCTTGAAAACAAGACAATGGGGAAGGAATGAACATTTCGAGTTTCACATCACATTTATAGATGTGAATGAACTTAATTCCATACCTTAAAGCTTGATTAGTCCTACTTAGATGTGGCAACACACAAAGGAATTCAAAACATTACAATAAGATTTATCTATAAATTTATAACATTTTAAACATGCCCTGTCTGTACATTGGCGCTTTTTAAAACAAAAAAGAAAACTGGCTATAGAACACATTGCAATGTTTTTTAGTTTTCTTGTCTGTTTGTTTCGTTTTCACATAAAAACTAATGGGCCGATTTCGATGCAGCTTTCGCTGATCAACAGCAGATTCTTAGAATTAAAATCTGCGCTACTTTTTATTCTGGGAATCACACGGAATTATTTAAAATGGTCAATTTAAAAAATCGAATTCCTATATATCGCAAATTTTATGTAATAATTTACCACATGTGATGTCTACTATCCCGGGAATCCTGCGAGAATATTCCCGGAATATTTCAAAAGAGTTTTGACTAAAATGATAGTATACATTATTTTTTAAGTGCTGCGATACTTTGTGTCCTGGGAGTAACCCGGGAATTTCAAGTCAAGTGTGGACCAAATTGCGGGCAAGTCCTAGATTTGAAATATAAACGAACTTTGAAACATTTAATGTGAACTGTGTCTCAAAGTAGTATTTATGCATACAATTGTCTAAACAATTGGGATGAAAAAACATTAAATGAAATTTTATTAATGCTAGTACATCAGCACATGTTATATTAATATGAAGTTTAATTATAATTAGTGATGTGTCAACTGAGTTTCGCAAACTGAAACTCTGTTTGAAAACCTTTCAAATTAAACAGAATTGCAATCTGTTCTTGGATTAAAAACCACAAATATTTAGTCAGTTCAATGTTTGTCAAAAGTTGGAACAATATATCAGTGCTTTGTGACCTCGAACACCCTGTGGCCGGCGGCTATACGGTGGATGCAATCAGGCCGCAGCTGGAGAAATGGGTCACTGACCGGACACGGTTGTTTCGATCAGTATCTGTTTCGCATTGTGGGCTGCTTGCCTTCTCCGCACTGCCGCCAGTGCGGCGCAACCGATACGGCGTTTCACACGCTTGTCGAGTGCGCTGCATGGACGCCTCAGCGTTTCGAGCTCGAGACGCACGTAGGAGCCGTCGGATCGCTTGGCGACTTGGTAACGGCCATGTTGCACAGCGACGACCGCTGGGAGTCTGCGGTTACTTTCTGTGAGGCAGTAATGTCTCTCAAAGAGGCCGCAGAAAGGGACAGGGAGCGAAGTCCTGCAGCGCGTGCTAATGTCTCTACTCGAGGTCGCCGGCCTTCAGCTGGCACCCGGAGAGGCAGGTACGCGCATTACTTCCCTCCCTGAGTTAGGTTCCGGTACGGGGGGCCCTTGCTACTAGGCAATGCAAGGGATTCATCTGCCCCCATTTCGAAGTGGGGTGTGTTCTCCCAGGGCACACTCCAGGCACTTTATTGTGCTGGATCGTCTGTTGAGTAACTATGTTCTACATCTCAGACTTTCCAACACAAACAAAGCGCAGGGTCGACAGGGAGGAGGGGGTTTTTTAGTGGGTATTGAGGTTGCTCGCCCGTGCGGCATCACTCTGAGTCTTCCACACTCCTCTGTGTCACGCCATCGCGGATGGAGCGCAAACAAAGCATACTATTGCTAACGTTATCGCCCCCGATGGATGCGTGCCGTTTCCTAGTGACGGCCCAGAGAGTGCGTAAATCGGTCAGCATTTTCCCTCGCCTCAAAAAAAAAAAAAAAACAGTGCTTTAAGGATAATAGAACATATTGTTTTAAACTAATTGTTACAAAAACAACAAATTGTTTTAAACTAATATCAAACCTGGCACAGTTATGATTTAGCTACACTATTTTCAATACAGTTATTTTCTATTCACAAATAGATACTTGTAAAAGTTGTTAAAGGGGGAGAATATTAGAATATTAATATATTCTACACTAAATCTGTAAATGGTTTGAGTTTGTACAATGCATGAAGAACAATAAATATAATAATATCAGCCCATAAATGTCCCACTGCTGGGCTCCGGCCTCCCATTATTGGGGAAACGGACAGTATACCCGCCACACTTGTCCAAGGCAGCTTGGCAGGTTTGACACATCGGTTATCTCGATGTGCAGGTTGCATCATGATGTTTTACTTCCCCGTTGTTAGCATGTGGTAATTGTAACAATATGCACATTAGCTCAGAAAACTGACTAAGAGGTGCATGTGTTCCGGTCAGGATCAAACCCATGCCCTTTGATTTAGGGGCGCGTGCGCTAGCCATTACGCTACCACGACAATGCATTAAAAAATGTCAAATAACAGGGTGGCTAACTTGGACCAACAGAAATGAAATTGACCAACAGAATTCACAAATGGCATTTTTTAGAATTTTTGTCTATCTGTTAGAGCATTACATGAATATTACTGAATGGATGTAAATAAAACTCAACGAAGAGCTACTAATCTTATATCCCAGGGCATAACTTAGGATACTTTTTATCCCAATAAACAATGTGGTGTCATGTGATAGACAAATATAGTGATGCCTTTTTGCTGACAGTGCACTTCACTATTAATCACATCAACATGGTTACACCAATAAAGTTTTGTTAACATTGTCAGTTTTAAATAGTATTGGATATTATTTTTATTTAGGTCTTCCCAGAACATTCTTCCTAATTATAATTAAATCTATAAAATTATTTTCAATACATTTAAAAAATTATGTACTTCAATTATGTATTTAAAAACTGTATATTTCATCCATCCAGTACAATGCAAAAAATAATTCTGCTGATGTGAACAATGTAAAAAAGCTGAGAAATTTACTGAATTATAAAATGCTTATAAAATTTCAATTCATTGTATAATGTCTTTAACATTACTAGGAACACTGTATGGTTAAATAAACAATTATAATCCAATGTAAATTAATTGTTTTACATTAACAAATTGATGACAAATTCCAAATGATTTATTCCCTCTTAATGAAAATACATCACACAGACAACAAACATGTCACCTGTTAAGATTACAAAGAAATTGAATGTTTGCTGATAATATAAAAATAATCTGGGATAAGATAAAGGTTTTGCTGGAATATACTAACAGAGTATGATACTCAAAACTTATCATATGAAATCCTGATTTTAAAAGTTTGATAATACTTACTGGTTCATTTTTAACCACTACTGGCACAGGCAGGTTGGGTGACACTGTGCCAGAGTCGGCCTCCGTTTCCCCTTTAGATGACATCACATTACCAATTCGTGGTCTTCCTGTACATCACTCTCCCGCCTCCCGAAGACTACGAAAACAAACATCAAAATCAAAACCGACGAACCGTGAATTGTCGGCAATAGGCGGTATTAATCATCAGGCAGAATTTGGCAAAGAGCAGAATCACAAAACAACTAGTTTCTCATAAGAATGGCGAGGTGACCCATTTACGAAAACATACGAATTATCGACTCACGATATACTACTTCATAAATGTTATCTATTGTATCCTATGCATATCCCTTGCCGTATGTATTGCACGTAAAGATAAACAACTCATAAAATTGGTAATAAATTACAAACTCACGTTTGCTTGATACGTCGACAGCCAGAACAGCGGTATTTTAGGGAGAGATCGCTATGTGGCCTAATTCAATGCTCGAGCTTGATGCACAAAATACGTGTTACGCGTATAACTGTAAATGCACAAATCAGTGGATCTCCACTTTGCTTATGTTTATTGAATTTTACAGGAATTGCTTTAGCAGAGCTAAAGCTTTAATAAATATATTTTTAATAAAATTAAAATCTATTAACCAAAACCATTTTGATAAAAAACCACACACCTGCAGTATTTTTCTAGTTAATACATTATTTGACTCTGGCAGCACCATCGTGACAAAGACGTCATTCATTCATATATCTGTATTGTTCATACTTATAAAATTTTACTAACATTCTTTCTTTGTCATTTTCTGGTTAGCGCCAAAAGTATAATATTGCCATTTGATTAAAATTTACGTTCCGTTACTAACATATCATACAGTTTTAATATTACATAAATAATTAACAAATAAATATATTTGTTGTACTTACAGTATTGAATTCATCAAAACTCACTTTTATTCAATCAATTTATATGCCCACAATAAATACAAAAATGTTGACTTTATCACTGACGGCCTGTATAACATCGACCATTGTTCGCAAAAACACATAGAACAACTTCAAGTCAACTGTCAAAGTCACAGTTTCATAATCACAATATTAAAATAGCAATAATTTCATTTATTTTCTTGAGCTTTTCAAGTAAACAAAATACAATACAAACAAAGAGTGTTGTTAATAAATGTGTAAATTATTCAAGTTCTATAAAAGTGGCTCTATTGTCATGTGTACTATAATAAAACTAAGTTGATCTAATTATATAAAATTATGTGTTCGTCTTCGTCGTCTGTGTTGACATTCTTTAGTCAGTGGAGACTATGGATCAGGCCATTTCTTATCGCATTATATGTTATATTAATCATAGTTTTAGTTCCAATACTAATAGCTCATTCAATAAAAAATGGGTTTAAAAAATCGGATCAAGGAGCCTTGGTTGGAGGGGGATTCGTCCTTCTGGCAGTTCCTATATCCGTATGGCAGATAACGCAACATATAGTACACTATACAAAGCCATCATTACAGAAGCATATAATCAGGTAAACAGAGTAACAGTACTTGTTGCATGCAGTCTAAACCAATAATATTTCCGATGTGTATACCAGGGGAGCTTTACCTTTTCATCCCTGTTCTTTAAATTGCCTATGTACCAAATCAGTTCACATGTAAAGCTGTGTTTCAATTGATTGTAATATGATCAATGTATTAGGGAAATTTTCAATTACCTTGAACCTTATTGCACTCTCAATAAAACCTATTTCAATATTTCATTACTTGTCTGTTGAATTTAATATTTTATAAATAAACAACTAGTGAAAGAAATAAAAGTAAGGTCAAACTCAAACCTCATGTCATCTTTATTTGTAACCATTAATATCTTTATAGTATGTATTGAATATAAATTTGAACAAGATCAGTAATAAAACTTTAAGTAATCACCTATATAGGATTTCTTTCATCTTATATTTTAGATATTTCATAGTTTTTTTCTATGAAAGTATTACAACTTAATTGTCATCCTGAATGCAAATTTCATTACCCTATTTAGCCTTGTATATGAGCAGTTTTCATATATAATTTTTGAAGCCTTGGTTTAAATATAGGGTACTTTATCTCAAAAAACTATGATTTCCTCCAGGTTAAGTACCAAATGTATATGTCTAAAATTGTGGGAGTTTCCAAAAAATGTAGATAAAAGTATGTAAATAAATGGTCAAATGTGTTCATACCTTTGTTAAAGCTCCAGCTATCCAAATTTTCAAACAAAGAAATATTGGTTATGAAGCCCTTAAAATGCTACCCTACAAGCATTAATTACTGCTGATCTCAGGCTTACACACTTCATAGAAATGGATTGTATTGACACATTGATAATCAATCATGTTTTCCTCTACAATGAGAATTTTATGCAAATCATTTAGCATTTACAATAAGAGGAATATTATTGGCAATAATAACAAAATTCGAATCAGCCACATTAATATTATTTTCACAATATTATTATTCCTAATCTATTTTAAAATATACTGCAATTATTTGTATTATAGAAGAGAATAATGGTCAATAAATATTTGCTTTTAATTATACCCTATCCATTGGTTATTTATTATTAGTTTTATTATTATTCCTTTTGACACATGGATCATTGAAGAAGAAAGATCATTAAAGCATTACAAATTCAATTTTGTATAAAAATTGAGTTTTTTATCCTTAAATTTTAATCAGTTTGGCGCACCCATATAATTTGTTCAAAATACTGTGCTGCATTATTAACAAGCTGTATAGCCCATGTTTATACTTAAAAGTGAAATAAAAGCAAGAGTATGACTGTTTAGAACTATATAAATGTTTTTTTTGTGTTTAATTAAAACATTTTCATTTCAAAACAATTAAATTTAGATATGATGATAGTTTATAGTCTATTCATCAGATGACTAACAGAATGGCACTCATTTGGTACAATGAAGTATGACTGCAACTGTTTTAATGGCAAGATGCACATCTTACCATTAAGGTGCCCATGCATGCAAACATCAAAAGTAAAATAAATAGTTGGACAGGGTATAACTATAACCAATCACACTTTTAAATAAGACCTTTTTGGTCACAGATTATTAAGAACTAATTATTTCAGAATCCTATGGATGGTCCCAATCTATGCCTTGAATGCATGGATAGGTTTAGAGTTTCCAGAACAATCTATTTATGTGGATTCTTTAAGAGAATGCTATGAAGCATATGTGATATACAACTTTATGAAGTATTTGTTAAATTATTTAAATGATGGCCAGGATTTGGAAGCTATTTTGGAGACCAAGCCACAGGTGTATCATATATTTCCACTGTGTTGTTTGAGTCCATGGGAGATGGGCAGGTAATATAATAATAATAATTTAATTTGAATTGTTACAATATGGTGTTAGATTACATAAAATATTTAAAAACTAGTTTTACTAAATTCTACCATAGCAAAACCAGAACATTGTGTATGTGTCTGTATTAAAATATGAGAAAAAGTGAGGTTGTTCTTGTGTTTCTGTGGACTTTGCTATAATACTCATATATTGAGGATTATGGATGAACTAATCAACATCATCAATACCAATGTATATAATTGGGTAAAGATGAGCAGTGAACATAGGACTTCCAATATTAAAATGATATGTTCATCATTATCATTAACAACTTTGTTTCTACTGATGCTAATCTGCACACTGTTTTCTATGGACATACTGCCATATATTTAGCTTTGATTGTGTCCTTGCCATTTTCATAAAAATTAAATAATATGTACTCTTCTACTTACTTATATATAATTTTACTGGAGGTCTGGAAATAAACATTCCACAGCTCACTTACTAAGCAAAGAAAAAGCCATGACTATAAAGTATGTAGCAGATTTTAGAATACTTTTTCTTGAAAAATATTTAATAAATAGTAAACCACAAATTGTAAAATATTTTAACATCTTATAGTGCCTGCTGCAACCACTTCGCAAATCAGATGGTATGGCTTTGTTATGTAAACAATTTCCAAAATAGCAAGCAATATCATTTAATTGTTGATATTACAGTCCATGATAATATATATTGTATTATTTTAAAAATGAACAAATCCATTGTGTGTCTCACACTAAATCATAAATTTATGTTTCAGTGAACTTGTACACAACTGTAAGCATGGTATACTGCAGTATACCTTAGTGAGACCAATCACAACCGTCATATCAATGATATGCGAGTTGTGTGGGGTATATGGAGAAAGTGACTTCAGTCCCAACGTGGCATTCCCATACATTGTAGCCATCAATAATCTGTCCCAGTTCGTTGCTATGTACTGCCTGGTGCTGTTCTACAGAGCAAACAGAACTGAATTAAAACCAATGAAGCCTATTGGCAAGTTTCTTTGTATTAAAGCTGTTGTATTCTTTTCATTCTTGTAAGTATATGTTATGTTTACTTTTGCTTTTGCCTTTCTTATTTATATAATTGCTTTGAAACTGTTGCAGTCTGAGAGCATAAAAGACAATTAACCAATTAGAATTTATCTCTATTAATAAATAAAAATTAAAGGGTTTGCTTACTATGTCAATGTAGATACGTAACTTTAACGGTCTTATTCATAGAGAGTTTGAGAGTAAGTGTTCAAACATACTCTAACTCTCTATAAATAAGACCATAAGGGAAAACTACTATTTATATGATATCAAGTCGGTATTTTTGTCTGTTAATCTGACCAACAAGTTGTCTTCAAAAAGTTTAATAAATTAATGATTAACACAAGCTGTTTTAAATTATTATCTATATTTTAATATGGTAATATTGAATTACAGTATTAAAATATACAAAATAATCTATAATAATATAAAATTATAGATATGCCGTGTCTGTGCATTGAAGCTATTTAAATATAAACAACTGCAATAGACTATGATGCATTTTTTTTGTTTGTTAGTTTGTTCAGGATTCACGTAAAAAACTACTGGACCGGTTTCGATGCGGTTTTCGCTGATGCAAATGCTTAATCATAAACTCTGCGCTAGTTTTTATCCCGGGTATCCCGCGGGAATTTTCTTGGGACTGGTTTGAAGTTGTTTGGGTGCATAAAATTAGCTTACTTGGATAAAGTTTTCACTAAAACGATAGTTTATATTCCTTTTTAAATTCTGCGGTACTTTGTATCCCGGGAATTCCACGAGAATTTCAAAGTCAAGCGTGGAAGAAGTCGCGGGCATTTTCTATTTTAAAATAAAACTTCTGTGCAAATTAAAAAAAAGGTTTAATAAATTAATTATTATTAAAACTTTTCGTGGCTAACTTGTAGGAGTCAGAAGTTATGTATATAATATAAACTCTAGGTATCGTAAGTTGCCAAAAAATGATGTTCACTGTTCAACAATTTGTATGATTATATTATCTATCAATTATAGCTGTAGTTTCCACCAAGTAAAATAACATTGTACCGGAAAGAAGTGGCCGCACTGTCTGTTGATAAGCACAATCAGGCCCAGATTAAACTTCCGTACTTATTATTACTAACAAATAATGGTTCTCATATTAAGGGTTGATCAGTAGAATTTAAAAAAAGGTCTTTTATGAAATCAACTCGCGCATAGATTGTTCCTCTGTAATACCTATATTATAAAAAAAGTTTATTATAACCTATTTTTACAGCCAAGGTGTCATAATTAACGTCCTAGTGTACTGTGGCGTTATATCGACAATATTCGATCTATCTGACGACGATAAGGCGAAAATAGTATCTTCCAAGTTGCAGGTAAGATCATTTTCAGAAACCGGTTGAGCCTAAAATATTTAGAACACCACTGTTTGTTAGAATTATTTTTATAATCTTAACATGGAATCGGGATGTTGTATGACTGATAATCTCCGTAATTTATTGTGTTGTTATGATGACTAGTTTCCCATTTGTGCGCCAGTATTGATTCATATTACATTTTCGTACATAACATCTGTAGGAAGTTTATTTTAGTCTGATAAATGGTAAGCTTTCTACTTCTCACACTTTCTCCTCCACTTAACTCAGAATAAATAACTATGTATAATGTTTTCACAAAAAGTTACGCCAATTTCAGTGTTATAATATGATAGAACGCATGGAAAAATTTATTGTGTATGTAACTGTAAGTTTAGACGTAATAGTGGTTGAGATGATGATACTCTTGTCAAGAAGAATACTATTTTCCATGCCACTATATATTATCAACTTTATTTCGTAGTCTCAAAATATAGTTCTCTTTCCCATATACATTTTTATTCTTATCGCCATTTTATCGTAAGCGACATTTGGAACAAAATATATTTATTGTTGCACAAGGTATTTTAACCTATTGTTTTGTTTTAAGTCTTTCAATGTTTGATTTAGTAGGGTCTAATCTTATTAAAACTAAAAGCCTTGTCACAAAATAATAATTTAAAATACCTCTTTCAACAAAAAATATACTTAGGTCCAAATTGTCGTTTATGACAAAATGGCAGTAAAGCCTCGATATTATATGTACATACATATAATGGTGTAATTTAAACTATTGCAGAATATTATAAAGCTGTGATTTCAAACTTTTTACAAAAGTTCAAAAAAGAGAAACTTAGCAGCGTGTTAAAATGCTTTGATTTCGATGGCGGTATTTAGTCCACATAAAAACAGTTGCTAAGTCAGATTTAACTGTTTTAATTTATTCATACTTCCACCACACGAAATAGAATAAAGTAATACATGGAACCTGTTCTATAAGAAATATATGTAAATAAGTTACCGTTGATAAAAAAATACCCATTAGTTCCAATGTTCCTTAAAATGAATAAATGTTTAATAACGCCTGTGATCCGTTAACTTATATGCAAATTTTTTCTGATATTGAACTGTTGTCATGGTTGTATATATGTATGCCCTTAATTATAAACATCATCAATTTGGATGCTGAAGAACGCACACCTGGCTGTCGTAAACCGCAGTTTATTACCTCTCCTGCATGCGGAGTTCTTTTGTTTACTTCGTGTTTAAAATTTTAAAAACATATTGTTATCGTACTTATTTTATGGCCGTCATTAGTGTCGAACGAATCCTTGTTTTTATTGCAATGCGTCGAAGCTTGCCTGATGTGCGGATTAACTCGGTGAACGCGGCCCTTTGTCGGTATTATACAGTTTAGTATAAAACAATGCCCGAACAGAGGGGTGGGGAGTCAAGCGACGATTACGATACTAGCAAGACGTGTGTAGTACTTTCGATTAGCGACATAGTGAAGGACTTTGCGCGTGTAATTGAATCGTGCCATTTATACAGTGTCTAGATATATTTGTACCTGTTTTATACGTGTTTGTACAGTTCTAATAGACTCTATTCTATAGTAACCCCAACGGCATTTTAATTCGAGTCATGTGTAGCTCGTAACATTATTTTTCTAACTAGTGTCATATTTATTCCTGAATATTCAATTTTAAAAATAAATAATCAAACAGGCACTAGGCGGAAACTGGAACCATGTAACAGAAGTTTTAGTCATATTAGTTCGAAAAGACATACTTCACTAAACAGTCGAAGATGTTTCAATACAAAGATATTTACAAGTACTAGTGGTCGCCCGTGGTTGAAATTCGACCATAATAATTAATGTCAAAAATTCTAATTCTATGATCACAGATTTCGCCAAAGATACACTGTTATTTTGACTCGAACAATAAACAAAAGAGTATGTAAGCGTGTGTGTCAAATATATGGTAAATCTGTGAAATGTTTTTTTATTGATGCATTTTCATGCATATTTTAAAAAAAATATTAGCATACGTCGCTTCTTCGCTATTTAAACTATAAGTGTGCGACATTTCATACTCCTCCGTCAACGCAATTTTCGTAAAACGGGGTACAAAGTGTTTTCTTCACGTATTAATATATAGATATAAAAGCAACAATGACGCCAGTGACCATTCGGAC
This sequence comes from Dendrolimus pini, assembly GCA_949752895.1. Lineage (NCBI taxonomy): Eukaryota > Metazoa > Arthropoda > Insecta > Lepidoptera > Lasiocampidae > Dendrolimus > Dendrolimus pini. Next base: position 8,431,511 of record OX457130.1, on the reverse strand, counting down.
TCAATTGTAATTGCAGACTTCGGACCCTATGGTGTTGTGTAGTTGAACGTCGCAACTCGAGGAAATAAGAGTGAACATCCCGCTGATAGCGACCGGCGTTTTTATGGAAGTTAGACTTTAGTATTGTTACGAGCTGCAAGACTCGAATTAAAATGCCGTTAGAATTACCATAGAATTTATTACAACTATACAAACACGTATATCACAGGTACAAATATAATTCAACACAACCAGTACAAACGTAATGTACGATTCAATAACACGCGCATAGTCCGTCACTATATAGAGTATCGGATGTACACACGTCTTGCCACGCTGGTGTTTATCACTTGACTCCTCACCCCTCCGTTCGGGCATTGCTTTATACTGTACAAATACAATATGTTTCGACGTAATACTCGACCGCGTGGACTGAATTTCCAAGAATCACATCTGACTAATTAATATCATAAAGATTACAATACACAATGGGCTGTTTATCTAATTACAACATTTTAAACACAAAGTAAACAAAAGAAGTCCAAATTCGGAAAGGTAATAAACTGCAGGTGTGAATTTGTCTTTCTCGGTCGTAACAGTATCATATGAAACGACTCCTCTGTACTGCATTTAAAATACCTTATAATTACAACCATGCACTTGTTAATTCGACGGCCTGTTTGGTTGAGCGGGCTAGGCCTATGCCGACCTACCTCACTGCAACCCAGAGGCTCCGAGTTCGATTCCCGGTATAGTAAATTTCGGAAACGTATTTTCTTCGTTATTTACCATGGTGTCTGGGATCGGCCTCAGAGTGGTCCGTTGTATATTACCCATAACACAAGCGTAACTTGCTTAATTTGGGTATATGCAATATGTGTGTTTGTCTGCCCATTATTATTATTATTATTAAAATTACAGGATTTCCTAATCTGCATAGAGATGTTCTTGGCCGCCATCGCGCACCACCACAGTTTCTCGTACAAGCCGTACATGGCGCCGCAGGACCCGTCACCTTCGTGCCTGGGCTCCTTCCTGGCCATGTGGGACGTGTCCGATGTGAAACGTGACATTTCCGAACATCTCGGAGTAGTTGGTGAGTAATTACTCATTTGTATAATGTTTCACGTATTTTTTGTTGAAAGTTATGGGTCAGGGAAAGAGAAACTTCGAAGTGGAAGACTTTAAAGGGGTTTCTTTAAATATACACACAGTGGGTTACATCTCAGCAAGAACATGGCACAAACAGGAAAAAAATACAATCTTTAAAATACCAAAAAACAAACACTAGTGATGTGGCTTTGTTTCTCCGGCAGTTTTGATCATCTTTAAAATTATATAAACCTAGAGCGTGTATCTATATTAAAAATTTTCCGAATATCCATATGGAATTTGTATAAATATTATAAAAGCGAAAGTTTGTAAGAATGGATGTATAATACAATGTATGTTTGTTACCCTTTCACGCAAAAAGTACTGAACGATATTTAAAGAAACTACAGTAATATAGCTTACACATCAGAATAACACATAGGCTATAATTTATAAAAATATAGTGTGAATTATCAAAAATTAACTAAAACCACGTGGGTAAAACCAGGGGCGCAGCTAGTAAACTAAAATTATGGAGGATATTTTAAATTTTCTGATTTAAAAGCGGCATTGTTAATTCCAGGAATCTCGGCACTTGTTTAAATTAGTTCTTTCATTTTTTCCATCGATTCGCTTATTGCATTGATTTGCGTGTGAATCTTATCAATCGGTAGCTTATACTCACATCTAAATATTTTAATGCCTTTGTCTCGGAAAGATCCCGATTTATTTCCGTCCGTTTTTAATACTGCAAAATATAACAGGAGAATTTGTTGTTTTGCTTTTATTAACTAAAGCCTTCTCTTCTTCTTCTTCTAAAAACTTCGTGAAAGCACGTAATTTTTAGGATTCCGATACTTTGTATTTGAATTGTTGAAATTGATAGAATATGTTCGTGTTTGACTGATATTGTATCTGATGCTACTTATTAAGTTTTTTTTTAATGGTACACTAATTAGTGTCTCTTCTGATAGATAATAATCTCAAGAACCAGTAAAGCTAGAAATATGACATGGCCCTCTCAGAAGTTTTGCATATAGTTTTAACAAAAACGTAGAATAGTGAATTTCGCACTAAGCTCAAGTGGCTCCCAATCCGCCTTCGCCAGAATACGCACATCCTGTCTCTATTATACAATGTATTGTTTAGTCCCAAGTCTCCTCCTTATCTTAAGGAACGTTTCCAATTTTTCAATCAGGAGAAATTCCTCAGGTCATCAGTGAATATGAGACTAGAGACACCGCTCAATACAACCAGGTTTTATAATCACTCTTTCAGTGTTCAAGCTGTCCAATTATGGAACATGCTTCCACTGGAAGTAAGGCAAGCCCAATCCCTATCCGCCTTTAATAGACTTGTCAAGGATTACTACCTCAAAGTATAATTTATGTTATTATAATACGTATCTTTATGCTATATCGTATTGAATATTATATAATATGTATTACTTTTAATAGACGTAATATATATGCGTGTGTGTGTTTGTGTGTATATATATATATATATATATATATATATATATATATGCTTATATTTATAATATTTACTGTTTTATGTATTTAATCATGTGTATATAAATCCATGTGTAATAATAAAAATATTAATATATACAATATGTAACACTTTTAAAATATTGTGCAGCAAACCCTACCCTAGCTTTGTGCCATATTTCTCTCTCCATCCCAAGGTTGTCTGGAAGAGATCGCTGTCAGCGATAAGACCGCCATTTGTACCTAATTCTAAGCTGTTCTTGTATATTATTTCATAATTTTTATTGTACAATAAAGTATATTATATTCTATTCTAGTGTAAATTTAGCGAAAATATCACATGAAAGATATTTCTTTACTAGCACTTTTTATTGTTTTTTTCTCTTAAATTAATATTTTACGAATTAAAATCAAAATTTAGGCTAAAAGCCATTTAGGCTTATTCTTACACACCTCACTTGCTTCTTTGACATTCATAGCTCTTGTCATGCACGCTCGTGTGTTCTTAAGGCTCCTGACATCACCTTCTGCTAGTACACGATCAATTTGATCATGGAAGGTGTGTCGTGGCCTTCCGCGACTTCTGTATCCATCCACTTTTGCATTGTATATCTGTTTAGTCATTCTTTCCACATGCCTGAACCACCGGAGCATTCCTTTCCTTACCTTCACCCCGAAACTCTCTTTCAGACCAACTCTCTTTCTTATTTCGGTACTACGAACGCGGTCCGCGAGCGTCACTCCGCAGATTTTGCGCAGTGCTCGCATCTCGACCGCGTTTACTCTACTTTCATGCTCTCTATTCCATACCCAATTGGTTGAAATATAATTTAAGGAAAATCGATACTCGTTTAAAGCTGGTCGTCTCGTGTCTTTTTGCTGAAGTACTCGTATTTTCATTTTTACAGGAAGTTCATTCAGCAGACGACTTCGTGGTAAATCAATGTATCACATGACGAGGGGTTACGACGAAAGTTCTAGATTGATGAGTGACGATTCGATACCATCGAGCTCTGCCCCTAACTTGACGGTAGCGGAAGCGCCTCAAGTGGACATCAGGCCGTCAGTGTATGGTTCAGTCGACAATACTGTCAATACTGTACTGTCCAACTCTGACACTGAACCTTTACTCGATTCGATAGATAGTAAAACCAATAATGACCCGAAAGTATAAGACATTTAAAGAAGCGTGATTGACACCTTGCTTGGGATAGACGGCGCTGTGGTACGTATTCTGTATTACACTTTGAAGTTGGTACAAAATATTGAGAGCTTCATAACAAATGGGGGTATACTCAAAAATGCCATTATTTTTTGTTTACTAAAATCTATGCATGTTACAATTTAGAAAGACTTACCAGTATGCAAGTGTACCTAAATAAAAGGGTAATCCAAATTTCAGCCTTACACAATCAACTAGTTTTGTTTTATTCACAAGTTTGTCCCTTGTGTAAAACTGCACTTTTGTCTGTACGCCCATTTGTTATGAAGCCCTCGATATGTTTGTACCAACAGTTTTTGTTTGTATTTTGTGATCATTTTGATACATTACAACTATTCAGACTCTTTGGACAACGTTCTTTGAAAACATTTTATGCATACATAGAATAAAGGCTAATAGAAATTAGGAAACAATATGTACTTACGTGGCTTACTCGTCTCAAAAAAACTTGTTATGAAAATCAGGTCTTAAGTATTATTTTATTGTTATACTTCCATTTCATTAGCAGGTATGGTCCAATATGAGTACAGGACATAGTGTTACAATTTTGCCGTTCAATAAACTACTAATGCTGATGGTTTAGTTATATCCATATTAATATTGTATGCAAATTTAACTTCTGTGTTCGCTTTCACGGAAAACCGTGGTACTGATTTTGCTCTAAATTGGTTTTGTTCATTATGCATTCTTAATACTGAGAATGATCATACAATATTTTATCCCGGGATTCGGGATTTTTGTCGCGGCCTGAATAGCGCCTAGATAAAAGTTTAATGCAATGTAACATGTGTTGTGGGTTTTCCCTGCTATGTTTTGTACTAAAGAATTGACGACTAAGGTTTACCAAATCCTTATGTTAAATCTAAATAGATGTAAATTCTTATCAAGTTATATTTGTAATGCGTCAAGACAAAATAAGTCATTTACTAGCGGCAAAGTCATCTATGCCAAGCAGAACTTCAGTCAAATACTATTAAAACGGACTTGTTTAGATAGCATCACAATGAAATAAATATTGTCATAATAAGGTATAATAAGTAAGTGTATGATGATATCTTATGAAATTATTCATCACAAATAAAAGATATGAAAAATGGGCTTCTTATAATTTTTTCTAGTCTGAAAAATGTAGTATATAGTCTATACTAACAATTTTTTTGTGGCTTCATCTTTCGTAAACTTCGGTCGTGTATACCATACATTCAAACATGAATAACTAAAAGAATAAGTGTTTGATTTAGATTATTCATGTTTGTAATAATTAACCATGCTAAAAAAATGTGCAATATTTTTGTATTTGGTACCTACTATTAATATTCTGTCGCAAGATGTTAACTTGTAAAAGAAGATCATCTGTGAATGACCAAAAATGTATAGGACGCCATGAATGGTCATTGTGTAATAAATAGTTATGAAATGTTCAGATTAAGTAAAATATGGTTAAAATAAAACGAAACCTGTGGTTTTTTGTGTTTATGGGAACGCTATTATTGTTCTTCTCACCTAGCCAATAAGATATTTTTATTTTCAATTCTAGCAAAACGTATTATTACATAAAAATATATGTGTTAATATTCAAAGGTAATATTATTATGATTATTGTTTTTAATCATAAAACTAAGTTTAATATGTATTTGTACATTCCTATTTTGACCTTTGAAACAAACTAATATAATGACTGTATTTCTGGCAAAATGATTGTAGGTATTAAATAAATTATATTATTTTATACATAATGTATATTATTTTGTATATTGTTAATGTGTATTTTAGGATCTGCGATTGTAATGCTTTTCGTACTTATTGTATGTTTAAAGAAATTGTGATATTTATAATTTGTATCTGAATATTTATATTAAGTCTGTTAAGTTTTAGGTATTATTAAAATATTTCTTCACTGAATTTAAAAGTTCTTTTATTTCTACTTTGGGTTTAAATGCCAACTAATAATATGTCAAATCTGTGTAACTGTGTAGATCTTTTGCCACAAATTCTACTAGTATGAAATACTTCTTGATATTTAAAGCACGAACTATTAATAATAATCTCAATTTTAATTTGATTCTCAATAAATATGCTTCTCACGTATTAGCATCGTGTTTGTTATTATAAAGTAACCATATGACGGAAGTAGTCAATAACCGGATAGAGTATTCATTGATGTAGTAATCGGAAGTCGTATAAACGGATGTCAAAGTAAAAGCATTTATTATCAAGCCAACGGATATCGAAAATGGAGTAACCGGAAGTTGGGAGTTATACGGATGGCGGAAGTTGGTGAAAATGAAGTGGCGCCAAAGTATTACAGGATGGTGTCACTGCAGACCCATTACGAGGATCTTATAAATACTCGGTGTTCGGGCAGAGGGGACTACTATATATAGTGTATCAGCTATGGGACTAGTCTACAATCGACGACAGTCTTGAACAGGGATCGCATATTGTGGTCGATAATAGCTGCCTGAGAATCGCAGTATTCTTGGAGGGCAACAATATATTTACAATAATTCTAGTGTAATAAACTTTGATTATAATATTTCAGATTATTATTATTTTGTTATTTGTCAGCTTGAGCTGACAAGCGCTTACGGTTTCATTACAATCTAGGGAAAAGGAATCATTAAAACACATACTTAATACATATTTGATATGTTTATTGTCAAGATATCAATTATTACACATCGTTATAGTAAAATATATTTACTAAAAATTACAAAACCATACTTCAAAATTGAAGCCATCCATTTTAAATATTGATATAAGTATGTATAGTATAACAATAAAGATTTACTTTCTGTTTTAAGGCTAATTTAGCTACGGGTTTTCATTAAGTACTGTAACGACTAAAACCTTTTTAGTCGTTTATATTAAGAAATACAATAATTTTGAATTAAAATATCGAATGCCTCAAAAAACAATCGAAATCATTATTGTATCGGGCCGCGCACGGAACAGATGTATGAGCTTCTTGGTGGAGAATTAAAAGAAAATAGTCCCTGAACCACTTCTTTGATTTGAAGATCCGTACCGAGCTCGTGCCGCTGGCCGCCACAGTACTTATAAAACAAGTTATTCATTTACCAACAAAAGGAATGTTAAATAAGTTATTACAATTACATACAACATTACACGTGCATGATGCAAAAGTATAATAAAATAGGCACGTATTTCAAATACTTATAATGTTCATTTTACGTCCTAATAATTTCAAAGATAAATCACATTTATTATGCTATGTTAGAAACAATCAGAATAAGTAAGACTAATATAGTAAAAATGAAAGAAAATAATAGTTGCGACTCAACTACTAAATAAAAGTTGCGGTTTCAACTATTATATCAAAGACTAGAGTGACGAAAACCATGAAATCTAATTGATTAATTTTTTTCATTGTCTTATCAGAAATAGTCTAGTTATGAAGTCATTTTTAGTTACTTCACTGATATGCACTATTTTCAATACATTACAACTCATTGTTTCATAAAATTAAAAACATTATGTTTGTTGCTGCAAAGTATAAAAATCTGTTTAATTAAAGTTAAGAATTTATAAAATACCATTTATCTTCTACCCGGTGACCAAGAGTACGTGTGTTCTGTGCCGGTGACAGTAGTACAGGTTTACACAACTGATAATTCCTCCCGATGAATTTTAATAGACAACTACATTGTAGGAATCGTGTAAGCGGGACAGAATGTATAGTGCAAGCAACACTGCTTTTTACGCTTGCGAATAAAGTTCAATGTACATTATTTACAAATCAAAAACCGATCTGCTTTATCTGCGCAAACGAAAGCTATCGATATTATAATTTGTGTACTACTACTGTACCTTGGGTAGTACATATTATTTTAATGTATATTATTTTATATGTAAATAATGTTGGAATTTATTGTAACATGTCTGCATCTCAACTGAGGCGATAAACACATTCCGCGGCCAGTCGTAGCCGTCTATGCAGTGAAAAGACAAAGTCAACGAAGAATTATTGGCCGCGAAAAACTACGTTTGTGGATGAAGTCACCAGATAGCCGCGAAATTTGCTTTTCAGAACGGCTAATTATTGAAACTCTTCTTTAAAATATAAAACCCTTAGTGAGTTTCTGTCAAGCAACTCTTTTAGCCCTACATTTTCCAATCACCGGTAACAGATTAGGTGGTACATTTGGAATATGTGCAGTATATACTTATAGGCACAATAGTGTCTTAAAAATTAATTACATAAGCCTCAGTTTTCCTTAAATTAAATCACACATTGCAAGTTAATTACGTTTATAAGACATAAATAACATGCACAACATTGTGAGCATTAATATTTATTGAGTTTACTCCTTAAGAATAGGAAACTCAAAAGAGTTACTTTTTTTCTTTTAAACTACCCAGGTATTAGAGCGAATAAAATAATCAAATTGTTGAGGCCGTTTGTGAGTTTTAGCGAAACCAACGAAAACCAATTCATTTCTTATTCGGACGCATCCGGCTGCAGATATTTTTAAAAACTATATAAATTTAATGTACAGTACAAGCAAAACTTGATTGCGTCTTTGAAGTTCGTGCACGTCATTGCGTAAAACACAATTATAATATTCATAGAACTAACTGAGCAGGGAGTGTTGTTGTGTTGTGCTCTCGTTGGGCCGCTCTTTGGATTCGCACACCATCTCTTTCACACAACATATCGTAGTGTTTGTTATAAACGTTAACATTTAACTGGACTTGCTCAACTCACGGAACTAACTTCATTCAAAGCGCATTGAAGATATGTGCTTACTGTATTTCAATAATGAGAATCATAACAGCCACCTTGCCATAATGTTTAAACATCATTAATAGTATCGTAATACGTTAATAAGTGTATTAATATAAAATATGTGATTAGTATGTGCTTGAAGTAAAAAAAATACTAATTATAATTATAATTTTATTGTATGCGCCAGTACATCTTGTCGGGGAAGGGTTTAGAAAGCGCACGCACAGGTGAAGTGACAGCTATTGCGCGTGCGCATTGACATGCAATGCACATCAATAATTTGCAGTGTATAGTGAGTGAACCATAATATGTACATTGATATAAAAATCAATTCAAAGATTTTCTTATCTGTAAGTAACTGGATTTCACACGTGTTAGTTCCAAATAATAATTTCGAATCTATGGATCAAGGAAACTCGAATTTACGAAAATAATAATCCATCATACCCGATATTTAAAGCCAATAACAAAAATCGATTCACATCATAAGCCATAATTATAAGAGAACAAATTAATATAGTTAATGAAATCAAGGATAATGTATTTATTACGTAAATATAAAGAGATCACAAGTATCCTATCATAATATATGAGGTACTACTACTCATATCATGAGGCTCATCAATTTAAAGTTCCTCACTATTTTCTTCAACATCTGTAAGTTTTTCATCAATATCTGAAACTTTTATATTACTTTGTATGTTAGAATAATTTCTCAAAGCGCTCAAACCTGCCTTAATACTGTTCATTTCCATTTTATTCCATAACGAGCCCATAATTAAATAGTAAAAACACAAACCTGTTATTAATAGTTTCACTACGTCATATATTAAGAAATTAGGCCAATAACCAACAGTGCCTAGCAATAAGAAAAATATTAAACCACCTGTTGTGAGAAATAGTTTTTTAGACTTGGATAAGTTTTTCGCAGCATCTTCGCATACTTTGATAGCTTGATTGATGGTTTCGTCGAATACGCCATCTTTCGTGTCTTGCCTCATGACAGATTTGTTTTGTGAAGGTTTGAGCAATAGTTCTAGACAGACAGCGTTGTGGTCTGAATATGAGAACTTTTGTCCTGGAACGCGGTCTTCTAGAGGGTTGCCGAAATTTACAACACTAGCCTGAAAATAAGTATAAATAAATTTACGACTTTTAAACAGCTATTTGCTCATTATAAATTTAAAATTTAAATCGAAGATATGAGTGGATAAAGAGATAACACAAGGAAAATGGGCATTGGAGATTTATTTTACAACCATTTTGCACAATAATGTGCATTCTTCCATGATATTATATATACACTATACTTCCATTCGATGAAAAACGTAACCCTAAGAATTAAAAATATCAGTAAATATATTTTTAATTCTTATTTTTACTTTAAGCTAAATCTTTCTTTTCATGGCAGTATGCGCTTTCCTTTCATACTTCTTATAATTCTGGTAAACTTTAGCTGTCAAACTCAAGATTCTGTCATCATTAATACAATCCATTCCTCTCATTGTCTCATTTTACCTATCTTCCATGTCTATATTATAATGCCAAATGTTATACAATTTATTTTAAGCACAATTAATTATATAAGAAAAGTTAAAACACTGAGTGTGTTCTACTGTATGTACAACAGGGAATGCTCTGATGAACTGTATGATTTTGTCTATCTTATTTAACATAACAATCTTTAAACATATAAAAAAAAACAAAATAATTACCTCCCATTTCGCACTAACATTATACAAGATATGGTCAATCCTCTTTCCCTCTGGACAACTTTTAGCAAGTTTGGAATCTGAATAACTGTTGTTAACATTATCACTAGTGCCAGAAGGTTTCCTCATCAGTGGGTCACTGCTTTCGCATTTCATGTCGTATGGATCAATCAGTGAGGGTATTTGAGAGAGGATTCTGTGGAAAGAGAAGATATATTTGTACTAGTATGAAATAACATAAATTTAAAAAGCACATTGATTCTCTATGACTTTGTTAGTGGACTCAATAGGTGGCGAGATCTTGAAAATTGTCTCACCACACTAACTCTCAAAATATAAAATGTAAAATTTTGGAAATAAAATCATGGTCCCCTTGAAATGGGTAATCCCAAACCCAATAGCAAATATAGAAAGAAGAAGAATCAACAGAAAATATAGAAAAATGCTGAAAAGGTGTTTAATTCACTTACTTAAATGACAGGTCTCCAGGTCCAGCATTTAAGTCTCCAGCCAATATTGACACATCTGCTGGTGGTGTGGTCAAGTATATAAATTCAGCTGTGGAATACCCCTGCAACACTCTGTGAGCTAGATATATGTCGTCTGCGTGGTACTCAGCATGCAACTGTAAATTTAGATACAGATTTACACAACTTAAAATTCCGATTGTCAGTTTTTGTTTGTGCAGAAAAATGACATGAATCTGACATGAAAATAATTTATACTGAAGTTTATTTACAAGTAGATATAGCAGAGTATTGCTAGTTATGTATTCTAAGCTCAATTCATACACAGTCACATACTACTAAATTGGGTACATTGGGAAGGATGATTAGTTGTATAAAACTGTCAACTATTCTGTAAAACAACATGAAACCTCTATACCCAAGGAATGGATAAATAGTCAAACATAATAATAAAAGATGGGAGGCCATCATAAAACACAGCACATAGCAGAAGCTTCTTGGTATAGTAATCAGCCAATTACAGTCCACTGCTGGACTCGCCCTCCCCAAGTTGGCGCTATGCATCACGGTGCTCCACCTTCCTCATTCAGCACCCACCACCACTGGTTATTGATTGATTATAGTATTTAGCCTATAAATAAAACTTCTGAAAAAGGTTGATGGATATTGTGTTATTATGACCACAATCTCAAAGATGGTCTGGGGTAGATTACCTCCATTCAGGGCAGTGGTTTAATCAATTCTAGACAAATAGAAGTACTTACATGTGTACAGTAGATATTAACAAGTCTATCTCCACATTTGATACGGCACAAACCAACACCCTTCCCACCAAACCAGTCTCCATGGTGTATTTTGTGAATGTACCCATTCAGCGGCCATTGGTGGAAAAAGACATCTTGGATCACCCATTTAGAGAACACACAAAGGCCAGATCCAAGTACTCCACTGTGAAAATTAGTTAATGAGCAGGGTATTTAACTGCCAAAACTCCAAAATGGAAAACTGGCAAATTCAAACAACATTAATGACAGAAATATTGAAATTAGTGTCGCTTCTAATATAAAAATGTAGGGTGATAATAAATGTGTTTATGCAGTATTTTACTGATTAAATTTTTTGACCGGCTTTTCTAGGATGCATAGCTTTTATGAGAAGTTTCTATATCTTATGACATTTCATTTGCCTTGCTATCAGTCAAAACTTTACATAAGCTCTACACAAGTCATACACAAACAACCTACCACAAACGAAACAAACTATAACATATTTGGTAGGCAGAGGTGAGGTCAAATTACCTATTTAAGATTAAATTCTTATGAAAATATATATGTTTTCTGTGTATATAATATGTCTTGTTAAGCTAGTGTATTTTTATAGTCAAGTATGAATTCATTTGAACAATAAATATAACTTCCTTGCTTATTTGATACTTTGTTTAATTCATGTTTTGTATTGGTTCTTTTGTTAAAATGTGTTGATTTCTATAGCAATTCAGCTTTTCAAGCACTTTTGTTCCAATACAGTTACAGAAGTAAAAAATCAAACAGTTACAAAGTATAGCTTCACTGACCTATAAAAGTAATGAGCATATGGCAGAGTTGTTATCAAGGTTTCCTTCAAATACAAATAATCCTTTTCACTCCATATTTCTTGTAAACAAACTACATTATGATTACTCTCAGATAAATACTTCCCAATGGCTTCTACCCTTTCTTTACGATTTTTGGATACCATTGGAATACCCCTGAAAAATGTGAACAAATGATGATTGCATGACTTTAACACAAAGGCTCAATGCAGCATTAGATCAATTACAAGAATTCAGATAAATGCCCAGATAACAACAAACTTTGTTTTTAAATTAAATTAATTTGGTATTGAATTAAGTATTTTATTTTAATTTAAAACCATTACATTAATATGATGCTAAACCAGTCATAGACTAAATAGGTTTTATCTATAGCATTTTCTAAAACTCTGAGATGAAATGTTAAATTTCATTTCAGCTTTGGTCTTGCAATTGGCTCTATCTTTTTCTAAGGTCCATTACAGCCAGAAATACTAAAGTAAATATATTAATAGGCTAAAAATTTACATACACCTTAAGAATAAAGATGGAATAAAGATTTTTAAAAGATGAATTGCTTTGTTTTTCCAAGAAAAAGTATTATTATTAAACAATTATGTAGCTTACCAACAATTTAGTGTAAATAGATTCAAGGAAAACTCCATTTTAAAATAACACTGAATTAAGAGAACAGTCACGAAGTCATTAAATTTTAAACGAATAATTAAGAAGTGAAGAACAATCAATATATTACAAACAGGTGTATATTTTCACAGTGGGATACAATACAGTTTGGGCTTCTTATTTTGAAACTATTTTCTTTAATAAGTATTTGATGAACGGTAATATATGGTTCATAGTCACCGTGTAATGCTTATAAATAACACATATGGTTTGGTTTTTATCAGCGTCTTATCACTAATTAACCTTATTGCCAACTCAAGTCCAAAACAAATTAACAAAACTTTCTACTCCATTCATATTACGTTAAGTGAACTGTCAAATTATGGAGTGTCACTTTGACAGTATCAGTGTGTCAATATTATTTCTTGTTACAATTTGACTGAGCATGGTTTACACACCCAACTAGAATTTCGAAGGATCGCTTCTTATAAACTCGTAAACATACATTTAGACCACACAATGTAATAAAACCAATCAATAGTCTTGTTAGCAGCCAGAGACTAATATTACAAATATTAAGTAGGTATCTCAGAACTGGGATTGTCTCCAAGAAATCGTCTTTTAGTGATAAGACCGCCCTTTGTATATAATGCACAGAACATAAGTACTCTCTAACGAGAGATATAATGAGACATAGTTTGAGTTTGTAAGTTCTTTTTTTGTATTGGTGTACAATAGGGTGGTCCTTATTTTGGGTTTGTACGATTTTTTTTCACGATAGTCCTAAATCTATTTTTAAAAAATCATGCCAAGTTATAGCTCTTAATTTTAATTTTAACCCGGCCCCCCCGATAATCAAACTTTTACATAGAAATAACAAGGGAAAAAATCTGTTAATACTTTGGAATTTTTTACGTCATGAACGGATGAACAGATCATGTCGACAAACAATAATTCTTGTAGAAAATTTAACGTTCTACAAAAAAGGTCTCTTATATAGATGGGCAATCCACCCACCCGGGTTTAAACCCACCTGGGTTGTTGGGTGTTTTGGGATAAACACCCGATTTCCACCCAAATTTCGGGTGTAATGATTTTTATACATAAATGACATTTAGTTTTTAATTATTATTATTTTATAGAATTATACATAATTAGGTGAAATAAAATAATGCAAGAAAAAAGTGTTTTCTGGTACTAATCAAAAACAAATACTTAACAATCAATCACTATCGGATTATCCAATATCATCTATACATATAATAAAACTGTAGAGGTCGAATTTCTGTACAATAAAAAAATTGCTAAAAACCGAGTCAGGGGGATGTAAGAAATGAAATAGAACTAATTTAGATTTTTACAAATTTTTTGTTTCCTGTTTGTCTGTCTGTTTGTACCGTCTAATCTCCGAAACGACTGGACTGATTTACATGAAATTTTGTATGGTGATAGCTTATATCCCTGGTTAACGTATAGGATACTTTTGATCCCGAAAAATTAAAGAGTTCCCGTGGGATCGTTGAAAAAGCTTTAATTACTTAAACAGCTTATAACAGACTGAAATCTAAATAATTTCTCTGCAACGTAACATAATAGAAGCGGAGATTTTGACAGGGTGTGGTGTCGGTGAGAGTTTTATCTTATATATAGCCTTTCCCGTAATTTCAATGTGGCACACATAAATGCTCAGAGTATTCCAGCTCATTTCCCCGATATGCTGGCGTCGTTTAGTCATGATTATTTGCACGCTGTATTAGTGTCGGAATCCTGGCTTAAACCTTGCCTGTCCTCTACTTCATATACTTTGCCAGGATATCGACTACTCAGAAATGACCGTATCGGTACTGGTGGTGGAGGCGTTGCTATATACTTGCGCTCCCATCTTGCATATAAAATTTTAAGTGCATCCTCACAACCCCCAACACCGGATAACGGCGAGTATTTGTTTATAGAAGTAGAACTTGCGCATACCAAGATTTTACTAGGAGTATTTTACGCATCGTCTGTTCGCATTAATTACTTCTCCTCCTTTGAAACTTTACTAGAAAAGTTTTCTCCTTCATATACGCATAGTGTCATAATGGGTGATTTCAACACCTGTCTCCTTAAACAAGACCATCGTTCTTCTTCTTTAGAAACTTTAACAAGATCTCTTAACATACATATTCTTCCTCTGAGTGCTACTCATCGTTTCCCTAATTCATCCCCTTCTCTTCTCGACCTAATAATGGTTTCATCGCTCCCTCACGTTTCTCATTATGGTCAATGTTCGGCGGATGCTTTTTCCTATCATGACATGATTTTTCTCTCATATAACTTACATCCGCCGAAAGCCAAACCTAAAATCATCCTTCAGCGCAATTTTTGGTGGCATGAGCCTAGATGCCCTACTAAAGGACGCTCAGGAAATAGACTGGTCTGGGGTGGTCAGTGCAACTACTATTGATGAGAAGGTTCATGTGTTTCATGCGGCTTTGATGAAGCTGTATGATATTCATGCACCTTTACGTCGTATAAAGGTCAAACATTTGCCTGCACCGTGGCTTACCGATGATATTAAATCGCAGATGCACAAGAAATCTAAAGCAAAAACTAGATATAAAATGAAGCCAACCGAAGCAAACAAAGCCGCTTATGTGAGCATACGTAATCGCTGTAATAGAGTGTGTAGGGACGCTCAACGCCGTTATATCCACGAATCAGTTCAAAATGATAATCCAGCTAAAGTATGGAAGTTTTTACGCTCGTTGGGGATTGGCAAACAAACGGAAATCTCGGTCAGTCAAAAATTCAATATCGATGATTTAAATCAACATTTCTCAACCACTTCTGACTTTGATGTAGTAATAAAGTCTGAAACTTTGAAAAGAATCTCGTCCAAGCCAACACCTAAGCATTCTCCTTTTCTTTTTAGTCGATTTACTGACAGTGATGTTAAGAAAGCTGTGCAATCCATCACATCTAATGCTGTCGGCAGTGATAGCATTAGTCGCAACATGATCCTACCCATACTGGATGTCATTAATCCTACCCTTACCCATATCCTTAATACATCCATAACCTCTTGTGTATTCCCAGCCACCTGGAAGGAAGCCCAGGTTACTCCTCTTCCAAAAAAACCAAATCCCGCTTCCTTTTCTCAATTTCGTCCTATTTCCATACTACCTTTCCTTTCCAAAGTCCTCGAACGCTTAGTTCATCAGCAGCTAAGTGTTTTCCTGAACCGTAATTCCCTCTTGAATCCTTACCAGTCTGGTTTTCGTCCTGGCCACAGCACCACCACAGCCCTCATTAAAATTACAGATGACATCCGGCATGGCATGGACAATGGTTTGCTAACTGTGCTATCGCTGCTCGATTTCAGTAGTGCTTTTAATAATGTTGACTTTGAAGTGTTACTCAGCATCCTACGCTCTATTAACATATCTCCTGAAGTTATCGACTGGTTTCATAGTTACCTGTATGGACGCCGGCAGCGCATTCGAGTTGATGACGACTATTCGTCGTGGTGTGATCTCTCTGCCGGTGTTCCACAGGGCGGCGTACTATCTCCTTTATTATTCGCTGTTTTTATAAACTCAATTTCCAATGAACTTACTTCATCCTATCACCTCTATGCAGACGATCTACAAATTTACACACAGGCACCGGTTGCTACACTAAATCAAGCAGTCGCAGCAATAAACTCTGACTTTGACCGCATACTGCAATGGAGTAAATCGAATGGACTTCTTGTGAATCCTGAGAAAACTCAAGTAATTATCATCGGTAGCTCACGGATGCTGTGTAAAATTGACTGGACCTGTATGCCAACTTTTCTTTTTGATGGAAAGATTATCCCTATCAGTTATAAGGTCAAAAACCTTGGAGTTTTATTTGATAGTGAGTTGTCCTGGAGACCCCATATAACGGAGTTAAGTAGGCGGTTGTTTCTCTCCTCCAGGTCACTCTGGCGGCTGAAAAACTTCCTTCCCATCGCCACCAAAATTAAGCTTGCAGAGTCGCTACTTTTACCTATACTTGATTATGCCGACGCCAGCTATCTAGATCTAACTCAAGAACAACTTAATAAACTTGAGCGCCTCCAAAACTTTTCCATAAGGTTCATATTTGGGTTACGCAAGTATGACCACGTTTCTGAATTTCGAAAAAAACTCAAGTGGTTGCCAATTCGTTTTCGCCGGAATACTCACATTCTTTCATTGCTTTACAGTATTTTATTCATCCCTACTACTCCACAGTACCATAAAGAACGCTTCGAATTTATTTC
Organism: Dendrolimus pini; assembly: GCA_949752895.1. Lineage (NCBI taxonomy): Eukaryota > Metazoa > Arthropoda > Insecta > Lepidoptera > Lasiocampidae > Dendrolimus > Dendrolimus pini. Next base: position 8,414,335 of record OX457130.1, on the reverse strand, counting down.
TTGCTCTCACAATTTACGCCCTTCCAGTCAACATAGACTTATTACTCCTATCCATAAGACAACATTCTTCAATAATTCTTTCACGGTTAAGGCTATCCGACTTTGGAATTCATTGCCTGTTGCTGTCAGACAAGCAAAATCCCTAACATTTAAGAACTTGGTCAGAAAATTCTATCTGCAATATAATGATATGTAATTTTTTATAATTAATAGATATTATATTGCATATATTTATATGTTTATTATGTTTAAATAGTTGCATATTATCACAATATCTTGTATATGTATATAACTTATGTGTATATTTGTATATATAGTATAGTTATATATTTATTATTAAAATGTATGTAATCGTACAATAATTATGTATACCACCATCGCCACTCCCAATCACAATATTCTTGCCACGGGTTGTCTGGAAGAGATCGCTTTTTAGCGATAAGACCGCCCTTTGTACACAATTAAATTATTACCTACTAGTAGTCCGTAAGTTTTCTGTAATGGTGTACAATAAAGTGTTATCTATCTATCTATCTATATATTATATAAAGCTGATAAGTTTGTTTCTTTGTTTGTTTGCTTGAACGCGCTAATCTCAAGAACTACTGGTCCGATTTGATATTTTTTTTCAGTTTTAGATAGCCTATTTATTGAGGAAGGTTATAGGCTATATACCATCACGCTAAGAGCAATAGGAGCGGAGCACCAATGAAGAATGTTTCAAAATCACGGGTTTTTTCAACTATACCACGCGAACAAAGTCGCGGGCAGAAGCTCGTTGTAAATAAATTAGATACATACTTATAATTCTTCTGTAACATTATGTAGGTATTATAGCCCAACTAATTTCATTTTTATTATGTAATCATAGGAGAGAAAAAGAACAGAATTTGCTATCGGAACCGGTCGGCAAACATTTTAGATAGTGAGACAATGTTTAGATGATTTACCGTCACCAACAAAGCTACATACACCAAGTTCTACCTCCATCTATGCTTTCTGTCCCCACTGATATAAAAAGAAGGAAAGAATTAAAAAATAACGGAGTTATGAAGTCTAATTGTTCAGAATGTGCTTTATATGCAGAGGGAGAAGACAAAAGAAATGAGCTCTTCGGAAAATTAGTGGCGGAGGAATTTAAGTACCTATATTAAGCCATGTATGCACCCCAAATGCAATGAACAAATCTTAAAGTATTAACACAGGAAGCTAAAGGTTATTATGTAAATTAACTTACAATTGAAGAATATGACAACTAACATGCTTACTCTCGGGTCTTCGACGCTAATTACACACTACAACATAAAATAAGCTATTTAAAAGTTGAAATAATAGAAAATGTGATTTTTGAAATTTTGTTTTTACCTCGTACCATTTTACTAACCGACTTCTAAAAGGAGGTTCTCAACTTGGCCGGTATGTTTTTTTATATATTTATGATCCAATTCACGTGATTCTTTTTTAGTTCGATGCGAAATAGTTGCCATTTGGTCCCCTAAAAATTTAACATGCTCTGGCCCAGTAGTTTTCCTTTTATGAACATTTTTTAATGATTTTTTTTCCGTTCCCGTTTCTTGGGACCTATATTTTTTAAGGCGCGGCACCTTTCGTAGTCCTACCCATAGCTAAACACTAAAAAGTAACAAATTAAAAATAACTTCGTTCAAAAAAACAGACTTCAAAATCTAAATTTGTAATTTATTTTTAATTATTATTAGTTATTATATATTAATAGTTTTTAATTATAATGTCTTATTTTTAATATATATTATCTAAAACATCTTGAAGTCCGTGCAAAGTAAAACATAAAAATTATTATATTTTGAAAATTACTAAGCACGGACTTTAAGATGTTTTCAATAACATATGTTAAAATAAGATATTATAATTAAAATAGCTTTAGAAATAAGTTATTTTATACTTTTTAGTTTTTGAAGTCGGTTTTTTAAAGTTTGTTTACCCTCCATGATCTAACTAATGTTACTATGTAAAAGTTTGATTATCGGGGGGGTTAAAATTAAAATTAAGAGCTATAACTTGGCATGAATTTTTTTTAATAGATTTAGAACCGATTTAAGACTATCGTGAAAAAAAATCGGACAAACCCAAAATAAGGACCACCTAGTGTACAATAAATAGTTATTGATCGAATCTTTAATTAATGTTCTGAGACAAAGATATTGTCAAACCTAAGGGTTTCTTTAATAAAATACAAAACACCAAAATAAAACTAACATTTAATTCTCTCATGTAAATACTACACTTGCAATATTTGTATAGCAAAGACTGATAGAAATATTGTTATGTTTGGAAGCGCATAAATAGCTAGAAAATCACAATTAATTAATTATAGATCTGCTCCAATACGATTCCAAATATTTTAAAATTAGCAAGACCCAGTTTAGCTGTCCCAAAACACAAATTTGATAGTTAATGACTTTCAACACATTCTGGTTCACACTAGAACAGCTACCATTGAACTTAACAACAAGACCCTTGCTTCTAATAGTTTTGGCATCAAGCTGTTACTGTCGTCTGGTTGTCTTTTATTTGTTCCAAACTGTCAAGGCCAGCTAGTTTGAGTGCAGACAAATTTTTAATTTTCCCCACATCCCTCCTTGGTTTTCTGCCTGTTTCTAATGTTTTAACAGGCCTGATGACTTTTGTAGTACTGTGACTTCTTATATGTCGTTGTAAACAAGCCTGTAACAAAAATATTACAAAAGTTTAGGCAGAATTTCTAGTAAAAGCTTGAAGGATAATATTACTTAAGGTCTCATTAAAAAGCCATGTCTTAATTTTTTCACCACCCATATATCACCATAATTTCGCCTTCCTTTCACTTTCTTTATATCTTTGTCTTTTCCTGTAAAAAATTCAGCCACTTTTTTGGATCTTTACTCTTAGGGCACCTACATACTAGGCATAGCATAGCTTCAGGCTGCGGCAGCCGATCTGGCATTGACAGCTCATTGTTATACACTAGGTGGCCAGAATTTCGGCTGTGACAGCCCTTAGAATTTTCAATTAAACGTGTATTAGTTAATTGCCTATACACAGTCAGGATAATACATAGTATTACAAGGAATATTTATATTGTAGTTTCTGCATACTCACCATGGCTATGCAAATGTATTTATACATCGAAACAAAATTCGTAATGACTCTAGGTACAGAGAAATTTATGTAAGAAATTAGCTGGTTGCTAAAACTGACTGCTCAATAACTCAGCTGTTGCAGCTTAGCGAGCTAACTTAGCTACTGCCTACCTACTACATCAGTTACATTAGTTTTGTTTATTATTGGTACCTACCTCTAGATGTAACCAAAGTTACAACTAGTCAAATTTTAAGATAAAACTGTAAAACAACCACAATATCCCAACAAGAATATTCTGATTTGAAGCAAGAGGCTGCTATGATAATGAGTTTGTCAGTGATTTGTATGGTAATAATCATTTATCGATATAAAAGGCAATCATGTCTTGATCCAAGATATACACTAGCTTTGTATCGAGGTTCATTTAAATTAGTTCAGTAGTTTTCATGTAATATTGTAACAGGCAGACATAAATCCTAAACATTACATTTTCGGAATCTGCTTCTTCATATCAGTCCATAAAATTTTGTTTTATAAATTCAATGCACAAACTCGACCACATATACAGATTGCTTCAAAAAACCAAATAAAAGCAGGTTAAAAATAAAAGAAACTCAATATAATAATACCTTTGTAGAAAGTTTTGCATTGCATATGTGACAATCGTGTTTCACTTTTACATGCTTTATTAGTATATGCTGTTTTAAATTGCTCTTTCTTGAGTATTCCCTGGAAATATGTATAAACATATTACAAAAAAAACCCAAAATATTTGAGAGAAGTAAAATAAAGCAAAATAGGGATCTGTGGGAAATATTGTACAAAAGTATACAATATCACCCCATATTAAAATGTTCTACAGCTATAGGAATACATAATAAGTAACTATAAAATAAAATTTTCTTTAGAAATAAACCACTTAGTTGATATTTTCACAATGAAATTCAATGGTTTTGTGGTATATGCAGTATACTTCTCTTATAGAAAATTAGTTCCCGTGTTATACAAGCCACTTAGGTTTAGGCTGTAAAATTTACACAAAAGGAAATATAATAAACTCATTGTGATGAAAATTATTTTGATTTGACTAAGATTTTTAGACTGTATTGGGAGTTAATCCTTAAGAATTACTTCATTAAAGACGTAGTATATAATACAAGTGTTAACTTAAAACCGTTAAGTTTTTTTATTATACAATTTCGAACTTTAATGCGATAATATTTAAAATAATATCCATCATTGCATATTCAAAGACAATCAAAAACTCTCAATCATCATATGAAAAAGAATAGGTTAAGGTTAACTACTTCATACCGATCGAACCAGCACTAAAGGGGCCTTTCCACCAGACATGTGCTATGGATGCATTTGATATCCACCGGTTATGTTAATTGGTCCACAAAGCATAGCACTGGTGGAAACTGAATCAAAAAGCCACGTTTTTTGTATGGAAGGATGTGAGCTATGAATGTGTGCCTTCTCAATTTTCAAAATGTCGCATAGCGCTATCAGTGGAAATGGTCACAAATTTCCGAAGCTTAGTTTTCACATTTTCGCAGCATCTGGTGGAAAGGCACCCTTAAAGTTGTAATTAAGATAATGAATCTAGCCTGGCATTACCAAATCAAATCAATCTTACCTTGAACAGTTTTCATAAGGACATCTGTAAACTTTTACAAGCTCTTGTGTGTGCACTTTCATGTGTCGGACTATATGGCCCCTTTCTTTGAATTTTCGGCCACAATCGCTACATATAAATTCTGCAAGAAAAATAAAAGTAAATATTTAGAATAATTAATCAATATATTTTTTTATATGCTACTTCAGTGCTGCATGCAATATTTCAGTCAGTTTATGAATTTACTGGCAATTAATTGGAAATTTATTTCTGACTGACTGACTGAATTTCTTTCTCCACTACTGTACAGTAGTGTATGAAATTCAGTCAGTCAGTTTGCATATGTTATGAGACTATTTGTGTCCATGTCCTCATTATGTCAAGGCAGCATTTATTGGCACGGCTAGACAAGTGTTTAAAGCATACAAATGAAAAGCCACCTGGAACTAGCCATTAAAGCTATTACAATTTTTGTGAGAATCTTGGCCAGGCATATGCTCTTTATTCAGGTCTGTATTTATGTATTTACATGTCATAAAAGAAGAACTCAGTGCAACTTCTCACAATACCACAAGTGTCTATTTAGAAATGTCTTTTTATTGCATAAGTTTAGCAGACAGGCAGATGGTCCACCTGGTGGAAAGTGATTACCATCGTTTATGGAAAATGAAAAAGGTGGTAACAATGTGCTGCCACTCTCTGAAGGGAGACTGGAACCTGGCCACTAATGCGGCAATACAACTCAAGGTAGTTATGCCAGGGATGGTAGCTATCCAAACGGGCGAATACCCTATCACCTGTCTGTGGGTTATTTTGTCGCCTCTTACGACAGGCCGTTCGACCGCAGGAAATTATATTTTTTCTCTGTTCCTGCACAGATAAGTAACAAAAATGGCTAGAAAATTATATCTTTTATCAGACAGTTTCAAGCCAATATAACTTTTTTGTATAGGAGGGACACATTTAGAAAAACATACCTTTAATTGTATGCTCCAGTTTCTTATGATACTGATAAACAGACCATCGATTGAAGCTTAGGGGGCATTCATCACATTTGTAGACTTTATGCAATCTCATGTGTTTTTTCTTATCATATAAGGAAATAAAGTCTTTGTTACACATTTCACAACTACAAAAAATATTGTACTTTTTAACTTCCATCACAGTGCATAATAAATAATGTAATAATATAATATACTACATAAATAAATTACACTTGTCAACAGTGGTTTTGTTGCCTTGGATATTATTATACCTTCAAATAATTCTATCCCAATGAAACTGAATTATTTTGGAATATTGGCTAGTTTTTTTAATTTTCATTTGACACCAAAAACCAATATATATGAAATAAAACATAACATTTATATACCGTAATATCAAATCCTTATATAATAAATACTACTAATTGTTTCTTATATATTATTAAAGCATATAAGAAAGAGAAAATGTGGTGAAATCTTTCTTTTGCGTCAGAGAGACACCTTTTATAAGATTTTCTTCTTTTTATATCAGTTTTGGGGAAAATTGCCTTTATAAAAACCAACAGAACAAAAATAAAAAATACTTTCAGAAATAAATAAATAACCTGTTTCAATACCAAAATAAATTTTGAAAACTGTGGAACTATTTTGGACCCTCTTTAAGAGAAAATTGTGCAATTCATTGCAAAAATCCTGTTTGTAATGTACGAAAATGATCTTCTAAAGAAAAACAAATTATATCTAGGTAGCACTTTTCACATAAGTTCTGGTATCTATTTTTATAGAAACTTTATTTTTTTTAAAGCTATATAGCACACAAGTCTGTCCTGAATAAGTATGACAGGTATAATGTTTGTTATTTTTAAATATAAAAGCCGAATGGTGTGTTGAGACACTGATGTAAATAAATATTCAAATCTATCCTATAATGCGATTTTTAATTACATTTAAGTATCTAAAAAAAGTTATAGCATGTATAATAGGATGATCAAAAAAAAATTTTTTTTGTTTCCAAACGGCTCAAGTTTCTTTTGGGTGTAAAAAAATTCTGTGAAAAGATGAGCCCTTAATATTAATAGTAAGATTGTCCTCATCGCATTTTTTTTATTCCATTAAGAATAACACAGGAAAAAATTTTTTTGCTTCTTCTGATTTTTGTACCATTCAAGTGACTGGTTGACTGATAAATCGCTGTTCCAATCTTTATAGAGAATCACAGAGTACATTGAATATATGGAAATAGAGACTTCAGTCGGGAGAATCGTACTACTAGCACATCTAGCGAGTATCAATGGCGCTAACTCGTATATGAACGTACCTAATATATGCATGTGTGTGTGGGTGTTCATGTGTATATGTGTGTATGTGTACGTATAGCGAGTTTGTGTATACACTTTATCTTATTCATAGAGAGAGTAAGTTTGAACGCTTATGGTGCCTAAAGAAGCGTTCAAACTTACTCTGTCTATGAATAAGACCGATATTCTATATATTGTATGCTTAGGTATGGAGATTTCTTCCACCATGAATTCCAACTGTATTTAAAATAAAATTTCATATTATTTATAAATTGTATATAATTTTCATTAATACATATCACTGCACATCAAGTTTTGTGTTGATATAAAAATCCAATAGTGTGTTTGGTCGGTCGAATTAAACAGATTCACAGGTCACATAATATAAATCAGTAACTTCGATATCCAAAAGCAGTTTTCCTTAATAGATTCGCCAAAGTCCAAAACTACATATTATACATCGTTAATAATAATTCACTTAGTAAAACAAACAGAAAACTATCCCAGAAGTTAAATAAGTTGCAAATATGACGAAAGTCGGCACTTAATTTGAATATGCATGTTTATTTAGAAATATTAAATAATATTATATTCGATTAAATAAAAATGGTTTTCATTTGAGTTTTTTTGATAATTTCATTAATAACAAAATAATGCTAAGCAACGAGCTGCAGTCTATGGGAGGTACAATGAGTTTATTATCGACCATGTAAATACTGCATAATGTAGAACCCATTTCAGTATCGAATAATCGATAATTAATCCTGTCAGATATTTGTAAATTTTAAGGATGATTCTAGGCATAGGTGTCTTATGACTAACAACAGGTAGATGGAATCTCCCATAATAAAATCTAAAGGAAGGCGATTTTGGAATATGAAACCATATTAAGATTTACCATCGCAAGGATGAGATGCAGAAGTCTCCGAAGTAGCGGACCCACGTCCCACGTCCGCTAACAAAACGGCTGATTAAAAAGTAAAGAGGGATATAAGTCATTCGCTCTAAGGAACTGTACTACTCCTTTAGCTCAGCAGCGACACGTAATAGAAATTGAGCCGACAACTCTCACTATAGCCCAATCAAGAGCCTATAGAGCTAAAGCGAGTCGTGTTGTGAGACGTAGCTACGACAACATTCTAGATCATAATATCACTGGCGTAAACATAATATTTTTGATCTATTTTGAAAGAATGAAAGATGTAATATTTATTAACGTTTTTTATCAATAAAAAGAATGTCATCATATACAAATATATGCTTAAGTCTAGTCTAGTCTTCTCAGTTGTGAAGTTCGTTTAGGTAATCCACTCTTATCTTTCTAGTGATACTGACTGGTCGCCCCAAGTATGCTTTCTTCACATTCCAATCCTCCTCCATCCGTTCTACGTGACCGAGCCAGCGGAGATACTGAGCCTTTCTCTCTTCAATTATTCTAGGCTCGGCCACGAGGTTTTCTATGTCGGAGTTGGTTTGGACCCTTCAACTACTATCTCCTCTGTTTGTTGGACCCAAACAGTAAACTTGCCAATAACTTATTGTTTTAAATTATGTTTTGATATTTGATTAAGGTTTTAGATTTTCTGAGTAATAATTAAAACTAAAATTGGTAAGAATATTTGTGCATTGTGATTTGTTGTTGTTGTTAAAAAAATTCTAATTTATGTCTTAATATAACAAATAGATTATTTTATTAATACATCTTAATCCGTAAAATATAGCACATAAATATGTAACAACGTTGAAATAGTTTATATTGGGAACATTTGTTACCCATGCAGACGCAACCAATGTGTATACTACATAAGTTAACGCACATATCATTGTAAAGACTGCTTTACTCCATTTAATAATTTTATTTACGTAGGGTTTGTCGATACGTTAATCGCGAAGGTATCGATTAACTCAATTTAATAAGATCATAATAAGCCATCCCTAACTACATTAATAAGTATTGACACTGTCGTAATTTGGCACTTATTTTTTCAATGACTCCATTTACTTTGGTTAGTTATAAAGAGTCTTAATTAAATGTATTCAAAAATATATTAAATATATATTAAAAATATTTATTTATTATAAATATTTATGTTTTTATAAACATTTACATATATATAAATAACTTAGAAAACAAATATATGTGAAGCAAAAACTTAAGGCTGCTAGCAGTGCTATCTGTCATGTAATGTTTTAATCATTCTACGAATAACCTGACTAAATTAAAAGGACCGAAAGATCTAAGCACTAACAGCAAATTGAAAACATTCATAAATCTATAAGTTAATAGCGATTTTTTTAAATTTTTTTTCACACTCATTTGTTCTAAGTTTATACCGCATGTAGAGAATTGAACGCTCTACAAAAAAGGTCTGATAACATTTTTTGATTTTCGGCTACAGTCCGACTCACGCCTTCAACACGAACGCACGACATACGTGCTCGAGTACAAACGCTAGTTTTCGCGCTCGCTGCTTGCCTTTAAATAAATCCTTCTGAACTGTATTATATTTGACAAAAAAATTGATCCTTATTTTGACACTGAAACCAACAGTTTCGGTGTAATTTATAAAATTCGATCAAATTTTTGAACAATTGAACTTTGATCTTGAATAACTTTTGAATGCGTGGACAAATCAAAAAATGTTATCAGACCTTTTTTGTAGAGCGTTCAATTCTCAATAAAGACTGGAACAGCGATTTATCAGTCAACCAGTCGTTTGAACGGTACAAAAATCAGAAGCAAAAAATTTTTTTCCTGTGTTATTCTTATGGGAATTAAAAAAATGCGATGAGGACAATCTTACTATTAATATTAAGGGCTCATCTTTTCACAGAATTTTTTTACACCCAAAAGAAACTTTTGAGACTGTTTGGAAAAAAAATTTTTTTTTTTTTGGATTACCTATTATGTAATATAAAGTATGTATAAGTCTAAAAAAGGTTTAAATTTACTTAAATGATTTAATGCCTGTGTGCTGAAACATATGAGCAGTCAACAAATGTTTCTTTCTGAATTCCATCTTGCATATATCACAGTAAAAAGGTATATTGACCTTATGTTTCACATTTATATGCCTTTTGAGATTCTGTCTGTTTGTGTACACTTTCAAACATGTTGGACAGCTGTAAAAAAAAATACTGCCTTATACTAAATACCTAAACATAAATAAGAATGTAGTTTATATGTTTGTTCAGTCATTATATACAGCTTTTACTTTTAACCAATTATCATTAAATTTGGTACCTATATATTATAGACAGATCACTTGCCTCTTAGATGTAAGCATTGAAATAAAGTGAGGATGCACCTGATTCTGCAACTGCTTCAATAATGATGATATCACACAAGAAGTTCAAGGATATACACAAAGTGAAGCTTCATTTAGTTAACATCTTGCATAAGATTACTACAGATGCCATGATTATTTTGTTGTTATTACCTTTTCATTAATTATTCATTCATTTGGCAAATGTTGAATACCAAGTCGTGATTTTTTTTCATTTTAATCTCATGTTTTAGTCGTTTTAAGTCAAAATGAAATAAAAATCCTGTTACATACATAATATTAACTTTCTATGCTAAGCATTCGGCAGTCAAATATTCTTTGTTTCGGCCGAGAGTGTCACCAAATATACTAGTCTACCAAATTCATGATTACTATTTTTAATAGACATTTTCATTCCCATCATTCTCTCTCTTTACTACCATTTTAATGAGCAAATTAAATGAAACAATGTCATTTATTACCTACACTTTTCTATTAAGTTAAAATTCAAAATTGCAAACACCATAAATCACAAAAAAGTGAGGGTAAGTAAGGTTGAAAATCTAGTAACTCTTTCACCTTACCTCAACAAGGCCCTCAAAGGGTGCCACATAACCAAGGAAGACTTCCTTATAGAAAGAAATATTTTAGAAATCACAGATAAAAATAGAATATTTTTATATTAAATTCCAGTTTCCATAAAATTGCTTAAAGTCAATATGGGCCTAGTATTATGATTATAAATTATTAAATGCAAAATAAATAATAATTTGGTGTACCTGTAAACAACATTATTTCCTTTTTTTATATGCACTGTATTTTTATGACGATCCAAGTGGCTTTTATTTGCGTATGATTTGGAGCAATTATCCTCAGTACAGACAAATTTTTTCTACAAACACATGAAAAATAAACATTAAAAGTATATAGATCCCAGCACAAATCTTGAGTGGTTGGCGGAACAGTTGGGATTACTTTGTGCATCATTCATAGCAATTGTAATGAGATTAATCAACATTTTGACAATATCATGTTTTTGTCTCTGTATTCGAAAGGGACAATACCTCATACATGTAAAAAGGAACAAAGTTCACTGTTTGTAGGGCAAAGCGGCCGCCCAAGAATGATGCCAGGGACTACACATAGTTTAAGTTATAAAAATAACCTTATACATAATATCACTCTAAAACATGGACATTTGTACTAGATTAATTAAATTAATTGCTTGCATAAATATATAAAGATAAGTTGGTTATGCTCAAAGAAAAGTATGAATTGCATTTATTTTTACAAACATTCATAAATGCAGAAACTATTCACTACTTACAATATTATTATGGACGAGTAAGTGCTGGGCTAATCTGTAAGGTCTATTGAAGGCAGCGCCACAACCTGCGTAAGGACAGTTTTTATTCTTATCGATACAAGGCTCCATTTAGATTACAAAAGGGCTACTTATTGTTAATCTAGAAGTAATGTGAACTGCCCAGTATTACTATTTATATAAATAATACAATCTTATACTAAATAACTAATAGAACAAATCAAAATATAATTTAAAAAATGATATTTGAGAACTCTAAAGGCAGAAAATGAAATGAAAATAAATTTCAGATTTTCAGTGTTATACCACAAATTACAAATATAAATTTTAAAAAACAGCCATATATTCAATGTACTCTGTGAAAAACAGTTAAACACGCAGTGGCATGTTAACGACTTGCCAGAGTTTTTTTAAGTTTATGGCTTGGCAGCTAGGCCTTTAATCCAGATCTTAGTTAGTATCTAGAAGAAACTATATTATATATAGTTTCTTCATTTTCATAAGCCTATGTGTAGCACAGCTGAACTGTAGGTAATCAGCTAGTACCATTCAATGGAGTTCTTGTGATAACTCAAAAGTCCACATTTTTTACAAAACATAATTACTACTCAAAGACAATCAATATCCTACAACTATTCTTCATTTCAGAGTAATTTTACACATTTTTAGAAAATAAAACTGCACACCACAACGTCTCCTTTCAGTTCCCGCTAAAACTAAAAACTCAAACCTAATGGTAGGAAATATTAGATATAGGGTTTTAGAGTATCATTCGATATTTATTTTAAAAAATCAACATCGACTACCAGCTATCATCGATTTGAGACATCCCTTCTCCTCTGGGTACATCCCTAGTATATGAGTATGAGTAAAAGTTAGTTATTTGTCACAATTTCCATATTAAAATGCGACACATTTGTTATTTATTAAATCAGATAGTCTAATATAAGTAGAACTTTACAAAAACTATGTCTTTTTAATGTTAAGGTTGTGTGATTTCTTTTCTTTTAATTAAGGACTCTGCTATAGTCAGCTGACGAACATAAACAAAGGGCATGTCATTATTTTATGAAGTGGTGGAATAATTTCAGTGTTGTGATTATTTTGAGGATACTTTACAGTCATCACAATGGATATCGATGGCTCCTCTATATCTGGGGAGATAGATCAAAATTTATTACTTCAATTTAGTTGTATGAACACTACTGACCGTGAAGAACTTGTTAATCAAATGCAAAGACTTTTAGGTCCTAGTGTAAACTACAACACAGCTAATTTCTTTCTGGATATGAGCAATTGGTAAATATGTCACCTTAGAATGAAAATCACTCAGGACAAAGATTAAAGTTATACCATAAAATGATAACTATTACTTGTTACTATAATATAACCCACATATGTTGTTTCCAGGAATTTACAGGCTGCAATATGTTGTTATTTAGATTATATGTTACCTAAACTTCCCTCAATGTCACTGAAGGCTGCTCAAACTCATGAAACTGCTATAGGACCTGGTACTTGGTATGTTTTAGTTATATACTTTATGCAATTTATTCATTTAGAAATATTGTAATAACATTACATAATATAATAAAACTATTTTCAAGAGCTATTCGAACTTGCAATTTCAAAACATGGTTACTTAGTAGATCTTTGGAGACCAATTATTATAGATATAATTCTTTTAAAGTTCAAGAATGTCTTGTTATAAGATATGGTAAATATTTGTAAAATAAGGATAATTGCACAAATGTTTTTTGATAATACAAAAATTAAACAATTAAAGGCTCTGGAGAGATCACAGCCTAAACTGAACTTGTAATATTAATCCTTAACAACAAAGATTGTTTCCTTCTTTGTTAAAATATGTGGAAAATTTTCACACCTGTATGACTATTATTGGTCTAATTGTGGTATTATAAAAATTAGCAGTTGTATAATAACTGATTATTGGAAAATAGTAGTGTAAAATGTTCAAGTTTGGGCTGGACTATATTAATAATAAGGTAGACAATTTGTAGGTTGCCTTAGAGTTGGTGTCCTTGGGCGATAACCACTAAACTCACCATCAGGTGAATGGTTTTTAGTTTGTCTACAAACAAAGATAAAAAAATTAAATCTCTTAAATCTTTGTATTACAGTTTTGAACAAAGCTGGCATATTGCCAATACGGGTACAGAAGTTTGGCCAGGTAGTTGTAGAGTTATACAAGCTGGTGGAGATCCCCTTGGTGCTACCCCTACATATGTACCCCCTCTGCCTCCAGGACTTTCCACAACAGTTACAATGAAACTTGTTGCCCCCACAACCCAAGGAACATATAGAGGCTATTTCCATTTGGTTACTGATAGAGGAGAACAAGTTGGTGGTAAGTTAATGTGCTACCATAATAATGCATTAATTTATATAAGGGAGGTAGATTATGCTGATTTTATTTTATGTAATTTGAAGTAAATTAAAAAAAAAACTATAGCTTATTAAGATAAAAGAATAGACAAAAGAAGATTTATAATAGATTTTGGTATGATAGTAAGTGGCCTTATCACTGAGAGTAATTTTTAAGGGTAATAAAAGTTAAATGGTAGAATATTACAATTAAGTGGCATTGTCCATGTATTAAATGTAGTATATTTAAAGTATTGAAATAAACTTATACTGGTTGTGTTTACTTTCCATGACCATGAACAGGTTTTCTTTAAATTTAGCATATATAACCTGTAATATATATATATATATATAAGTTCTGAAAAATCGGGATATTATTAGACAGTTTTTAATAAAATGGGACAGATGTTATGAGTAAGAAAATAATGCTTTAAACATAGCACTATGAATTCACTTTCTTCAATAAGGATGCTGTGAGATTGTGTGGTGCAGTATATTTAATATTAAGAGGCCAAACCTCCCAAACAGTTGGAGGCATAATTAATTTCCAGGCACAAGGGAAGTCTTAAAGGACGCCATAGGGTCAAAATGTTTATTTATTTCATAAAAATATAGTTTTATGATGTATTTTGTTTTTATTTCACAAATCCTTTTTTTATTTATTATTTACAAAATATTTTAAACAATAACACTGCTCTTTTCAAATTTATTGGTGTCTTATAGTCTACATAATGGATAACTTTTTTAATAATTATTATATGAGGTGTATAGCCTCCTTAAGATTTAAATAAAGTGTTCTGAATGCGACTGTGAAATATTTTATTTAATAAGCCTATTTTTTTTCTTTTTATTTATTGGTAGGGTATAATAACCTGCTAGGAATGATACGGCAGCATCATTTAGACAGACACTTATTTTTAATATTATTATATGATTATAAATAATTTTATACACATAGAAACAATAAATAAAATTTTCAATGGATTTGTGGTGGACTGGCGCAATGGAGAAGATAGGCTTTGTATTAAGTTGAATTGTTTAATTTCTGGTTTTACAATATGATACAGAAAATAATTTCGAGTAGTTAATATGACAATGTCAGTAAAATGTAAAAATATATAGAAAAATAAACATATAAAAAGGTTACTCTACAGATTCTTTATTTAGTATAATTTGTGCCTTGATTTGCTAACTTTTGTTTGAATTTCATTGTTTTAGATACTCTTTGGGCTGAGATTATAGTCGAGTCAGAGATGACAATGGCCCTCGTAGAACAGCTAGCAGCATTACCTGTCCCTAGTAGTAGATTGGAAGACTCTGTTACTCAGGTAATAACAAATGTATTGAGTGGGGTATAGATATAGGGTGCATTTATTTTAAATAGTGGGAGGGGGTGAAGGGGGAGGGTAGAGAAGAAATAATAGTAGAAAAATTGGTATTACCATTAGCACAAATAGCATTAAATGAAATAACAAATCAGCCAGGTGTTAGGGCATTTGGCCGACTAGATGGCTACCACCCCTGGTCTCAAGTATGTCGCCATAACAACCTTGAGTTGTGTTCCGGCATTAGTGACCAAATTCCAGTCTCCCTTAAGAGAGCAGCAGCGCATTTGTAGCACCTTTGGTGTTGCAAATGTCCATAGGCGGTGTTAACTGCTTTCCATCAAGTGGGCCGTCTGCTGAACTCCTGCAATAAAAAAAATGGTTTTAACAGAATACCGAAATCAGGTAAACCTACGATTGGGACGATAGTTTTCGACAATTTTAATGAAATAGTAATAGCAGAATTGGCCCCGAGTTGTAACATGCACATTGGTTTTAACAAAATGACTCTACTCAATGTATTACCTTTGTAAGACTAGAATAACCTTTGTCATTAGAACATGAGATGGATGACTTAGCCACTGAGATTGATATTAATAGAGGACAGAGGTGGTTATATGAAAGTGAGTTTGTTATAAGTTGTTTGTTTTTTCTTGACAATCTAATTATACTAATTTCTTTTTATATAGCGTCAGGCTGAATTTTTCAAGCTGATTTTAGGGCCCATCTGACATAATAGGAAATGGCAAATCATGCTACAAGGACTATTAGGGTGCAAACCTAATTAAATCTTTTAATTTAGGTTTTTATTAAAGCTGGATTGAAATCAATCATAGACTTGTTCCAGTAAAACTAAATCCCACAGAAATTGCGTAGTGCAGAGCACCTGAACATCCTCAATAGTGTTATTTGATATTTCCAATAAGAAAGGATACTATTTCCCTGAAAAATTCACAAAGCTGAAGTATTCATGGGCAAAGCCAGTTGATAAATAGACTATAATTCTTACATGTCTAATTTTTCTTCCAGACACCATCACAAGATGACCAGAATCAGATGTGTTGATGAAAGCTATCACAATTTTTTTATAACCTTTTTCGTTGTTACATTTTGATAAAATTAATAATCTTGATTCATATTATCAGATATGTAGTTGTATTCAAAGCAATAAAATCAATCAAATTGTACTATATATTAATTATCGTCTGAATATCTGTATATATGAATGGGATTTTATCCAAAATGCATTTGGCTTGTTTTTGCAATTTATGCTTTTAATTTGTCATATACAGTTATAGCCAAAGAAATATTTTGCATCACATATTCCTGTAACATAATCCCAGGATAGTTTGTAATATATTTAAGAGAGCCTATTCATGTGTACTTTAAACATTTTAAACTTGCGCTCAATTCTCTATTAATTATATTTGATAGTTGTAGCTTCTGCCGATCTATGCTTACTCTTATTTTAGTCACATGGTTGTGGAACAATAGGGAATATGCATATATTATGTTTAATCAATGATAATAGGAAATATTAGTAAATATATAAATTGGCTAAAGTATTTTAAAATGGCAATGAGATTCGTGCAAATTAAACTATCTTGAGCGCGTTTTCATATCCTGGATGCTGAGTCGCACTGTACATTTTGACATTTTGTAAATTATAAAAACTCCCAATAAATGTGCCTTTGTTGACAATCAAAAGGTGTACTTAGACGATGCGATTCATTAAGCACGTTTTACAATTTTGATTTTTTCGTGTTTTTACGCAATTTCAAATAAAGGAAACAATGTTATAGGTTAAATCTATGGTAATAAAGAATTCAAATAAAAATGTTGGCTCATATTCATATTCCCTATTCTGAAAATATATATGCACATCATACTTAATAGAAAATCAGTTACCCTACCCTAAAGGGGTGCCTTGTCTAAATTAGTTGAATAGGCTCTCGAAACTCACAATTTTTAATTATTTATCAAGTCACAGCATTTGCCTATGTTTTGTAGTACTTTATTTAAACTTATTGTTGAATGGAATGTACAAAATCCGACACATACAAATGTTGAGTAGCTCTAAGACGAGAGTATAATTATTAAAATGTTAGATATATTGTTAAAAATTTACACAATGTAATAATAGCGATTTTATTAGAAATACTTATTTTAAGAATAAATTGCCATTTATCATGTATTTGGGGGTTTAATTTACAGTAACAATAATCATGTAAAACGACAAATAAAAGAGTTTTAATATTTTGTGTGTTTATTTTAAATTATAAAAATGATTAAATCATTTTGTCTCAATAAAATAATGATTTTACTTAATACTTATTATTAGTATAAAATATTTTTGCAATCTATTAAGCATTTACATATTTATATCTCACAATGGGGTAAGTTATTAAATAATTATTACACAAGATGGTTATTGAAGGATAATAATATGTTTTTTTAATGGAAAAACCCGGGTCAAGTCTGACATACACTACGGCTTTAATTTAAAAAAATATTGAATGAAACCTTGTTATTCTGTGAACATAACAATGACCGTATGTTTTTTATAAATTGTGTATTTTTTATTGCTTATACAGGTTCTTATCAATCTCTAGTCGAGGACTAAAAGGTACCTATGTATAGGATGGGTCAATGCTTTTATGGAAGTGGCCTCTCCCCATCTGAGAGAATTAGACGGTATGCTTGTCTTCATTCTTACATCAATTGACGAATTATTCGATAATGTTTCTTTCACAGTTAACATGGTCATTTAATAATATACACATTACAACAGAAAAACTGCCTGAGTAGTTAACAAATTATTCTTAGTGCAGAATATGCAGTTCTCTAAACTATAAAACCACCGACCAGAAGAAAATTGCCTTTGTCACTGTGGGATATATTAAAATAAATTAATAGCTATATTTTATTAACCATTCTTATATCATTAGTAGTAAATAGATTTTATTTGTAAAGAGTTATATCAAATTTTAATCAGTGGTAAAGCTAATGAACGGGTAGTAAGACAAACACCTATTTTCAATGAAGTAATAGTAACTAATTAGCAAATAAAATAACTTTTTACCAGACACAATAAAACTTCAGCCGCCTATCCTAATCTATAAATATTTTAATGGTGATTTGATCTATCCAAGTGTGATTGCAAAATTACTTGCCAACCAACTTATAACACATAGCTTGAAAATTGGAGCTTTAATGCTCACAATACATTGCTGCTACTGTAAGCGATGTTTAGAATATCATTTGGTTTAGTTACATACATACAAATTAAACTTAAAATACTAGTATCAAGGTAAAAGTAAACTATAGGTCCTATGACTAAACGGCCATTTCCATTTCAATTTTAGGTTGAGGTTTATACCCTTTGATAATGAAGTCTTCATATTTGAAATCATCAATGGATTCTATTTTGCGTGCGAACTCCAAAGTGGGGAAATCGTTAGGTGTCCTTTGCAATTGCAGTTTTAGTGGTTCAATGTGATTTAGATATACGTGAGTATCACCAGTTGTGTGAATGAACTCTGCTGCCTGAAATTAAGAGTTTTTTTCATAGTTACACCTGGGATAATGTTAGCGACTGTGTTACGAAGATAATATTACAAGTTTAATGCATTATTTGAGATGCGACACTGATGTTAACGTTTTTTTTTTCTCTTTATTTATAAAAGGGTTTGGTCAGTATTGAACTCGTAGGAAAAACACACTTAATTTACCGCCGCAGTTAGTATATATGTATAGTACCTATCCTGGCATCATCCGATGAGGGATAGGCCAGGATACTATTACACGCACGCACCAATTTCGTGCAAGTCAAGTCCTAATAAATTTCTTTCAATCTCGTTACGTACGCATTCCACTAAATATGTATCAACATATACATCTTCTATAACCTGACACTCTGTGCAATATGATGTTACATACTTTTCATTAAAAATGGGAACCTATTTAGTGCTATGTGTCCGGAGCAAAGTCGAAAAGCTGTCACTATTTCAGATCTAGACGAAGATGACCCCACAAACCACGGTAAGCTTGTTATACTGGGTTGAATAGTCCTATACGGTATACCATATGCCCTTCGTTACAGAGCTTTCATCAAAGAGTTCCTTCCACAATTCGGTAGTTGACAGTGAAAAATATACTGATTTTAATATATATCGTAGATTACCATCTAAATATGACAAAAATAAATTGTTTTAACTAAAATATTTAATATTAATTGATATTTTTGAGAAATAAAATTGTTATATTGCAGCCATTAGCCACGTGACAATGAACGCCGATCAGAGCGCGTGACGTCATAGCGTGCAAAACACAACAAGTTATCAATGACTTCTCAGATAACACTTCAATGAAACAGATGTTTGTTTTGCACACTGTGACGTCATGCGAGACGCCATGACAGCTTGACGCGTTTTTGTGACGAAATGTCAAATGGGGGAGGAAAACTCACCCCTTCTGCAACTCCTATGTGCGGGAAATGTATAGTTCCTGAGTTATTAATGTTTTTGTCAATCAAACCTCACTTCTGTTTTTCACTAATATATAAGATAAATAGTGAATGGTTACCAGTCGGTTCTGGCACTTTACGCTTTGGTCTACACAAAACCTAACCTAACCGACTGTTTAAAACTCCACATATTTAAATTTTCGGATACATAGTCTCCTATTTCGATAAATCCCGTCAAAAAACGTAAAAAAACGTCTCGGCGACAAAATTACCAGATCATTGTCGTGAATTTCAAACTTATGAATTAATTGAATATGTATTTTTTCCACTCAAAACCAATTTCAGTTGTTATAAATAAGTCTTAAATATATTCCTAAACACATTAAACTGTAATTTTCGGTTTGAATGTTAGTGTTTTAGTGAAACAATATTTGGTGGGCATTTATCCATTTTGATAAGCAAAAAAAATTTAAATACAAAACATACAATTGTTCTGATGAGTGTATATTTATTTTGGAACGTAAAACGTTTTTTAGGCACCTCGGTATAGAGTGGATTAAATTTATATGAAGTAATATATTTTATTTGGTGCTTAGTCTAAGGGACAAAAAATATTTTTGGTGAGCATTTAAATTGTACCCAAAAAAAATGATGTTAAAAGTCGAACAGAACTGAAAAGAAAAACTGTCCATCATTTTTTTGTTTGTTTCCAAGCCCTAAACACAAGTAGCAAGCACTAAGACGCCATGTTCTAACAAAATCAGCCATTATAGTCCCATAATGTTGTAAGTGGCCGACTATTCTAAATTTCTGACACAATTACAATAGTAGTAAACTTGGTGCTAGGTCGCAAAGCGAAAATAAAATCTAACTTACCTCCAAGCCTGTTATATGTGCAATCATATGTGTCAAGAAAGAGTAACTAGCAATATTAAAAGGAACTCCAAGTCCCATATCGGCACTTCTTTGGTACAAGAGACAAGATAACTTGCCACTGGCTACATGAAACTGTGCGAGGCAATGGCAAGGGGGTAAAGCCATCTTACTAAGGTCGGATGGGTTCCAAGCACACATTAACATCCTTCTGTCTGCTGGGGAATTTCTGTTGGTAAAAAGAAAATGGTATAGGTAGATAATCTATACTATTGTTACGAGTCGCGAGACTCGAATTAAAAAGCCGTTAGAATGACTATAGAGTTTATTAGAACTATACAAACACGTATAACACAGGGAACACAGCAAGTCCAAACGTAATGCAGAAGGTCGTAATTCCACAAAACGCGCAAAGTCCGTCACTACAAGTTTCTTGATTGTAGTACACACGTCTTGCTTCGCTCGTGGTTATCGCTCGACTGACTCCCCCCTCCATCAGGTCATCATTTTATATTGCGCAACTGCAATGTCCCCGTATCTTAATCCGGCACACCTGGCTAATGACTGCCATAAAAGATTACGATACAACAATGGGCTGTTTTCTAATCACAAATTTTAAACGCAAAGTAAACAAAAGAAGACGACCATAAAAGAATCTAAATGTTATTAGTTCAAATGCCAACGGGTAATAAATGTGCTTTGTTTCAGATATGCAGGTGGATTTTGTTTTTGTCGGGAACAATCGTATAATAAATCTGTAAATAATTCGAGTTTGTACAATGCGTTTAAAAATATGAAAAAAGTTAGAGGGAGCTAATTCGGACCAGCAGATTCTAAAAATACAATTTTTAGAATTTTCGTCTGACTGTATTAAAGCAACATGCGAAAACTACTAAATGGATTTAAATGTAACTCGACAGAGAGTTAGCTTACATCCCGAAACAACACTTAGGATATTTTTTATCCCCATAAATAACGTCATTTCCTCAAAATAGACGGATTAGCAAAATAGATAGCGCTGCAATCGCGTTTTTGAGTTCACTAACAAATACCTACATTGTCATACGAAATGAGTCATTCATTGTATTATTTTTCAGATCAGGTTGGCTTCGACTCAATTCTATGTTTTGCTGGGCAGTTGTTTAGATTATATGGACTTAGTTTATTTCTTATTGTAGTGAATTTGACAAGAAACAGTAAAGTTTTGGGTGTAACATATATAAAAACTTTTATATATATCAAAAGATAATCAAAATCCTAGTAATACATAAATATCTAATTATTTTTTTTGCTTGAATATAAACTTATAATAGATAAATCTGTTATGATAATCAAAATACAAATTATTTTAAAAGGTGAACCTATATTTATAATATGGTGAAACCATATTTTAACTACTAAGAAAGGACAGGCATAATGAATTGAGTATCTTCAGCTAGAAGAAATGTAAAGAGCACTGGTTTCAGAGGTACTACATACAAAATATTAATTTTCAGTATAAAAAAGGCAGGATGATGTGGACAAAAGAAAAAAAAAGAGATCTTATTAGAAATAGAAAACACTTTATTGTTCACCAAATAAACGATTACAGAAAAAAAATAAATTACAACAATGTAACGGCAAAACAAAAGGCGGCCTTATCGCTCAAAGCGATCTCTTCCAGGCAACCTGACTGAGAGGATACATTTAAAAACTTATGTCTAGGTATAATGAAATTAATAAGAAGTAAAATAAAAAGGAAGGACAGTACAATGTGGACAGTAAAGAGCTAAGTTAAGAAGAATAGAAAATAAAATATAAAAAAAACATTATAAGCTAAGGTAATGGTTTTTGACAGATTTTTTAAATATGGCAAGTGATTTAGCTTTTCTGACATCTACGGGTAAAGAGTTCCACAGGCAGACAGCCTGCACAGCAAAGGATTTGGAGTAAAATGTTGAAGAATGTGCAGGTGCCTTTAACAGGAGGTTATTAGAGGAGCGCAAATCGAAGGTGTGTGATGTATGAAGGAAGTTGAAACATTCCTTAAGGTAAGGAGGAGTGTAGGGTATAAATAGTGTACGATATAGTAAATGTAGAAGATGAGCATTCCGGCGAAGTGAGATTGGGAGCCACTTGAGTTTTTTGCGATATTCAGAAACGTGATCATATTTTTTTAATCCAAATATGAATCTAATACAAACATTTTGAAGACGCTCAAGTTTAATGAGTTGCTCTTGGGTGATATTAAGATAACAGGCATCCGCATAGTCAAGGATGGGTAGTAAAATTGCTTGAACAAGCGAAATCTTAGTGGCGGTTGGAAGGAATTTTTTAGTCTTCTGAGTGAGGCATAGGATGCAAAGATCTTGCGACTTAACTCGGTAATGTGGGGTCGCCAACACAGTTCCTTGTCGAAGATTACGCCGAGATTCTTGACTTGGTCACTAATGGGAATATACGTATTATGAAACATTACATCAGGGAGTAAATCAAAATCAATTTGGGACATTGTTCGAGAGCTACGGATAATTATAGCCTGAGTCTTACCAGGATTAACGCTAAGTCCGTAAGAAGTACTCCAGTTGTGTATACGATTCAAGTCATCATTAATAACCTTAATAGCGTCATGTAAGGTGCCCTTCGGAGCCTGGGTATAAATCTGCAAATCGTCTGCATAGAGATGATAGGAAGAAGATAGATTTTTGGAGACAGTATTTATAAAAATAGAAAATAAAAGAGGAGATAACACGCCGCCCTGAGGAACGCCAGCAGATAGAGCTTGCTATGTTGAAAACATGTCATCGATACGTACTTGCTGCCGGCGTTCAACCAGGTAACTGTGAAACCAATCAATTGCAGTTGGAGATATGTTGAGAGAGCGGAGAATTTCGATAAGTATATCAAAATCCACATTGTTAAATGCACTGCTAAAGTCAAGCAGTAACAGAACAGTCACTAAACCTTTATCCATACCACAATGGATATCATCAGTAATTTTGACTAGTGCTGTTGTTGTGCTGTGGTCTGGTCGAAACCCAGACTGAAAAGGATTCATGAGGGATTGAGTGTTGAGGAATAAACTTAGTTGATCATGAACCAAACGTTCCAGGATTTTAGAGAGGAAAGGTAGGATAGATATAGAGTACTGAGAAGGATAAGGGATTAGGTTTCTTAGGTAAGGGAATAACTTGGGCTTCTTTCCATACAGTAGGAAATATACCAGTGGATATGGAGTCATTAAGGATGTGGGAAATGGTAGGACTGATGATGTCAAGAATGGGGAGTATCATGTTTCGACTAATTCCATCACTGCCAACTGCGTTAGAAGTGATTGATTTTACAGCTTTCTCAACATCACATACAGCAAATTGATTGAGACAAAAAGGAGAACACTGAGGAGTAGGAAGAGAAGAAATGAAATTAAGTGTTTCAGACTTAACAGTCTGATTAGAAGTTGAAGTGGTAGCAAAATGCTGATTCAGAAGATCTAGGTTTATGTTTTTGGAATTAGATATAGGTGTAGTTTTACCAACTCCCAGTGATTTAAGAAATTTCCAAACTTTCTTATTGTGAGATGGATAACTGAGTTTTTAATAAAACTAGATAAATACTGCACAACTTACTTTATAGTTTCTATAATGCTCTTCAACTGATCAATTCCTTGGCCGGTGTAGTCTGTTTTGGCATCTATATAGTTTGCACCACTATGTCTCCATTGGAAACCATACACTGGTCCAAGGTCACCTGGAGAACCAAGACAGTAATATCAAGATGATATAATGATGCTTACAATGTATAATCTTTGATGCTTAAATGTCCCATTGACAAACTAGTTTCCTCATTTCATAAAACATATATCATACCATACTAGTCTAGGGCAGATTAGAGAGTTTCACATATTAATACTCTTGTTGTACAAGATTCCCATATGTTTTGTGTATTCACTGTGATAAATATGCAATAAAGATATAATGGAATATATTAGGACATATGAGTGAAATCTTATGCTACAGAATTTTTTAGTGTTTCTCCATGGAGTATTAAACTATTTTTAGAAATGTGGCACCCGCCCGCTCACTTCTAGCACATATGTGTCCGCGAGTCCGCAATGAGAGTGCAGGTCGCATTTGTGCACGTGATCGTTAATTGTGTTGTTGTCTCACTCTGTTTATATAGGAGTTGTGAGATAGTATATATAGAAGAGATAGTGATAGTGTTAGTCTTGCGGCTTTTTGGTATATCAATAATTATCTCAAAGGAGTGTACGTGTTAAATTGATTTTTGGATTACCTTATTAATCATGAAGAAAAAAAAATAGCAGACAAACACACATATAGTATTTCCCCAAATTAAGCAACTTACTCTTGTGTTGAGAAATATACAATAAATTACTCTGTCAGTCCCAGACCATAGCAAAAGTAATGGCGAAAATTAATTTCTGAAATTTGCCAAGCCAGGAATTTAACCCAGAGCTTCTTGCAATGAGGTAAGGGGGCAAAGGCTTAGCCTGCTAAACCACAGAGGATGCAATCAGTCAGTTAATAATTAAGTCACTAGAATAGTTATTTAATTTTTATGTGAATATACTAGGCGGTAGGTTATAACTTTACCACATAGTAAAGAATTGTAACAACATTTTACCACTTTAAAATTTTAATAAAAAGGAGACCAATGTATACAAGGATTAATAAATGTTTAAAAAATCACTAATAAATTAATTAAAATCTATAATAAACTTACAGTATTATGTCCTTCAGGAATCCAAATTACATTTTTGTATGTTTGAGGAACATACATAAGAATATCAAAATTTTAAAATGGAATATACAAATAATTTTGCCTTTTGATTAATTAAAATCAACCTATTTTGGTTTGTTATGGCCATGATAGCAAATATACCTACTACACTATCGTTAGTTCCATTTTCCACTAGAAATTCCTTTTAATTTTTTATAGATGAAATAAGATTCTATAATGTCCTAAATTTCATATAAATACATATTTATTTATATGAATATATAATTTGATTTATAATATAAATCAAATTTTATCATGTGTAGTAAGTAGGAATTAATCAACACACATTAAAATGTACTTCTTATCCCTAGATCATATGTTATCTTTAATTCTATATATATACTAATATATAAATGTGAAACTGACTATGTTCTTCTTTACAGTAATGAAATGAATGTTATGCAGTTAAAGCCAGATATGGGCTTAGTATTACAATAGCACAGCTATGAAATATATTTCGAACTTAATGCCTTCAATATACTAACCTTCTTCTCTATCTGTAAATCCCAGTTTATCTAAGAATGTCCTATCACCATTAGCATCCCATATATGGACACCTTTAGCTGCTAAAGCTTTGGAATCTGTTGAGCCTGATATCATCCACAGTAGCTCTTCAATCACACCTCTTGTGAAAACCCTTTTTGTGGTTAACAGTGGTAATGTTTTGTTCTTTAAGGAGTATCTTTGCATAGCTCCAAAAATAGATAAAGTACCTACTCCTGTTCTATCAACTCTTTTGTCACCTGGAAAAATGAGACAATTATATTACACATTTTATTTCCTCCCAGGTAAGCAAACTGGCAGGCACCAGATGGTAAGTGCTTATCCATGGACATTTGCAAGATTAAAGGAGCAGATAACTTTCCTAACTCATTGGGAGTTTAATGATCTTTTTATTTTTAAGCTATGTTTTAAAGCATAATTATATACATTTACATATATTATACATTTTATAAAGTAATAACTGAATTAGTGAATTTTTATAGTTACTTCTTTTCATGGTTCTATAAGTTCACATTTGATGGTTGTGGTCACTCAATGTTAAGTGGAGATATGAGCTTATGGATAATTTCTATATCTTATTTCTCTTACATCTTCTCCTAAATAGTAGTACAATGTGTTTTCCTTTCATACTTCTCTGGCATATGTCCTCTATCATAGCACAAGTCATCATGTCATCCTTCATACAATTCATCCATCATGAAGTTACATAAATAATTTGCTTAAATATTCTATTTTTAAAAATGTTCAGTCTTTGGATAGTTGAGGGAGTCGCTCAGGTAAGTGGGTGCTCCCGTCCATAGTGTTGTTCATTTTGTACAGTGCAAGTTGTTGCTGGGGGGTGAAATACTGCTTGGACCGGTTTAGCACACCAAGCTTGTTGGAGGCAAGTTTAGCCTTGCCTTCTAGATGACCCTGAAACTGCACTGCCAAAGATCTCGATACTATTGGAAACAGTAAGATGTGTTCCATGGAACTGTGGCGCAGGGACAAATAGGGTCTTTTATATATTATTTATTTATTAAAATAAGTGGGCTAAGAGATTTGGGCAAGAATGGTTTTAACATTAGTAGTTTTTAGTATTATAAAGGGAGACAGGGTATAAGAGACAGTTGAAGATGTAGTCAACAGTGCCTTCCCCTGTATACTGTGTCTCTAATAGATATGTTTCTCACTCAAATCCTAAGCAGATGCACTGTAGAGCAATGTGGCCCTGCCGCAAAAAATAAGTAATAAAATATGGAGTCTCGATACGTTTTTCAAGTAGGTAGCTAATTTCTGTTAGATTGTTAGTATACTAAATTCTTATTTTAGTAGTAAATAAAAAGTTTAAAGGTTTGAAAAGTGGATTTTGCACTCACCGGTATTAATTATTTTCTGTACGAGATTTAAATACTGATACTCATCATGTTCGTGAGAGTTACCGTCAGGTTCAGGCATTATGATATAAGTAAACAGATAAAATGTTAATTAGAAAGACGACAATTACATTAAATAAAAGAATATTATAATACTACTGGCGAGTGGCGATCTGAATGTGACAAAATTTTAACTTTTAAGATAACTCTAGAGGTGTGTAACTCCTGAGTGATTAACTCAAAAGATATATATCCGACGCGAAGAGTGATTAGATCTGTATATCACTTGCGTTCAAAATGTGTCTTTATATCTTTAACTCTTTCGTTCATTCCTGTTCCACGCGATGAGAAAGAATGATTAGCCCGCGCACTGCGCATGCGTAGTGAGTGAACGAGGAAACCGAATATAATAGCAAGCCAAAATAAATCGTAACACTAAGTTTTATGGTGTAATTTTGTAATATTGACTAAAAGTCAAAGGCAATCTAAATGGCGTGTATGTTATTTAAATGTCAGATATTTTGCGTTGCCACAGGTACGCGTGTCGGCTCTGCTAGTATATCACTCACATATAATAACTCATCTTGTCTGCAATTGACACTGACACTATTCACTGTAAAGATAAAGAGTTAAAGATATAAAAGAGTGATATATATCTTTGTATCAAAAAGATATATATCACTCTTTTCTTCTTGGTGAGTGATATTTCCCATGACTAGATAACTCTAAAAACGGCGGCAAAAGTGACATTAGACATACCTGATGCCATGGCAAACGACATTTTTTTTAAAATTTATTCATGACCATAGAATCAAAGTCTTTTAGTCGGAAACATGTTAATTAATAGGTCTTCGTATAGTAGTGCAGTTGTATTGCAGGCTACAACCGACGCCATTCAATGGAGTTCTTGTGAAAACTCGAAAGATCACATCTGACTATACAGTTCACATTTCTCACAAAAACACATAATTTCTACTCAAAAACTATCAATATCCAGCAACTATTGTTCATTTTAGAGTAATTATACACATTTTTAAAAAATAAAACTGCACAGCACATCGTCTCCTTTCAGTTCCCGCCAGAAACTCCCTGGCAAACGACAATCACAATTCACATATTAGTTGTTTATTTTTTTTAAATTTATTATTTATTCATGACCATAGAATCAAAGTCTTTCAGTCGGAAACATGTTAATTAATAGGTCTTCGTATAGTAGCGCAGTTGTATTGCAGGCTACAACCGACGCCATTCAATGGAGTTCTTGTGAAAACTCGAAAGATCACATCTGACTATACAGTTCACATTTCTCACAAAAACACATAATTTCTACTCAAAAACTATCAATATCCTGCAACTATTGTTCATTTTAGAGTAATTATACACATCTTTAGAAAATAAAACTGCATAGCACGTCTCCTTTCAGTTCCCCCAAAAACTCCATTAGTTTTTAAAACTCACCGCTCACGTCGAATCACGTCAAACTAAGACTTAGTTCGATGTGGCTCTCCATATATTCAATATACTCTTTGGATGTGGCTTATACAAACAGAATTCAGGAGATTTTGGGGCTGACTCAGTATGTATAGGAAAAAAATATATATATAATGTGCACAGTAGTAAGGCATAGGCATAGATAACTTATTTATCTATACTTTACTATTACTACTGTGCACATTATGTGAGAGAGCTTTTCAATGGTCTAGCATTTTAAGGCTTGTTCTACTCAATTTTCCATAAATATATCTATCTGAAGTCCTCTATCCGTGATTCTATTCTATTATATTCTACACATCTTTTTTACGCGACATTCGACAGTTTCATGCAGTAAACTTGCCACCATTCGTCTATCCGTGCATGAACGGAGAAAGAATACAATTTCCTGCGGCCGGGCGGCCTGTCGTAAGAGGCGACAAAACAACCCACAGCCAGGTGGTAGGGCATCTGCCGGACTGGATGACTACCACCCCTGGTCTAAAGTAACAACCTTGAGTTGTGTTCCGGCATTAGTGACCAGGTTCCAGTCTCCCTTAAGAGAGCAGCAGCGCATTTGTAGCACCTTTGGTGTTGCAAATGTCTACAGGCGATGGTAACCACTTTCCATCAAGTGGGCCGTCTGCCTGTCTGCTGTACTTACTCCTGCAATAAAAAAAAAACCATTGGTCGTGATTCGTGAATAATACATCTACATTTTATTGTATTCATTCAGCTATGGTCAAGGTTCTTGGCTCTACTCAAAGAATACATCTATATCTATATATATAATAAAATTGTAGAGGTCGAATTTCTGTACAATTCAAAAAAATGCTAAAAACAGAGTCAGGGGGATGTAAGAAGTGAAATAGAACTAATTTGGACTTTTTTTGAATTTTTTGTTTCTCTGTTTGTCTGTCTGTTTGTAACGGCTAATCTTCGAAACGACTACACCGATTGAAATGAAATTTTGTATGTTGGCAGCTTATATCCCTGGTC
Organism: Dendrolimus pini; assembly: GCA_949752895.1. NCBI lineage: Eukaryota > Metazoa > Arthropoda > Insecta > Lepidoptera > Lasiocampidae > Dendrolimus > Dendrolimus pini. The sequence goes on along the minus strand of OX457130.1, from coordinate 8,384,592 downwards.
AACATATAGGATACTTTTGATCCCGAAAAATTAAAGAGTTCCCGTGGGATAGTTAGAAAGCTTTAATTACTTAAACAGCTTATAACAGACTAAAAGTAATTTCTCTGCAACGTAACATAATGGGTGTGGTGTCAGTGAGAGAGTTTTGTCTTATATATATAATATATAAAGCAGATAAGTTTGTTTCTTTGTTTGTTTGCTTGAACGCGCTAATCTCAGGAACTACTGGTCTGATTAGAAATTTTTTTTCAGTGTTAGATAGCCCATTTATTGATGAAGGTTACAGGCTATAAACCATCACGCTAAGAGCAATAGGAGCGGAGCACCAATGAAGAATGTTTCAAAATCGCGGGTGTTTTTTAACTTCCTTTCCACGTGTACGAAGTCACGGGCAGAAGCTAATCTTATATATAAAAACGAATCGCAAAATGTGTTGGTAAGCGCATAACTTGAGAACGACTTTACCGATTTTGATGAAATATTGTGTGTGTTTGAGTGGGTCCCGGGATGGTTTAAAACCACAATTGGAACAGGTAGATGGCGCTGAGATCGGGTTCTAGAATCCTCCTAATCACCTGGACCGATTATGGTGATTTTGTTTTTGTGTCATGAAACAAAGTCTTTTAGGAATTCAGAAAATATGGCGGTACGAAGTTCGCCGGGTCATCTTATCTTATATATAATAAAAAATATTCGTTTAAAAAAAACCGACTTCAAAAACTTAACAGTATAAAATAACTTTCTAAAGCTATGTATTATTATTAATATAAATTATCTAAAACATCTTAAAGTCGGTGCTTTGTAATTTTCAAAATATAGTCATTTTAATGTTTTACGTTGCACTGACTTCGAGATGTTTTCGATAATTTATATTAATAATAATACAAAGCTTTAGAAATAAGTTATTTTATACTTTTTAGTTTTTTAGTTTTTGAAGTCGGTTTTTTAAACGAAGTTTTTTTTATTTTATTTGTTACTTTTTAGTGCCTAGCTATGTATGGGTAGAACTACGCAAGGTGCCGCGCTTTAAAAAAAAAATATAGGTCCCAAGAAACGGGAACATAAAAATGTTCGTAAAATGAAAACTACTAGGCCCAACTATATCAAATTTTTAGGGGATATAGTCATATGGCAACTATTCCGCGTCGAACAAAAAAGAATCACGTAAATCGGATCATAAATCTCAGAGTAATCTGTGTACATATGGAACGGAATAGAATTTTTTTCATAAAAAATGTTCATAAAATCAAAACTATTGGGCCAAACTATGTTAAATTTTTAGGGGACCAATTGGAAGCTATTCCGCATCGAAAAAAAAGAATCACGTAAATCGGATCATAAATCTCGGAGTAATCGGTGAACATACATAAAAAAAACATAAAAATAAGATCCCGACGAATTGAGAACCTCCTCCTTTTTTTAAAGTCGGTTAAAAACGAATCGCAAAATGTGTTAGTAAGCGCATAACTTGAGAACGACTTTACCGATTTTGATGAAATATTGTGTGTGTGTTTGAGTGGGTCCCGGGATGGTTGAAATCCACAATTGGAACCGGTAGATGGCGCTGAGGTCGGGTTCTAGAATCCTCCTAATCACTGGGAGCGATTCGGGGGATTTTGTTTTTGTGTCATGAAACAAAGTCTTTTAGGAATTCAGAAAATATGGCGGTACGAAGTTCGCCGGGTCAGCTAGTTGTATATATAAAGAGTTCTATTTTCCTAGCAACCAATAAACAACTAAATGTCATTATCACAAGTCCTTATTTGTAACTGAGCTTGAAACAATAATAGAAAAATAATAGTGTTACGCTATGCTTTACTTTCGAGAACTTTGAAATAAGAATTTAATTACTCTATCGACACATTGAATTCTGTTCTAGAATTACATACATCATGCCAGTCTTGGAAGCTCCTTGCGTGGAGCTTGGCAGCGCACCGTGTACTCCCAGCATAGCAGCATCACCTTCACCTTCCGAAATATCAAGTGCAAGTTCCCCTGAGCCACAAATTATAAGGGCCACACCTTTATTTAGGTGTGTTTCAATTTCTTCCTAAATGTTAAAGCGGTGTTAAAATCAATTTTTAATTTAACGGTACTTCAGTTTAAAACTCTACGTAAACAATTTCGTCAAAGCTATTGTAAGTACGAATACTCTATGTAAGTCTTTTATTTTTAATGGATTGCTTACAATCTAAGGGCTTTGGCTATGTCTCCACCTGAACCAGAACAGCCTCCGGGACAAGACGAATTGGAACGCAGATTGCCGGGTTATAGACGCATTGTGATACCAAGAGAATTAACTCTAATAGAACTTTTGGTAAGTTCATGAATACAATATCACTTGTGCAAGACGATTTTTTTTATCTTCTAAACGAGATTCTAGTTGTGTTTACAATTAAACGGTTGACGAGCGATATCCCATTAATTAATGTGACGCGTACTATATGATTGAAGAAGAGTAATAATTCAACCTCAGGCTAGGCGCCCATCGAATGCGGAAACTTGGCTTCAATGCCCAATTTTTTTAAAGACGAGTGTAACGCAACTGACGGATATCTCACTTTGTATGGGCCGGTTCATATATCTTAACGACCGTTCATTTACGTAACTGTCGGTGAAAAATTAACATAAGCTACATACAAGTATAGTATAAGTCAAACTCGCATCTTGAGCCGTCGTTGGAATAGTAGGGATTGCTTTGCGCATTGAGCATAACAGCATAGCCAATGTGATGTCATCTATCGAAACTTCGATATATTATATTTATGTCCCTTTACTCGAAAGGAATAATACCTCATATTTCGAAAAAGAACCAAAATTTTACTGTGCGTATGCCAAGGTGACCGCTCAAGAATCGTGCCGGGTACTATAACTAATGAAAATTCAATCGAAGGCAGGACAAGTGAATGAACAGCAAGCAAGATAGGTATAGAAACTGGTTATAAGTAGGTAATGATGCAGCCCACGCTGGAGCATTACCAAGAAGGCTCATTCACTTGGTTTAATAATATTTCGCGATGATATAAATAAAAACTTGCTTGTACCTTGTACTCCAACATGATAGTTGAAATGGCTGAATTTAACACTCCGTGGTCTTTGTAGGTCATTCGGGAAGCGATTAGTTTCGGTCACACAAATATAAACGGTAAAACAAGATATATCTATGTCCAGATCAAGATTGATCTGTGGAAACAATGTCTAGTGATGTACTTAAATGAGTAATTTTATTATTCGGTTTTTTTAGAAACAATCCAGTGGCGTCACTACTGATGAAGAAGTGCTTCAAATTAGAGAAACGAAACTTCGAGTAATTGCTGAAAGAGTGGGATTGAGACGTCTTCACGTACTTGCTCCGAGGTTACGTAATTTGACATTAGACGGCAGTGCTCTCTCTTCGCTACGAGATTTGGGAATTGGCTTGATTCATTTGAAGGTAAAACCTGATTTAATTTTAATTTGCAAATGTCGCCTTGAATTTAAATAGCATATTTGCTTTCAGATGTTTTCGAAAACTACTTAATTTTAACTTTTAAAGCTATCCATATTTTTATGTCTTTTTATGTTTTTCAGATTTTGAGCATTAATCGTTGCGGTCTTTACACATTAGATGGTGTTTGGGGCTTAGGAGCTTTGAGGGAGTTGTACGCAGCGGAAAATCGTATACAAGATTTGCATGCTTTGGGAGCACTACAAAAGTTGCACACCCTTGACTTGGCCAAGTATACGCTCTTAATGTTTATTCCATTATAATAAAAAAGTGTTTTTTTTTTAAATATAAGTGCATAGGTAGGCGACGATGAGTCTTTTAATTATTTTAAACTAAAGATCACGTCTAGACGAGCAGTGTTAATGATTTGGAAAAAATATATGTTAAATTAGAGCATTTTTTAATATTTTAATACGTGAAAATTTTAGATTAGGTATATTTCATAATGCAATTAATTTATAAAAATATGTCTGACTCCGATAAAAAACTGACAATCATGCAAAAACTATCAAGCGTATTTTTATTAAACTTTCACCACCTAAAAGACAATTTAACTATCTATCTCTGATATACACCTTTTTTTTAAAGTGAAAGAATAATATCCAGTTGTGGTTTATCGATTTTTTTTTATTAGCGGGGGCCCTTGCGATTTTTTTTATTAGCGGGGGGCGTGCGACGGGCGGCAGGGCATCGCTGACCACTGTTTCCGGTAGATGTTGACGTTCGGGGAAATCACAAAACGATTAAACTCTATTATTTATCTTCAGTATTTATAATCCAACAGTATATTTTATACGACGGGTTTCTTTCGCGGTTCTACACAGCTTTATACTATTATCTTCATTGTTTGAAAATTATAATACTGTTTGCATACCTACGTTTGTTTTGTTTATCAGAAATATGTGTAATAAATGTTACAACTGAAGTATTTAATTCAGTTTCTTTTTGTTTTCAAGCAATCCAATAGCAGAGTCAAGTCTACTTTGGACACTGGGTGTGTGTGGTTCGCTTCGTCGTCTAACTTTACAAGGGACTCCATTGTCGGACTCACCGCATTATAGGTCTCGTGTAGCATCTGCTTTGCCTATGCTGGTGTATTTGGACGAACTGCCATTGCACACGGATGTTGATTGTTAGTAGAATATTGAAATTTTATCACTGTCTTACCGTTCTTTAATAAATTAGTTCACATCAGCACTCGACAGTGAATACTACTCTCTGCCATCTGAAGTATTATTTAACGTCCACCTGTTGCTGCTACACTATGAAACACTAAAAATACTATATGTCAATAAATAACAAATATTAAATACCGATCTTATTCATACTAATTTGCTTAAAAAAACACTAGCCTTTGTACTCTGATTTCTTTGTCAGTATTTTCCGCACTGGGACACACATAGTTAACTTTTTAGGTTTGACTTTGGAGGTGAATATATCACTCCCTATTTACTTAAATTACTTAGAAACAACACAAAAACGATAACAAATATCGTTACGATATTTGAACACATGTCTAACCGTTCTTTATATCTACGCTTATTATAGACATGATTACGGAAAGCTCGAGAATGGATGAAATAAGATTTAGGTCTATATTGTGTACATTGTATTATCGAAATTTATAATTGGTAGATAATTTGGAAGAAGATTTTGGTCCGGCATCATCGTCATCAGATTCGGAAAATGAAGAATCAGCTCCAAGTATTTTACCAAATGCTAATGTCTCACAACCAATAGAATTCGAACCTCAACCATCCACTAGTAAAAATGAGGTAAGTAAACACTTTTCATTTAAACAAATGTTTAGTAAACCTAAAGTCATGAACTGCCTAGGAGGTGAAGTAAATTTTGTGTATTGGCTAGAGATAAAATTTAAATACACCATAATCGAAGATAATAGGACAGAGAACAATGATTAAAATTCAACGGGCAATATTATCAGTAAAAAGCGATCTCTTGAAACTTTGTACCTATGTGATTATTGGATTTATGACAAATTTTATAATACATTCTAAAATGATTCCATTTTTATAAAAGACTATCCATCTGTTTTAAAAACGAATTTAACAGGTTGATGGGATCAATGAAGTAAATTCATACCAGTGCAATCTTGAAACGCAAGAAGAAAAATTATTGTCAGTTAGATGTCGTCGTCCGGCAACAACAGAAAACGCTGGCATTAGACCAGACAGACCCGCCATTCGTCAAAGACCTAAAACAGCAGTGGAAAAGCCGAACATAGATGCTCCCACTAGACTGCAGATCCTCAACACGTTAATGGGTAAGGTTAAAGAAATTAAGCTAAATCTTTAAGTAAAGTAATAAAATGGATTTGCGCCGCACTTTAAAAATACTTTGTTGCCATCAGGCTTCCTGGGGCCCAATTAAATTATGCATTTTTTTCATGCGGGTTTTACTGTTAACAGATATTATATGTAACTTGATAGACGTGCAAATGTGATTTTTATTTTTATTTTGGTCGTATTTTGGCTTTTTCAGTCACCATCGCAATTAATTATAACACTTAAATTAAAAGTTTATTTTCAAATTTGTTCCGATTTTTTGTTGTCTGTTGCTTTGTATCTTATCGTTGTCGTACGCGAAACAATACCTATTATTTATAATTTTAAAGAATAAGCAATAGATCAAGGTTCGTGACCAGGAGTCCTAATGATTCATTGTTGAAGTATCCGTGTTCTGCGGCGTCCTTTATATTTCTTCATTAAGTAGATTTACACAGCTACAAAGCTAACATGTATTTCGTAAGAAGCTATTCCTCAAAGAAAAGCTAACCTATACAAGTTACTTACCTATTACATTATTGAATGCGAGTAAATTATCAGTTTTAAGTACATAACAACTATGACTATGACTAATGCGAAATCCAACGCTTGAGAACATCTATATCTATAATAATATTATTACATTGTAAAACTATAGTCTTTTGTTTCTTAATTTTTTTGTGCTTGTTCGGGATTTACGTAAAAACCACTTGGCCGACTTCGATGCGGTTTTCGCTAATCGATAGTAAAACCCCAGACTTAAAATCTGCTTTATAAATTAAATATAAACGCTCTCACCGCGACTATTTCTTATAATTTAATCACGAACTGAAATAGTGATTGAATTGAATCTCTTTTGTAGACGAAGAGTGGCGATGTAGTGGCAGTAAATTGACATCCCATGGTGCCGTTTGTGGAAATCTAGCGAGAGCTTTGCGACGCCCAAAGACAGCTAATAATAAAGATTGGGGTTAGTATTTTTTTATAATTATTCTTATACGATCTAGGTAGACACTAGCTAACTACCAACCAAGATATCTATGTGCCTGCTGGAAAATACCCACCATTCCACTTCCACATAGCGCATAATATTTACCGAAGATGCAAAGTGTTACGAAGAAGATGACGTAGCTTATGTGGAAACAATATTGTTCTTTGTTAAAGGTTGGGCCGTGATATGCACAATGCGGCACATGCGTGATTTTTAGCTTTATTACCTGTAACTACTCACGTGCACCTTTCAAATATCTAGTCAAATACATTTACCGGTAGAAATATGTTTTACCAAACTGTTACCGCGTTCTATTTACGTTAAAGCAAGAGAGGTACTAATCTAATTATCTGACTCAACCTGTGGAAGCTATATGTCATTTCAGAAAGCATAATTTCTTTGTTTGTTTTTAAAATGTTCCTGTGCTTTTGTAATTATAAACGAAACCAATTGAGTCCGCTCATGTGTGACACCCGCTAATCAGTCTTGGGCAAGAGGGCATATCCTTGCCTGTAAAATGCGGAGGCCCAAGCCTATCAGAAGGAAGTTTGTACGCTGCAGTGTTATTAACGCTATAATAATTACAGCTAATAAACGCACCACTGCTGGGCTCGGGCCTCTCACTGTAGGGGAACGGACAGTACAACCCGCCACGCTTGTTCCAGGTGGCTTGGCAGGTTTGACACATCGGTTATCTCGATGTGCAGGTTTCATCACGATGTCTTCCTTCACCGTAGTTAGCACATGACAATGATAACAATATGCATATTAGGTCAGAAAACTGCCTAAGTGGTGCGTGCGTTCCGGTCTAGATTCGAACCCGCACCCTTTGGGTTTGGGACGCGTGCACTGGCCATTACACTCCACGACTATTACCGCTATGCTTATGTGAAACAAGCTGCAAATTAATTACCGCACTCTGAGACGCATAATAATATAATCCATGAATCGTAAATAACGGCGTTTAATTTCCAGTTTAATCTTGATTCTTTTTCCATGCTTTAATTTCAAGCTTGCATGAAACGTCAATTATCCAAGAACGACCACGAACATTCCTTAACTTTAACTTTGTTTCAAATAAAGAAACTATGAAATTCTCTATTATAAATTTAAAGATAAATTAATTATTTATTTCTATAACTAAACCACTATATGAATATTGTCTCATTTACTCCAACAAGGAAATTTTTATTACAATTTTTATTAAATTTTTTGTTGTTCCTGCATATTGTGTATATAATATTGTGTCCATTTTTAGAGCTCCGCTGAACGTAAATGTAAAAACCGAACCCTTATACTCTCATTCTGGTGGTATCTCTGTCTGTGTTACGACGGATTATATCAGAAACTACTAAAATTAGAGATAATGTTTTTTTCACACATAATTTAGAAGTAATTTATAAAGGTGAACAATATCATCTACTAATAGTCAGCTAATTTTAACTGTGACATAGGAACAAACTTAACGCTTAACTTTTGGAGTGACGCATCAGAGGCCAAAGAGACCTAGTTATTAATTTTCTGTTTATACAGAAGTCGAAAGGGAAATGGTGAAACAAACAATGGAAGAAGCTAGTCGAGCGTTAGCTGCGGAGATCCCGAAGGCGCCACGTCTTGAAGATTGGGCTAGATTTAAACAGGAAACGGGGTGAGAGTCATTATTGGAAGTACTAAACCTATAAATAGCTTAGTAAGTACTGTGGCGGCCAGCGGTTCTGACCTGACCGGGATCTTGAATAAGAGACTGGGTTCCAAGAATATAGTTTATATTATCAATCAAATTACTTTTACAACTATGTGTTCCGTGCGCGGCCTGATGCAATTCTGTTGTCGAATGTTTTGCGAGGCGTTCGATGAAATAAATTCGAATAATTATATTTCTTTACATTCTTTTACATTACAGTACTAACATAGAAGAATAATAGAAAGTGTAATACCGTCATCCATTTTTCATCTTATATGTCAGTATTTGTACGTGCGTGTATGTTAGGGCTGCCAGCCTCAAATTTAAAATTACTAGGACAATATATAATAATAAGAGGACAGCACTTTAAACTGCTAGATATGACCAACGCTAAACCTACTTCTAATTTAAATATAGTTCACCAAAATATACAGGGTTTAGCAGGTAAAGATTTAGAAATTGAACTCTTTTTAAAAGAACATAAGGTTCATGTCCTATGTATTACAGAACATTGGCTTAAAACTTTTCAAGTCATAAACTTCATAGAGAATTATACAGTGATAAGTGCATTTGTAAGGAAGTCCGCTATACATGGCGGATCACTTATCTTTGTAGCAAATGATGTAAAATGTAAAGAGCGTAGAGACATTATGTCCCTTTCTGTTGAACGGACTGTGGAGGTTTCTTGTATTGAGCTTGAGCGCTATGTAATTGTCTGCGTCTACCGACCCCCCACAGGAGATTATAATGTATTTGAAAGCACAATGGAGGACTTATTAAGAAAATTAAATAAAACTAATAAATTGCCTATAGTTTGTGGGGATTTTAATGTTAATTTGTTGGAAACGTCATCAACTCGTTCCAAGATCATTAATCTTTTCAAATCGTTCAATCTTATACATGTCTTTAATGAACCTACGCGTATAACTGCTAATTCAGCAACCTGTTTGGACAATATATTTTGTAGTTGCGAAATAATCGACAAATCAGTCTTAGATGTACTACGGTCGGATCACTGTGGCCAGTTTATATCAATACCTTTTGATAGTATTAAAATCAATTCCAAATTAACCTGTAGGCCAGTAAATAATTATCGCTTAAGAACCTTTAAAGATAATTTATCCAAAACAATTCCTACTTTGGATCTCAGCAGCGAAGATCCAAACAACTTGTATAGTAATTTCTTCGACATTATACAAGCTGAATTTGAAAACACATTTAAAACCAAAATAATCAACAAAAGTAATAAACTTAAGTTTAGTGATTGGGCTACGAAAGGTATATATAAAAGTCGAATGAAACTGTATGAATTATACAGTGAAAAACAATTTAATCAAAATCCAGACTTCCTTCAATATATTAAAAAGTACTCTAAGACCTTTAAAAGAGTGTGCATCGCTGCCAAATCTCTATATTATAGTAACAGAATTAAAAAATCATCAAATATCATTAAGACAACTTGGAGTGTTATAAATGATGCTTCCGGCAAGAGTTCACGTCGAGATGATGCAATTAAACTTGTAATCAACAATAACACCATTAGTAATAACTTTGAAATTGCACAAACATTTAATGAATACTTTAGGGATATACCAACTTTAATAACTAGCTCTTTGTCATCATCACCACTGGAAGCTGAGCTGCTGATGACACAGTGCGTTGATCGATGTAATATCACATTCAAATTTAATCATATAGATACAGATGATATTGTAAAAACGTTTAAATCGTTAAATATTAAAAACACAGCTGACTTTTGGGGTATATCCTTAAAAGTATTAAGTGACTTAATATGCACTATTGCGCTACCACTAGTACAAATATTTAATCGATGTGTAGATAAAGGAGTATTTCCTGACTTAATGAAAGTTAGCAAAGTTATTCCTATATTTAAAAGTGGAAACAAAAACGACCCCTCCAACTTTAGGCCAATTTCTATTTTACCAACCTTAAGCAAGGTTTTCGAAAAAATAATTTTAAATCAACTGCTCTCACATTTTAATATTAATAAATTAATTCATACTAAACAGTTCGGGTTCACCAAAGGTCGTTCCACTACCGATGCAGGTGTTGAGCTTCTAAAACACATTTATGGTGCTTGGGAAGGGTCACAGAATGCCATTGGTGTATTCTGTGACCTGTCCAAGGCATTCGATTGCGTTGAACACGTGACCCTCCTGAAAAAGCTCAATTATTACGGTATTTATGGCGATTCTCTCAATCTTCTGTCGTCTTACTTAAACAATAGATCCCAAAGCGTTGAAATTAACAATATCAAATCTCGTGAGACTGGCATATCTATGGGTGTGCCCCAGGGCTCTATTCTAGGTCCCTTCTTGTTTTTGATATATATTAATGATTTGCCATATTTTATTAATGATATGTGTGAGGTAGTGTTGTTTGCTGATGACACGTCACTTATATTTAAAGTAGACAGAAATAAACAGAACTTTGACGACGTAAACAACGCCTTAACCCAAATATCTAAGTGGTTTACCGTAAATAACTTATCACTCAATCCGAATAAAACTAAATGTGTTAAGTTTGTTATGCCCAATGTAAAAGAATACGATGTTAATATTTCCCTTAACGACACTAGACTTAACCTAGTAGATTCAACTGTATTCTTAGGCATTAACCTAGATCAGAAACTCCAGTGGGGCGCTCATATATCTAGTCTCTCAGGAAAGCTTAGTTCTGCTGCATATGCGGTCAGAAGAGTTAGGCAGTTCACTGACGAAGAGACTGCTAGACTAGTTTATTTTAGTTATTTTCATAGTGTCATGTCCTATGGTATTTTACTTTGGGGCAACGCTGCTGACTTGGAGACTATATTTGTTTTACAAAAAAGAGCCGTAAGGTCAATTTACAACCTCGGCCCTCGGGTGTCTCTTAGGGAACGCTTTAAGGAAATCGGTATTATGACGGTCGCCTGCCAATATATTTTCAATAATATAATTTATATTCGTAATAACTTGAGTGCCTACAAGCGGCATAAGGATGTTCACGATTTCAACACCAGGCATTGTAATAAACTGATATTGCCATCTTTTAGATTACAAAAAGTATTGTCTTCTTTCTTGGGGGTTGGTATACGCTTCTTCAATAAGATTCCGAGTGAAATGTTAGATCTGCCCTTCACTAAATTCAAATTTAAAATAAAAAGTATCTTGCTTAAAAAGGGATACTACACTATTGAAGAATATTTAAATGACAAAACTTCATTTACATAACAGCTCGCTCCAACCTCTTATACTGTGTTTTGTACGAGTATAACGTTTTTATCTTGCCGTACTTGTAAGGAATATATGGAGATATGTTGCAAAAAAAAAAAAAAAACGTTACGTCTTTATATTTATAACTATAATTATTTTCTATCCTTTTATTGCGCTTCTGTCTTATTGAATATGCACTGTTTGCTACAACTCCATTAATTCTTCAAAAGTTATTCTGTAACATAATTCTGTATAAAATCTTTTTAAAAAAAGTACTTAAATATAAAAAATAGAACAACAAATATAAAGAAAAAATTTTTTTAGCTAGACGTGTTGCTGGGGAGTTTCTTGCCGCTTCTTCTCCTTAACAGCAATAACACGTTGCGAAGCGGTGTACATAGACTAGGAAGTAAAATTAAATTTTAACCTATATGTATGACCTTCAAAAAGTGTTCTCCAGTGGAACTTATTTTGAATAAAAACTTTTGAATTTGAAAAATTTGAACAGTAACAGTTGCAATAGCAAAATTATATACATAGTGAAAATAGGTTAAATGACATTCAAGTAATGACAATAATCATATTTTAAATAATAAAAGTATTTGTATAAAGTTGCATGAATTGAAAACGCGTTACATAAATAAGTTTACAATCTGTTCTAGCTAGTTATTAAAACTCATTGGGGCTTTTTGACGAGGTCTAAGGTTTTCTATAATAATTTTACATAAATTGACCCCAGGCTTGTCCTTGGGTAATTGTGTGATTTCAAAAGAATCTGCATGCGTTGGCTGGCCTATGTCACGCAAGTTTTTCAAAAGTCCGAGATTTTACTCATGGTCTATCGTTTTAGGCCTAACGCGCACCACGATTTTTACTTTTGCTACACGATTTTAAAATCACGCTGTAAAATATCGCAGACAATTAACTGCGCGCCCTGCGACTACAAACTCTTATGAATTGTAATTTTCAACATGGATATCATGCAATAAAAAAATTCAATACTGGACTCATCCTTTCATCGCTGAAAGATATGTCAAAGGTTTCTTTTATTTGAAACTTGATCTTCGAGTATACTCCAAAAATTTATAAGACTATTATAGAATGAAGATTCAAACATTTTATGCGTTGTTATTGTCGCAATGCAAATTTATTTATGCGACAGTCGCGTCTCGAGCAATCACCGCCAAATATTATAAATCGCAATTTAAAAAATCCCGACGATTTTTTTCCGTCTATGGCTGCACTGACATAACAACCCATTCGTTACATTTCTGCGATAATATTATCGTGCGACAAAATGTCGTGATGCGCGCTAGGCTATGTATTTTGTTGTAAAGTTACGAAAACGTATAAACGTTAAGTATACGTTAATTGCAAGCCCATTTTTTATCAATGTTATATAAAAAATCTTTATAGTTAAAGTTGAATATTGAAAAATAGGTAATTTTTTATTTGATTTGTCAAACAAATAATATTAAGAAATATAGATAACGATAAATATCAAAATGTTTCAACTACAAATATTAGGGTCGTATCTACATACAACGTGACCTCGTACATAGTACATTGCATGCGTATGCGGTGTTGAAAGTCCTTTATATTGTAAATATACCCATAACCCAACAATGACATTCCATGACATGCTAAAATTAGACAAGTTTGTAACTTCTCTGACTTAAGTCATTGCATCATCAAATCGCTTTACGTAATATGGCTTTTTAGTTTTATATGTAAATGACAGTTAGGACCATAAATGTCAAGCATTATTTTAAGTTTGATCTTTTTTTAAATTTAAGCTGGTTCTCTTGTACTATGTATTAATGCACAGAATTTCATATAAATCAAAACGTATTCAAGAGACCATTAAAAGATAATAAATAAACAAATCAACCGTATATATTAATATAATTTGACTTTAATACTTAAGTACAATATTTTTTACAGAATAGAAATCGATATAGATTTTAATGAAAGACCGAAAGAAGCTGATGCAACAAAAGCTATAGAACGCTTAGAACAAATCGAAAAGGAAACTATGGACAGATTCAAACAGGGTGATAATGATTTCCCTACAAGAAATAAAAGCTTGCCATTTAATCCAACTACTTTTGCAACATCTATTTCGATAATGACAGACTTTGATGCATGGAAAATGAATACGCAGTATTCAGACTCGCGAGATCTTGTGTTGTTTAACGATATGAGTGATTTAAATTTGGAAGCCAATGCAATATCCGTTCCCAGTGACGCAACTGCTGGAGAGTAGGACTAAATTGATTGAATTGTTTTTGAAAGTATTTATGTTCTATTTACAAAAATTTCGTTGATTGTGATGCGTGTTGCCAAGTGTTTCAGTTTGTGCTGACTTTTAGGATTAGTTCATGATTCGATTGTAACGCGTATGAGATTACTTATGGTTGTCGCAATATCTGTGAGGTAATACAAGGTAAGGCAACTAAAACCATCAAAATATAGTTTATTTATAATATTACGAGCTACAGGACTCGAATTAAAATAAATGCCGTTGTAATTACTATACAGTTTATTAGAACTGTACAAACACGTATAAAACAAGTACAAAATAAAACTGGATGCAATGAGTTCACACTGCACGATTCAAAGCAATTCAACACGCGAGAAGTCCGTCACTATGTCGCTAATCGAAAGTACTTCACACGTCTTAATCGTATCGTAGTCGTCGATTGACTGCCTCACCCCTCCGTTCGGCCATTGTTTTATATTCAACTGTATAATAGAACAAAGGATAGGGTTCGCCGAGTTAATCCCGCGCACCTGCCAGCTTCGACGGCCATAAAACAAGGATTAATTCGTTCGACACTAATTACAGCCATAAAATAAGTACGATAACAATAGATGTTTTTAAAGTTTAAACACGAAGTAAATAAAATAATTCGTTTTTACAACATGCCAGATGTACTGTCTGTGTCGGTATGTAACAATTATATTGATACTTAGAAAAAGTTATTACATTTTCGCTTATTTATTTTAATTAAGAACTATTTTGGGGTATCTGAAGTGGTTTTATAAATAATATAATTATTTTGGTCTCGATTTACCCTTACTGCCATCAATTTAGACATAACATCACGATTCAATATTGTACATATTTACACACTGGGCCTGGCCAAGACATCATGAGACGTTACATTGACGTCAAAAGCTATATGTATGTTTTAGAAACAAGTTATTTTCTTGTAGCTGCAGCGTCAATGTTTTTTCTTTGAGTAATTATTGGAACATCCTTACTATTTTAATTTATGTGCTTATTTTAAATGTATGGCAGGTGTATTGATGTAAAAACTATAATCGTAATGTAAGGACTGTAAAACCTTCATTCCGCAAGTGTTATTTGCGATTTTTATCTTAAAATGTATGTCTGAACGATACTATTATGGAGAGGATTAATAAGGATATAATTTCTTTTGAATTTTGAGTCACCAACCAATTATAGACTAGAAAACAGATTTGTACCTTGGTGCAATAACTCAACTAATAACTAACTTTGGAAAATGTTTTATTTTTATCTGCTTCAAAAACTAAGGAAGTTCTCAATTCATCTTATAAATATATTTTTATTTTCATAACTTGTTTATTGCTGAACCAAATTTGATGATTATTTTTGCATCAGATTCATTAAAGCTTCGAAATGGTCCCAAACAAATGTTATTGCTATTGGACTTGTGGTTCCGAATATATCTGCTATATAAAATTCCTTGAAATCGGGTAAAATATTGTAGCTTTTGCGGTCCTTGATCCAATATCTACTTTTTTGTTTCTGAACCTGAATTTGAATCTTTTGCATTCAATTCAATACAGCTTCAAAATATTTTTCGTATACATTTTATTGTTATTGGATACCATACACGTAACTTAAAAGTGAAAAATAAAAGTTTTCTATCGAAAAAGTCACCGACTTCAAGATGTCATAGAAAATATTTACTTTATGCTTTTTAGTTAGTAGTTAGTTGAAGTCAGTTTCTTTTATTTAGAGGACTTTGATTATAAGTAACTATATAGTAGAAAAATGGATGTACTTGTTAATACGCACACATACACACACAAACAAGTTAACATTTATTTTAAAAAATAATTTTAGAGATATAAATTGTTAAGTTAGTCACACACGTACTTGGTGTTCGCGATACAGGCTAGTCCTAGTGCGGAACCTATGAAAGCAATATTTCTGTGTAATTTTTTGAAGTGGTTTTGATTTGAAGTGGTTTTTCATTAAAGAAGTAAAAATAATAAAAATGTGTGCGTGTACTAGTGTACACACGTAAGAAGTGAAACTTATTTATGACGTTGTTTTTCGAAAAATGATCTACTATATGCAACTTTACAGAAATTGGTTAAATAAATAAAGCCCCTACCACGGTCTAATCGACCGTGGTAGGGGCTTTATTTATTAGGGGCAAGGAAAAGATGGCGCGTAACGGAAAAAAATGTGACACGTAACCGAAAACTGTGACGGAATTTTTTTTTCGACGCCGATAAAGAAGTTCACTTTAAAAAAATACTTAGTGTGCAATGAAATACAGGTAATAAGTATTCCAGGCGGAACAGACAGTGCCTATTGACAGATTCACTTGTTTAATTGTCGGTTTGTTTATGGTATCTTCTTTCTATATGGTTCTCTTCTTCTTACAGCGATTTAATTTAACTCTAAAGTCGAAAGTCTAAAAACAATACAGAAAGTTAATTTATTCATAGTCGCAAAATACATAGCCTCTTTTAAACCAACTGCTAAAGTTATCATAGCCAATAAGAATTAAAAATGTAAATTGCAGTTGAGATTGAGATAACCTTTTGGCTGCACATACAAAATACAAGACAGGTACATACCTGTACCTAATCTTAAAATTTATGATATTTGGAACTCTATTCTAGATTTCTGTATTAATTGGGTACAAATGATTATATTATTATTTCAACAAGTTATGAAATATATTCTATAGTATACTTACCTACTTATTTTAAATTGCTGTGCAAGATCTACTTAATTGAGATGTCAAAATGACATGAATTGTGAATAACGTTTTTATATTAAATATTATTGTAATTACTATTATAAAGTTATGTTAATAATCAATAAATTTTAATTATGTGCAAAATTGTTTTCTTTTGTTCTTAAAAGGTATGAAGCGGTAAGAATAATGTAGATTAACAATAGTGTACAACTCGTGTAAATTTAAGAACAATGTTTTTTTTCTCAAGTTGCACTGAAACCGTAAGCGTTTTAGGAGCCTATTTGAGACAACTTTCAGTTTACGTATACGTTCCATTTCCACATCTTGGAGGGTTTATAAGATACCAGAGTTAGCCCCGCGGCTGCACTGCGTATTAAACCCTAGGCAGTAGCTTTATTTTACACAAGCTGTAATGAAGATAATGATTCCAGCATGGCTCTATCACGTCAAATTTTAGCGATATTCCGACGCAACGCAATAACTACGTAACACAGGTGTAAAGGTCAATCTGAAGATATCGCCCCCGTGGTGGTTGATGTCAAGGCTTTTTACCTTAAATCTGACTGTGTCACACTTCACGTATAAGAAAGACATTTTTATCATACAGTTTATCTGTTACATCATAATAACCAACACAAGTATCATTTTATTTCAATCCAACATACGTACGACGTGCTCGGTCGTCGAATATTATTATATTTTTACGAGTACGAATTTAATTGGCTAATTAACCCTTAACTCATTTGTATTTAAATTACCTACTGTCTTCTTTTATCATTTACCTTTAAGAATTCAGTTCTTGCATACGCGTTTTGCAATTTCCATTTTCATACACAAAATGAGTGATTTTCAGTATCTTTCTCGGATCCTTATAACGTTTGTATTCACGACATGTGTAACGATTTGGACGTTCATAATATTTCTCTTTACTTACATAAAAAATGGATTTTCAAATCCATTTGTGAATAAATTGAGACTATTACCACCGACTGTCTTCGCGGATCCAAAATATGGAGTGCATCAATACTTCAGAATAAATGTAAGTATTTGTTATTGCTATTTTTATTTCAAACTAGTTGTACCAGCGGAACTTCATTTGTTTACGATTTAGTTAAACACGATTAATTACGAATAACCCAATTTAATGTGAAATCTATCCCTGTGATGGTTTGATTTTTACCGATTATAAAAGCCCGCGGAAACGTTATAACAATGGAATTCTTGTGGCAACAGGTAAATGGTCGTCAATAAAGAATTTAAAAAAGTTTATTCTCGAGATTCACCTGAGATAATATTACAGTTATTGACTTGCCAAATACGTCTTATTTATAGAGTTAAATATAAAAAAGTTAACGAGTAGCCGCATTAGTATACCTATATATATATATACGTTATCAGTCTCTGAATATTTAGCGTCACTTGTTATTATAATAACATCCCATCACAAATAAAGCATAAAAATACAGTGCTATATCTGCGTAAAATGGCCTGTAGTTATAACATTATCTCATATGAGGCACTACCTTTAAATACAATAATTATCTTACAGCCATGGTTGATTTTTAATCACTTACAATTTTTTTTTGGTCCAGGACTTATTTTTAAAATAAAAATGCATAACAAACCATCACCATTCAAGATTCCATCAATATAAGTAGAGAAATAGCAGATTTCTATGATAACAAGTTTGTTAGTCAATTAAATTCATCTATGCCAGGGAAATTATTTTTATCGCGATAAAAAGTATCCTATGTATTGAACAGGGATAGGTCTAAGTTATATAACTCCGAGTCGACTTTTATTTGAATTCGTTTAGTAGTTTCTACGTGATACTCTAGCAGACAAGCAGAAAACAAACATTCTAAGGATGTTATTGATTACCGAATTACAATATTACAATTTGCCTGAAGCTTTTATTTGATGACTATAAACTTGAATATGTATGGATACTTGATACATGCATCTATGGGTTCTTCAACTCCATCTTTAGATACGTACAGTTTGATATTAGTTTATCTGAAAGCTTTCGTTAAGAGAAACTTGAGACAAACTAGAAATTATAATTTGCAATTTCGTAATCTGGGTACTTCGAGTCATGTTATACTACAAAAACGCCAGGATACAAAATAAAGCCCGTAATGATCATTAAAATGGAGTTTATATATTTTAAAACACCAAAACTTATTAATTTAGAGTAAACCTACATTGCGATCCGAAACAGAAATATTGAAAATTTGTGTCATAGGTCTTCAAAATTCCTATTGAATATTTTAAAGTCGGTTAGATCCACAAATAGGTGTAATTTAGCTGGATCAATATAAATTAGCTTTTAAATTTCCAAACTTTTAACCCTTATCGCTCTAATTTTTGTACAACAGTGTGGCAAATTAGAACATTTTTTAAACATATCATGAACAACATCCGTTGAGTAGTTTTTGAGTTTTTTTATTTTTATTATCACTGGAAGCAAACAAGATGGCGTCTTACCAGATAGAAATCGGAACCTCGTCACTGATGCCGCAATATGAGTCAAGGTGGTTATGGCGAAGTACTCTGGACCAGGGTTGGTAGCCACCCAGCCGGCATAAGCTCTTCTACCTGGTTGTGGTTTGTTAACTTTTATCGTACGACAGGACACCTAGCCACAGGAATTATTATTCTTACTCCGTTCTTGCTCGAATATATATAGGGTTTTCAGATTGGGGAATAGTTCCTAATAATTCTTGTCTGGGGTCAAAACATTTTGGATTAAGTTAATATTTTGTCTTTGGGATATAAAAATTAAAGCCAAGCACTAATGTATCTAATGGTGATGGTCTAGATGTCGTAGAGCCAAACACAAACCAAACTGTTAACGTCAGTTATCTGTACGAAATTCTTTATTGTGCGTGAACTTACACGCACTTGGTAATTTTATTTTCTTACTCTTGATTTTTTTGCAGAACGCAAGAATACATTACATGGAAAGCGGTGATCCGTCAAAACCGTTAATAATATTCCTACATGGTTTTCCTGAGTTCTGGTATTCATGGCGACACCAAATTGTGGAGTTCAAAAAAGATTATTGGTATCGTAATACATAAATTATAATAATATAAAAAATCCTGATTTTCCGATGTATGGGTTTTGAAGGTTCATGGGCAGCTGTTACACGTGAAACCAAAATTCTTCGTAGCAATGGATAGATCTATAAGGGATGCCAAACACCGTGTGAAGTGCAGAAAAAAAGGAAAGTGGATCGCGAACGCTCCGAACTCAACCGGGATTTAACACTCGGATGATGACCATGGATGTTGAACAAGAAATACCCCATTTGTCCCTGCGCCACAGTTCCAAGGAACACATCTTATTATCTCCAATAGTATCGGAACCCTTGGCGTCGACATAACGAACGACGTGCAGTTTTGGGGCCATTTGGAAGCCAACGCTAAACTTCCTTCCAAAAAGCTTGATGTGCTAAACCGGTCCAAGCAAAACTTCACTCCGCGACAACGACTTGTGCTGTACAAAGTGAAAATCAGACCGCATATGAAGTCCTGCTCACATCTTGGGCCGGAGCACCCACTTACCACAATTACCCCCTCGACTCCATACAGTTTCACGCCGTTCGTATTGTCGACGATCTCATACAACCAGCGGCTTAGAGTCACTTAGCCTTCGAAGTGAATTCGTCCCTCTGCGTATTTTACAGCCTGTATAACGGGGAGTGTTCCGAGGAACTGTTTAAACTGGTCCCAACGCCTCACTTTTATAACCGCACCGCTTGCCAGCGACGGGATATTCACTCCCATTTCCTTGAGCTCCCACGCTCAACTACGCAACGGTTCTCTAGAACATGGGGCTCTTTAAGAAGCATTATAAAATTTCTTAGAGGTCAGCAACCCCTTGGCGGCTTGGCGACACCCCTGGTGTTGCAAACGTCCATAGGCGACGGTAACCACTTTCTATCAGGTGAGCGGTCCGCTTGTTTGCCTGCTTCAGGCAGTAAAAAAACGAACGAAAAGAGAAGAATAAATGTTGAAACTTTAATTGTTTTGATTAAAGTTTCTCTACAAATTTTATCAAAAAACAAAACCGTCATCATCAGTCATTTAAATGGTAAACAGAAATTAACCGTCTAATATCGGTTCTAGGATGGTAATGAACTTTATTGGTTAAAACAACTAAAATACATTGTTTTTCCTTGTGACTTAATATTATTCATTATCTAAGGTGTGTTGCAATGGATATTCGTGGCTTTGGGGACTCAGAAAAAACGGAAGTAGTATCACATTCCAAGCTTGAAGTACTTGTTGAAGATGTCAGATTACTGATAGAACATTTGGGTAAGCAGATACAATTTTTAAAATAATTACGCTTGCGGTTCATACAAGTCAATTATTCTTTTATATGTAAATACCCTGAAATGGCCTCTTCCGTCTTTGGAAATACTGTCCTCGATACCCTAGCGCCCTTATTTCGAGTAAACGGAATCGACGCTTTATATTACCAAACTCATATTTTATTTCAGGAATTTTTATAATTGCAACAGGTTTTTATACTATAAATCTTCCCACTAGGTTTCTCTGTTTTTTAAGGGGCTGTATACCTCGACGGGCTTCTAAGATTGTTGACTAAGGTTTGCAGGAATTCTCCTGACATTTACCTAAATCATTAGAATATAGTAATTCTAACAATAGTCTAATAGCAAGCACATTGTACACTAGGCCGAAATAAATTGATTAAATGCGTGGCAGTCCGTGCAGTATCTGTTTTCGTTCTACAATGTAACCATAAAAAGTGTTTCTTAGAAACTGCACCATATCTCAAAATCTACTCAAATAATATTCGAAGTATTTTTTATTTAAAGTAGTTTTGAACCTCTACAACCTTGATTATTTCTGAAGTTTCAATTTGCTACTTTGGATGATCCCACAAACAATAAATGCATAGTTATAAAATTTGTTTTGCAGGCCGCAAGAACTGCATAATAGTGTCCCATGATTTCGGTGGGTTTATAGCTTGCAGAATTCGCGATACACACCCTGAAGTTATTAGTGCAGTAGTTCTATTGGCAAGCAGCTCTATTGAGGCTTGGTTTAATGAGATCTGGAATAATTGGAGTCAAATGATAGCATGCTGGTAAGTTTCGAAGAAATATTCAGGGCCGTTTTAACCATATTGGACGCCGGGGTGTGAAAATCAGGTTACGCTCCCTTGCCAACAATAAAAAGTAACATTTATTTATTATGTTCCATTTTTAAGGTTTTGCAAAACCCTTTAGAAATTTTCATAGTCGTCCGTCTGACCGTCGCATGGTATTTCTAGGTATAAGGCAATCTGCTTGCACCCTTAGATCCCTGCGCCTGGATGTCACGCACCCCTTGCATCCTCGGGTAAAGACGGCCTTAGAAATATTTTGTGAATTTAAGGTTAACTAAAAACTCCATGTTCATGATCTTCAGGAGCATACAGCTCTCGAAATTCTTTTGTCTATTATTGCAGAGATAGCTGATGTTACAGACAATGTCATGTTGAGATGAAAATTGCTAGGGAGTGTTCCTGACTCGGACCTTTCGAGTAACTCTACACATTATACACGCAGCAAGTCTAAATAATTGCAACAAAAATTTGTTTGAGCAAGACCTAACTTGCAGTTTTATAAATAAGGTGTAAATTCAGTTACACGATTTTTTTTAAATTCTCTGGTGTCGTTATTATGCTACCTTTCACTGTGCGTTGTCCGGTATATTCTGGACCGGTTATTATTTATGTGGCCGCGAAAAGCGACTCACCCTTGATCGCGACTCGCACAGGACTACGATCTTGCGAGCAGTGTTGCCAGATGACCATGTCAATGAACCCACAATTTTTTTTCAAAAACCCCAAAAATAAGCTTTTTGAGAAAAACACCCCCAAAACAGTTTTTACTTATTTTAAAAGAGAAATAAAAAAGCAAAACCACCGTCGTAGCGAAAACGTCACTAATGTCGTCATCATTTTCGCTCACAGGGCGCTCACAACGAATCGTGTCAATAGGTGGGTTAAATAACCGTTCCACTTGAGTTTACGATTGTAACGCCAGCAAATAAGTGGAACGGGAAAAACCACGGTTGTAAACGTGGTCGTTGTGAGTCTCTAACGGAAAGTAGCATATGAGATACGACGCATACGAGTAGAGACAGCATAATAAATAAATAACTTAAATGAAAGAATGAATGAATTGAATTATTAAAATTAACTATTGAATTGAAGTATGATTCACTAGTAGAGAATAATTTTAAGATAAAGTAATAATACCGTATTATGACTTAGATATAATAATTGTAGTGATGAGAATTGTGTTTGTAGATGAATTATTGATACTTAAAATATCTCCAAATTTTCTCACAACAAAATATTTCCCCCCGAATGTCCCCCCAAAGAATCTTTATCCCCGAATATCCCCCCGACGTAAAAAAAAACCCCGAATTTGCAGGGCAGCCCCCCCATCTGGTAACAGTGCTTGCGAGCGAGGCGCGCTCGGGTGTAACTAAAGAGGAGACGCACGTAATGGCCGCCAAATTCGTCAAGCTAATTAAAAGCAGTTTTAGTGTATCGTTGTAACGCTAAACATTTCATTGTATATTTAAGTATCGTTACCTCGTATAACACGCATTTAATATACATAAAGTATAGAGTAAGTGGTTGTTTCAATTTTAAACACCTCCACCATTACATTTACCTTCTGACATTTCGGATAAATATTACATAATGTTACTGGGCGATTTAGCAAAACACATAGACCTATTACTAACAAATCCTATTGGCAATAATACTTATTGTCAACATAGATGGAAAGTTTAAAATTAATCTTGGATTTATTGAATTATAAAAAAGTACTATATACTTTTTTATTAGATGGATCATTACAAATTTAAAATCTTATTATTTTATAGGCAAATTTTCGTATACAATCTACCATCGATCCCAGAAAAATGGATGCTTATGAACAACATGAATTTTCTTGACAGATTAATGCTCTGTTCAGGAACTAAGTATATCACAAACGATGATGTAGAATGCTATAAATATTGGACTGGGAAACCTCGTAAGTATATTAAAATACATACACTTAGTATGACGAATAAAAGTAATTTAAAGAAGATTTTTTTTCCATGGTAACACAAAATATATTGATACAATACATGACACTTTTGGGTGGTGAAAACGTTTTTGACCTCTAAACTTATTATACAGTTGATACATTTAAAACAAGCCCGATTATAACTACTTAACTAAGATGTCCGACAGCTATAAAATACCCTATTAATATTAGGCTTGTGTTTAAACGCCTACAGAAATACACCTATTTTACTACCAATAAATTCGAAATACCTGCCAGAATGGATAAATGCTCACCAAATTGTGTTTCCAGAAGTATTGTAGAAATGAAGCTATTTTCCTTTTAATGCTATGCCATAAAAATATATAAACACCTTTAAAGCTAATTTCAGACCAAATATTTTACATTATCGCTAAGTAGATATTACCAATATTTTGTTTCTCCACTTCCAATTTAGTAATTTTTGCTGAGGCAAAAAAGCAAATGGTCGAACGTACAATTATTTTTAATACCAAATATAATATTGCGTTGTTTTTCAATAATATTTCACTTATATATAAGATAAATAGTGAATGGTTACAGTCGGTTCTGGTACTCGCCGGCCGCTGCCGCGGCACGCTCGCTTCGCTCGCTCGGTTCGTGCGCTTTGGTCTACACAAAACCTAACCTAACCGACTGTTTAAAACTCCACATATTTAAATTTTCGGATACATACTCCTATTTAAATAAATCCCGTCAAAAACGTAAAAAAGCGTCTCGGCGACAAAATTACCAGATCATTGTCGTGAATTTCAAACTTCGATAATTAATTGAATATGTATTTTTCCCACTCTTGAATTCAGGTTGGATAATTTGATTACACTTAAACTATTTAGAATTGTAATTTTCGGTTTGAATGTTAGTGTTTTAGTAAAACAATATTTGGTGAGCATATATCCATTTTGATAAGCAAAAAGAATTTAAATACAAAACGTACTATTATTCTGATGAGTGTATATTTATTTTGGAACGTAAAACATTGTTTTTTAGGCACCTCGGTGTAGAGTGGATTAAATTTATATGAAGTAATATATTTTATTTGGTGCTTAGTCTAAGGGACAAAAAATATTTTTAGTGAGCATTTAAATTGTACCCTTAATATTATAAATGCGAAAGTAACTCTGTCTGTCTGATAAAAATATATTTGTTCCTCTGTTTGTTATGCTTTTACGGAAAACTACTGGAACGATTTACCTGAAACTTTTAGACTTTTCATGCCAGGAGATGGGATGGTTTACGATAAAAAATGAAATTAATCTTCCGGGTCAAAATAGCACTAATATAAGAATTTAGTACAATGTAAACTGCTCTTTAAAGAAGAAGCGCGCACTAGCGGTTTACCCGCGGCTGGGCGCGGGATAAACACTAGTTAAATGTGATTGAACTTACCAACTATAATATGTACTTAATAAAGGTAACGTGGGATAATACCATTTATGCATAAATTAGTTTAGACGTTTATGAGTGGAATATTGTAATGTACACATTGATGCTGAGAATATATCTCTGCTTTCGTGTTAATACCATTTTAAAATTTCAGCTGCGCGAACTTCTGCAATAAATTGTTATAGAGCTAATTTTATGCTTATCTGTGACGAGAAAGAAGTAAAAAGCAATATTCCAATGTTTGCTATATATGCGGCAAATGATCATGTCCTGAAAGCTGGTGTTCTGAAGACTTTGAAGGGAGAATACACTAATCTCGAAACAAAGATAGTTAACAATGTTGGTCATTGTATGCAGCAAGAAAAACCTGATATAATTAATGGATTGATAAAAGACTTTTTAGTAAAGCATAATTTATTTTGACTGTAGTACTCACATAATACTATGACATACATAGTTATAATATCTATGTAACTACTTAACGTGTATCAAAAAAAATCCAAAAGAAAGTTGATGGCTTGTTGGAGTATGTTGATTCACCTTCAGCCAGTCGTGGTTTACTGCTGGATATAGGCTTCTTTAGATTGAAGCCACATATCGCGGACTCCGGTCCTCCGTTTTTCACATTGAGTTTTTATCAGCAAATTTGCCCAGGTCGTTACTCCATCAGAGTTAATAATGTCATGCAACCGAAGTCTTAGCAAGATACGGTTTTTACTCAAGGACTTATCTGTTCATCAGACCTGGAGATGACATGACAAACCCATTGCCATTTCAGCTTTCATGACTTGGGAGTTGTTTCGGTTGGCTTGGTTCTCATACGGATAACCTTGTCTGATATATCCAATATATCGATGCCCAACATAGCAAGTTCAAAATTAGAACACTGTTATTCTAGCCTGTAAGTTTTTGGTAATGGTGTGCAATAAAGAGTTATTTTCTTTAGACATATTTCATTTTTTTCTAACTTTAAAGCGGGTGATAGACGTGCAAGTAAGCATGTTACGTATTTGTAGCTCGATTATCTTATTTGTCCGTGTAATATCTTAAGTATGCGACCTTTCTCGGGAGCAAATAAGATCGTGGAGCCATAAATAGGTGGTATGTGCACTTGCTCGCACCTCTATTATCAGCCTCTTGAGGGTTATATGGTTGAATAATCTAAGCCTTTACCAGCCTAACTCACTGGAACATAGTGGAACTGTGAACTGGAACATAAATTATGTAAACGAACTTTCGTTATTTGCTATAGTTTGATTGGCTTTTATTGGTCCCAGAGTTTTCCGTTATATATTACCTACTAGAGCACAAGCGTAGTTTGCTTCGGAATATACAATGTTAGTCTGCTGTATAATTTTATAAGCAAGTATGATTGGTATAGACGGTTAAGTCGAGAAAAGGTAAAGACAAAGTTAACTACTTTAGTATTAACTTATATTACTCTCTTCGGCACCAAACTTTACAACGATTTCAGAGTAGATAATATATAATACACTGCAGAAAGATGTACAATACCTGATTTTGTATGAAAAAGCATCTGTAGTACAGCCATTCGTTTTTGACAACGTGTATGAGTATGAGCAGAATATATATAGCAGTAATAGTAGAATACTGTTTTTGGCACTAATGCTGATTATAGAAATAAAACAATTATTTATATCCATTCAAATTTTACAAATTAAAAGATAGTATCTTTAAAAAAGTAAAAGGCTAGTCGGTTAAAAATAAAACAGAAATTCGGTTTTTAACTGACTTCAAAAAGGAGGAGGTTCTCAATTCGTCTGCTGTTATTTTCTTTTGTGTGTTCGTTACTAGATTTCTCCGTCAGTTGTGAACCAATTTAAAAATTGTTTTTTTAACCGAAAGGTTATACTCCCGAATTGGCCCCAGTGTCATCATGTCAGGATCTGATAAGTGGATTCCAAGAAATTAGAGAAATCCATGAAAATTAATAACAGACTTCTTCGTAAAACGATATCTGAGTCAATTCTAAACCGATTTTCAAGTTTTTCTTTACTGGTAAGTCTATACTCCCGAGGTGGTGCCATGGTCAAGAAGTCAGGATCTGGTGAGTGGATTCCAGAGAAATCGAGAGTAACCATAGCTTATTAAAGAACGCCGTGCGCCAAAATTTTTGGAAAAAAAGTTTGTGCACGCCTATAGGTATTACATTTTCGACAGGCGCTTATTTTTTTTGTATGCATATAATACGATTTCTCTGTCTGTTTTGGACCAATTTTTAATTTTTTCCTTTATTCGTAAGAGTATATATGTATATCCGCGGTGTTCACATGATTGCCAAATCAGTATCTGATGACTTGATCGCAGGGAAATCGAGAACAACTCTTGATAACGAGCATGCCTTTAATATATAATTTCTAAGGCTATTCAAGTGCTTGCGCAACTAAAAAAAAAAACTACATTGGCTTCAAACTAAAAATTATTGTTGTGTTCCTACTTGTATTTGGTTTTACCACTCTAAAATCATACATATATAATCCGTAGATAATCAATTATATTAGGCATGTCATGTGTGTTTGCATTAATGAAACGGTTTAGTGAAAATAAAAAAAATGTTTATAATCTATATTCAATTTTGCAGACCAATAAAAAATGGAAAAATATATATTTCACCGTCTTTTTTTTCAACGTCTCGAAGTAAAACATAACAATAACTGTATTTTTCAACACACTTGCTCATAAAGTGGCTCTATGATCGACGCAATTAGGCACAGAATGACACCCATAATCAAACTGTGACTAAAAAAATTATAACTCACTAGTGAGTTATATAATTTTTTTTTAAATTTTTATTGGTTGAGTTGCTTTGTTCTTAAAAAAGTTTTTATTCAAAAAAAAGTGATCGATGTGTTCTATAGAACAAATAAATTAATGTTCCTATTGCTTGCTCATTTCATGCAACTTCTTATTTAAATAGATAATTTCAACTCGTACGTGTTTAATAAATAAAACTTTCATATATAACTTTTTTTTCTCTGTAATAAAAGAGAACTTTAAATTCCCCATTTTGTACGTGGCAGAATAGGCGCAAACCCTATGCGCGGTAAATAAAAAAAAACCTCATCCCTTTAGTCTGTGGCCGATCGCAATGCGCATAGGAAAACTGTTATCTACTAAATATAATGAGTTTTTGTTGTTATTTTATTCACAAGTGTGTTGAAAAACGTCGTATGATACACGTGTGTATTGATGATTACCGTCCTCGGCCCTCTTAAGACCGTCGCCTACGGCTCGAGTCTCAATAGCGCCTCGGCGGTAATCACCAATGTTACACACTAGTACCATAATGTACTATTGCACATTGTTTTCTATGTTTTACTTGGCACCGACTTCAAGATTTTGCAGAAAGAGGGCGCGGTTAAATATATATTTTTGCTTTTTAATTTGAGTCGGTTCAAAATATGTATTTCATGAATTTTGACCTTCTCCAATTTTATATTTTTGCGTATAAAAATGTTTTATACTCGTGTAACATGTAATATTGTTCGTCATTATAGGAATATTTTTCTGTATTCTGTATATAACGTACTATACGTTTGGACTTTCCTGATCACAGGGATGAAAACAGTACTTTTCGTCCCTGGGAAACTATTTTCCCTGCTGTCATTTTTTCGACTTTCACCTTTCGAGTAAAAACAATCAAGCTACTATTAACGCCTTCTTTTTAATGTGAAAAAGATTTGAATTTATTATAACGTGTGTCCGCTTTCCTATTCTTGCTTAAAAGTAGTTACTTGCTTAAAAGTAGTTAATAGTGTCTCTATTGTATACATTTTTGAAAATAGTTTTGCTGAGCAGCTTACAATTCTTTACACAAACTGTTGTTAGTGTAGCAAATTAGTACGTCTTTTTGTGATAACTAGTCATGTTTACATGAATACAGTTATACAACGCATTGCGCTACATACCTAGACACACATTGTCATTACATGAGCAAAATTTTAACAATACTAGTTTTATTTTTTTATCGAATACGATGTACATAAAGAATGGCCTGTTTGTATTCTTTAGTTTTTACTGATAAATTGATAACACGTTTCTGATTAATTGATAACACGATAACGTTTCCATGTAAACGTTTATGGAGGACAACCATTATATGAAAGTCTAGGTTTCGCCCGCGGCTTCCTCCATGTTAGTACGACTAATAAGCTAATTTATACGTGTCCTAACAACTTGAAACCACTTCTGGGAAAACTGCCACGAGATTCCCGGAATATAAAGTATAACAGATTTTATGACAGCCAACATGCTATTGATCAGTGAATCCGATCAGAATCAGATTTTCAACTGGGCCACTTTAAACTGTCCTCAGTAAAAATCCCGTTAGATTCCTGGGATATAAAGTATTGTAGAGTTTAGATCCAGAAATTTGCTATCTAACAGCGAAAACCGCATCGAAATCGGCCCAGTAGTTTTTACGTGAATCCGGAACAAATAGATATACTCAAAAAAATCTGAAAAATACTTCGCTTTTACGTTTTGTAATATTATATAGATTAAGAGCCCGTGATCGCCAGTCCAACCACATAGTATAAACGCTAAAAAATATTCTGTGCAAGCACCCTACAGCAGGTAAGAAGGTTTGGATATTATGAATCTCGAACCGTGGTGGCTTTGACAGGTAACAGGTAGCAAAGGTGAGCATAATTGCTGCCCAAAAACATTACAGCATAATGCCCCATTTTTTAGTATGTTCTACAGGATACTATTAGAATATCCTATCATCCGTTGCCAGACAATTTGTTGCTTGCACAGTTTTTTTTTAGCCTTTATACTATGTGGTAGGACTGGCGATCACGGGCTCTCCATCCAATAGATTTTGTATCTGTCTAGTTCAGTGTTTTTCAACCTTTTTCATGACACGACCCCTTTAGTATGAAGAAATATTTCGCGACCCCCCTACCCGTTGCTTTTTTTCATGTATTTTATTTCGTGACAAATATTTCAAATTCACAATAACATATTTATGTATTTTCATAATTAGGTTTCGACTAAATACATAATTAAGTATTATTTAAAACACATTTTTTACATCGAATGCGTCGCCAAAAGATAACGCAATTTACGCGCATACGTACGACCACGTCCGATGCCGGCCGCCCCGCATAAATGAGAAAGCGTTGCTATCGAGTAGCTCTCTTAGTGTATCTAAAACAGAAAAATGTAATATTATTGCCGAAAGTTTGATTTCGTGGAAAAACTCAAAAGTATACATTTTTCTGGCAATACTATTCGATATGGCGACTGATATTCGTGATAAAGTCGTAGAAAAAATAAAAGAAAGTACTTCTGTGTCCTTGCAATTTGATGAATCTACGGATATTGCAGACTTTACTGCAGTAGCTTTCCCAACCTTTTGCAACTCCGCTATAGAAGCTTCGCGACCCCCTAGGGGGTCGGGACCCACACTCATTCAGTTCATTCAAAATGAGTATGAAATTAAAATACTGCAATTTCGTTCGCGGAGGATTGCGAGTGTGTGTATTCGAATCTTCGAAATCCTGCAAGATATTTTATATGATATTAAGTATATGAATGAATGAATGAATGAAAACACTTTATTGATCACCAAAATTACAACTACGTTCTTAAAAACTAGATACAATAAATGCTGAACAAAGGGTGGCCTTATCGCTTAAAGTGATCTCTTCCAGGCAACCCCTATACCAGTACACTTATATATAAGTATACTTAATATCATATTAAATTTCTGTTATAACTCTAAAATTTTCATCAACTGTGTTGAGCTCTTGCGGAGAGGTTTCAAGACAGACTTTCACACAAAGATTCCAGAAACGGTCTATTTATTGGCACCGTACAAATAGAATAGAACATACTTATTGTACAACTAGTTTCTACCCCCAACTTTGCCCGCGTGGAATAGTTAAAAAAGTAACTTATAAAAACCCCCGATTTTCAAACATTCTTCATTGGTGCTCCGCTCCTATTGGTCTTAGCGTGATTATATATATATATATATATAGCCTTTCTCGATAAATGGGCTATCTAACGCTGAAAGAAGTTTTCAAATCAGACCAGTAGTTCCTGAAATTAGCGCGTTCAAACAAACAAACTCTTCAGCTTTACATATTAATATAAGAGTATAAGATAAAATTTATGAAATAATACAGTGAAACAATTTAAGCACAAATGGGGGCCTTAACGCTAGCAGTGATCTCTTCCAGACAACCTTGGGATTGGGGTTTTGATTTAAATTTTGAACTGTACAGAAAGTTAAATTTAATTTATTGGTAGAGATATTGTAAGGTCTAAATTAGGTTTCTATATTCTCACCATATGTATATTAATTTCTTATACTCCATTAATAGAAATTTGATATTGTATAAAGTTTATATCAAATTGTGATCAGTAGTAGGTAAATTGATATTGCTGATTAGACGGATCAACCATATTGAATACATTTTCTGTTAGGTACAGAATTCAAAGGTCGTGACGGTATTCAATGATATTGAATGATTCAAGTATGTCAACGAAAATGAACCAACTAATATTATCGACTTGAGGTAAATTAATGGATAATGTAGTGTGTGTGCGGGTAGGTTGTGATTATTTACTCTCCGCTCATAGTTATTATATAAGGTGCAGGTGGGGTCGGCACAGGCATAGTTTCCCCCCGGGCTCGAGCGCATTCGCTTTGCGAAGGCGCTCGCCCCGAAAACCCCGGTAAAGTTGTGAGGTCTTCGGACCAACAACATAAAGTCAAGTCAAATAAAAAAAAACACAGGCACAGTAATTGTTATCCAACCGGCAGGTCGGCAGCGAGTTATGTTGCGTTATTCTGTACATATGCTTTCTAAGGATAGAGTGGCATACAGTACAGATAGTATGAACAGATAGTAAGATAGCTACAGTATAATTAGTTTTAATTACAGTGCTATTGCATAAAATATAAATATTTCAATAAGTTTGTTTTATTATCGGATATTTAAAACCAAGACACCAGTTATCGTTATCGCAGCGATTCATAATGACATGTCGAAAATTTACTTTATACATTATGTTTCTAGATTATGAACCAACCTTATTTAAGACTGCAATGGCCGCTCTACATACTCGCGTGAATGCAAAATAAAACAAGATGAGAACCCGTCGCGTTCCACGTTAACGTTTCCCGCGCTTTTCTCGCATTTTCGCACATTTCTCGCGAGAATGTAGAACGATTGTTACGTTCTGTTTGAACAACTGCGAGAGCCCAAGCAATATTTAATATCAGTCATCAGTCATCATTAGGTTACCGGCAGTAGTAGGCGCGTTATGTTCGTAATTATTTTACCCGTAACACACTACTATGTCGATGTTAAAGGTTGTTTATCGGAATATTGTAAACTATATTCTAATATTGTTCTTTAGTTTTGCATCTCTTTTTTTATTTGCACAAAAAATTCTAAGGCACCCGTTTTCGAATCCGTGGGCTCTGAAGCTTAGACTTACGCCTCCAGTTTGCCTGACGGACCCAAAGTATGGAGTACACAAATATCTGAAAGTTAATGTGAGTATTTATTCAGTTTATAATCTTACGAAACATAAGAATAGATTATTTTTCCGGATTTACGTTGAATATGGAAATAGACCATATATGACCGTTTCTGGGCGGAACTTTTGTTGTAAAACCTAACCCTATGTTTTGCTTATCTTGCTTATTTTGTTCATCTGTATTTATATATGATAATATTTTTTGTTAGATACTATCCAACTGTTTCTATATGGATGACATTTGACTATACGTTAATTAGGATAGTTCACGACCGTTTAGAAGACTTGTCATCTTTAAAGTACGATTGTTCATGAAAAGAACTATTAGTTATTTTTTATTTCACTGTGATTGAAAACTATTAAATTAGATTAGGCTCCCATAGAGTAAATAATAACCATAAACAAAATTAAAACTAAATAATTAAAATGAACAAGTTGGCGGTAGGCTAAATAAAACTTTAACAATACTCGTTGGACAATAATAATTGTCATCATTGTCGTCCGTGACCACGGCCACTGAAAAGCGGCCGAAACGTCGGAATAATCAAAATCAAATAAATTACCCCGCTTAAAACCGTTAAAAAGTAGTTTTATTAAACTAATTAACATTTAGAAATTTCAAAATGTAATTAATTTTTTTTTTAGTACTTGGACACCTGCAGCCACTTAACGACCTCCTTTTTAGTTGTTATCGACCATTAAAAAGCCAGTGGAAAAATAACTTTAAGATGAGGAAGTTAAGTCATAAATTCCAACAACAATAACCGTTTTAAATAATCATAATTTATGAGATTTAATTTATAGTTATAATACAACGTAAACTGACTTAAAAAAATAAGATAAAATAAATAACTCACGAGTAATTTAGACTACATAGCAAATCGATCAGATGAAAAAACTCTATATGGCCGTAGACCAGTTGATGACCGCTAGATAGTTTTTATTTACTTTGCTCATATTCGAAATAAAAATCAGTGTTAACCTCGGGTGAAAGGCCTACTTAGGCACTCAACTATTAGCGGTCTCGCTACACTTGTGCGCTAAACCGCGGCATACTCTAGACCAGGGGTGGTAGCCATCCAGACGAGCAAATACCCTACCACCTGGCTGTGGTTTGTTTTGTGGCCTCTTACGACAAGCCGTCCGGCCGCAGGAAATTGTATCCTTTCTCCTCCGTGTAGAAACACGGATAATACGTTACAATAATTCACGCTGAAGATTATTACCTAGCGTACATAAAAGCATTTTCAGACCCATGAAATGACCCAAAAACAGCTACCAGATTTTGCGCAGTTAAAACTTATCGTGCGTATTGCGTATCATATTTGATTCAAGAATTAAATATCTATTCTATCAATGATATAGATTATTCTCTTCTTTTATTGTGTCTTTGTCTTATTTAGTATATGCACTGCAACTTCATTGATGCTTCGAAAAGTAATTGTGTAACACATTTCTGTATAAAATTTATTTAAATAAAAAAAAGTTTGAGTAAATCAGTTCTTAGCTAAACGTGTTGCTGGGGAATTTATTGCGGTTTATTATCCTTAACAGCAATAATACACGTTGCAAAACGGTATACATAGACTAGGAAGTAAAATTAAATTTTCAATTTATATGTATGACTTTCAAAAAGTGTTCTCCAGTGAAACTTATTTTAAATAAATACTTTTGAATTTGGATGTGATGGGTAGCGAAACGGATAGCAGGCTAGGCAGAAGAGTTCAGACGATTCTAGAAGTGGAGATAGTTTCTTATCACCTACCACTTTGGTGAACTAGGTCCTGAATGAGGATAATATGCATGATTGAAATATGTCGCGCAAACTTGATGAAGCCTACAATCTACAAGGTACATCGTACAGTTGACCGTGACTGACTAACTCCAACGACGGATACGCACAAGACCATGACCTCTTCGCTAAAAATTATCTAATGTTTAATCTTATCATTTTGTATACAATTTACTTTTGTAAGTAGGTACACAATATTATGAAACGTATATATTTTAACATTATTTCAACGAAGCATATTAAATTCATCATTCATTAAATCCACTAATTCATGTTCATTCATTCATAATATCCGATATGTAAGATTAGCACAGGATACTATAACCCGGATGGTAATTGCATTTATTCTAATTTCTATTTAATTAAATCAAAATAGTTCATACAACTTTTGAACTCATGTAAAGGTTTTTTTTAGATATCAGAAATCATTTTATTGATAACATTATTACAAGTACAAGTCATAAACTTATCATATTCTAATAACAAAACGGATTGTGAGTCTGTTATGTTTATCAGTAGCTCATTATAAATATATTATCGGTTCCATGAAATGTGTTAATCTGCCTGGCTTCCCAAGATTGCATTTTATGTCTCAAATAATTCCTATGCCGAGTGAAGTGCGATCGCACTTTACTTGGCATAGGAATTCGTATTAAGTCGCGTGTACTAATTAATATACTTT
The DNA here is from genome assembly GCA_949752895.1 of Dendrolimus pini. Lineage (NCBI taxonomy): Eukaryota > Metazoa > Arthropoda > Insecta > Lepidoptera > Lasiocampidae > Dendrolimus > Dendrolimus pini. Next base: position 8,349,441 of record OX457130.1, on the reverse strand, counting down.
AGTCAACACTAAAGTGATATTCAAAGACAATGTACTATTTATGTTACTGCCATCTTTAAAAAAAGATGTTATTACATCAGCAATTTCAAAACCTCGATTGTCTTACTAGGCATTTGTTGTGTATTGTTTTTGCCGAAATACATAAAGCTCGCGATAAACCTAATAATAATTTAGTAATATAATCAATATCTTTACAAGTTTATGATGTATTTTGTGCTGAGTTCTAAATTTTGTTACTGAGTTTTGAAATTGCAAAGCTGGCAATACATTGAGGTCTAGTGCACATTGGTTACACTTCAGTGTTGCAAACATCCATAGGCGCAGGTAACAACTTTTCATTAAGTGAAACTTGAAAAGGAACATTTAATATAGTAACTTCGTTAGATAAAAATGTTTGAATGATACGGTAGTAAATAAGTAAATTAAAATTAAATAATTATAATGAGCAAGTTGGGGGGTTAAGATAAAAAAAAATAACTTTAACATTACTCATTGCCACTTGACATCGTTGTCTTTTGTGATCACGGCTACTGAAAAGTGACCGAAAAGACGAAATAAATTTCAAAAAAACCGTGCTTAAAACCGTTAAAACGTAGTTTTAACAACAAAACTGTTGACGGCATTTGTGGTAAAACGTGCTAACTCTTTGCCGGCCGACCTCACTGCAAGCCTTAGATCATATTATACCTCAATGCTGCAAGCACAGGCTCCGGGTTCGATTCCTTCGGAATTTCGAAAACGAATTTTCTCCGTTGTTTACTATAGCCTGGGTGTCTGTTCGGCCCCAAATTAGTACGTTGTATATTACCTATATTACAAGCGTTACTTGGATAATTTGGGGATATACAATGAGTGGGTTCGTCGGTCGATTATTATTATTTATTATATTCTACATTAACATCAAAATTGTAACACATTTTCTTGTCTTAAGGTTATATATACATTGGCGGCCTTATTGCCTAAAGCAATTGCAATCTTTTCCAAGCAAGTTTTTTAATGTTTTAATTATGATAAGTCAAGTTATAGTTAGGTCTATTTCAAGAACAGGTTTGCTGTGTTTGTTCAACTTTCCGAATGAGGCAAGCCAAAAAGAAAGCGGAATAGTTTCCGTGTCTAGTGCACTTATTCTAGTGCAATACGATTGTACCGCATGAATGCATTTTAAACATAAACACGTATACTGGTTGTTATGCACTACAATTACATTGCTCGCGTCAGAAAATTTTCCTAGACAACTCGTTAATTACGCTCGTCTCGCTGCAACAATTTACTATAAGTGTTAACCTTGATTAATTTTGTCTTTCATTCTGACCATTTTAGCAATTATCTTGTAAATAATATTGTTACGAGCTACAAAACTCGAATTAGAATAAATGCCGTTGGAATTACTATAGAGTTTATTAGAACTGTACAAACACGTATAAAACAAGTACAAAATAAAACTGGATGCAACCAGTTCACACTGCACGATTCAATGCAATCCAACACACGCAAAGTCCGTCATTATGTCACTAATCGAAAGTACTCCACGTCTTAATCGTATCGTAGTCGTCGATTGACTGCCCCACCCCTCCATTCGGGCATTGTTTTATACTAAACTGTAAAACACCCTTTGTCTGTATTCACACACATCTGGCAAGCTTCGACGCAATGTATTGCAAAACAAGGATTAAGTCGTTCGACACTAAATACAGCCATAAAATAAGTATGATAACAATAGATGTTTTTAAAGTTTAAACACGAAGTAATAAAAGAATTCGATTTTACAACATGCCACATGTGCGGTTTTTGTAACAATATGTAGATATTAAATCGTATGTATCCAGACAGAAGACTGGGTCGTATTTCGGCCAGTGAGTCAGCATTGCCGTACAGCATGGTAGTACATGTATTAAAATGTGTTATGAATTTATTCGTTTATGTTGTTTATTTTGTATGGTTTGTCCCAGGACACATAACTTTTGTTGGTAATAAATTAAATTATTCATTTTTTTATAGTTTTAAGGCGTAATTAATGAAGCGTTTAATTGATTATAATGATCATATAAACTTTTAACTGACATAAAATTTAATTGTAAAAAATAGGGTCTAATTTTTTAGCTGATATCCTATACAGAATGATGAGTAGCTAGTTATTCCGTACGTGCAAAGGTCGACATATTCGGCGACTTTGCTCCTTCTTAATAGAAGAAACGACTTAAGGTTTCGTTAAAATCCTCTCACCTTTGTCACACCTACTTGTATTTTGTTTTTACCACTTTAAGATCATAGGTACATACATAGTCTATAGATAATCAATTATGTTATGCATGCCGTGTTTGCATAAAAAGAATATAGTGTTAAGCTATGAAACGAGTAGTCAATATAAAAAAACATCTTTATAATCTATATTCAATTTTTTTTAATGCATGAGTTCAGCAGTCAGGAAAGCGGCCCACTTGATGGAAAGCGGTTACCATCGCCTATGGACATTTACAACACCAAAGGTGCTACAAATGCGCCTGGAAACTGGTCAATAATGTCGGAACACAATTCAAGGTTCTTATGGCGGCATATTTCAGACGGGGGGTGGTAGCCATACCACCTCGCTGTGGGTTGTTGTATCGTCTCTTACGACAGGCCCCCCGGCCGGAGAAAATTGTATTCTTTCTCCATTCCTGCACGGATAAATAATTGTCTTTAAATGATTAATATAATACATTTTGTACGGTAATATTTAACCTTAGATGTGGTTGTTGTTAGAAGTTGCCTAATATTTAAACATAATTAAATAGCATAAATCCTATTTGTAATGTACGAAAGTCTTCTAAGGAAAAACAATTTATACGTGATTTTGACTAGGTAAATATAAATTATCATTCCTCAACCAACCTGATTTACCGTAAATGGTACGTGATACCGTACAATGTAGTTGCTCGTGCGGATTTGAAGACGAGTTCAATGAATTTAATTCATTGTTTCAAAATTTTTTTGCACATATTTGGAATAAATTATACTTTAAAGGCCGTATACGGAACGATTTCTCGTTACGATCCGTCGTTTCAGACCGATCGTAACGACGAATCGATTGTGTGTCTACAAATCGTCAACGATTTACTTCGTCGAAGACGATGTCGAGATCGCAACAGAATATAATCATGAATATCGTGACGATACATCGCAGGTATACGGCTCAATTCGTCATTCTCATGCCAGTATTTTGGGTGGAATCGTAATTCGTTTAAAATACTTACATGTGAATATTGATTTCGCTTTCATAACCATTTCTTAACCCACACTTATCTAGGTTTTCTTTTCTGCCGTACACGGATTAAACTTAGATACCGCTACATAGATAATAAACAGAAGTTCGTTCTCTTCTATATGTATTCGCGTACGAATGATCATAAATGAACGATCGAAACGAGCAATCGTTTCGTGTGTTGAGCGCCAATTCGACGTGATGGATCGTTACGATTTTTTTCGGATCCATCGTAACGACGAATCGCTCCGTGTATTTACAATCGTGAGCAGGAAGATCGGACGATATAAAGTAAATTAGTGAAACAGCTGAAAAGAAAAATCGTATTCCTTTTTTAAGAATATTAAAGAAATCAAACTTATTCTAACACAATATAAATAAGATTGTTAGACACTAACATTTTTTCGTATAATTGGATGTTTGAATATGAATGGTCATCACCATTGGCCATCTGCTTTTATCTCATTCAGGGTTTGAGCAACACGAACTACATGAATATACTGCACGATTCAAGATTATAGAAAGAGGAGATTTCCTGAAGACTAGCTCATGCCCTAATTCTCCCCCATATCTAGAGACGCGTTGTCTGCAGTAAATTACTGAAGGAATGAGTGATGATATGATTGAAGATGTCCAAAGTGATGAAACTAGTTAAGGCAAACGAAGGGCATGCAGGATTTGTCCACCAAAATTGCACAGAATGACAGTGTACACGCGTGTCAAGTGTTGCGATCCCGAATTATTGCAATCAATAACTATGTTGTTAAAAAGTGTTAACTTTGTCGTTTTTCTCGCATAAATTCGACTGGAACGAAAAATGAAAATCTCATACCAATTGAAGCTGAAAAGTACCACAAATATTACTTACTCGTTTTTTTCGATACATTATAAAAAAAGATGTTGATTTACTAATGTGTTTTACATTACAAATCGATGGTTAAATATTCAGTCAATTTTGACACATCCAAGTTGTTTCTCATAACAAAAATGAATTTAAAAGTAGTAACCTGTGGGACGTCATATCCTTTATAGTGTTATAAATTTGTCATTTCAGCAGTTAAAGGATAAAATTGGAAATGGACAGTCAATGCAATTTCAAGAGCTTAGTCTTGATTTCTTATTATATCTACGAATGGGAAAAATGATGTAATATAAACAATTCTAAATATTGTATCGTCTGTATATGTCGTAGTCGATAATAACCGTTAAAGAACCATCTGCTTTATTACCTATTTGTGGTTGCTATGAAGCAGCACCATTAAACGCCGCTGTTCGCTGTTCGTTTAATTAATGATATAAAGTACCCATAATAGAAGTTACGCAAAATACATCGTAATAGTTAAGCGTATCGGCATATTATATAATTGAAGAAGTTTTAATCATGACAATGCAAGTACATTGTGTATTTAGCCAGTGGCGAGTATTTATAAGTATACAAGACGTATACAAAATAATCTTCAAGCATCATCTATATTATAATAATAATAATATTTTATAAATAAATGTATATATATTTTTTATAAGAAAAATGTAAAAGATTTGTATAATAAAATATATATGTGATCGTATGTAATGTATGTATCGTTTTGTGTAGTGATTAAAAATCGGAAACTAATACACGCGTATTTTTTTGGGAAAAAAATCCGAATGTGGACTTACCCACTACCGCGGGGAAACCCACTATCCGGTGAGGGTTAAGGATTCATCACGTTGTAGTTAATAAAAGCACCTCCGAAGAGATACCGAACATAGCCACTAAAATACCCTTCGATGTTCCATCCTTCGTTTTATGCCTGGGCTAGTACACGCCAGGCCATTTAGCGCCGTGGCAGAACAAGTTAAACAAGTTACGCTGGTGTTTTGGATAATTTGTAACAAAACTTAGGACCGTTCCAGACTCCTCTCCGAAGCTTGCTAGATATCGAAGCCAGGATCTTTGCATTCCAAACAACTAAGCGAAACATATTTGTATCAAAGAATAGGAATCAGTGGCGTGGACTTTATAGAACCCGATCCCCATTCCCAACCCCAACTTTAGGAAACTAGGGGCTAACGACCAAAAGGTCAAAATCGCCATGAATTTAATGGTTACGTTTTATTCGTGCATGTATTACTGTATTACTATATCTCTTACGCTCGGCGGCTTTCCACACGAATTGAATGAAATAGCAACTCATCGATCGGGCACTGGCTTTTGTGTCAAAATATGCGGTAAGATTGCAAAATTAAAAATACAAATTTTAATAAGAAAATACATCGTAAGTTTTTTTCAACAGCTATGTATTCAGCGCTTGCGTCATACGGTATGTTTTTTCAGCCGGCTTACCCTAGCCGAATGTCTACTAATAGAAATGGAATGGAAAATTTGTGTAATATTTTTTCATCACTACAGTTTAATCCGCGGTTGCACTGCGCGTCACCTTTTAATACGTACCACTTATTTAAAGAGCAGGCATTAAAACAGGGTACATTGTATTAAATTTTTATGTTATTGCTATTTGCCCCCGGAAGATTCACTTCATTTTATATCGTAGACTATCCCATCTCCCAGAATGAAAATTGTATATGGCCTTCCCGGGATATAGACTACATATATTTAACAACATTACAACAAAACCGATCCAGTACTAGTGTAATAGTTTTTCCGTGAACACTTAAGAGCCTGTATATTACTAATTCAAATCGGTGTTTCACATAGTTTACCCCCGCGCAACCAATGTTTACTTCGATGGAACAGCGCCAATTTAAGGCGTGCGTGCGTGTGGTAAAATATTGTATATCACCGAACATACGCTACGTAACATAAATAGGTGTATACGTAGCTAACGAACATTGCACGGCACCGATATCACACTATTCATGCGGCTGAGAACAAGAGGAAGCGAGACAAAACATGATAAAGTGAGAGAAGTTCACGTGGATAATACGTATTGAAAATTCGACACGAAGTACTAAACATGTTTGGCCTAGTGGTTTTCTAATACTAAGGTAGTGAGGAGGTTGAAGACTCGACCCCGCACACAGGTGGTTTTTTTTCTCTTTTTGTAACTAATTTTGATACAGTTAAACTTTATTCTAATGATATTAGTTTTTAGATGTAAATGTTATAAAAATCATTTCATTGTATTATGGAACAACAAAAAATTCATATTATCCCTATTGATATTATAAATGCGAAAGTAACTGTCTGTCTGTTTGTTCCGTTTTCACGGAAAAAATACTGGACCGATTTGGCTGAAATTTATTTGATATATATTTTCGATGCTGAGAATGAACATGGATGCTTTTATCCCGAAATATGGAATAGTTTCCGGGATAAAAATATATTTGTCTTTTTGTTTGTTATCCTTTTACGGAAAAACTACCGAACCGATTTAGTTAAAATTCGGTATAATGGATTTATGTAATCAATATTACGGGTTATCCCAAAAAATGGGGTAGGTTTTTTGTGATTTTCCATTTTGGTCATTGCAGCCATTTCAGTCATTTCAACCATTTGGGCCATTTCATTCATTTCAGCCATTTCGGTCATTAGGGCCATTTCAGCTATGTCAGTCATTTCAGCCATTTCTGCCATTTCAGTCATTTCGGTCATTTGGGCCATTTCGGCCATTTGGGCCATTTCAGCCATTTCGGTCATTTCAGCCATTTGGGCCATTTCAGTCATTTTGGCCATTTAGGCCATTTCGGTCATTTCCGCCATTTGGGCCATTTCGGTCAGTTCAGCCATTTGGGCCATTTCGGCCATTTCGGTCATTCCAGCCATTTGGGCATTTCAACCATTTGGGCCATTTCAGCCATTTGGGCCATTTCGGCCATTTGGGCCATTTCAGCCATTTCGGTCATTTCAGCCATTTCAGTCATTTTGGCCATTGCGGCCATTTCAGCCATTTCGGTCATTTGGGCCATTTTGGTCATTTCAGTCGTTTTGGCCATTTCAGTCATTTTGGCCATTTAGGCCATTTCGGTAATTTCGGCCATTTCAGCCATTTCAGTCATTTCAACCATTTGGGCCATTTCAGCCATTTAGGCCATTTCGGCCATTTTGGTCATTTCGGCCATTTTGGTCATTTCGGCCATTTTGGTCATTTCGGCCATTTCAGCCATTTCAGCTATTTCAGCCACATGGGCCATTTCAGTCATTTTGGCCATTAAGGCCATTTCGGTCATTTCAGCCATTTGGGCCTTTTAGGCCATTTCGGCCATTTTAGTCATTACGGCCATTTCGGTCATTTGGGCCATTTAAACCATTTCGGCCATTTCAGCCATTTCAGTCAATTCAGCTATTTCGGCCATTTGGGCAATTTCAGCCATTTCATTCATTTCAGCCATTTCGGTCATTTCAGCCATTTCAGTCATTTCAGCCATTTCGGCCATTTCAGCCATTTCAGTCATTTCGGTCAATTCGACCATTTGTGTCATTCAGCCGTTTGATCATTTAGGCCCGTACGGCCAAATATATTTTCATATTGGAAACTATCTCATTTTTCGGGATGAAAAGTAGTTCTTGGCTACCCTCGATATTAAAATAACATATGTACCCAGTTTCATCCAAATCGGTTCAATAGTCTGTCCATAAAAGGATAACAAACAGAAAGACAAATATGCTTTTGGATTTTTTTTCGCGGAACCCTAAAAACGTAGCCTAAGGTACTTCTTATAACATCAGCTATCTGCCATTTAAAATTACGTCAAAATTGATCCAGCTGTGTCCGAGATTAGCCGGAACATCCACACACAGACAGACAGACAAAAATTCTATAAATAGCATTTTCGGAATCTCCTGGTCCTATTTTTTTCAAATTTATTTTGAGATTTCAAACAGGCACTTCACTTTGCATTTTTGGAATCTCCTGGTCCAATTTTTTAGTTTTTATTTTGACATTACAAACAAACCATTTGTTTATCTGTATAGATAAGAACTTTAAAATAAATTATAATAGATAAAACATAAAAAAATTAGAGAGAAAAATGAAATGAGCACTCGAACGATGAACTCTAATCGTACGTGTACTAGTATCAACTCACTCTACCACAATAACATTGAAGAAAGTATTGAAAGTTTTGTAATATTTATAACTCTACTTATCCACGTGTCAACGTAATTTTCTATGAAGAATCATAGATGGCGCTTTCGAATTTTAATGTTACCGGTAAGATTGATTTAAATACGTTTTATTGTCAATAGTATAAAAGTCCAGATGAAATGAAACATAAAAATTTAGAAAAGTATTTTTATTGCATTTTATAAAATTATTTAGGAAGAGAAAAAGAGCATTTTAACAACTTTCTTATAAAAAAAATGTTCTAGATCAAGTGAAACTAGTAGGGTTCGAACCCACACAGCTAGTGATTTAGACCAGACCTCTACCCTATACGCGAAATAAGTATAGCGCGACCGTTCGTTTCGTTTATTTAAAATTATTTTTCCAATGGCGGTCGTGGAGAAGAGCAGCGCGTCCGTATTAGCCGACGCTCTAAAGCGATCTAATAAATTCCATACATTGGGACCGGCAGGCGGGATTTTTGCAGTCATTTTTAATAAAATAATTAATTACTTCCAAATTAAGTTAAGTAACCCAATAAAAGAAAAGATCTATAATTGAATTTGTTATAATATAATTTGTTACTGTTATTTATTTTAGCGATGTACGATTAACAGTAATAACAATAACCAAGATTGAATAACTCGTTTAGAGGTTACTTTGCAATTATTTTCTATCGAGAAAATTTATCGTAAATGCGTTCTGAGTACAAAGTTTACGTCAGAAATATGATCAAGATTGACATATATTTTTTTCACCGCAATAAAGTGTGTATAACTACTGTAAAAATGGTTGAGAAAATGATCTAAAAACGCATTCTGTCAGTTATCACCCTGTTAACAGATAGACAGAATGTGTTACTATCGACTTTTTTATATATGATGAATTTTTATACTCGTATGTATAAACTCTATTTCTAGTTTTGTAACCTACATAAATCTCTATCTGTGAACTACATAAATGACAAAAATAACAACAATTACAAATAATATCAAACTAATCGAAATGGCTAAAATAACAAAACTGACCAAAATGACGAAAATGGCAAATTACAAAAAAACAAAACCTATCCTACTTTCTGGGATAAACTTGACATAAATCTATTCCGAAATCTATCCCATTATCCGAAATGAAAAGTATCCTTTGTCCGTCATCGGTATTAAAATTACATCATATATATCGAATTTCAGCCAAATTGGTCAAATAGTTTTTCTGTGACAGCATAAGAAACAGACAGACAGACATAGTTATTTTCGTATTTATAATATTAATAGGGGTTATCAGAACCAAAGACATTATAAGGGATCATAAGTCTAAAATGTATTATTTCAATTTACTTATACTTACTTTTTAATATTTTACAGGACACGAAACTGCATTACGTGGAAAGCGGCGACCCATCAAAGCCCCTTATGTTGTTCATACATGGGTTTCCTGAATTCTGGTATACGTGGAGGCATCAGATCGTTGAATTCAAGAAGAATTACTGGTAAATTTTAAATAAATCACTTTATATTTAAGGGAAAAGAATTTGGCTTTGCGTATTAAGTAAAAGGTGAGAAAATTAGGAAGACAGTGGACATTTGTCACCTGTACAGAGCCGTTCGTGGTTCGTGAATTGCCACCCATTTGCCCAATTTTTCTGAATAATATTTTTACTCGAAGATTATTGATTATTTTTAACCGACTTTAAAAAGGAGGAGGTTTTCAATTTGTCTGTATGTTTATTTTTTTGTATGTTCGTTACTCGATTTTCCGTCAATTGTGGACCTTTCAAAATTTTTCTTTTAATGGAAGAACTATACTCCTGAATTAGTCACATTGTCACCACGTCAGGATCTGACGAGTGGATTCCAAGGAAATATAGAAACTCACGAAAATTGTTAACCAACTTCTTCGTAATACGATATCTCCGTCAATTGTAAACCGATTTCCAAATTGTTGCCAACTAGTCCCATGATCACCAAGTTAGAATCTGATAAGTGGACTCAGAGAAATCGAGAGTAACCCCAATTAAAAAACGCCGAGAGCCTACAGTTTTGAAAAAAACCATGTATACGAGTGCTTGTACACTTTCTACAGGCGCTTAATTTTTTGTAGGCATGTTACGCGATTTACCCGTCAATTGTGGACCGATTTTCAAATTGTTTTTAACTCGCGAGGTGGTCCCATATTCACCAAGTCAGGATCTGATTTGTGGATCGCAAGGAAATAGAGAGCAACCCTTGTTGAAGTGCATATACATCGAAGAGATGTGGCAAATTTATACATGTGCCAGTTGTACAATTTCTACAGGTGCTTAATATATTATTTCTAAGGCTATTGAAGTATTTGGGCAACTAAAAAGCAAAAAATTTTTTTGTTCTAACTATAACAAAACCAACCTCACACTAAAAAAAAAAATAATTAACCAGTGCAAAGCAAAAGATAAACTTTACTATATATATTTTATAAATTTGTTGTTGTTCTTTTATGTTTTAATGGGTATTTATTTATTTTTTGGTTTTAGTGTTTTAAAAAAAATTAGTGTTCTTATTCTATGAAGACATGACTTAGTCTGTTGTTTTATAGGTGCGTTGCTGTAGATACTAGAGGCTATGGAGACTCTGAAAAACCTGAAAATGTTGCTGCTTATCATATTGACGTGCTAGTTGAAGATGTACGTGATCTCATACGGCAATTAGGTACAATCAGATTTGAATGACCTTACGTGTTATTATTGATTTGACTTATTGACATTGGCCAATACAATCATTCAAATAATTGCCCAATACAATAAGTAATTTTTGACTGATATAAAGAGAATATCCTTGCGGCGCGGTTTTTTTAAATTTATTTTTTATTGCAGGAATTCAGCAGAGCGGCAGACGGCCCCCTTGATGGAAAGCGGTTACCGTCGCCTATGTATATTTGCAACACCAAAGGAGCTACAAATGCGCTGCTGCTCTTAAGGAAGACGGGAACCTGGTCATTAATGCCGGAACACAACTCAAGGTTGTTATGGCGACATATTTTAGACCGGCGGTGGTAGCCATCCAGTCGGGCAAATGCCCTACCACCTGGCTGTGGGTTGTATTGTCGCCTCTTACGACAGGCCACCCGGCCGCAGGAAATTGTATTCTTTCTCCGTTCCTGCATGGATAGAATCAATTGTCCCTTTTTTTCTAATATTATTCTTCTCTGCTGCGACTAAGGTGGTAAAACTAGACACTAAAATGTCCCTAATGCTAGTGTGCACCGACATTTAACCGGTGGTTAAAATAAAATAATCGATGAAATTGTATGCATAAACAGCGATTATTTTATTTTAACCGTTAATTAAATGTCGGTGCACAGCAGCATTAATCCAATACTGAGCTATTTATACTTTCAGGAAGGGATAAGGCCATTGTTGTCTCCCATGACTGGGGCGGTCTGATTGCGTGTAGATTCCGTGATGTATATCCTGATGCTATCATAGCTCTTATTATGTTATCAAGTACATCTAGAGAAGCATGGGGGTATCAAATTTGGAATTCATGGAGACAGACATTAATGTCTTGGTAAGTTGAAATCGTTTCCATCGGTGAAGAGATTCTTCAAAAAAAATTGCAAGAAACTCTTTGATTGTACCCGTGATCAGCGACATGCGGGCTGCCCACATGTCGCTTTCCGCTTATGTGTACCGATATTAGATAATTATGAGATAGTTATTCAAGGAAGTTTGAAGGTATCTTTTATTATTTATATATTTTATTGAGGATAAAGACAAGCATTGTGACAAACAATCAATTACATGTGGCCACTGCTGGATTTGATAAAATGCAACTGTTACGTTGAAATATGTGTCATGCTCATAAGGTTATATGTATATGTACATACATACATAACTTCATGCCAGGTCCCTTGCGGGGTAGGCACGAACAACAGAGCGCCATTCAGGCTTATTCTTACACACCTCACTTGCTTCTTTGACATTCATAGCTCTTGTCATGCACGCTCGATCAATTTGATCATGGAAGGTGTGTCGTGGCCTTCCGCGACTTCTGCATCCATCCACTTTTGCATTGTATATCTGTTTAGTAATTCTTTCATGATACATTCGTTCCACATGCCCGTATATATATATATATATATATATATATTAGGGTGGTCGTTAAAAATTACATTCTTTTAGACGCCCAAAAAAATCCTTCCTTTTGACGAAAAACTACCGGAAAAATTTTGCTTTTGATTTTTGACAAAAATAACACGTGCCGACGGCCAATTTAAGTTCATTTTTCGATAAAATTATAGTTTTTTGGAATATTTGTTACATTCCAAATATATATATATATATATATATATATATATATATATATATATATATAATTGAAATCCACGTATTTAGTGACTCAGCACGATATCTCAGGAACTATAATACCTATAGACTTAAAATTTGGCATGAACCGTCCTTTCGCCAAGTAGACTTCAGCTAAGAACGGATTTTACGAAATTTATATTTTACGGCACGCGAAGCGGGCAGGTATCAGCTGGTATGTTATATGATCGAAAGTTATGCTATACAGAATTTCATAAAAACTTGTTCAACCGTTAGCGGCCTGCCCATATGCATTTTAACACCTGCGATTGTAATTGCATAGGTACTAGTGAGACTTAGAGAACCAATTAAAAACAGTACCTAACAGTGAAACCACTAGGATTGTAATGCATTTTTTCCATGTTTGAATTTAATGTTGAAAATGTGCAATATTGTAAAAAATTTCAGGTATGTTTTCTTCTTCCAAATACCGGTCTTACCCGAATTGTTCTTCAAGATGCACGATTTAAGCATATTCGACGATATATTTAAGTCAAAAGGAAAGAATTTGGATGCACAGGACATAGAGTGCTACAAATATTGGTTTGGAAAACCATGTAAGTAGCGTTATCAAGCAAGTTACCTAAGCTTAATCGTCCCACTGCTAGGATTGAACCTCCCCATTACAGAAGTCGACGGTATATGCTGCACGCTTGTTGGAGTCGGACTGGCCGGTTTCACACAATGGTAAGCTAGACGTGGATGTGTCCCTAATAAATGTGTATATAACTATATATGTAATTATTAGTAGAATTCCACTTTAAACTAATACAAAAATTAAATGAATAAATAAAATTGTTTACACTTTGTACGTGCGTACCGCGTACCCATCTTAAGCAAGTTGTGTTTGTATTATAGTTAATATACGATGGAAAAATCTGGTGATCACAGATATCCAGACGAGTAGTTAACCGAAAGTTTGTTTATGAAATACACCTTGCCGGGAGTCGTACCAGGGTTTTCTGTGTTCCCGGCCGTGGTACGCACCATGGTCGGGCGCAAACCCGGATGGGACGCCATTTCCTCCTTCTGCGAGCACGTCATGTTTGCGAAGGAGGAGCCGGAGCGGGGCGTGAGTGGACGGTCGTCTTTGCTCCGCTCCCGCCAAAGGAGGACACGTCGACGCCGGAGGGCGGGATTTGACCTTCGGCCACGTCCGTAAGCGGGCGGCGCGGGTGGGATTCCTTGAAGTATAGGGGTTCTCACTCACCCGCACATGCCTTCGAGATGAGAGGCGAGTGTTTCACGCGCGCACTCCTCTCCTCCCGTGGGGCGCGTTACACACCGCCCCACGCCCAGACTAGACCAAACGATGCCGGGGGATAAAAGAAGTACCCCGGCAAGGAACAGGCCTGTATGTGAAGCCCACGCCTGCCAGGGCAGCGGAGCCGGGAATCCCACTTACCCGTAGCCCTGGCATAAGGCGCAGGATGGAACGGAATAATATTTTTTTTTTACTAAACATATGAATATATTTTTTCATATGTTTAGTATTTTTTTTATTGTTAACTTTATTTTGCAAAAAAGTATATAAGTGGTAAATGTAGCAATTTCGTCCTAGGTCCATGCCTTGTTCGGTCTAACATGCGTGAAATTGTAATCTTTTATACGATAAACCTGGCCATCAATGCCAGAACACAATTTAAGATGAGGTATACTCTGGTTCAGGGTTGATAGCCATCCAGAGGGGTAAATGCTCTATTACATGGCTGTGGGCTGTTTTGTTTCCGGCAGGCCGCCCGGCCACAGGAAATTTTACTTTTTCTCCGTTCTTGCAAGGATACGTTCATACAAAGATCTTTACCTACATAATCAAAGTTTATTTTGTAGAACGTAGACACAATAAATTCTAAAATACCTAATGTTCATATAAAACACCATGCGTTCAAATATGTTGCTCTCAATTACTTCATTAACATAATAACAACCCGCAGGGGGGCTTTGTGACGAAGCCTTAGGTGAGTAGCGACACCTCGTACTCGACTCCGGGGGCCAAGGCAAGGCCCCTGTCTCCGTGTTTGCCTTAACCAGCCGACACGGAGTGGAGATCGCTAGAGCGAAGACTCAAGCTCCAGGGGTGGAGGTGATGAATAGCATCACGTCAGAAGTAGCTTCGGTGAACCTGCAGCCCCCTCTCTACACAGGGGTGTAGCCACTCACACCCATGTTGCCCCTGTCTTCTATGGAATTTTTGGGGCCCATGCAGGGAGTGGCGAGTAACCGTCTGCGCATTTTTCCATGTTCTCCGAACATTGCGACGTGCAGACGCCATATTCAAAGACCCCTAGCACCACTAGCAGTTTACCCTAATAGCCCGGTACTTTTTGTCCTCATTTCCCACAATAGTCCTACACTGGCCGGGGCTTGTCCTTGGGTGCATTACTATATGGTGTAGACAGGGATAATCGCCGGTCAGCGTCACGCCACATTTACATTAAATTTGTTAAAGGGCCTCTACGTGTTGGCCTTCCCATGGCCCCACGCAAGCCCTCCGCAAATGTCCGGGCCATTTTTATGGCCCGTGGTCTTCAAAGACGTACATTAAGATTTTAATTAGTGTTTAAACAAAAATTATAACTCTATTTGACTCATTAAAGTTAAGACTTCATAACTAGCTTCGCTGGTAGAAAATATAGCAGCCACTATAGACAAGTGAAATTAACGCTAAACCAATAGAATAGAAAATGTGTGGGAATAACATTCTACTTATCGTAGTGATATATCATTGCCATACATTTTCTATTCAATTCGTTTAGTGGTAACACGCCTCGCCTACAGGGCCCAGTTGATTTATAGCCGGCTCATATATATCTTACCGACCGTTCATTTGCCTTACTATCGGATAAAATTTAATACAAGCTTCATAAAAGTGCCAGGTGGTAGGGCATATGCCCGACTGGATGGCTACCACCTCTGGTCTAAAGTATGTCGCCATAACAACCTTGAGTTGTGTTCCGGCATTAGTGACTAGGTTCCAGTCTCCCTTAAGAGAGCAGCAGCGCATTTGTAGCACCTTTGGAATTGCAAATGTCCATAGGCTATGGTAACCGCTTTCCATCTAGTGGGCCGTGTCTGCCTGTCTGCTGAACTCCTTTAATAATAAAAAAACAAGTAATGTGAAAACACAACTGATAGAAGGGCAAGTGAATGAATATTAAGATATAGGAACAGGCCATTATACTTTTTATACTTTCTTTTTTCTATTTTTTTAGTAATTAATTGTTGTAGTGATTTTTTTAGGTTTTGACATATGACTGTATTTTCTATTTGGTTTTTAATATTGACCTCATTTAAATAGTCATTTTTATGTAATTTCCTTATAATTTTAATGTTATTTCCTCATAATTGATTGAGCCTAGTTTTTTAAATATTACTGGAAAAAGAATATTGTTACGAATTTGTAGGAGACTTGTAGGGATGTATATTCGAAAATGCCGTTAGAATTATCAGAGTCTATAAGAAGTACACACACCTAATTCACAGTTCTTACAAGTATAGCCGAATACAACAAAACCAAACCTTGAAGCAGAAACTCGTAATCACATAAATCCCGCAAAGTCCGTTATTATAAGTCGCTCTAAAAGTACACTAGGTAACGCTTCGTTCGCAATCAAAACACGACTGGCTCATTGAAACTTGAAAAAAACCGACTGAACGACCCTCATCCATTTGTAAATTAGTCATGGCCTTTTAGCAACATGCCGCCCACTTATCCTTGAAATACTTAACCTATCGTTTTAATGGCTCCTAAGAATTCGCATGACATACAAACCGATGAAAGAAGGTTTTATGACGTCTTACGGCGGCGTGAACAAAGAGATTAGCGTGAAAAATAGATCACTTAAATTCAAAAGGGTAAAAAGACACCTGCAAAAGATTTGTATCGGCTCGTAACAATATTAATTATTGTATGTTTCCCAAATAATTAATAAATTATCAATTACTATCTTAGAGGAACCCCCTTTTTGCGTGTCCGACTTGAAACACTGTTATGTCATGTACTATAAAACATTTATGTCCTTTTGCAGATGGTATGACGCTACCAATAAATTACTATCGAGCGAACTTATCACTTAATTTCGAAAAGAAATATATAGAAGATAAAGTTCCTATGCTGGTCGCGAATGCATCTAACGACGTCGCTATAAGTCCAGGACTTCTTGACATTATGAAAACTGAATATGCTCAAATCGAAACTATCATGATTGAAAATTGTGGACACTTCTCGCTTCATGAAGAACCTGAGAAAGTTAATAAAATTATTAGAGATTTTCTTAATAAGCACAATATTAAATAGGTAATAACCTATACTGCATTAGGGACTAGCAGTGTAATTTTCTTTACTGAATACAGTATTTACCTATATTTTGTAATGTATATAGCCGCTTGAATGGTTTACTGTGGGGTTAAAATTTGTCAGAAAATCCATTTCGAGTAATATCATTTTCCTACTTACCTATAAAGTTAAGAATAGAGAGAGATGTAGGTAACAACCGGCTCTTAGGACTAAATAGATGGATGCGCAGAGACAGTCTTTCTGTATAAAAATATTTATTTCGCAGCTTTTTGGATATTATTTTTGGCGACAATTATATAAAACTCGAAAGTAAAAATTATAGTTTAAATATCGTTTTACCACAGCTGATTTAAGCTAATAAACTATTGTTATTAAATACCTACATTTTTAAATACTTTCAGAACATCAGTTGGAAGTGTTTCTGTGAAGGTTGTTGTAGTATTTAGTTTGGTGGAAGACATAGTATTATGAACCAAATAAAATTGAAATTATTTATTATGTGTTTTTTAATTCATCACACGAATTACTTAACGTAAAAGCACCAGTAGTTGACACTACATTTATATTTTATACACTTATGAAGATAGGTAAAGTGAGAAAACATTATACCTGTGTCGTGATATTTTAACCGACTTCTTAAACGAGGAGGTTCTCCATATGTCTGTTTTTTATGAGTGTTTGTTACACGATTACGCCGTGAATTGTGTAACAGTTATCAATTTTGTTTTCTTTATTCATAAGCGTATACTCCCGAGCTGGCCCCGTGGTCACCAAGTTAGGATCTGATATCTCCATATATTCAATATACTCTTTGATGTACTCTGTTCACAGCATGATTCAAATGTTTATTTATAATATTTATGGCATTCAAACGTAGACAGAGAATCCTATAGACACCGCTATAGCGTGCCGCAGAAAGGGACAAAAACGATTACGTCACTATATTTAGGAATACCTTGTTAGGAAAAATAATTGTGATAATTAGAAATTTGTATGTAAGGAAGCCTGTAAAATTAACCTGACAAATCGATTTTCATCGATAGGTTGATGCTACGAAGGAGAAGACATGCTGCGTAACTTAAATTAATTGCAATGAGGGCAGGAGACTGACGATGGATGATGATGATGTGGTCCTAAATAACTGCCGTTTCTTATGTAGTAGTAGGTTCTGGCTTTGTGGATAAATAATAGAACATGTTTATTTTTAATTTTTTCAAGAAGTCTTTATTGGTAGAGTCAACAGATTCCAATAAATCCCCATCTTCCTCACTTAATGACTTTGTTTTCAGTTCTACAATAACATTTTCTAGTTTAGCTACATTTATCTTTAAACCTCTACTTTTTTCTCGAAGAGCTCTTAATTTTTTCAGTCGTTCGGATGATTGTATTTTCGAGCTTTCCATATTTTTCGCAACGTTCGAGGTGTGCACTCTGGAGTCTTGTCCTATAATCCAAAAACCCTTTTAGTAACCATAAATATAAATATATAGACACAATATTTTTTTGTTTGTATTACTTACTAGTTTTGGTTGGGGAGAATATACGAATT
Organism: Dendrolimus pini; assembly: GCA_949752895.1. Taxonomy (NCBI): domain Eukaryota; kingdom Metazoa; phylum Arthropoda; class Insecta; order Lepidoptera; family Lasiocampidae; genus Dendrolimus; species Dendrolimus pini. Next base: position 8,330,970 of record OX457130.1, on the reverse strand, counting down.
GATATAACGAAAATAATTGATCTTAATACTGTACATAGCAAAGACTGTATTGATTGCGGGAAAATCATATTATTTTTATTTAATATAGTGCACTTAAAGAAATATTTAAATGATTTTCAGTTTCCATAATTGTATCTTCATTTAAACTGAAGGAGGAACATGATGGAATACAGGCCTTTTTTTCTAAAATAAGTTAATTTTCTTTTCAATTTATACAAAAAAAGGTGAAGAAAGTTGTTGTTTACAGACAATACTACTTTAAAGAACGTATACAGCTGCGCCGCTTTTACTTAATTGTTGTCGTTATTAAGAGTGGGTGTAACCCTAGATAGAGTGTGTCATTGTATGGAAGACAATCTAAAGTTCTAAACCAACCAAAGCCAAGTGATTTCGACGCTTAACGGAGTTTGTCATTAAATCGAGTGACGTTCATGGCGTTCACACTGTAGTTTTAAAAACACTAAACATAAAAAATCTTATAAAACCTGGTTCGAAACTTAATATATTATTAACTGAATATTTACCAGAATAGGTGCATTAGGGACTAGCAGTGTAATTTTCTTCATTTTGATTAACAATTTTATCTCAAAATGTTTGATAATGGTTTTGGTGTCCAACCTGTCTGTCCTGTAGCTAATATCCAATTCCGACGTAAATTATCAGGTTCAGGTAAACTACAACAAGCCATTGAATTTTTCAGATGATTCATTAATACACGATGCAGAATAAATTCCTAATTGTATTTCCTATATTAGTAGGAACTAATTTAAAAAAAAGATGGCCACACTAAATTTTTAGGTTAATATTTGTAATTGTTATTTTTGTGCTATTTTAACGATGAATTTACGTCTAGAGTACATTATACACAATATATGAACATAATAAAATGCTACTGAATGTAGCTGATAAACAGTGGTATACTTACGAGTGAAAAGACAATTCTGGTGTTTTCGTTCCGCTATCACTTTTACACCCTTTTAACGCTACACCGCACCATGTTTTTAACAAAAAGGTTAAAATAGGAAGTCTAAGTTGTTGAAAACAAAATATAATATGAATTACTTCACATAAAGCACGTGAAAACTGTATTTTATAGGAAGACGATAGCTGCTGCGCTTCAGCTGTCGAACTTTGTTTAGCACACCGGTGCTCCAAACCGAGGCACGCTCAGTGAAACAAAAAATAGAATCGTTCTGCCTCATTCATTTATACGACATCGACATAAGTTGCTCTTTTTCTTGTGTGAATGCGACATAAGCTATCAATTTGTCTATAGGTTTCTCTGTCTACGCGTTCAAATGTTTATATTGTGACAATTGTTGTTTTTCAAATTTGCCACAAAGGCAGGCAAAGGACGTAGTCCATACAGCTTTGTCAGTTGTATTATATTGTGACAAACAATGACACATACAAATTTTATTATTTAGGTTAATGGCTTGGCAGCTAGGCCTTTAAGCCAGTGACACATACTGTATAGACGGCTAAGGGGCCCATTAACTATCCTGCATGACAGTCCGCCTAGCCATCCGGCGCGTAATGCAGCATTCTGAATGTTCTTACAGCTTGCATCGTGTATGGTAACACCGAGGAGGTTCCTTATGAGTCCTGCATGCTCCGCCCACCGCCGAACTGCTCCGTAGGATAGCCTAAGGGCCTCTTTAACCACATTAGGCGCCGGGGTGCTAAAATAAGGTTACTTTACCACGATAAAAATTAAAATTGTATATTCATGGTTTATTTTTATAAAAATTAGCAGATTACTCGCATGTGTGACGATCGACTTGCGCACCAGAGTTCCCTGCCAATAATGTACTCTTTGGTCCCTACGCTCCGATGCCACGCACCCCATACACCCTTAGGTAAAGACGGCTCGACATGCACAGGTCTAGGCAATAAAATCTTGTTAAAAATGTAATATTGATGAACAACAGTTGTATGATATGGATTTAAAGCATTATAAACTTGGGTGAATAATATAGGATCCTACTAGTCCTCAGGTTAGCGGATAATTATTATTCATCCGGTTAATGGACGACTATGATACACACTTCGGATAATGTAAGTATGAATTGGGTTTAAGAAGTTGAAAATCTCAGTACACAGTTTCGAGCTACTGGATTTGTTTAACGTCCGTCAGTTTACCATTTACAATTTGTCTCAGATGTCTTACATGCTGCCGGCTTTCACCTAGAACTAGTTCTGATTTAAACAAATATTATTTTGAAAGTTGAATATTCTGGAATATTTGACACTGGCTATGTATATAAACATACGTAGTATCTATATTAGTTTGTGATATAAACAATGTGATGCTATATTAAAATAATAGTATAATCATTAGTACTCCAATATCACAATAGATGGCACTGTAAGCATTGGCAGAGTATATTAACATAATAGTAGATTATCAGTCGAGATGGTAATTTTATTGAATATTAATGAAAATGTTTTAAATATTAATGTAATTATTTTGTACTATTAATTTTCGATTCGAAATAAATGCTACTGATAATTATTTTTCATTTATCTAATCTGTCATCAAGGTCATGTCATACTCTAGATAACGGTACCATGTAGAGTTGTTTCTGTTATATAAATTGTATCTATTATCTCTTTTTCACAAGTTCAGATGCGTATGCATTAGAACGAAATAAATACTTTTTTGAACTTGAAGTGGCTTTCGAATTTGGAGCTATTGTAGTCCGCTTGCAACGAAAGCTAATGGCTGCCATAGTTTAATCACGAAACAGCTGATGTGCGTCGCTTAGTTTTAAAAGAATATATTTTGTTTACTTCAAATAACACTTTAAAAATTACTTAGATGATATCTAATTCGTGTTACTGTTCTGTGTTGAAATCAGGGTGTGTGCTTTTATTATAGTGTACGTAATTTTGATGAGAGAATTGTGAGTTTCTATTTCGCTGGCTTTTTCAGATGTCACTGACGATACAGCAAATAATTTTGGATGCAAAAAGACTCGCAGGCCGTCTCAAAGAGAGAGAAACCGAGGCGGATGCCCTGTTAACCGAGACTCAGACAGCATACAGGCAAATTCACACGATGAAACAGGTAATTTGAATAACCTGCCTAGGATCTACCATCGACGTAGATGTTTCATTATTTTGGCCTACATCCTACGCGTACGAAGCGTGTTCAATCAAAATGAATGGCAAACTGTTGTTCCAAATGCCACGACTGGTAGTTTTTGGACACAATCCATAAAAAAGGTGTATGACCTTGTAATTTATAACATTTGAGACTTGTGTAAACATTAATGGAATTTTATTGTTTCTTTATTTCGGTCTGCTTGTCCAAATTGGTTGTTCTGTCGAGACTTGTTTTTAAAATTGGAATTTTATAATATTGGTTTGTTTATAGTTTTAATTAATTAATTAATTTTTTAACTCATGAGTTTATTACATCTTCCTTCATTTATGTTTTCGAAACTATTGGTATAGTTCTCGCCAAACTTATGAGTTTCCTAGTTTAAATGCAGAATGCTGCTCAATACCTGATTTTTAACTTTGTTTAGTTTGGGGCTATTTAATTTGTGTTTGTTCTTCTGTCAATCATTATAATTGTTAACATACATACATACATACCTTCACGCCAGGTCCCTTGCAGGGTAGGCACGAACAACGGAGCGCCATTCAGGCTTATTCTTATACACCTCACTTGCTTCTTTGACATTATTGTTAACAAGAGCCATTATAAAATTTAATGTGGACTATACTTGAAAGTAATGCATTTCTAAGTATAAGTATAGACTTTGGAGCACAACAATTATTTCAGTTACTAAACATAGAAACTAGAGTTTATTTGACTGTTTGTTCATTTATTTGATGCCTCTTCATAACCTTTATTAGTGGGGCTCTATCAAGATAAATTATAGTTATAGGCTATTTCATACAAATATTGCTATTTTTAATAGTTATATTTATATACACTATAATGTAGCTATTACTTACAAGCATTATTTTTAACTATGAAAAAGATGCATTTGGCCACAGTCAATATCTTTAACATTAACATAGGTGAGGCCCCACCAAAATAAGGACCAATCTCAATTAACAAAAGGTATTATGAATGATTTAATATTTTGATTTATATGTAACAGTGCCATTATTTTAACGTTGCACAGAAATTAGCCCTATCTATGGTATCCTCAATTATTTTTAAAAAAAGAATTGGGTTTCAAACTTAGGACAGCAAAACCCAACATGTTAAATTGGTATTTTTGAGTGGAATTGCTAGTATAGTATAATATGAATTATAAATGGAAGACTACTCTAAACTTTATGGTTTCCTCAGATTAAAAGCTGAAGGCTGAGCAATACTTGATATACTTTAAAAAACTATATACTGAAGAGCCATCTGGTGTTAATTTTCTATTTTGATTTATTTCCCAAAACAACAAAAAACAATTAACAAATGACCACGATGACAATGATAATACATAGTATTGAAAAATTATGGTTTTTTGTGTTGCTAAGAACAGCTATAAATTTTTAAGCAGACTATAAGGGCCAGTTCTATTTAAAATATTTCAGTATAAAGAAGAAGTGGATACATTGAATGAAGCTTCACGGGAGCGACCCAGGGGAGCATTAATTGCAAGTATAGAAAGAGAGTCTCGGTTGATGCGTGATGTCCAAAGAGAGAATGGAGAGTTAAGAGCTGCATTGGAAGACCACAGGCGGGCCCTAGAGCTTATTATGTCTAAATATCGACAACATACAGAGAAAAGGATATGGGAGTCGAGGATAGACTTTACTGCAGCTGTCCATGAGAAACAACAAGAGGTAATGTTATTATTTTTTCTACTCCAGCTTTATACACATACATTTGATGGCCTCTTTGGTTGAACGGGCTAAGCCTTTGCCGGCCCAACTCACTGCAACAGAGAGGCTTCAGGTTTGATTCCTGGTATAGTAAATTTCGGAAACATTTTCTCCATTATTTATTATGGTCTGGGTGTCTGGGATCGGCCCCAGTGTAGTGTGTTGTATATTACCCATAACACAAGCTTAACTTGGTTAATTTGGGGTTATACAATATATGCATTTGTCTGCCGGATTATTACATATTCTTAACAAAATGTAAAAATATTAGATTTGTTACTAATATATTTGAAGTGTTTGTCTGTGAATTCAATAAAGCAAACATATTAAATTTTTATCTATACAATGTTTGCTAAAAAAATTACCATTCTTTACAATTTTTATCTTTAAGTCCGTTTTGAATAGGCTCCAAAATGAGTTAATGAATTTCTATTCACCTTTTATGGAATAAATCAGGTATTTTATTTGGTATGGGCACCAGACAAATGCTATTAAATGGGCGGGCTCGTTATCTGAGCGGTACAGGCTCGAGTGTGGGGTGAGGCACGGGGGGATAACCTCACCTAAGCTCTTTAGCCTGTATATTAATCGGCTGCTTGAGGAGCTCAGCAGCACCATGGTAGGTTGTTCTATTGATGGCACATTTGTAAACAATATAAGTTACGCCGATGACATGGTGCTGTTGAGTCCCTCTATCAGTGCCCTTCGGCAAATGCTTCCAATTTGCGAGAGGTATGCAGAGTCCCATGGTCTCAGGTACAATGCGGACAAAAGCGAGCTGCTTGTATGTAGGGCTGGTGCAAAGTCTGAGGTACCACCAGTCACAATACGTGGGATGCCACTGAAGATAGTTTCAGAATTTAAATACCTGGGACACTGGGTTACTGCAGACCAGACCGATGACATGGACATGGAGAGGGAGCATAGGGCACTGGCGATTCGGAGTAACATGCTGATCCGCAGGTTTGGAAGGTGTACAAAGGGCATCAAAAGAACTTTGTTTGGTGCATACTGCCAGACTTTTTACACTTGCAGCTTGTGGGTTAGCTGTACTCAGAGGGCATACAGCGTTCTGCGCGTCCAATATAATAACGCATTTAGGATGTTGATGGGGCTGCCGCGCTACTGTAGTGCCTCAGGGATGTTTGCGGAAGAACGCATAGATGATTTTTACGCTATAATGCGTAAGCGGGTCGCATCCCTGTGGCGCCGGGTGCGCGCCAGCTCCAACAGCATACTCCGGACTGTGGCGGAGCGGGTTGACGGCCCTTACTGCAAACACAGGGTTAAATTGCATGTGCTGCCGTCAAACCGAGCCGCCAAATAAGTGTGTTTGTTACTTTTACTTGTTTTTATTTTACTAACAATTAGTTTTTAAGTCTCTTGTGTAACTAACAGAAATATTTGGACGCAAGTCTGACAAATAAAATTATTATTATTTGAAATTTTTGGGTAGGTATAAATCAACCTGAAATCTTGCATGGTACAGTAGATATAAAGTCCAAGTTCCATGTGAACTGAGTTGCAGGTACAGTTATTACAGAATGAATTAACACATAGATTAGACTCGACTGCAAAGTTAGGCATGGGTTATTTATGTATATCTATATAACATGGAAGTAGAATACTGGCAATTAAAAGTGGTCAATAGAAACATAAAAACTAAAAAGATGTTATTTTCCATAGCTGATTCGTCAACAAGCAGAACGCATCAATGAAATGACAAGCATCATGTACAAAGCAATTACTATGGATGAGAATGGTGATGCAAGGAAAGAGGAAGAAATTTACCAAAGGCTTATAACAGAAAATAAGGTATTTTTATAATTGTCACCAATTATTGGAGAAGTAATGCTTATTCACTATGATTGATGATGATGAGAGAAGATATCATCTATACTAATATAATAAAGAGGAAAGATTTGTTTTTTTGTAACTAATAAACTCAAAAATCTACTGGACTAATTTCAAAAGTTCCTTAACCATTACAATGCTACATTATCCATGAGTAATAAAGGCTATCATCATCATCATCATCTTCAGCCAATCTCAGTCCACTGCTGGACGTAGGCCTTCCCAAGTACGCGCCACATATCCCGGTCTCCTGTCTTCCTAATCCAGCCCCTGCCAGCGATCATGCGAAGATCGTCAGTCCACTGTGCTGGCGGGCGTCCTACGCTACGTTTGTTTGCCGAGATAAAGGCTATATTTAATTTAAATAATCAGGCTTTAACTTTTTTAAGGCAGGTCAACGTCTGTTGGAACCACTAGTATTGAGTAGATTGACACATATACATTTTACTGCCAATTTGTCTATAGATATACATATTTACTGTATAATTTATGATAAAAGTAACCATGTTAATTTAAAAAAAAAATCGAAAACTAGTTTTAATCATAAAATAAAAATACGAGTCGTCGGAATGATCTCGTTATTGAAGCAAAGTGGCGAATTGTAACTTTGTAAAATATGGATAAATTAATATAATAAGTTACTCGTAAGATAGTAAGATACATACACTTCAACACAAATTAATTAATGTCACACACAAGAACTAAAATAATAAGCGTGTAAAATTTAAAAAATTTAATCTAGAAATAAAGCTCTAAAAAAGGGTACGGAACTCGAGTCTGTAGAGTAGTAAAAAAAAAAAAAACTTTTATATGTGATGGCTAATTTCAGGGTTTGCGCGAGATGTTGGACCTATCCAGGAGGTACGGGTCCGAGCGTGCGTGCGCGCCCCCCACCGAGGACAAGGACGTGCAGACGGAGGGGCCCCCGCTGCAGGGCGCGTGACCCCCCGCGCCCCCCGGCGGCCCCCCAGCGCCCCCCGGGCCCCCCGCTCCGGGGCGCAAACACTGAGCACGCGCCGCCGCCACTCGGTGTAAGCCCTGTCCGCACATTTCTCACATCAAAAATGTATACTTTATTATGGTTTATAATTACCTGGACTAAAATGACAGCTGCGATCGAGTTTCTTATGTTGCACATGAAGCATATTGTTGTATCTATATTCTATAGGATTCAGCTCACAGTGTTGAGTTGTATCAACAACTTGATTATGACTGAGCCATACCTACTACAACATTATTCTTTACGCTTGTTACATAAAAAAAATGATTGCAGCTGTTACTTTACTGCTGTTGTTCTTCTACTTTTGTCCATCAAAAATCACAGTATAGTCATCACAAAAATGTTTTGCAGACGCAGTACTAAGGTCTTTTTCTTAAACCCCATTTGTCATTTGTTTTAGCCCAATTATCCCCTAAGATTCAATGAAATTTTAGATAGGAGAAAGAAAGAACAAAGATAAGATTTCTTTTAAACTACAGTAATATAGTCCATGTAACAAAAATAAATAAATACAACAAATATAATTACTGAATAATATATATTGAATATTACACAATTAAGGCCATAGATTTGTTTTCTGGCTACTTTACGAAGAAAATTCAAGCAAATGATGCATCTGTCGCTTTTGATTCCTTTATTTTCTATAGGATTTGCTTTACCGTGCGATGCTAGTCTTACGTCGCTCCTCTCTATGGTAACAAGTTCATTGTGTAATCACAAGATGAAAACTATGGTCTGCTCTAAGCATTTTGGCTGTTTCGTGTCTTGAAACACCCATGATTGATTCAAGCTTTGATCATCAATTGTGATACTAAAATTTTATCAGAATTGAGTTTCTACTTATGTAGAATAGAATTACTGCATTTAATTTTTATCTTAGAAAGTTTGGGGTGGAAGTGTATAAGTGAACGTACAGCCTTAGTAACCTATATGTTCATCTTGTAACAAGGATAAAAATTTGATGTAGTCTCCTGAAAAATAATATCAATATACTGTATACACTAAAATGGATATTTCAGATATTGAAAGTGATATTGAGTAAATTAAAGCTGTGTCTGTTTTTGAATGTTTGACCAAACTAAGAAAGTTGGTTCTGCTCAGCATGTATAAATTGAAAATTAGGCTGGTGTTTGTCTGGAATTTTTTTTATGCTCTAGAGTCAAAATAAGTGATTTTTACGATCTCTTTTATGTACCATGTTTTAAACAATAAATGATTTGATTTGAATAATATTTGGCAAATGTGCAGACAGGGAAATCTTAATCTGACAACAGTCGCCGTTCCAGTATACAACTTGTACTTTATTGTTACTCGCAATTTTGAGTCGTAGGTCTTTTGACATTGTGTACCTTTCATATAAAACAAATTTCGTAACGAAAAAGCGAGTGTATCAAAACTTAAAAAAAATACAGCGAATGAGTAATTTCTTAGAATTAATGTATAATTTTAACTTTTAGTTATTGCAAAATGTGAAAATTTTATATTCATTTGCAATTTTGTTTTTAATTTCTCCATCGGTTATATTTGATGTTGAATAATTAGGTGTGTAGTTTAAAAATAGTCTCGCTGTGGCATTCCGTAATTTCATGTCAAAGCCACGTAATGGTGTGTAGTGTCGTGCGTTATTTGCAATGAGTGAAACCGTTATGTGAATTAACTCTATGGCAAAAACTGTGATCTTTAATGTTTTGCTGTAAATTTATAAATATAATGATCGAATGGCGTACGTGTTTTGAAATAAATAAGGCGAGTATAGTCATTATAGTATCATTTGTGCACTCTCATATTTCTTCAGCATTACAAAATAGACAGATATTTAATTCATTTGCTGTATATTAAAACTTAGATTTTAAATTCATCATTTATAAATACTCTTAAAAATACCACGATTAAGTTAATCTAGGAGAAATTAGGGTACAATCTTTAGCTAAATTTACTATACTCGAATTTTATATTTAAATATTTTAAGTACAGATGTTTGCTGTTATTGTACTATCCGCACACAATAGTTATGATAAATTTAATTATTATAACGAAAGTTAATAAATTAATATTTGAGACAAAAAGTATTTTTTATATTCTTCACAAGATTAAAAATTTTAATACATATTTAACGCTATGTACATTATAATACAACAAAGGAAATGTAATCCAATCTAAAATGCCTAACGTTCTGAATTCTACTACCTTAAAGTTAGTCCCTCTAGTCTTTGTAGAATACTGAGATGTAATTTTTCTACCGCATTAAAATGTTTTAGTTTACAATAGGCTCAAGCTTAAAAAGGCATGTATACATAGCCGAAGGATAAGTGGTAAATTCCTGCCATGATACAATCAGTATTTTGGGAAATGTACCATCTCTTTCACTCGCACTTAAATATGTGGCCATCTCGCTCGCACAACACAATAATGAGCAAGTGCGAGTAAGTAGTGATGTGATATTGTAAGAAATTCTTCCTTGATCACAACTGGATATTACTTTCTTCATCAAAACAGTGTTAAAATGAATGATAATTTAAATAATTTGAATGATATATTCTTATACTTATCACAACTAATGTGTGTGAAATATTATATATCAATAGGATCTGTATGTAATGTTAACAGCCAGTGACCATCAGTTTTATACAATCACATAGCATGCTAGTCATTTAACAGATCGCATACTTTCAAACATAATAGAAATTTAGTTCTTGTTGTTGAAAATCATTAGTATTATAAATATAATGTCTTGTGATGTTTTACATCTTTACATTTTGAATATTCAATCAGATGAAATGGAATTCAATAGAGTATTTTATTTTGATCAAAATAAACTATTAGTGCAAATGAAAAAAAAAAAAAATTGTTTCTGGTGTCTAATTTATATGGTATGTGTACTTATGTATTAAGTAAGTACGTGTGGGCAATTCTCTTTGTTGGCAGGCGATTTTTATTTTAAAACAAGCGTTTAACAATGTTAGCAACAAACCAGTTGAAATGGTCCAGCTTAAAAAGCCTTTATAATACTTTTAAAGAAAACCTGGTTGCCGCCAATGATGTGCGCGGTCCAAGGAAGAATCCCCCAATGTAATTGCATTGTTTTATACAAGTAAAATATTTGCTTTGGCGCAATAAAATCTTTTCAAACGTTTAAATACCAAACGGGACAGAAGCCAATTACATAAGCTTTATCTAATCAAGTAGTACTATAATTAATTTTGGAAAGAAACAAAGTACTATATCGAGGGCTTCATAACTTCTTTTTTTTTTGTTGATTACTAAAAACTATGCATGTTACAATTTAGAAAGTCTTACCAGTATGCAAGTGTACCTAAAAAGAAGGGTAATCCAAATTTCAGCCTCAACAATCAACTAGTTTTGTTTGTGTTTGTGTGATAATTTTGAATTAAATGACAGTAAACAAACACGAAGCATAAGGAATAAAGGAAAGCTTGTTTTACCAAATATTAGACTGTCGTTATACAAAAATAATGTTTACTGCATGGCAATCTTAATATATAATAAGCTGCCCTCACACCTAAGGGAAATTAAGAGCATACCATTATTTAAAAGAAAGCTCTCAGAATGGCTGATTAACAGGTGCTTTTACTCTCTTGCAGAATATTTTAATTAATTAAATTATTATTACTGACATAAAGCCATTGATATATAAAAAATTATATATCAATGCATTAAGCATTTCTATAGGCAAAAATTAGTATTGTATTGATTATATAATTTTAAATTGACATGTATAATATTAAAGTAGTTTTAAGCCTATGTACAATTTGCATGCCTGATCGGCAAAAACATGTGAACCCTAAAAGTAACATACTAAGATCCATGCATACACCATGTTTTTGAGCAAATAAATGATTAAATGATTTATTCACAATTTTGTCCCTCGTGTAAAACTGCACTTTTGTCTGTATGCCCATTTGTTATGAAGCCCTCGATATCCATCATGAGAAATCAAGTTGTTTTTTGATACAAGTAACATACCAGCAGTCTTTAGAAAAATATTTACGTAATTTGATGAACACGTGGGATTGAATATTCAAAGTGCTCACTTGTACAGATAGTAACTAAGGTTCATCAGTAAAGTGTAAAATTAAATGCGCAATATTTTGTCATACAATATAGCTTTGAGTGTTAGAAGCAATACGGTAGAAAATTTAATAGTAGCATATTCTTGGTATTAAAATTGATAAATTAAATTATTCGTGCCACAGGCATATTGCAAGCAATACATTGATGAACTGTGTTAAACGTAAGTTAACTGTTATTGTACGACGATTTTATTCTTAGATTTAATTTTCAGTGTGTTATTTATGTATCGGATTAACTGTCGTACTCAAAATGGTAAATTAACTTTAATTTTTTTTATTGACTGATTTAAAATTCAAACTAGCATAGCGCTAGTTATTTAAAGTATAAAATAAAAAAATCAGTATATCGGGTGTTTCAGCAAACTGAACACCTACTTATTGGGTGAAAGGGCATACACACACACTACAACACTAGCATATAGTTACAAAAAGGAAAAAATCTTAAAAATTAAAATTAAAAATTAGTTTTAGAGTTTAAACTGTCACTTCTTATCACCATAATTTCGCATATAACCAGATGGAACATGTACAGTAAAAGATTTTAAATTGAACATATTTTTTTCTTTTCAAATTTATTCATCTGGTATTGATTATTCTGTAACATACTTCTGTATAAAACTTATAAAAATAAGAACTTGAGATATAAATAGAATAAGAGAAATATAAGTAAAAATAATTTTTAGCTAGACGTGTTGCTGGGGAGTTATTTGCCGCTTCTTCTCCTAACAGCAATAACACGTTTCGAAGCGGTGTACATAGACTAGAGAAGTAAAATTAAATTTTAACCTATATGTATGACCTTCAAAAAGTGTTCTCCAGTGGAACTTATTTTGAATAAAAACCTTTGAATTTGAAAAAACACATGAAAACTAGGTGCAAAGCAGATGTTCCGTTTGCTGAAATACGCTGTATATCTGTGTGGAATGTTGACAATTCTATCAATTGAACAAACCAATATCCGATGCTTGTCTTAAACAGGAGAGCGAGCACCGCCAATCTGAATCTTAAAGACAAAATCGAAAATTCACAAAACAAAATCGAAATTAATGGTGGCTACATTAAGAGTTCAATACACGTGCAAATTGCTTAGCTTGGAGGTTAACAACGTGTGTTTAGCTGCGATTATTATAATTCAAAATAGTAAAAAATAACTCACTGTTTATGCTTAACCTACTTTTAATATAAAAGCAAGTTAACCATAAATAGCGAGGAATTCTGAGTGCGATGGTAATACGTTAATCATAATTAAAACAAAATATTGTGTTATAAGAACCTAATATTAAAATAAGTTCATCTGATTTTATTGTGAACTTTGAAGGCATTAACCTTTTATTGTTAATGAATAAAATTAAGAAAGTATTACACACTAAATCACGGTCAAACTTTTTCTAGAAACAGTCTAATAGGATTTTCTGATAGATTTGTTGTTTATTAATATTTTCTATATTCGAGTTCAGAAAATGGTTTAATTTGCTGAGCTGTGAGTACGGAATAAATAAATAACTTTTACATTTATATTATTAGGGACGAAATTTAGTATTTTTAACAATTGACAAAACCGGATAACTATGTAGACCAAAACCTGGACCACACCTTTGTCATAATTGTATTTTTTACTTTTATTTCTACTAGAATATTAATCGGGTACACTGTAGAATATTGAAGATATAAATAATTTTGTCTAATTTTATTCGGATTTTCAAAATAAATTTTATTATTAGAATCAAATCTTTTAAGACGGTATCTGTTATGCAGTTTAACAAGGCTGCTCACAGTGTTCCCTGTATTATTTCGAATATTTTTAAATAACCATTTTTTCCAATGGAAATTGTTTTGGATCTTTATAATTAGATTGTAAGTTTTTTAAGATAAATTTAAAGTGCTTAAGTTTTAATTCGTTATATACTTTGTAAAATAAGTCTCAGATGAAGCGCTTGCACAATTAGTAAACCTTCACAGTTAAAATAGGTAGATATTTTCATTTTATTGTAAGTTATAGAACATGTTGTACTAACATAATTATTTAATTATATGAATCAATCCAAAATATGTATTATTAGACCTAGACCCTTGTTGTAAAACCACTATTTTTGACAATTATTTATATAATATTGTTAATATGTATTGTCATTATTGTCCTAGTAGTTGGCTCCTAAGAATAATAATGTTAAATTGATATGTATGAAAGTAAAATTATATTCCTCATATATAATGCTTCGTTTGAGGTCTTCAAATTATATTAAATTTAAAGAAAGTAGTATTCAAATAATGAGATTTAGATCGCTATCTTAGTGTATATGCATTTATTATACCTCGGCGCGGAAAATTAACCTTATTGAGTTGTTAATAAAAATAAGAAAATATATTGATTGATTGCCTTGCACAAGCTAAGCTGTTATACGAAACTAGAGATTTATAGTTATGTCGTTCTATGTGTCATTTTATTTAACACAAAAGAAAGGCATGACTATTCTCGAGGCATGTCACATGCAAAAATAATATCAGAATGTAAATGAAATATCAGTGAAGTAGTTCTAATATTTTTTCACCTTGTTGTGTTTTATTTTTCGACCAATATAGGTATAGCACCTAATGCCAATCAAATTGGTGGAATGTTATAAAGTTAGCCAACATGTACCCAATGTAGAATACCTATATTGAAAGCAATGATAGAAAATACTAGTTTCTTTCTGCTGTAGAACAATACTGTAGAGCAAAAAACGATAAGTGTATGTTTAAAATGTAACTGATAAATATACAAATAATAATATTACGATTGTTTTTATTTTTACTAAGCTTTATCGTCTAATCTGGTCTTTGTCTGGAGGTATAATAATGGAGGTCTTGTGGCAGATTATTAAAAAGTGATTTTCCAAATGAAGACAACTTTAAATTTGATGTTTTTTTTAAATAAACTCAAAAACTTCTGATTGAAAATTTTTAAACTGTTTATGTCAAAGATCAAAAGAATGTTTTTGTTAATGCAATACATTGAAATTAACATTATTTTTTAAATGTATGAAAATATAAAAAATAACTTGACTGAAAACTATAGAATATTTAATCTTTACTTGAGTCCTACAGTACTGTACTTTTAAATAATATTAAAATTTATTTTCCAGGAAGGTTTAAATTGCTGTCCTGAAAAGTTATTAAAATTTACTCACAAGCATTCACTAGAACATGGTACCTATTTGATTTTTATTCCCAAAAATGAAGTACAAATAGTTAAGAAAAGAAACTTACTAAAATAAGTTTGGTTTTTGGAAACCTACACAATGGTGGTGTTAATTAATAATAAAAAAAACTAAATTTGGGTAGGCAGGACATGAACTAAAACACAACATTTCTAAATAAAAGCTGATCATGAATTTATTGATAATCTTATTAAAAAGTTCAGGAACCCACCAACTAATAATATGCATGAGAGCATCACTTAAGTACAGTCTGCTAACAATCATACTCTTGTTTGTGTGTACTCTATTGGGAACTTGAAAGAGTGCTGCCCTAAAGCTTGAATGTTAGGCAACAGACCAGCATTGGGAATGATGTTCCAGGAGAGAGTAAGTGTGACATTGTTGTGACCTCTGTTGAAAGAAAAAATATATTAAACCCACACATTATAAAATTACAGGAAAAGATGAACTGGAAATAATTATTTTCTAAAAGATCTACATATATATCAACTACAACAACCTAGATTTAAATTCTAGTTGTGTTTGGAGCACAGTGTCTGTTTTCTTATTATTTCTGTACTCCACATGGTATTAAGCATCCCTCATTGTAGGATAGTATGAATGATAGATTAGATGAAGAAATCCTACCTCTTTTACCAGAAATTAGCAGAGGCTTAATAGCTAGGCATTAGTTTCCTAAATAACTTTCATACATTCAACGTCTATTTTCATAAAACTCAACAAGTTCTAAATAGGAGATTCTTCTGTAAGACTGTCATGGCAGTTTTTTACATGATAGTTGCATACAAACCATATACATGTACTGAAATAAATATGCTTATAATTATATAAGTGACCCAAGCAAGAATAGACTACTTTTATTGCAATATAAAAAATTGGTTTTATAACAGATGGATAATTCTCATGCTTTCAATGCAATTAAAACTAACCATCTGTTGTGAAACTTGCATATTGTTGTTTTGACCAAGGAACAATTATTTGGTTTCATAGTTATTTGTTAACGCGACAACAGTTCATAGAATTAAAGACAAGGAATGGAAATTGTGTATCATCATACCCACTCACTGGTTCTAATAGAGGTGTCCCACAGGGATCTATTTTGTATACTTTATAGTAACAATATCATTAAATATATAATTGCAAATATTATATTTATGCTGATGATGTCCAGGTTTATATCTTATTTAAGCGACATTAATGTGAACAAGCTATTAAAGATCTAAACAAGGATTTAAACGGCCTAATGATAATTGTTTGTTTTTTTGTTGTTTTGTGGTGACATAGATTACAGAATCAAATTCTAAACATATTTTGGAAAGAAATTAAATAAACTAATTATCATAAAGTTTAGTGAATGACATACACTTCTCTCTGTCTCTGTGAATGTTTATGAACCAAAGTTTATGTGGGCAAAACTTCATCATAATAATTTAAGCTAATTCGTCTTGCTCATATCATATAATTTAAATTGCAAATTAATCTTATTTAATTTAACAGGGTAAGTAGATATTTATTATATTAACATCGACGGGTGCAAAGTAAATAAAGTTATCTACAAAATGATGATTTTTAGTTTATTGTACAATCGTTTTAATAAAACAATTCTTTACAATATGACATTATTTGTTTTGCATATATCACATTATTGCAATAAATTTTCGTACATAAAAAAAGCCAGCTACGTATGTTCTTTGAAGTTAATACAATCATCTTTTCGCTCTCCTGTAAAGTAGCTATTTTGCAGATATCTCTTTTTACTTTGCACCCGTCGACATTATACTTACTTCAAACCATTTCCATCATCCCAGAAATAGTATTTTGTATTCATATTCTTAAAGTCTAAAAGGGCATTTTCTCCCCTAAGGATAATTTTGTCCCAAAGTACAACTTGGTTTAACTCATTGTTTGGAGTGACATATTCTGCAGTAAGGTACAGGAACAATTGTTTTACATTCCAATTGAATAAGTGGGAGAGATCTGTTTTCAGATCAAACGTGAGGAAGCCCAGGTCGTTTCTTTCTCTTGATGCTCCGTAGTCAGGTACATTTTTACTGTAATAGAATATATGACGATATGGTAAATTTCATCTAATCATTTCTTATTCTATATTTCTAGAGATAGTAAACATTGGTATACTGTTTCATGCCAATAATATAAGTGTCAAGACCTAAAAAGTATTTTATTAAACGCATATAAATATAATGGAAAATGAATACTTACACGACTACTTTTACTGTGTTCATTTGAGCCCCAGTTCTGTAATCCACCGTTAAGGTAGAGAGAAAACACAAAAAGGTAAGACATGCTAATACACTTAATGTATACGTGAGAATCGCATTCCCCCTTGTTAAAACGGAATACATTTTTATTGTACTAAATTAAAAGTTTCTTCATAAATATTGCTACGGTGGCATTAGAAATTCTGGATTGCGGTTTGACTTTTTGATATGTTGACGTTTTCGGAGCACGATTTGACACTTGGGACACGTAAGTCGCTATGAAGATTCTAAATAATTTTGTGGCCAAGCATGAATCTTAGATTTATCCAGTGAGCACAAAATAATTTTGGAATATGATTTTTGAAATAATGTTCAGGTCAGGAGATAAATTTAAATGTGCCTAATTTGCTAATATTCGATAATTTAAAAAATGTACTTCAGTTAAATTTCATTACTTTTCCGCCATGTTATAGCGCGGCAAAAGCTATCGTTTTCCCTTTCCCATCAAACCGTGCACGAAGTACCAGCCACAAGAGTCTTCGTGTTCCCACTACGTCCCCGTTGCTCGGCTCGTATATTACGGCCTCCCGCCCTCCCGCCTATCTATTAGACTACAAAGACCGCGTACGAGCGGAACCTTACAAGTGTTTGAAAGCGTATATCTGAAGTCATACGTGTATCTTCTAATAAGTTTAAAGTAAATTATGAATCAATTAACTAATAAATTTCGTAACAAATAAGTCTTTAAATTATTATTAGCGGCCCGCTATAATGCCTCTATTTTTGTAGTATTCTCATATCATTCAAGAAGTGCGGTAGAATTTTGTAAGATCTCTTACCGCTTCAAATATCCACTCCCAGATACTTTTAGTTCTCGGTTCAAAAGGAGGGTTTTTTATACGCTGGACACTGCTTTGTAAATTCGATAATGATGTGGTCTGATATTTTGTAGTATATTTTGTCTGTTGAGGTGAAGGTTAAATTAAAGTAACATAATTAAAAATAACAAGGTAGATTTATTCATCCATCTTAAGATATATCCGTGGTAAAGATTTTGTTGAAAAACGATTCAAATATATAAATGAAAACTACTAGTGGTAGTATTGTAGGTAATATAGAAAAAGCTTTGTTACATGGTAGACCCCCTGGTATAGATCGACAAAAGCATGCTCTAGTAACGAAACTTCCATTGGTTTGTACATAACACCCACTCGTGATAGCTTGCCCATCATCATTGACAGCTCTTGTACACATGTGCGTTGAATTTTCAACTGCAAATAAGTATTAATTAGGTTTAAAAATTACATATTTTTATTATTAGTAGGCTAATTAAAAATGTCAAAGAAGCAAGTGAGGTGTGTAAGAATAAGCCTATATGGCGCTCTGTTGTACGTGCCTACCCCGCAAGGGACCTGACGTGAAGTTATGTATGTATGTATCGGGTGTCCCAAAAAGGACGCAAGATTTCAATTTGCCGCCATTTTTGTATTTTAGTGCTGGCAACCCAAAAAAAATCTATTTGACAGCTGAATGTTTAGGGTTTGTAATAAAAACTAAAACTTCGTTTAAAAAAACCGACTTCAAAAACTAAAAAACTAAAATGTATAAAATAACTTATTTCTAAAGCTATTATTAATATATATTATCTAAAACATCTTAAAGTCGGTGCTTAGTAATTTTCAAAATATAGTAATGTTTATGTTTTACTTTGCACCGACTTCAAGATGTTTTATATAAATATATTAATAATAATAGCTTTAGAAATAAGTTATTTTATACATTTTAGTTTTTTAGTTTCTGAAGTCGGTTTTTTTAAACGAAGTTTTTAAATTTGATTTGTTACTTTTTAGTGTCTAGCTATGTATGGGTGGACCTACGAAACGTGCCGCGCTTCTTAAAAAATATAGGTCCCAAGAAACGGGAACAAAAAAATGTTCGTAAGATAAAAACTACTGGTCTACTATTCCTCGTCGAACAAGCCGTTCAAATGGCAATATTGAATCAGTGCGTCAGAATGTCCGTGAACATCCAGGAACATCCATTAGGCATCGTGGACAAGAATTGCAAATTTCAAGAAGCTCTCTCCAACATATACTCACTAAAGATCTGCACCTCCATGCTTACAAATTTCAAATAACACAAGAACTGAAGCCTCATGATCATTGACAGCGAAGAGAGTTCGTTGAATGGATTATCGACCGCCAAAACAGGGATGCAGATTTTTCAAACAAAATCATCTTTAGCGACGAAGCACATTTTCATCTCGATGGCTTTGTTAATCGTCAGAATTGCCACATTTGGGGCTCAGAGAACCCACATGTGATTGTTCAAAAACAAATGCATCCACAACGGGTCACTGTTTGGTGCGGATTTTGGGCTGGAGGCATATTGGACCATATTTTTTTCAAAATGAGGCCGGCCAAGCAGTTACTGTTAATGTAGCTCGATATCGCGACATGATAACAAGGTTTTTCTAGCCGAATTAGCGGATATCGATGTGGAAGCAATGTGGTTTCAATAAGACGGGGCCACTTGCCACACAGCCAGAGAAACGATGCAATTACTGCATGAAACATTTCCTAGTCGTGTGATCTCTCGATTCGGTGATTAGAATTGGCCCCCTAGATCTTGCGATTTAACGCCTTTAGACTTCTTTTTATGGGGTTATTTAAAGTCTAAAGTCTATGCCAATAAGCCCACAACCATTCATTCTTTAAAAGAGGAAATTCGACGCTGCATCGGAGAAATTCAGCCGCATCTATGCAAAATGGTCATAGAAAATTTTGACAAAAGAGTGCGTATGTGCCAGCAAAGTCTAGGAGGACATTTGCCTGACGTATTATTCCACAAATAACCCTATTTTATGTATTTCAAGATTTTATATACAAATATATTATAACGAAAAAAATATGTGTTTTTCATCAATTTCAAATCTTGCGTCCTTTTTGGGACACCCTTTACTAATTAAAAAGGTAGTATGACTACACATTATTATGGCTCAGCAACGTGAAACAAACTCTTTTTTGTTTAATGTAGCTTTACACGATTTATAATTACAATATTCATGTATAGAATAATAATAATAAAATTTTAAAATAATCTGCAAGGAAATCGGCACCCAGGCCATCAGGCGAAAGCCTAGCTTATATAATAGTAGCCCCAGGCAAATTATAGGTCTAACGATAAAGGAAGGTGTCTTGTCTCAACTCTATAGGCATTCTTGCATAAAAGCAATCGAGATGCAAAAAAATATTTTGTTGTTATTTGTAACCAATATTAACAATTTCATTTAAAAAAACATCGCTGTTCAAGTTTTCACCGAAAATAGTAGAAGCATTCATTTGGAGACGATTTCAATATTTCGTATTAAGTATTGTATAATTGAACAATGAAAACTCGTCAAATACATAGATACATACCTGATCTCTATAGGGGTAGCAGGGGAGTTGAATCTCCATCTCGTACAATCTTAGTATCTTTGAATTACTTGTATTACGCAATATCTTCTTTCTGCTTTATAGACGGGTTTTTTAATTCGTCAGATCAGAGAAAAGATAGGGGTGCGACAGCGACGTTATACTTACTTTACGTATTATGAGCGATATATATATATATATATATATATATAAACTTTATTTTATTTAAATACTAACCTTGTCCATCAAAGTAATAGGTGTACGTTGCGCATACGTCATTGTTGGCTAAAATGCAGGACGCATTCTGAGAGTGATGTTTCCATATATAATGTACATCAGGCCAAGTACCGTCATCTGGAAATTGTGATGAACTTAATACCCGCAACTCAAACATTTATCTATTAAAACCACAACTTTATAATCTTCACACTATTTCAACATTGTAATAGTTCTAATAACCTATGGACAAGAAATATAAATATTATTCTAGCATTCTGCCATAGCATATTTTAGCCAAGAATGTGGGATAAGGTACACTTCGAATAGATCAAAACTTGCTGCAATAGTAGCTGTAGGTTATGACACCATAAAAACTAAATGAGGTAATAAGCACCATTTACCTCGAATCCACCTTCAATGGGGCCTAACTACGTTAGGTCCTAAGAGTGTACGGCACTAATAAGTCCTCAGGGGGTAGTTTATGGCTTGTATTTAAAGTTTAATGATATATAAAAATTTGAACTGTAACGTTTACTCTGGTCTTTGCACGAAGTATGCGCAATGTCCGCACTAACCTCTCGTGCGTAGGAGACAAAACCGGCAAAACGAAAGCCAGCGACAATTATGACGCTACCCACATCGAAATAGAATGTTCAACAATTAGCTTCTTTTCAATGATTTGGATCTTTATTTTTGGTAAGTGGTTTATGTTTTGTTACTTCCACTCTAAGCCATTAGTGACTGATAATACTTTCTAATAACCATATTGTTTGAGGGATGTTTATTCTAAAAACTGGGTACGATTAACCATAGAGCAAGTACTGCTTAGATCATTTTCTAACCTGATGTCAAATTGTTACTGGGCACTGACGTTGGTAGAAAAACATCGCGAAGAAACCTGTAATGCACATGAGTTTCCTAATGTGCTTAACTCCGCCTTGGACAATCGTGGTGGATATATCATCGCTGAAATTAGCTAGCATAAGGCTAGTGGGACAGTATGAGCTCATATTATTACCAAAATCTGCTTTGTTATTTGCTATGGAGTTAACTTACATGACACAACCAATGGTTGTGCACAGGGTACGCCACTTGCTAACCTCGTGGCATCCTGGCAAGTTGCATTCAGGAACACGCTTTCATTATTCCACCTAGGACCAAGCCATGTGAATTGAAAGCATCTTGATATCCCTATTGATTGTGAAGAGACCATATATGCACCTAAAATAATGCTCAATTGTATTGTTATGCCTTTATAGATAGCGAATTTTTGCCTACGGCTTCGCTCGCGTTAGTGTAGATTTTGTTTATTCATTCAAGTTTTTTTATACCTGAGGAACAATATTGAAGATTAGCAGTAACACCATCTAGCGAAGGTGCAATAAACCATGAGAACAACACATTAAAATTATATTGTCATTATTGTTGCCATGACGTTGGGGCGCGTTCCACTTGTAGCTCGAAATGCTCAAATGCTCCTTCAGTCATTCCACATAGCTACTACGGTCTTTATTGTCGCCGCAAAAACGTCATTAATGACGTCATAATTTTCGATCACGCATCCTTCATAATGACTCATGTCATGAGGTGTGTCGAAGTGGGCATTAACAACAAAACATTCATTCTCTCTATCGATACGTTGACAAAGGCGCGATTTTAAGATCAATCATACAGCAACTAATGAAATTTGTATATTTCGTCATTAGTGACGTAACGCCTGTAAACAAGTGGAACGGGAAAATTCGGGGTCAAATGTTGAATGATTTCCAGGAGGAACATAGATTTTTTTCTGGAGAAAAGTATCTCTAGATACCCGTATTTGTGTAGCTTAGGGTGAGAGCGTAAAAAATAAAAAACCTCACAGTTACAATATTAGTTAGTAAGTTAGTTATTATTAAGTACGTTGTCATAATTATACTAGCTGACCCGGCAAACGTTGTTCTGCCATAAAAAAACACCATAGGAAAAATACTTTACGATCTTGTCCCATACTTACCAATTACTATTTTTTTTATTAAAATCTAAAAATACATTAATATAAAAAAATAAGATTTTTTTATATTAATGTATTATAATATTGTACAAGGTTTTGAATAAGTATCATTATTTATGGCAATTCAACTGAAACTAAAAATATAGTTGCATCACTCGGGTGGACTGAACCATGAACATTACGCTAAGGGACTGTACTTTTGAGAAACCTGCTTTTTCTTTAAAAAAAGATGTTATACTTAAATTTTATTTAAATTGTGTGTTTAGAATTTAGATGGTCAATTTAAATTATTGTCTACTTCAATATCTAACTATAGATATTCCTTAAATTGTTTAATATTTAAACATCATTAAAAGTTTAGTTGCTTGCTACAATCGTATAATTCAAAATGATTTTCTATGGAAAAACAATGTATAACATTTTGGTCTTCGATTACTGGGAAAAACATTCGAGATAAAAACAAATATAATTAAAAAAAAACATGAAAGTTTCCTACTTACACACAAATACCACGCTAGATATAACAAAAACGTTATTTTTACACATATTTTTAATAATTTTCATCACTCCATGAATTTCATATACAATTTAAATAACAAAAGAATAATGTTGGCACGATTATTCAGTGCGTTTAATATTTTTATCGATTTGTTTAACGTCAAATTAATACTGATATCATTTCATTATAATTTGATTATTATCAGTGTATTGTTTAAACTTATCTTTATTCATTACCAGTCAGAGGTACTGATTGTAATGATTTTGTTTTTGATAAGATTATTGCGTTATTATAATGGCAACGATGTATTATTTAAGGAATTGCTTATCACTGAGAAAAGTTCAAGGAGTTTTTAATATATAGAAAGAAAGTTTTAGCGGGGATTTTTTGCCGTGCAGTTTTATATTCAAAAATGTATAATATTGATATAAGTGGATTTATGATATCGATTGTTACATACATATATACATACATAACTTCACGCCAGGTCCCTTGCGGGGTAGGCACGAACAACAGAGCGCCATTTAGGCTTATTCTTACACACCTCACTTGCTTCTTTGACATTCATAGTTCTTGTCATGCACGCTCGTCTGTTCTTAAGGCTCCTGACATCACCTTCTGCTAGTACATGATCAATTTGATCATGGAAGGTGTGTCGTGGCCTTCCGCGACTTCTGCATCCATCCACTTTTGCATTGTATATCTGTTTAGTCATTCTTTCATCATACATTCTTTCCACATGCCCGAACCACCGGAGCATTCCTTTCCTTACCTTCACCCCGACACTCTCTTTCAAACCAACTCTCTTTCTTACTTCGGTATTACGAACGCGGTCCGCGAGCGTCACTCCGCAAATTTTGCGCAGTGCTCGCATCTCGACCGCGTTTACTCTACTTTCGTGCTCTCTATTCCATACCTAACTCTCGCTTCCATACGTGAGCGTAGGTACCAGCACCGTGTTGTGTATGGCAAGCTGGGCCTTATATCGATTGTTATTAACGAAAAATGTAGGTATGTATGTGTTGAAATAACTCTCTGCTCGATGAAATTATAAACGTATACTATACGATACTTTTTCTTGCTACATATATTTTCGGATACAATTTTAGTTAAATTGCTTCTTTAGTTGATAATTCTATAACATTTTATACTGTATTAACTAACTTTAGATGTGGTTTAAGTTCTCTGAGACATTTGAAGATCATGAAATAGTCTAATTTATTGCAAAATTCCTGTTTGTAATATAACGAAAATTCTCTTGTGGGAAAAATAATGTATAAACGAAGTAGAATGCTTTTATTCTATAGATGAATTTCTTAAATTACGTTATTGTCGTTATTAACGCCATGGAAAAGCTTAAAAAACGACTTTTATTACAAACTATTTTTATTTACATGCTACGAAGCTACGATGAGTATAATAGAAATTATCACAGTGACGTCAAACGCGCGCTCGGATTTGTTCGGGAATTATCGGTGTCTTTTCGGTACTCGGGTACTTCAGGCTCAAAAATTTATTTTTAATTTGATACCTACTTGACTTGACTTTTTAATTATAGCGAAAAAAATAGCTCGTTATATATATTATATGGTTTTGCTATTTATTAAAAATAATCATTAAAAAACCCAATTTTGCTGCAGATTTTGCTATTCTATATTCTATTCTATCTAAACAACATTTGAAAACTTGAATTATAATGAATACTTGACACTGGCAAGACAGCCAGTCATAGTTGTATGCAGATTGTGCAGAGGAATAGTTAAAATGAAGAAAATTTAGAATTACTAGTATCCGGGGTCAAAATCAGTCACAACGGCGTCTTTTACGGCTTTTCGACGTTTTGTTATTTAAAACATACCTTTAGGCTAAACTAGTTAAAAACATTATTAACTTAAAGAACTTATCGTAGTAAATGGAGATCCATGGTCCATCCAGCTCTATGGGAAACAGGTGATAATATATATGTATTTATGATAACAAGTTATAAAGTATAACGGGACGAACATATTTATTGAATAAAATTCATTATTTTAAAATAAAGAGAAAAAATATATAGTATATAGATATACTTTTTTTTAATGCATTAGTTCAGCAGATAGGCAGACGGCCCACTTGATGGAAAGCTATTACCATCGCATATGGCCAATTGCTACACCAAAGGTGCTACAAATACGCTGCTGCTCTCTTAAAGGAGACTGAAACCTGGTCTCTAATGCTGCACAACACAATGTTGTTATGGCGGCATACTCTAGACCAGGGGTGGTAGCCCTATATAGTCGGGCAAATGCTCTTCCACCTGTCAAACATCCCTTTTAATATAATAATTATAGGTAATGAGGCCTACACATTTGCTCATTTTTCGTGATTTCACTGCAACTCTGTAGATAGGTGTAGAATGCATCATACAAATTCAGTGGGTTTTGAGAAATAATATTTATTTATTATAGGCATACGGTATGTTGCTTAGACTTAACGTTAAATGATGAATCTTTTTGAAATATACTCATCCATATATGACGCACGCAGGATTATCGTTTGCATAATGACGATGTATAAGATAGATCAGATTTCCCCAAACTTTTTTGTGTCGTAGACCCCTTGCCATGTTTTTCCGTGTTGGGTAGACCCCCTACTTACCTGATATTGATTTCCTGTAAATTTCTAACTGTAGTGAAGTTAGTGTTAAAAACTTAAAGTAAAAACACATGTTAATTTATACATTTATTAATTGAATTTAAATTAAAACTACTCAAAATAAAATTTTGTATCTGTTATGTAAAATATACGTAACATTAAATAAACACAAAATAAACTATAAATAAAATAACATAAGCAATAAGTCAGTATTTTTAGTGAGAAGGATGAACCTGATGCTTTAATAATAAATTATCAACATTTGGCGTCAATTTTGTAAGGGTTAATCTTAAATCTCTTCGGCTAATGATGTCCAGTCTGTTTCTTTTTTTCGTTAGGAGATTGGTAACAGCGCTGAACCCCCTTTCCACTAGGTATGACGATGGAAAGGAAATTAAAAATTTCTTCGCTATATTCCATAATACGGGATAAGTAACGGGTATGTTGTTTTGCAGCCAGAATTGCTGATATCCGTTTTTAAACTGAACCTTAAGTTCTTCATTTGTACTTAGTTCAGTCAGTTCCTCTTGTATTATGACATTCGTTTCTTCTATGTCACCATATGGATTAATTATCCACGGTGGTATTACCATAGTCAAAATATCCTCAAACCTAGATTCAAAATCTGAATAGAGGGCATTTAAATGTTGAACGTAAGTTGAAACGTCGCCTTCCTGGCAGCTTGTCTGTGACAAACTGGGGAACTGAGAAAATTCGCAAGCCGCAGGACTGGCGAGGCAGTCGTTCATATGACGCGATCCAAGGCGTTCGCGCGTCCCGACACAGGCGCCCGCGCGAATAAGCTTAGTTTTAGAATTAGTTTTCATGATGTATGTCCTATGTAACGATGATTTTATAATAAATAATGTTAACCACATTACACATATATAATTCATTTTTTACTTCATAGGTACTTTTATAAATAATGTATATGTTTTGATATTATAAGATAGTATGATGTAAGTAAATAGGTACTATCAGTGTATGTGTTGAGATCCACTATCGTGGACCCCCATTTTCATTTCATGGACCCCCAAATTTTTTTTCGCTGACGTAGTCCCCTTGCAGGTTGTCATAGACCTCTAGGGGTCGATATAGACCACTTTGGGAATCACTGAGATAGATAGTCACTTTGCATAACGCTACACGCACTCCAGGGGCTTGAAATTTGCCTGGTATAACGACCGAAGGCCAGCTGATCTCTAAGCTGATTTGGTCGTCCAATCAGTGTGCTAGAAACCTATTTTATATCGACACCCTATTCACCCCATTGTTATTTTTTGAGGTTCCACTGCGCCTCTTTGTAGCGGCATAGGTATATAATGTACCATTCATACTACGAGTACAAGTTGCAACCTATGTCGCTTAGACGGAGATATAATTGGAACAGTAGGCAGAAGTTTTCTATAATGGTGTTCAATAAAGAGGTTGCATCTAGCTTCATCATACGCACCGTAAAGGAGTGGAACTCATTGCCGGGGTCTGTCTTTCCCGATACTTATAACCTGGGTGTCTTCAAGTTCCGTGTGAATAGATACCTTCTAGGTAAGCTATATTCAAGATCTATATATATCTTCGCTCCACATAAGGCTAGATTGTGGTCGAACACGAACCTATACTACATAAAAAAAAAGTGTTTACTGTCTACTTATCAAAATATAAATCCAGTCGTTTTTGAGAAACATAATTGTGACAACTACTTATTATATATTTCTCAGAGATAGACTCTTTATAGATATACTTAGAGAAAGCCAGACGGACGGGAGTGACAATTTTGTAACGGTTTCAGTTTTCATAAAAGTAACTTAACTTTATATGACGAATTCTTTTGAAATTCACTCATCCATATACAACTCACGAAGGATTCTCGTTTGCAAATTGACAATGTATGAGATAGGTAGTCAATTTGCATAACGGTAGATGCGGTCCAGCGGATGCTGAAGCTCGCGATCGTTGCAACCGATGAAATTATTCCCGCTGCGCCGAACGAAGGCCATAAGCCGATTTGGTCTAATTTCGTCCAATCAGTGCGCTCGAAACCTATTCTATAGCGAGACCCTATTCACGATCAGTTGAAAAAGTTTTTGGATTGGATTGATGTGCAGTTTTATTAAAAAATGTAGGTACATATGTACGATTTTCATTAAAAGTCAACAATAGTTGTAGGATGAATGCTTGTATGTTTCTGTTGAATCTCAACTGTTTAGTGCAATTTGCTTTTGAAACTACCACAAGAACGTGCGATAAAGATCTACAGTTTGGTTGAGGTACTTGCTTGATAATTATTATAAAACTTTAAGTCATCAGTCTACAACTTTTTCGATTTATATTATACATTTAGTTAATTAGTTGTTATCAGCCAATAAACAATCTGGCTGGGCTCAGGCCTCTCTATATTTTGTGAACAGATGGTATTTTACAGTATACATAATTATATCTGCAACGCATGTCTAAGTTGGGATAACAGCCAGTCGAAGGTTGCATAATTCATATTTTAATTGATAAGTGAATGACATGAATTATGATATCTCTGACTTAAGGAATTATGGGT
This sequence comes from Dendrolimus pini, assembly GCA_949752895.1. Classification (NCBI taxonomy): domain Eukaryota; kingdom Metazoa; phylum Arthropoda; class Insecta; order Lepidoptera; family Lasiocampidae; genus Dendrolimus; species Dendrolimus pini. The sequence continues at coordinate 8,302,455 of OX457130.1, read as the reverse complement.
TTCCATACAAATTTTCTGAACCTATCTCAGCCCCTTTAAGATTTGTTTTTAGAAAAGGGACTTATGTCTTAACTAAGAATACATTCAACTATTAAATTTAATTAACATCCATTGAGCCGTTTAGATGTTTTTTTTAAAGTAAAAAGAACAGAGAATCTAAGTTACTGTCGTATTTGTTATTACAGTGTGTACGGTCATCTTTACTGCTAAAAATGAAGTCTGTGATTTTAAAATAAATGCCAGAAAAATTAAATGAAGACTTCTATTTTATACGATGCCTATTCATAAATGACTATTTTTAGTATTTTTGTCTCTCATTTTATCTCGAATGGACTTTTAAACGACTAAAAGAAAATGTCACGAATTTCTTGTTATACTTTAATATTATCTCGATATCCTGCAGGGTTCAAGATAATAAACGCCAGGTACCGCGCGAAAGTACTTGCGGCTTGTATTGAAAAATACTGTTATTTTAAGATTGAAGCAAGAGTATTTTGCATAAAAAGCGTTAACGAAAGGCTTACTTATTAAATTCATAAAAGATCTTCCATTAATCTTAGTTTCAAAGTTGAGGCCTCTTTGTTTGCTTCGCCGTGTTCAATGTGAAACGGCCTTAATTAAGATATCATGGGAAATAACCTCTCAACTCCGTGAAATATTATACTTTGCATCGTTCTTCCTTATTTTGTTTATTTTTCAAAAGGAAAACAGAGTTTTTTTTAGTACTTTACTAAAGGAGAGTAGTGATGGTTTGGAGGCTGAAGCTTACGCGGTTTATTCTAATGCCATGAGTTTACATTCTGATTTAGTACATGGACGCTTGAGCAATTTTTCTTAATAAATGAATAAATAAACAAATCGACTGACATACACGCACATTGCATATTCCCAGATTAAGCAAGTTACGCTTGTTATGAGTATTATACAACGGACCACTCTGGCGCCGATCCCGAACACCTAGACCATAGTCAATAAGGGAAAGTTTGCTTAACAAAATTTGCCATATCAGGAATCGAACCCAGACCCTTTGCAGCGTCGTAGTGAGGTCGGTAAACGCTTAGCCCGCTCAGATTCGACTATTACGATCCTATTACAATGTCTAGGCGATAAAAAAGGGGAAAGTGTACAAGTGGTTATAAAGACTGCTCTTTTGAAATGGCCACCTATTTGAGAAAAACAAATTTTACATCCACGCCTATGAATACGATCGAGCTCAGCTTCAGTAGAAGGAATTTTATAGATTGATAAGTTTAAAAGAAATTCAGGTCCTTCTCTACATCTCTTTCTTTTCACTTACCATCAGGTGAATGATCCAATTGCCAGGTTCCCTCAATGCCATAAAAAGTTTTTCTTAAGTATTTCCTGTGTTTTATTATTGTTAGTGTGTGTATTTTTAGACAGGTCAATTAAATGTTATGGTCAATTTTTTAATTTCAAAATAAATCAAATAGCGGTTTGTGCTAGAGTATTGTTTTCAAATACGAAATTAAGAAATGAAGATCTAGGGCATGCTCAATTCTTATGTATTGATATGAGTCTAGCTTTAAGTGATTTGAAATCGGCATAACAGGAAGAGCTGGCGCAGCTACAATAATTTTATTATTGTAAAATTTATAACACTGCGTCTTGGTCTGATAAGTAGTTGATGCTTTGAAATCTTGTTAAAATATCATGTTAGAGATAAATGAATGTACAAAATTCATTTGTGTGTTCAATTTAATTACTTAATCCGATTCATTTAAGCACAGTATACAATGTACAAAAATAGAAAATACACTTTATAAACATTTCCCAGTTATCTACAAATTTAGCTAACTTTCACATATAATATACTTTTTAATCTACACATATTCATATTATGTACAAGCGTACGGTACGTATAAATAATTATATTTACAAAGCTTTTACAATGTTTATAGTAAATTGCTATACTTAACTATGTTAGCGCTCGGCTAACAAACATTACCTACATAACATACAATTATCCGTATAAAACACGCACTGAAGCGGAGAACGCTGAAAATTTCACAAGAAATACAACTTTATAGTTTTTGTTTTCCCACAAAGGCAATAAATCCAAACGTTCTGGCGCTTTTGGTGCTGTGTGCAGCTCACCCACTTGCAATATAGTTTTTCACATACACAACACAATACCCTTTTAAAGTTTTGTTTATAAAATTTATAAGTCTTATCACTTCCACTAGTGTTCAGAATTTATCCAACGACTATCTTTTAGGCTTTACACTGTTACACGATTCATTACTTAACCTACGTAGGGGAACGGTGCGAACGGTGCTGGGAAATAGCCTGGGAAGCCAGCGGCACTCGCCTGCACTGGAACAGATGAGGTCACGTACGATGTGAGCACTGTCGGCACAACTTTAGTCGAAAACAGCGTTGTGTACACTGTCTTTGCACCGAAAGTAAGCTTTAGAATTTGACTATCCGTAGCAGTGACTTCTGTATTCACAACAACAGGCGTCGAAGTTACTGAGAATTGTTGAGGGAAAAGCGGATTAACTTGTTGCAAAGGCAGCGCTGGTAGACTACTAGTCCCTATTTCGTATTCCGTTTTTGTTATGGTAGCCACAGGTCTTGATATAGTGCTCTGAATTGTATTCCTACCGTCGAATAGTGGGATTACGTGCGATTCATAAATGGTTTCGTATTTCAGAATTGGTTTCGATGTGGTTACTACATTAGGTATTTGAGCAGCTGCAGCCGGGTTTAGGAGTCTCAGGAGAGCAAGTTGTTGAGCTTGCTCCGGAGTTAATGCTGGTGTAACTGGTGGTGGTGCTTCTGTCACTTTATTTTGTCCGTGTGCTTTCTTAAGTCTCAAGTGATTATCCGGTACTCTGTATTTATCTACTTCAGTTAAGTCAAATTCAGATCCTATGTTAGCTAGGTCAAGATCTGGTGGGAAAACACGTCTTGGGACTCCATCCTCGTCTTCGCTATCTCCGAAATCTAATTCTAAGTGTAGTTCAGAACCAGCCTCATCAAGTCGACTATTGAATTCTTTTAACGTCTTACTGGGAATGAATTGGAAGAAGTCCATTGGAGGCATGGTCTTAGTAGCAGTGACAAATCTAGTAACTTGGTACGTTTGTATGAAAGTCAAGCTACTGGTCAAATTGACGTCCCTCACAACAGGTAAAATTTGAGTCTTGAGCATATTTTGAGTGGTACTAAATGTTTCCGTTATTGTTTCAAGTGGTGGAGTTTCCATGTCTGACGACAGAGTTATAGCTGGTAATGTAGCTATACTTGAATCTAAGAGATTATGTTCTTTTCCATAGTGCGAAGCTGTCGCTAATATGTTTTCTGTCAACGGTTCATTGAGAGAACTTTGCGAAATGACAGCCGTTGGTTCTATTCTTCTTTCTATAGTAGAAGTTACTGTAATAATTCGTGTGTTCTTAACACGTCCAACCTGAAAATTTAAACAAATAATAATAAAAAACCAGAAATAATATTTTGAAGAAAATAAGTGTATTAATTAAGGTAATAATTATAACCTGGAATGTATATGGAGACTTGATGGTAGCAATTTCATAATAAACATCTCGAAAATCTGCGGGAGTTGAAATTTCTACTTTTAATGTTTCTACTGGAGGTGGCTTTTCGATTGAATTGTCTTCGGTGTCATTTTCGACTAGAGTTCCTAGGCCACTTTGAGAGCCTGATAGCTCGAGGTCGTTATCAGATCTAGCCTGAATCGTTATGTCATTTGACTGCAGGTCATCTAGAAGAGGATTCGAGTTAGGTGTTGTTTGCTGTTCATCTTCACCAGTAGGCTTTCGAATAGTTACTTTAGGCTTGGGACTTGTTTTATATTGCCAACGGCCAGTGCCTGGAGAGCGATTTAATTTAAATTTATAAATACTGGTGGATGCTGACGGCGTCACTTGCTCCACTGGGGTCGGCTGGGGTCTGGGTTTGAATCCACGTCTAGATTGGCTGTCTGTGTTGCTCGGAGGCGTCACTACAGATTTATGGCCAGAGTTCCTGCTCGACTTCCTTCGGTTCGAGAATGAAGCGGGAGCCGGTGCTTCACTGAAAACAGACACGGTTGCCAGTTGAGGTGTACTTGCAGGTCGGCCAAAACGTGTACTGAAAATAAAACAACAAAGATTGACAAAGAACTCAATTATCACATATTTGTATCCATGCTTAATCAACATAAATTTTAGGAATGAGATGAAAATTATCATGCTGGTAAGTTAAAACAGAATATCCTAAAATTACAGTTCTACTTACAACAAGCTTGGCCGTACCTCATGCATGATACTGGCCTAAGAATTTTTCGGTTATACTACGATGTTGCATATGTACATAGCTGGCGCATGTCAACGACTTTCTATAGAAGTAACGTTACCTTGGAGTCCTTTGTGAATGGGAAGTATTTCTATTTTTAAATTTTTTACTCTGGCTAGAAGGAGTGACTTCATGAACTTCAGGTTCGGGACTACTTTGAGACCTGAGACGATTTTTAAAAGAGCCACCGTTATTTGTCTGCCTACGTGTCGTTTTGCTAAAGCTCGTTTCCTCATCACCGATGGATGGCGTTGGTTCTAGATTATACCTATGATTTTTTGATATTGCTGGCGCCGGCGTCTTTAGGATTCTGTGTGTTGGAGTAGGTGATATTTTTCCACGAAGTCCTGCTGGCTGTAGAATTTTCGAATTACTATTCAACACTTGCGCGTATTTTCCAGATATGTACGTCCCTATGACACTGGTTTCATGTACAGTTGTTAATCCGTCTTTGACAATTGTTCCTCCTAAAGTCGTTACCAAACCAAGTGGGTGTTCGTCATCATCTGGCGGAGGAGTTGGTTGGTGAGCCCTATTTTTGTGATTATGTTTGGGTTTCGGGCCATGAGTTTTTGATGGACGGATGTTTATAACCTTGTACGTTTCCTCAACGAATTCGGAAGGTTGACGAGACAGGAAATCATATTCCGGTTCAGCAATATTATTATTAGTAATTAAGACTGCAGGTTCTTCTTCGGCTTCGCTCGCTTTAACTTGGACTATACTGTTTACCTTAGAACTAACGATGGATGACGGAGGGCTTTGTTTTACTTCAACTTTACTGCTTACTATATTGGTTACGCTTTTAATAGTTTCGCTTTTCTTATTTTTATTATTACTTGACGAAGGATTTTGTTTGTTTGATTTTTGTGAATATTGTTTAGGACTACCACTTTCTACAATTTTCGATGGACCGGCAACAACTTCAACTTTTGTGATGATTTGTTTTTGTTCTTTTACTGCAGATTTTGGTGCGTTTACTTTTTTCTCTTCCTTTTTGGGTGGCTCAGCTATAACTGAAACTGCACTTGATACAACTACTTGTGGAGCTGGTTTGTTCGTTTTATCTTTTTCAGATAATTTACTTGGTTTTATAGCTTCTGGTTTTACACTGGTTACTGATGGCGGAGGTGGTTTGGTCTCTATAATGTTCTCTTGTACCGATTTTTCAGTTTTAGGTGGTTCTGAAAATATATTTTTGTGAATAAATCAACTAAATAATTGTAATCTAGAAAAGTTTAAATATTAACAATAAAATAGTTGGCGATGAAGAGTGTTAATGTAACATGAACAGATTTGTACTATTGTATGTATGTAATTAAAAATAGAAGTATATATATAGTAAGTATATATAGTAAGTAGTTGCTTGTATTATAAAAAATATATTAAAAAAACATAAAGCAGCAATAAGCCCGGACAAAACAGGTTCGTCCGGAGAGATGAAGTAAATTGTTATATTATATTGATAATACACCCTGTATTATCAATATAATATAACAAGGAACAAAACCATATGCAAGTGGCTATACTAGGTAACTACATATATAATTATGATAATATATCAATTTCATAGCTTTGTTTCTTGCATGGAAGAATGTGAAAGCTTTTGTATATTTATTACTAAGATAATATCTAGTGTGAATCCGACCTGGTGGTGGAGCCGACTGAGGTGAGAAGACCATAACCGTGTTGCCTATCGTAGTCGTGAAGTCCAGGAATCCATACACTGTTTGCGTGAGGAATGGCGAGTTGTCTGCAGACACGTAACAGTCTGGAAAATTGTAAACATATTGCATTACTTACTGAGTGTTTACTAGGCTTTTTAGCAATTTAATAATTCGGCAAACATAAATTATATATTTCTCAACCAGGCAGTTACGCGCCTGACGGCCAATATACAAATTACGACTTTGAAGTCGTCCCAGACACCCATACCAGAGTAAATAACGGAAAATTCCTAAACGAAAATTAAATTCTTACATTTCCATATTTGTATTGTTTTGATAATGATGATAATAATAAGAAGAAAATTTAAATTCTTTCTATACTGTAATCTATAAAAATGTTATTTTAAGAAAAACGATCGTATAGAATTTGGCAACAGAAGTTCGGTTTACAATGTCTATCTATTACAACAACGACCGAGAGAACTTCCCGCCAAGGTTTCCTCTTTACCCTAAGACATATGGGATTGTTTCAGAAACGCGTCATACAATTTCTCCAAGGCCATAAGCCGTTGGCACCCCTTCTGGTGTAACAAACGTTCATAGACGACAGTAACCACTTTCCACCAGGCAATGCAAAAAACTTAACAAGTTCCTCTAACAGTACAATGGGGTTAAAAAGCGAAATCTTTTTCCGCCTATGTCAGAATCGACATTATTTCAATACCATTGGTTCGCAAATGATCTGAGACAGCACCTTCATATGGCTTAAAAAAGGGTGTTTACAAACAAACTCGTTCGTAAGATACGGCCATTGTGAAACTAATGACGTGTGAGTGCCGCTTAGTCGAGTTGTTTATCTTTAAGAAAAACGGATTAAATGGCTTTTAAGCTGATGTTTTTGTATTCGAAGGCTTTAAAAAATCAGGCGAAAATACAGTAGTACTTACTGAGAGTTTCCTACCATGATCTCAAACCAATAAAGGTATAGATTGAGCCTACGTGGACAAAACCGTCAAACTTTTTCTATGCTATACACGTAGTGTGCGTATGTGTGGGCAATAGTAATGTATCCTCTGGAAACTATTCTTCTATCTTTCTTTATCCGTAGGAATTCGATTATTTAATACTAAGTTCTCGTAACAAAAAGTCGTTTTGGCGTAATGGCTAGCACTCCCGTCCAAAACTCAAAGGGCTCGGGTTCGAATCCTGACCGGAACGCATGTACTACTTAGGCAGTTTTCGGACCTAATAATGTGCTTGTTACCACAATTACCACGTGCTAACAACGGTTATGGGAAATATCGTGATGAAATCTGCACATCGAGATAACCGATGTGTTAAATCTGCAAAGCCACCTTGGACAAGCGTGACAGGTATATTGCCCATTCCGTATTCCAATGACGGGACACTCATTACATTACATTTTTATATACTTGGCAGGCAATATATTTTATTCTTAGTTAAAATTATAGAATGTTCAAAATGTTCATACACAAAATTGTAATGTTGTACATGACATTACAATTTTGTGTATGAACATTTTTAGTATCATTATTTAATCTAATTACCGAAATACGGCTAGTGCTGTGGGAAGACTGGCGCCGTAACACGTTATGGAACGAAGTGGTTTACCCTTCCATAAGAAGTTATCATTTCAATAAATATAATTGTACATACATACACAGACCGTGAGTTCATGACACTCTTCTTTCAAGCATCCGAGTGAAAAAGGAAATGTCCTAATAACATAAAAGAACAGTAGTAAAATAACTTTCGAGTTCAGTTATTCTCATATTGGAAAGTGAGTAACAAATTCAGTCGGGATCGTGTCGCTATATCCACGTTACTTCCGCGCCATTTGCCACCAAGTGGGCTGGGATAGTCCACCTTAGATACGGATCGACCCCGCTCGTCCTACACCATTCCAATCTATGTATTTTCAATTACTATACTGGAAATCTTTTTCGAATTTTCGTACCGTACTAATATTTACATAAATTCGTCGGATTTTTAAATAAATTTATTAATTGTAATTTCTTTTAATATGTACTTACTCCTTTTGGGGGTAGGTATAGTAATGCGTGACTTGTGTTTAAACTAGAGGAGATATAACGTGTCACGGAGATGAACAAGCCGCGGTGGATGTGTCATGCGAAATATGAGTCTCGGAAACTCCTTCAACCGCGGCTCTTTTCATATCCGTGACATGACGGATAAACTGAAATTGTAGTCTACTCTAATACCGTTAAATGACAAAAAAATGGCATGTCATGTGGGGTAACATGTCTTGTTTGCACCAACAAGGTAATAATTACCTCAAACAAAATTACATAAAACGAGAGAGAACAGGATGCAATTTATTTTAGATTTCTTGTCTGTTTGTTTATCGTTTTGTCTGTTTGTTCGGGACTCACGTACTAACTAATGGGCTGATTGGGATGCGGTTTTCGCTGATCGACAGCAGTTCTTAGACTCAAAGTATGCGCTACTTTTTATCCTGGGAACCCCGCGGACTTTTCTTTGGGAATGATTTAAAATGACTAGATGAAATAAATCGAATTCCAATGTGATTTTTTTACTGATCGATAGCAAATTTATTGTTAGTACATTAAATTTGCCATTGATTAGTAAAGTCAATGTGATGTTTTCTTATCTCGGGATTCCCGACGTTGCGGGAATATCCTCGTATTTTATAAAATATTAAAGTGGCTAACCAGATAGTCATAAAAATCGAAAAATCAATGCTTTGAAAAATTCAAATCGCTCTGTTGTAAAGCTTTTTTGTTTATAGTATCCTATTAAACTCATCAATTACATATGTAACTATGCCGAATCCCCTAGGTCCCTTAAAGAGCTTACCTCAAGAGATGTTTGGCTTGACACCTTGGCGATCTATATGGGAGCTAATTGTCTCACATTGAGGGATACCGAAGACCATTAGAAATGGCGATTTTAATAATGACGATTAAAACATAACCGGGATCAATACCTACTAGGTTGATGAAGTTTTTTTTTATTCCATGACTTCAGTAGGCAGACAGACGGCCCACTTGATGGAAAGTGGATATCATCGCCTATAGGCATTTGCAACATCGAAGGTGCTACAAATGCGCTGCTGCTCTTTTAGGGGAGGGATACTGGAACCGGAACACAACTCAAGGTTGTTATGGCGGCATACTTTAGACCAGGATGGTAGCCATCCAGACAGGCAAAGACCCTACCACCTGGCTGTGAGTTGTTTTGTCGTCTCTTACGACAGGCTGCCAGGCCGCAGGAAATTGTATACTTTTTCCATTCCTGCAGGGATGTTTCTGTTTCGGTATTCATTAATTATTTTAGCCAAAATAATGGAACAAAAATTAATGGGAAATTACTAGGTATGTTTCTAATGTTTTGACTTAATTAAGATACGGTAGAACTATGTGGAAACTCTGAATATGTAATTACAAAAACACTTTTACGGGACAGCCAGGACCGAATGTTTCAAATAGCACCTACTATTAAGGTTTTGTGCGAAATATTTAACACTAATAAAGTCGTTTAGGCTCATGCAGAGTGAATTTTCTCTCCACTTTCATTAATATAGCCACGCTATTTCTCTCTGGTGTGTGCGTTTACTGCCAAATAAAAAGAGCCTAAAATAATTACATTCGTTGCAAAGGTTGCGCACCGTGGACAGCGTTTTTCTAATTCAAGGGCATAAGGGTCATTTTATTGTACTTACTTAAATGGGCGGTGACCGCCAAAAGGACAATTAGTCGACGATCCATTGCGACCGGTTTTCTGCGTAAAGTGGTCTATAATTACTGCGTCACAACCGCAACTCTATTCTTTTAAGCTGACGCATTTCGAAACTTTGACACATTGAGGTTATATCTGGAACAAACAGAAATAAACAATTTAGAAAAGAAATAATACGAGCATTTATCACATTCTAGAGATTTTCAAAAGGAATTCTCCGCTTTTTTAATTTCTGTTTTTAATTTCAATGTCTAAAGAAAGATTAGCATGACGATTTTAATTCCAAACTGTCCCAAGCTGGGACAGTTTGGAATTAAAATCGTCATGCTAATCTTTCTATAGACATTGAAAATAAACATTACCATTCCTACATATAAAATGTAACTTTATGTACAAATTAAAATAAAATTAATCACAAAAAAAACTAAAACAAAATAAAATTAAACAAAAAAAATGTAATATTCAAAAATACAGATAATGTTCAAAACTGACGGTGATTTGGTTACTCATATTATAAGTCCCAAACGCAGGTCATTTGGGAAGGTTCCCAAAGGCCAACACGTAGAGACCCCTTGACAAATTTAGTATAAATGTGGCGTGAGACTGACCGCCGATTATCCCTGTCTACTCCATATAGTAATGCACCCAAGGACAAGCCCCGGCCAGTGTAGGACTATTGTGGGAAATGAGGACAAAAATACCGGGCTATTAATATAATCATTTATTATTATTGTCCAAGAATTCCTGTGTCGAATAAAATGTCCTGTGCGTTAGGTATGTAAATAGCTTATATTTATATGTCTCAAATTCGCGGCACGTCTTTATGTCTAAGGGTAACTTGTATATTTTGATGGACATCATAAATATTATGCTATTTGGTGCACCTTTTATTAAGAAAACAAAATATTTAAATGTAAATAAAGAAAACATAGATTCATAGAATAATCAGGTTAACTATAATTTAAGAATACATAATACGTATCATTTATCGTTGATTTTCAAATGTGCAATCCACATAAAGCTTTGAAAGTTAATAATACAGTTGTTACTGTATAGTAAAAATTTATGGACAAATGGTCACATTTATTACGTAAATTACCATACAAATGAATATGAAATCAACCTGTACGGTTGGTAACGCACCAGCAGGCAAAATAATCACTCGATATGCAAAACGCGCGGTGCGCGGCTGCGAGATGTCGGCCGCTCCTCTCATTTCGGCGGTGCACCATTTCATTGCGCAAAACCAACAGAGCGTTTAATATAAACATGTTTGACCAATAACATTATCGATTCGTTAATAACGTTGTTATTAATGTTAATACAATTGCTTATTCGGTGTTTCTGTATACGACTGGAGTTACGGCTATCGATAAGAAACACCCGCCTATTCTTTTTTCAATTAATCTTATTTCAATTTTCTTATTTTTCAATGTTCACAGCTAACGTAATGTCGTTCTTTACGGCGTGCTAATCCAAAATGAATTCAAAAATATTGGAGAGTATGTTTTTGGTTTTTAAGTAAGTACCTAAGTGCCATGATTGTCAGTTATGTTAATTATTTTAGTATCAATTAATGTTTTTTTTTGTAGAATACTTGTATGTTTTAAGCCGGGTGGTCAATCTGCGAACCGTAACCGTAACCCGTTGGACGTCGTGAGAACAGTTACTGTATCCGTGTGGTTACATCTTGCACACAAGTACCCGGCTTTAGATGTTTTAGGGCCGACTTTTCAATCGTCAGATAAAAGTTACCTATCGGATAACATATAACCTGATTGAATGTAAAAGTTAAACAGTTCAACCGTTTTATTCACTTAACTGTAATATTTCATTTATTCATGTTGTATTTTATTTGATGAATATCTCTTATCTGACGATTGAAAAGTCGGCCCTTAGTCTTCTTTTCTTTGTTGATCATTTTCAAAACTACCTTCGTCGTGATATCTTATTAATAATAAACGAATTTATCAATTATTAGCGAGAAACACGGTATTTATATAACTGCCTTACCTGCCACAATTGAAAATAGGCAAATAAATGTATTTAAGTCCAAAATCCATATCAGGCGGTATTTTAGTAATACAAGGTATTCAGGCAGAGTTTTTTTTCCATGGTAATACTAAGTTGATCCTATGTGATTACCCGTTATTTATGAAAAAATTGCAAAAAATATTTAAGTGAGAAATCTATAGAATTTAGCATCGATTATTTTTATCATCATCCATCCTTTTCATTAGTTGGACAAAAATCACGAGCATTATTAAATCAATAACACTGTATTATTGTTTAAAAATGATTGATGAAGCTGCAGAAATGTCTGTAAAAATCTTTTATGGCAATTTTGTATAGATAGTATAGCAGAAAGTTTTCGATGTTCCCATATGGATTGCGTGTGGTAATTCACAGCCGGCTCCTTTGTGGGGTTTGGCATTCGGAGGCATAAATCGAAAGCCTAATCTCGAGATCACTTACATTAGTCAACGGATTCAAAGAGATATAGGCATGTGGTGTATTCGGTAAGACGTATGTATCTTAATTCTGCTTTATAAAAGTAATTCTTCAGTCTTATATAATCGTCATTAGGTATATAAGAGATATATCTCTTATATGGTTAATACATAATATAACAATCGGCAGACAAACTCACATATTGTGTATATTATATATATATTAAGCAAGTTACGCTTATGTTATAGGTACTATACAACGGACAACTCAGGAGCCGATTCCAGACTTCCAGAACACAGTAAATAAGGGTGAAAATTTGTTACCGAAATTTACTATGCGAGGAATCGAACCTGGAGCCTCTGCATTGCAGTGAGGTCGGCCCGCAAAGGCTTAGCCCGCTCAACCGCAGAGGCCGTCATAAGACACGCAACCTTAAAAGCCATGGCAACTTAGTTCGTGGCCAAGGGATCAGCGTCTCATTTCTAAATCACCAATGTGTAGAATCCGGTATTAAACAAGCTTGGAGGGTATACCGTCGAATGCTCTAGATAAGGAAGCTTAAATAACAACAGTACAAAGATCTCCCTTTACATATTAAAATACTATAGATATACAGGATAGTTGACAAACAAATCGATTAAGACACTATCACCTTACAAAATTTTGTAGCCTCTTACATTTTGTAGGGGAGTAGCCAGTTGATGTAATTTTTTTTTAAATTAATTCAACATTTCCGTAGGGGAGCGGTTACCGCTGCTTATGGACATTTGTAAGAATAAAGGTTCTACCATAAACGGAGAAGACTTTTCATGATTCTACCAATGCGCTGGCGTTCTCTAAAGGGAGGCTGGAACCTGGCCATTAATGCCGGAACACAACTCAAATTTTTTATGGCGGTATTGTCTAAACTAGGTGTGGTAGCCATCTAGACGGGAAAAATATCCTACCACCGGGCTGTGGGTTGTTTTGTCGCCTCTTACGAGAGGCCGCCTGGCTGCAGGATATTCTTTCTCCGTCTCTGCACGGGCAAGATCACGTTATGTCGTCATAATTTTAATGAGAATTACGTACCAATTTATTTTAATACTGATTAAAATTATTTGTATTAAGAAATTTTAAAAGTAAGATAGTATCAGGGTATTTTCACGCTCGCTCTTTTATACAAACGTTATTTTGCTATATGTGTTACCTACCTATTTTCTACTGATCATGAATTCATGAAGCCATCGGTTCGATGCATTCTAAGACCCCGCAAACTATTTTCATTTGTCACAACGCCAATTTTGCGACCATTATATGTGTGATAACGTCGCGCCGTAGTGCAATTAAGCGAGTCCCCCGATACTGGATGTCAATGTGTACGTCTGTACGCAAACGTGGTATCCTGGCCGAATTCTCGCGTAGATTGGCATCTATTGTACGTGCTACGGGTCCAGCCAGACTGTCTGCCCTGGCTAAGCTAGGGTTGTGCATTTTTTTGTCTAGTTATACCGCGTACAATAATGATCTGTAGGTATCTTTTTGCCAACTGCCAACCGACCAACAACAAAAAAAATCCTCTTGCTTTATTATAGAAGGCAGTGAAATTTTTTTTCGAAACCAGCAACTTGGTTACGCCGTATTTTTGCCAGGTGGTAGGGCATTTGCCCGACTGGATGGCTACCACCCCTGGTCTAAAGTATGTCGCCATAACAACCTTGAGTAGTGTTCCGGCATTAGTGACCAGGTTCCAGTCTCCCTTAATAGAGCAGCAGCGCATTGTTGCACCTTTGGTGTTGCAAATGTCCATAGGCGATGGTAACCGCTTTCCATCAAGTGGGCCGTCTGCCTGTCTGCTGAGCTCCTGCAATAAATAAAAAAAATTGACCATAGGTAGTGATGGTCGACTGCGTTTTATTGTTTGCTTTAGGCGATAAAAAATCTCTAAAATAGATTTTGTTTAAGCATTGTCAAGACAGATCTGCTATACCAAATAAAGATCTAGCAAACATATATACTCTGTTAATTTGATTCAATACTGGCTGTCCCGGCAGACGTCGTCCTGCCCGGAAAAGCTTCAATAGATATGCTGACAGCAGCGCTATCTACCGGGTCCAATTGTGAACCAACTCAGAAACCTTCTCTGGCTCATTAACAACAACTTTGATAAGGATCGTCACACGATCAACTGTATAGTTTACGATTCTATAAAAGACATACAGACAAACATTCATTTTTATGTATAAGAAGAAGACTAGCTGACCCGGCGAACTTTGTACCGCCTATTTTCTGAATTCTTAAAAGACTTTGTTCCATGACACAAAAACAATGTCACCAAAATCGGTCTAGGTTATTAGGAGGATTCTAGAACCCGATCTCAGTGCCACTTACTGGTTCCAATTGTGAATCTAAATCATACCGGGACCCAATCAAACACACACACAAAATTTCATCAAAATCGGATGTATAGTTTACGATTTTATAAAAGACAAAGACAAACATTCATTTTATATATAAGAATAGATTTGTTCAAATAAATAAACGTGACTATTTGGCATTTGATTGTTCCTCCATGGCACAGGGAACGTCTTGATTATTATAAAAAACGAACACCAAAACAGTGCTATTCATTTCTTAGGTTAAGCTAAATAAATATTATGATTAGTATGGAGACCATCGGTTTGTGTCAGCCCTAATAGTACGAAAAGCGAACCCTATTGAAAGCGTTAGAATGCTTACTGAGTTCCGATTGTAGCTGGGCTCACAGGGGCATTGCGATGCGTGAGATCATTTCTCCACACAGTTATGTAAGTACATTAGGTATTCAATGGACCGTATGTCTTCACTGACTACGAACTTATTTGATTGAACTAGTTGAATATGCATTGGATTTTCTTATATCTGTTTTTTCTTATTACATACGAGTAGTTCCGTGAACAACTTGGAAATAAACACAACCAACCATTGACTTCTGACTGGAATGCGGTCTTATTTTCATAGTTTAGATTAAATAATGGAAATATTAGCTTCTAAGTTTTAAAGTAAACATTTTAAAAGAAACCTTGTATGTACCTTTATGAGTGAATTCTCGACGTTTGTTGCAAATATACAGAAAAAAATATAGGAAAATTGAGGAATAAGAAATTAAATAAGCTCTTACACGTACCACTGCGGGGTCAGGTTTTCCCACACACTCTACGACCGGCAGTTATCTTAATTTAAATTTTTATCTACCGTCCTCAGAACATGGTAATTGCAATAATATGCACTAATTCATCGGTGCATTCTCAACTTTGAATCAAACTTATTGGCATTGGACTGAGACGCGGGTAAGCCGCCACGTCTTAAGAAAAGAAGAAGAGATAAAACTATATCTTGTAAGTTAAACAATAAGGGCCTTACTTATAATAATTTCGTTGAGAAAGGATAAGCCATCTCTTAAGTAAGTAATATAATAATACCCTAGTGATTTTATATTGTTTGATTTTATAAAACTTTTAGCATTTTCTGTCAACAATAGCACTTTAGCTACGGTAGCGCTACCAATTTAAAGCCTATTGCCGTTACTTTACTACCTAGAATCCTTAAGAGGAGTTTATGGGTAAGATATTCACTAATCAGTTTCTTAAAATTTAACAAACGATTATAAGTAAGGCCACATGCCTCCACGACTTAAGAAAAAAAGAAGAGATAAAACTATATCTAGCCTATAATAAATCTATAAGTGTAATGTTTATACTTCTGAGCAAGCTAATACGCGCAATGATATTACCATGTATAAAAAATAAAAACTTCGTTTAAAAAAACCGACTTCAAAAACTAAAAAACTAAAATGTATAAAATAACTTATTTCTAAAGCTATTATGTAATATATATTATCTAAAACATCTTAAAGTCGGTGCTTAGTAATTTTCAAAATATAGTAATTTTTATGTTTTACTTTGCACCGACTTCAAGACAAGATGTTTTAGATAATATATATTAATAATAATAGCTTTAGAAATAAGTTGTTTTATACATTTTAGTTTTTCAAGTCGGTTTTTTTAAACGAAGTTTTTATTTTTTATTTGTTACTTTTTAGTGTCTAGCCATACATGGCTGGACTTACGAATGGTGCCGCGCTTCTTAAAAAATATAGGTCCCAAGAAACGAGAACAAAAAAATGTTCGTAAAATGAAAACTACTGGGCCAAAGTATGTCAAATTTTTAGGGGATCACATGGCACCTATTCCGCGTCGAAAAAAAAAGAATCACGTAAATCGAATCATAAATCTCAGAGTAATCGGTGTACATATGGAACGGAGTGAAAATTATTTTCATAAAAAATGTTCATAAAATGAAAACTACTGGGCCAAACTATGTAAAATTTTTAGGGGACCAATTGGAAGCTATTCCGCGTCGAACAAAAAAGAATCACGTAAATCGGATCATAAATCACGGAGTAATCGGCGAACATACATTAAAAAAAGGAACAAAAAAAAATATATCCCGACGAATTGAGAACCTCCTCCTTTTTTCGAAGTCGGTTAAAAGTATTCTTCTTTCATGATATTACTAACTTCACGTGTTTTTCAGTAATGTGCCTACGAGCAATTCAGAATATAAATACTTACTAATTTAATTTTAACCGTTGGACTAATGAATAGGATATTTATTTTAAAAAAATTATCAGAATGTTACAAGATTTAACTAACACTTACTTTGCCAAACTGTAACGCAGTTTGTCGGCAAGTGGTAGGTATATATTTCATGTAGGAAATTTTGTATAGATACACAAGCCAATAAGGTTATACTCGTATGTTAGGGTAAACAAAACAAACACCGTGATGATGCATAAAAATGTGTGGATTATTCCTGATTTGCTTAACGGTATTACCAGGGGTGCATAAGCCATGAGATGTCATTAGATTATTTTGTTTTGTATGCACCCCAAGCAAAAGTTTAGACATAAATAACTCTTAACAGTTCTTGTTTACATAGAAGAATTTCGTTACACAATTTCCACAGAAGTTGAAAAGAATAATTTGCAAATCTCATATCCAATCTCAGCTGAGAAGTATTTTGATTGTGTCTATTAACTTCTATGTCAGACTGAAAGGTCAAGCATTATTATTACTTAATATATAGTTATAACCTAGAATACGATAGGATTAAAAATAATTTCCAACGTAATTCTGATTTGTGTTCCTTCATTAAATTTTCAAAATGTCTGAGTAAAATTATTATAGCAACATATGCTTACATTTGTCTTACAAGACAAAATTAAACAACAGCTTGGCTACATTTACAACATTATAATACTCGAAATAATTACACACATTATGTATAAATAACTTAATCGCATGACAGCTGTGTGGTCTTTTGTAAAGCATACATAACGCCCGGAGCTAAGAGCAACTATTGCTGCTATTACTTCGTAGGGGAGTGGTTCAATTGCTGTATTAATTTTCCCGACGTTTTTAGTTATTTCTTACGTAAACAGTTCTGCACAGTATTATATTTGTTTTTTTTTAAAAGTACAATGTGTTTATTGGATGTCTGGAATTGGTTTCAGAGTTGTATGCTGAATATTAACCTTAAGTCTGATTTATATTTATATCAGTTACGTAGTTAGTTAGCTTTTGAAACTGACGAGTTAAGTAAGTTGTCGATTAAGTTATATGGTAATAAAGTTAATAATATTTATAATGATAGTAATAATAATTAAAACTGAAAACAAAACTAATTAAAAATAGTAGCTAAAAAAAACTTATTCATATTGGAGACGCAATCAGGCAATCTCCGCGGTGTTCAATATATGGCCATCCCTTATTCCCCAATTAAGAACAGGCGCCCGGAGAATATAGAACTTTGCACTTACCTCGCAGTCGGCCACCAGCCCACGACAGCGCTGGTTCAGGAAATCTGCTGCTGCTTCCTCACGTGGCGATAAAGGTGGCAAAGTCCTTCTACACGAGCCCCGGGGCGCAAGGGACGCAGATACACTGACACTAAAGTTTAAATTGCTGAGGCGAATGTCCTAGTATTTAATCCTGTCCTAGTAGTCAATATCCTCCAAGGAAACCTCACGCTTTTTCGAGGTACTCTCAAACATGCCGCGCAGCGTTAAGCGCTTTTTAAACGGCTACTTAACCAGAATATTTTTTTTCAACTTTCTGTTTATAAAACAATAATTTAGAACCATATTCATGAAAACTAGAATTTCTTGGCATAAAATTGGGTAAATTTTGTAAAAAATGGATCACGTAGTATGGGTATGTTCCATATGTTATATATATTTTTTTTCTATATATATAACTACGAAAATACTATTTCAAAATTCATCATTAATAACAATATGTTTGTCTAACAGGGCGTAAATGGTATAAAATGCAATAAAATATTATATGTCCTATAGGTCCAATTGAAACATCTAGTTGGTTGGTGAAAATTCATCAATGGCCACTCCTATTAGTATTCTTTAAAGGTTTCACCCGCTCGAGGCTTGCGAGGGATTTACCTAGTGTGTGTAGAAACACACACAGGTGTGTAATTGTATATGTGAAAGGCACGCGAATGTTTGTTCGCGAGATGGCGCGGTGATGGAGCGGTGATGTTTGCGGCTCCCGCCCGTCTGGAACTATTCAGTCGATGCTCCTGTATTTACTGATACTGTCAGCAAATACAGTACGTACAATTTATTATTTTTTAAATATTAAATGGAAAATGGGACCTTACGTGACTGTACTTTTAAATGCGTATGTCTTATATTAAAAAATGGGACCTAATGCGATTATACTTTTAAATATGTATGTTTTACGTTTAAAGAACTAACTTGAAGAAAGTAAGTAAGGCTTAAAAGTCTAGGTTGCGGGATGTTGTAATAAATTAATGAAGAAAAGCTTAAGTCTAAAAATATGGTAGTGACTTTAGTTGGATATTACAATTATTCACATATTTATTTTGCTTCAAATTTTTTAAATTTTTCTTTATGTACACATACTACCTATATACAAAAACAACATATATTTAAAAAAATGTAAAAAATCGATGTCCGCCGGCAGCAGGGCCTAGGGTCCACGCTACCGGTGGTTAAGACTCCAAAGACAGGAACCTCCTCACAATACGGGCCGTGTCCAGCAGGGCTGCCTTCTGCATCCGACCCTTCACCCAGGTACCAAGCGAGAGCCTTTCAAGGTGTCGGTCAAGGCTCTTCGCTATTAGTCCATTCACTGACACCACTATCGGTACTATGATTGTAGAGTCCAAGTTCCACATGGTAGTAACCTCGTGAGCGAGATCAATATACTTTATTTGTTTTTTTTCTCGGCTTTCACGAAGTTACCATCATGGGGAATCGCGACATCTACAGTTATAGCACGTCTCGCAGACCGATCAACTATCACAATATCAGGCTTATTGGCGACAATAGTCCTATCTGTGATAATTGATCGGTCCCAGTAGAGCAGATATTGACCACTGTCAAGAACTGGCTCGGGCTTGTATTGGTAATAAGGTAACTCCGACGAGACAAGTCCATATTTAAGAGCAAGTTGCTGGTGGATGATCCTGGCTACTAGGTTATGCCTGTGCAAGTACTCACTGTTAGCAAGACGAGAACAACTGGAAGTGACATGTCTGAGAGACTCACCAGGGCGGTGACACACCCGACATATGTCAAGCGTGCCATCTATCAGTATGTACTTCCGGTAGTTGTTCGTTTTGATGACCTCGTCCATAATTGCGCAGACAAACCCTTCGGTTTCCCCAAATAGGTCACCAAAACGTAGCCAGTTCACCGATGCTGGCAGGTCCACATCAGGCCCCGTTAAAGCCTGATAGAACCTGCCATGCAGCTCCTTGCTCTTCCATACGTCCATACGATCAGAGGCACTCATTACCAACGGCCTCTGCCAGTTCTGTTTCGCTAAAGACAGCGGGGTGAATCCTTTGTCGACTGACACTAATCGTAATGCATACCCACGGTGGCGCCGGCTTTGAGAAAATATTCTCTGAGATTGTACACCTCACGGTTGTGGAAGTCTTTGGTATTTAAAAACCCCCTACCTCCACACTTCCGTGGGATGTACAGTCTCATCACAGACGAACGTGGGTGATGCATGCGGTACGTTGTCAGTAGACAACGAACCCGTCTATCTAGGGCATCTAATTCAGTGTGAGTCCATCTTAGTATGCCAAAGGAGTATGCTAATGCTGGCATGACCCAAGCTTTGAAGGCTCGAACCTTATTTCCACCTGAGAGATACTCGTTAAGACCTTTCTCAGGCGAGAAAAGGAACGATCCTTCATCGCCTGCTTCACATCAGCATCAGGAATACCCAACGACTCTGACATACCAAGATACTTGTAGGTTTCACCTTCAGAGAAGGTCTTGAGGGATATATTTTCAGAAAGTTGCAAATTTTCTGAATTTACAACTCTCCCTCGTTGTACATGCATGACGGCACACTTATCTACACCGAATTCCATACTAATGGAGTTGCTAAAGCTTTCAGTAATCTTTAGCAACTGTAAGAGATCAGGCTTTTTCGATGCAAATAGTTTCACGTCATCCATGTACATAAGGTGTGATATAATATCACCCTCTCTCCGAAGTTGAAAGCCTAACTTTGACTCCCTAAGTAGAGTACTTAGTGGATTCAAAGCTAGACAGAACCACAGTGGACTCAAACTGTCTCCCTGGTAAATGCCCCGCTTGATCTTTATTGGGTCGTGCGAAACAGACAGATCCCCTCTGTCCCCTGGATGCCTAAGCACCGTGGTCCATTGCTCCATACACGAACTGAGGAAAGCACGCAGAGTTGCATTTACTTTATACAGCTCCAGGACTTTCTCCAGCCATGTATGGGGCACTGAATCATAGGCTTTTTTGTAGTCAATCCAGGCTACAGATAGATTTTTTCTTACAATTATTATTATTACATGTTCCTTTGTTCATTGTTCTGTCTTCACAGCCTAGAGCAGCAACCGATTATTATGAAAATTAGTATTTCTTTATAACTGAGGTACATACAGCATTTAGATTGATGACACATCTAAGTATGCTGGTTATCGTCACCTATGGGCATTTCAATTTGTAACGCCAGAGGTGCTACGCGTTAGCTTAAAAGATGGTATTAACTTGGCCACTCATGGCGGAAAGCCATTCAAGGTTGTTATTGCGACATTTTCTAGACCAGGGTTGGTAGCCATGCATACAGCCAATTGTTCTACCAATTGGCAAAGTATTTACTTTTGGTAGCGGGGTCGACATACAAAATTTCCCGGAAAATAAGATGGTTTCTGCAGGATTAGAATTCGAAGACTGCGTTAGTGATGTCAAAGGCTTTGTAGTTATTATAGGTATATCTATATAGTATATTTAATAATTAAGAATGAATGGGTTACTTATCAAATGTCTTCTCTACGCCGATGATCAAGTCATACTTGCATCATCGGAAGTAGTTACAGGAGATGGTAACAATTATGAACGAGTCTTTTGAGAGAAAGGGTATGAAAGTTAATGTGAACAAGACGAAAGTTATGGTATTTGAAAGAGATGAAAATATGTCAATTTGTAATATACACATAGGAAGCCATTACATTAGAGCAAGTCAAAGAATTTGTTTATCTAGGGTGCATGTTTACTAGGGACGGAAAGCATGAAAGTGACATCGAAAGAAGAGTAATTGCAGGTAATAAGGTGAATGGAGCGCTAAACTCTTTTATGAAAAGCCAAAAAGTGTCTGTAAAGGCACGTTTGGCTGTCCATCAAGGGGTGTTGGTGCCAACACTAATGTACGGCAGTGAAAGTTGGGTGTGGCAAAAGAAGCATGAAAGTAGAATAAATGCAGTTGAAATGAGAGCTTTGAGATGTATATGTGACGTAAGCATGAATTATATGACACGGAATAATGTAATAAGGGAACGTTGTGGATTGAAAGAAGATGTAATAACAAAAGTTGAAAAAGGGATGTTAAGGTGGTTTGGGCATGTAGAGAGGACGGATGAAAATAGAATCACAAAAAAGTGTATGACAGTATTGTGAATGGTAGAGTTGGTATCGGTAGACCACGACGTACACACCATGATCAAATAACAGAAGTGTTAAAACGAGGTCAGGTAAAAAGCATATCAAATAAAAGTGCATGTATGAAGAGGTTAATGAAAGTAGATGAAGCGAAAGTTGTTTGTCAGGATCGTCGCAAATGGAGATCTATAGTCTCTGCCTACTCCCATGGGAAAAAGGCGTGATAATATGTATGTATGTATGTATGTATGTATTTAATAGATTGATATCCTTTTGTTTAGAAGTGAAAGTCAATTGACTAGATGTGTTCTACAGTGGAAAATGCAGCTTGGTAAATTGCTACGCTGTCCTGCTAGGAGCTGGATGAGAAAACCCTGTGTAGCCCTGTGTGCAACAGAGGGTTACCATAGCTAAAGATAACGACAACGATATATACTGTAGAAATATTCTATACATAAAATTGATCACTAAATAAATGTTAAAATTTAAAAGAAACATATATTTACGTTAAGATTTTAGAATTTTTGTCTGCATGTTGACCAATTTGTCATGAATAGGCTCTGACAGAACGCAGCGGATTTCAATGAACGTTAGGGATAAATATAGCAAGTTAGTGTTTTTAAGTGTATTACTCTACGAGTATTTCGGTATATTGCAGGATTCAGGAGGTATGACTATAAAACCTAAGTGCTACACGAACACAGTGATGGACACAACTATTTACTTAATAATATTTAAAGTTAAATACTACAGGCATAAACGCACACATAAACTTCTGTTTCAATTGCATAATAATTGCAAAAACCGGATGGTATTCAAGTTCACGACTCTAATCATATTATGTGCTTTTGTAGACCAGTGTAATTTGAGAGGTTTTTTCTGGCATTGTATTTAGTTTATTGTCAGAAATTTAAATTCGAAATGCGACATGCTCTTCCGGCAACGGCGGTCAGTTATTTCAAGGCCAGTGCCTTGCAAGTCATAATAATTTTTATTCAATCGTCAGTTCACTTGTTAGAGTAAAAGTCAAAGTTCATGACTCAATTGTAATTGTAGTAAAAAATTAAATTATAAACTGTTGATACTTGATCAATTTCCGCTTATTTAATAATAAGAGCAACTCATGAACGTCCCACTGCTGGGCTCGGGCCTCCCACTATTGGGGAACGGTCAGAATACCCGCCGCGCTTCTTCAAGGCGGTTTGGCGGGTTTGACACATCGGCTATCTCGATGTGCAGGTTTCATCACGATGTTTTTCTTCACCGTTGTTAGCACGTGTTAATTGTAATAATATTCATATTAGGTCAGAAAACTGCCTAAGTAGTGCATGCGTTACGGCCAGAATTCGAACCCACGCCCTTTAAGTTTGCGACGCGTGCGCTAGCCATTACCTAATCGCGACCTATTTAATACAATCCATATTAATATATAACTAAAGTGATTGTTGTTTATTTAACTTTTCCCAATCTTAAATAAGAATCTATTTGAATTACATTTGGTCTATAAGTTTATTACTAACCAAACGTGAAAAATAAACATACTTTTTTATACAAGGCAACAATAATAATTTCCGTAAAATATGGATCTGAAATGGACATGAAAAAAGTTATGTACTAGTATAATAGGGTTTAAAAATGTAACCCTCAGTTTGTAAGTTTTAATAGTGTGCGATAAAAACTTATCTATTTATCTAACTTATTGTAATCCTCGTAATAAGTTATGTTTTGCTGTCGTTACCACCTTATATCCTGACCAAGTACCGGCCGGTACATCCCTCTATTCAAACAAAATTTAATGAGGCGTACGGCCTATACAGTATGCAGTATGTCCCCTACGGCTCCAACGGGAATCGTGTGCTACGCTACTGTACTGTAATTGCATATACATCGTTACCCTTACTAAACACTATGAATAAATAACGCTAAAAGAGCTACATGTTACTACATATTTTAAAAAACGAACTTCTTCCAACGTTCTTCCTTTTCTTGGCGTATCAATAGTAATACTATTTTACCATTGCAAAGAAGTACTTGTAGGAACAAAGGCACCGGTCAATGTAAAAATATTGTATTAAATAAAAAAATGAATACATATAGTGACATGTTCTTACGTAATAATATACGTACTAGTTTAGTACGTACACACACACACACACACACACACACACACACACACACACACACACACACACACACACACACACACACACACACACACACACACACAAACACAAACACAAACACACAAACACACACACAAACACACAAACACACACACACAAACACACACACAAACACACAAACACACACACACACAAAACACACACACACACACACACACACACACACACACACACACACACACACACACACACAAACACACACACACACACAAACACACACAATTTAATCTAAGGATTGGCTGTGTCAGGTTGTTTGGAAGAGATCGCTTTTAGCAATAAGGCCGCCTATTGTTTTACCAAGTAACTTTTGTCTTGTTGTACATTTTTGTTTTGGTGAACAATAATGTTGCCTATGTCATCTACCCTATTCATATACGTTATATATACAGATCATATACCCTATAATAATATGATAGGGATTAATTACACTTCATCCTACACAACGTTATGAATTCACAGATTTTGTATGAGTGTGCAAAATTGCATTTTCAATCAATTTTTTTGTAATAAATGGAAAGATCATACTTAAGTTTGATAAAAAACAAATATTTTGTATTTTTCGCTATCATTGAAAAGTTATATTAAATTAAGAATAACATTTTGGACTCGATATACCAGATTACCAAACTCACTCCGAGGGCGCATGTGACGTCACTATGATAATTTCTCACAATAACTCATCGCAGCTTACATGACATTTTAAAAATACAAGACTGTTATAAACCACTATTTAAATATATTAAAAACACTATCGGCAAACTATAATACAAAACGAACAAAAATGAAGTGAACTGAAATTAATTTAATTAAGACCTGGCTTAAAGGCCTAGTTGCCAAGCCATAAATATTATTAAAAAAAAACTCATCGCAGCTTTTAATGTCGTAATTTTGTGTGAGCGAATGAGAGGTCAAATAGCGCTTTAATTATTGTTCAAACAATAATAAAATTATTTCTAACTTATTTTACAATTAATATGTTAAGATGTTATGTTAAGATGTTATGTTAATATCTGTGTTCATATGTAAATAATGTTAAAATCTATGGTAAGATAGAATCTAACCAAATTCTTGTTCCACGCTACTATGGAGGGTAGAGGTACTCCATACACGCTACTAACTCAATCTGATGTTGGTGTTGTGATGACGAATATGTTATAAATGTGCCTAACCTCAGGACATCATCTCTCCAATTGAAACCTGTTTGTTTTACAGCAATAAACAATTAATTCTCTGTAACCTATTCACTCATGCTGCACTTTTCTTCATAAAGAATACACCCCTCGTGTTACGGTAATGACGTCACCACAGGTTTCATTCGCATAATAGAAAATGTTACAATAGAGAGAATACTTGCAGCTACGCGTTGAAATAAAAATGATTTTAAAATAAATTCAGAAGAAAGCTTCTGTTATGCACTTTATGCACGCACACTGCGTCAGAGGATATTTAGGCTTGAGATTGTAGTCAGTCCAAATTTATAAGTATTTTTATAGTATACTAGCTGTCCCGGCAGACGTCGTCCTGCCCGGAAAAGCTTCAATCGATATGCCGACATCAGCGCCACCTACCGGGTCCAATTGTGAACCAACTCAGAAACCTTCTCTGGCTCATGCACAACAACAACATCACACATGTGATCATGTGATGATGTTTTGCTAAACATCATCACATGATCACATGTATAGTTTACGATTCTATAAAGGACATACAGACAAACATTCATTATAAGAAGACTGTTGAACAAAGTATATACATATATTATTTGATAGAATCTTGAAAAGTGATGTTTTGTTCTGCAGTCTTACTTCCAAAAAACATAGAACTTTAATTTCAAAATACAATAGTGATCGACATTATAAAAAGAATTTTGCTTTTGTAGAACAACTGTTTAGTGAAATGTGCCTTTTCGAGTTCTCACAAGGATTCCTTTGTTTGGCAATACTCAAAGATCTACAGGCTCACTGCGGCTTCTGTTTCATGGTTCTGGCTTTTGTCTGGTGGCTTTTACCTTGAAAATTAGTCTTTAACTTAAACATTCATAAATACTTCACACAAATTATACATACAAAACTTGCACGGCCTTAAAATATACACAATTATTACAGCTTTTGGGTTAAAGTATGGAATAATACGAAAACGGAAAATGCAAATTGTTCGAAGTTTTATACATATAAGTCTTCGCGAATTCAGACGAAAGTTTACTCAACAATTGCTTACTAATGAACCATAATTGAATACCTGAATTTGAGAGTTCAAAGCTAAATTGCCGTTGTAAAGGTTAAGTTAATAAAATTACCTCTTAAGGAACCGCTTAGAACAATTGGGACTGAATTAATATGCATTGTGTTGGCTGTGCTTGAATGTCAGGCTAAGCAGGTATTTTAAAATAGGTTACATAGTGCATCTACGCTATTTTTAAAACTAAACTATCCTATTACTTTGCCTAATTTAGGCCTGTTAAGATACATATTCAACTTTTTTGACAATTTTTATTAGGTACACGATTTTAGCAGACTGGCAGAGGGCACCTGATGGAAAGTAGTTACCGTTACCTATAGACATTTTCGTACCAGAAGCAAAGTCAACTCGATGTCAGCCTTTTTTGTAAGCACTGATGTCTCTAACGAAGTTTTAGTCAGAGTCATTGACACTGCACTTTATTCACTCACTGACTTACACAATATTTTTTTATTTTATTGTTATTACATTTATCTTACGCTAATACAAGTTTTTACATATTAGTGGAATAGTTTCAGTATATATTTTTACAAATTGAAATTCTACATATAAAGGATGTGAGCCTTGAGGATGGGATAAATGGGACGGAATGAATGGATAAAGATAAAGGGATCATTCAGGAAGATTAGAATAGAGGAGATGGAATAGGGGGGAGATGAAGTGGGTTATCGTATCTTGCACTTAACGTACGAAACAAATTAAATCTATTTTATATTGTGAGATAAGTAAATATGTATTATATTTATAGAAATATAATAATAATAGCATAGGCTAAGCTGGAATCATGGGTAAGAAAGAACATCGACAATCCGGACGTTAACCTTCGTTCGTGTTTCAATGATCTATGTGGGTCAATGTTTATGCTACTTTACAACAGAGGGCGTTAAATAAAAATTATTTGATATTATTGTTGAATTTTTTTATTTAAGTTGTTTTTTCTTCGGGCTTCATCTGCGTTAATTTTATAATTATTATTGACTGTGGCCAAATGCGTTTTATTGAAAGCGTTAAAAATAATTCTGTTAATGAATAGCTACATTAGTGTGTAAGCCGCGCGCAGAAGGTTTGCCGATGACTACTTGCTATTATTGTATTTTATTGTATATACTTATGTAACGTATATACAATAAAAAATAAATTTATTGCAACAACTATTTATGTAACCTTTTTTGTCACATCGTGACATCATGAAGCTATCGGTAAACCTTCTGCGCACGGCTAGTATATACATATTACATACGTTATAATATAATATAATTAATAACAATATACTATCACAAATAATGTACTAAGCCCATCGTAAATCGAATTAATCGAATAAAAACGGGCGATATCTATAATATTATCCTAAATGAAGCAGTAGCACGAAGAAAATAGATAAATAAATATCAAAATCACCGCGATGAAAATATTTTTCATTTAATAAAGGCAAACTTTATTTCATAAAAGTCCGACATAAATTTCCGATAAATTTAAATCTCAATCCAAATCATATGCTTAAGGAAGGGATTTCATATTCTTTATTATCGCTTTAATATCTGGTTCTGTGAACGTCATAATTTTTTAACACAAGCTAGGTAATGATGGTAAACGAGATACGTTACGATACGTTCCAATATTGGGATCTTTATAGGTATTAAGTAGACGTAAGCGGTATTCTTAAGAATGTTTTACGAGTTCCTATTCAATACCGAACGGATAAACCTCATTCAGGTTTCCCCACGTCTTATAAGAGGCTTTCTTTCATACTCGTTTTGAAAATGCTTGCAGGCGCAACAATGCATCATTTCTCTTTAGGTGCTAAAATAGAAGAATTATTTCTAGAAAGCATATGCAATTTAGTTAGTAAATATGATTATTTTCAGATATTAAATTAGTTTTTTCTTGTATTAAAGACTAGCTGTACCGGCAGACGTCGTCCTGCCCGGAAAAGCTTCAATCGGTATTCCGACAGCAGCGCCACCTACCGGGTCCAATTGTGAACCAACTCAGAAACCTTCTTCGGCTCATGCACAACAAGTTTGCTAAAGATCGTCACATGATGAAATGTATAGTTTACGATTCTATAATGGACATACAGACAAACATTCATTTTTATATATAAGAGAAGATTGTTGTAAAGATTGAGAAGACAATAATTTTCAATTCGAATTATCCGGATTTCGATGTTATGAATTTAAAAAAATATTTTAGGGATAATTAATTAATTGTCGTTTTATTTAATAAAGTATATAAATGCAAGCAAGTTTGTAACTCAAATTTACATAAATTTGTCTTTCGTGAAATTTAGAATTTACGTATGTATAGTATAACAAAGATTAACCTAACCTTATTAACCCTCTTTCTTTACAAAAATTGTATACATAATAAAGCCGGAAACAAATGACATCCTTTAATATTTGCAAAGACATTGTATATTCATACAATATTGTATAAGAGAAAAAATATTGTGGTAAAATCTATCGTTAGTGTACACAGTGAGGTATGTAAATATTTAGTGATCGTTGTAGGCAAACTGAGACGAATGTTGGGCTATAATTTATGTCAGCCACCAGGACTGTTGTCGGACAAATAATGGTTCGGCCAGCGGCCAAATTTATATACAAACTTTAGAGGACCGGCCGCACGAATGCTTACTGCTATAGGGAATCCATTTTTACAACGGACAGTCTTCAAATCTAGTTACTTAGAATTTATTTTTATCGGTGCCATCAAACGGAAATTCCTTTCCATCAATATCTCTTAGAAAATCCTTATTATATTAATTCTATCAACAAAATTGTAGTTGAGCCTGTTTCTATTCATAAGCTTTTGAAATCAATCGACATTAATAAAGGTGCTAGTCCGGATAATATTGCTCCATTGTTGATGGTCAAGTGTGCGAAAGCATTGACAATGCCTTTGACTTATTTATTTCAGAAATCTTTAACAGAGGGTACAGTGCCAATAATTTGGAAATCAGCATTTATTACCCCAGTACATAAAAATGGAAATAAAAGTGAAATTAAAAATTATAGACCTATTTCAAAGTTATGCATTTTTGCTAAAGTTTTGGAAAGAATCGTGTATACTAACGTTTACTCTGCACTTCATACTGGTTTTTTACCTGAACAACATGGGTTTTTGCAAAACCGTTCAACAACGTCAAATCTTATTACTTTTGTAGATTATCTTACGTCAAATATGGACTCAGGTGGCCAGGTAGATGCAGTTTTTACTGACTACAGTTAAGCTTTTGACCGCATTGACCACCATTTACTTTTACAGAAATTACTAAAAGCTGGAATTCATGGAAACTTGTTCAGATGGTTCTCCTCTTATATTGATAAAAGGTCGCAGGCCGTTGTTGTCAACGGATATTCCTCAAGATGGGTATATATTCCTTCCGGAGTACCCCAAGGATCCCTGCTAGGATCACTTCTGTTCACGATTTTTATCAACTATATAAATAACTGTTTTAAATTTTCAAATTTTCTCTTATATGCTGACGACATGAAAATATTTAGATCTATCAACACCATTAATTATTGCTATCTGTTAAAGCATGACCTTCATCAATTTGAACAATATTGCGCATTAAACAAATTAGATCTCAACATATCAAAATGTTATAAAATTACCTTTACACGTAAACCAAATTTCAAACAGTATTCCTATACTATTAATAATACAATTCTTACAGAAGTTGATGAGATACGTGGTCTTGGAGTACTACATGATTCTAAATTACTGTATGATAAACACATCGATCACATAACAAAAAAAGCCAATAAGACGTTTTGGCATGAGAGTCATTCACAATTTAGTAATGTCAAGGTCTTAAAGATTTTGTATTGTTCTTTGGTGCGTAGTCTTCAAGAGTACGCTTCACAGATATAGAATCCAATGTATGATGTGTATGTTAATAGAATCGAATCCATACAACGTAGGTTTTTAAGATTTTTAGAGTTTAAATGGAAGGTTAGCGATAATCAGTACGAAGCTAGATGTCTCAGACATCATATTTTACCATTGTACAAAAGGAGACAAATAGCAGATATAGTGATGCTAAGTAAAATTGCACAGTCTAAAATAGACTCGCCTTATTTATTATCTAAAATATGTTGAAAAGTGCCAACAAGACTATTCCGGAACCCAATACAATTGTTTGTTCTACGAATATCTAGTAACTATAGGGCAACTTCTTATTTTAATCATGTGTCAATCAACTATAATCTTTTAGCTGTTACACATGATATAGATTTATTTATTAGTAATCCACAAAATCTTAAGACGGTCCTGGTAAAGCATTGGTCTGAATATTAACAAGTCAATAGGTTAGTTTTAAAATAATTTATTTCCTTTTTC
Source organism: Dendrolimus pini (assembly GCA_949752895.1). Taxonomy (NCBI): domain Eukaryota; kingdom Metazoa; phylum Arthropoda; class Insecta; order Lepidoptera; family Lasiocampidae; genus Dendrolimus; species Dendrolimus pini. The sequence continues at coordinate 8,271,523 of OX457130.1, read as the reverse complement.
TTTTTTAATTTCCTATTTTAAATTTAATTCATAAAATGTAAAATATTTACTAGCAAGCATTATAGCTATCTATATGTGGAAACAATTAAATGGTTATAGATATTTAGTAGTATGTACTTAGTTATAAACTGTTTTGTTTTCCGAATAAAATAAAATAAAATAAAAAATACATTAATTAATAAATTACAACCCAGAATCTAAAGTTTGGGGTGTAACCGAAATGTAAACCCAGTGTAGGTTACGGTTCTACGTAAGCGTGCTGCATCTCAGACCGGGATATCGAGATTGAGACAATGGTCAAACGCGAACCTATATACTACCTATTTGTAGCAGGCAAGCAGTCCATTTGATGGCAATTAATCACCGGCACCTATTGACGTTTCGAATAAATGCTATGATACCCTACGTATATAACAAATTTTATGATAATCTGTTTACTTCTCAGTGAAAAAAGAAGTATTACGATTATTCTCGTCTTAGTATCGATGTATTAATTTAGAAAATTTATAAAAATATCAATATCCACACATTATGTGAACATAATAAAATTTCTTTTAATTTTAATTCTTGTGCACTTTAAAATAAATCAGCATGAGAATACGACCTAAGTTTTGCACAAAACTAGCTGACACGTGCCCTCTTCGCTGGCTATCAGAATTAAAAAAAATAATACTTATTATTAATCACAATCAAATATACCCTATGTCACTCAGGAATAATGAAGTTTTCCACTGGTGAAAGAATTTTCAAAATCGGTTTAGTAGATCCAGTGATTACCCCCTACAACGTTACAAACTCACAAAATACCATTTTCTAATATCAGTATAAATATATAAATATTTTATTATATGGTTGGATATTCGGTGTTATATTGATTTCAATCTAATAACTGGACGCCCTACAACTTTCCAACATCGACAAAGAACATGGTAAGCAAAACTGATAGCAATGAACGTATAAATAATGTGCGATGCTTTTGGAACTTTGGCTATTCACAAAATGGGATTAGTTTGCGTTTTCTTCTGGAGATTAGATGCGTTCTAGTGTAGGTGGTTGATACGTATGGCTATTATTGAGGGTAGCTTAGATATTTGAAATTGTGTAACCTATGTATTCTAATTTTTTTAACAAAAATTATTGTTGAAACCAGATGGATTGTAATTCATTCTGGTTCCGGTTAGCTTAACTAAGTTCAATTATATAAAACCTAACTATACAAAAAACACATTTTTAAGTGGAAAAAAATTTAGCGTCACATTTTTCGGTTACGCGTCAAATTTTTCGGTTACGCGTCACATTTTTTCCGTTACGCGCCATCTTTTTCTTGCCCCTACCACGGTCGATTCGACCGTCGTAGGGGCTTTATTTATTTAACCAATTTCTGTAAAGTTGTTTATAGTAGATCAGTTTTCGAAAAATAAGGTCATAAAGAACTTTCACTTCTTACGTGTATACACTAGTACACGCACACATTTTTTTTATACCGCACTTGTCAGCAATATAATGTAACTTATGTAGATCTTTTCATAGGTAATTTATATCAATTTAAAACACAACATTTAGAATTAAAAATGTTTTAGAATAATCCAATGACTTAAACATTTTTTTACTTTCTTTTTTTATCTCCATTGAGTTAGTATTTTTTTAAATATTGACCTCATTTATATAGACTTTTATGTAATCTTCGTATAATTGTATTTTTTTTGTAATTAATTGTTTGAGCCAATTTTTATTTTTATTATATAAATTGGTTTTTAGGCGAAACTTGATTGTTATATGTACTAATTGTGTTTTATATTAATATAATTATTGTATGTTTCCCAAAAAAATAAATAAATCGGGTTGTTGAATTGTGGGACTTTGATAACACTAAATCGAACTTGGACGGATTATTTCTGTCATTAAATTAAGATGAATCAATCAAAGTGCTCCTTATAAACATAAACTTCAATCATTTAATGCCATTGGATACAATCGTGTCCTTCAGTACTGTGTCTTTCAATCACATTAATTCAATTTGGGAGACCCGTTTAATATCAGCATTAGTAAATTTTACGTTTTTTCATGTATATTTTACACTACAGTACTTACAACTTTAGCTATAAGATATAAGGAAGGTCATTCGAGTAATGAATAGATCTTGCATTCAGTTAACGTCTCTTTACTGATAATTTTGCAACTTTGTGCTGATATTAAGCATTTTAAATCTATAGTTAGCAGTAATCAAAGATAAATTATTGCCGTTAACATCAAATTGCATTTCGACACGGTTTAACTAAGCAAGAAATAATTAAAGCAACAGCTATCATTATTTTCTATAAGTTGGTATCAAGAGGAAAATTTCACGAACTTATCTCAATATTATAAAGGTTAAAATTACTATCAGATTATAACAGATTTTAGTAAGAATTTGTTTTAAAGGTTTTTTTTATAGAAATATTTGTTTAACCTGATTAAGAAACTAATGCCATACTTGTTTGGAAGGTAAATACCAAATTTAAGAAAAAAGATATCGTGAATATTTACGATGGGTAATTATTTGTATTGCGTTTATTTACTAAAGCGCTTTCTTTATCTTCTTGTCATCAATACCTCTCCTTCTATTTACTACTATCATGTTATTCATCATTATCATAGTAATGACATGATAATGATGCGTCAAAATTTAAGTCGCATAGTTTAATATTAGTTTGTTGTTGTTTAAAGACTTTAATATGATCATTCTTTTTTTTGTAGCAGTTTATAAGATGGTGCATGTTTGGAATTTTTGCCACGAATTTCAGCACAATCGTAATACGTATATACTAGAATAACTAAAATAATGATGTTATTTTCATAAATATGCTGAAAACACTTTTACCTACATTGCATAGCGGCATAAAATCCAAAGTATGCATACGTAATACGAAATGCAGTATTTCCATGCAAAGTAAGCAAGAAAATATTACTTAGTGGCAAAGCGACAATTTTCCGGTTGAGAAGGAACCAGGGCCCTCGTTTTGGCTGCATCCCAAACACGTATTGCATTTTATTCAAAATGTTGACGTGAAGGATAAAGTTTTATTATTTTACAACCTCGACGTGATGCGAATGCACCTCAGGTACATCGGGTATATGCCATTCAAATACCGCCACTGATACCTTTCGTCCATAAAATGAAAGCGATTCTTTGAATATTTAAATCAAGTTTCTGACAAAGCAATCTATAAGAATTCTATTTTTAAGAATCCTATACTTAAATTCTATGGTATCTGATATTTATTCATTTGCCTTAAGTCGATATTAGACGGTTCATTTTGTGTTACAATTTGGATCAAGCAATCAAGGTGATCCATAATGTAAGCTTTTTTAAAAAGGTTTTTGAAGACAAGCTTTTGAGATCCTGGATATCATGTAGCAGCAGAGTGCTAGCCAAGACAAGTAAAACAAGCCCAAACTCAACGGGTTTATCTTGTTAAGTACAGGAGTTCCTATGGCCACCTTCTAACTCCATCATCAGATCAGCTCCATGGTATTGCATTGTCACGCGATATACATATGCTTGCGAAATTTTAGCTTAATCGGAAACCGGGACGTTGGTCAAATTTAACTTGCAAGATTCCACCCGAACTTACATACATACATAGATACATCCATTGCAAGTTAAATAAAGGCTTGTAAAAAAAGAAACATGGATCATTTAATATCATTGAGTATCGTCGATTGATTTGAAATTGATTCAACTTGTTTGATACATCTGATATCAGTATCACCACTAGTAAATTTTCAAATTTGACAAAGTGTAATGTCGATTTTGTATCAATGGTTAAGGTAAAGAATAGGTAGTAAGATATAGGACCTCTGCATACATGTGTTTTTGTTTATATTGCATATGGTTACGACATAGGTGCCGACAAATTACAAATTCACACCTGCATTTTATTACCTTTGCGGTATGGTACATAGTACATACATCTGGAATATTAAACTCGTCTCTAGACAGATATTTCAAATGTGGCTTAAAATAAAGTCTTTTACCTCTGGATATATTAAATCTGTAATATTATTAAAATATTGTCGTTCGCTAATTACAGTTCACTGCTGGACGTAGGCCTCCCCAAGTTGGCGCCACTCATCACGGTCATTCGCCTTCCTCATCCAGCGCCTAGTGGCAATCTTGCGCAGGTCGTCAGTACGGGCCGGGCTGGAGGGCGTCCGATACTACGTTTACCAATGATAATAATATCATTGACGTTTACCGAAACGTGGTCTTGACTCCAGGACTCGTTTGCTCCATCGGCCATCGGCCCAGCGACACATATCACCGACCGTCGTCTCTCGTATGTCGGTTATCTTTCGACGGGTGCAAAGTAAAAAGAGATATCTGCAAAATAGCTACTTTACAGGAGAGCGAAAAGATGGTCGAATTAACTTCGTGTATTTGAAAGAACATACGTAGCTGTCTTTTATTACGTTCGAAAATTTATTGAAATAATGTGATATATGCAAAACAAATAATGTCACATTGTAAAGAATTGTTTTATTAAAACGATTGTACAATAAACTTAAAATCATCATTTTGTAGATAACTTTATTTACTTTGCACCCGTCGCTTTGTTCTCTTACGGATCTCCTCATATCTAATTCTATTCATAAGATAAACACCCAACATAACTCGCTCCATAGTCCGTTGAGCGACTTGAAATTTGTAGACTGCTGTCAGTGTCCGCGTCTCGGCCTCGTAGATCAGGACGGGGAGGACGCACTTTCGTCTTCAGGCATTGCGGGATGGGTGACGAAAAGACTTGACGAAGCTTGCTGAATGCTGCCCAGCCCAATTGAATCCTCCTATTGGCCTCCTCCTTAAAGTTGTGCCTGCCTACCTGTATTTTCTGTCCAAGATAGACATATTCCTGCACTACTTGAAGTTAAGATATAAATAAAGTCTTTTGTTTTTTAGACTTTTTAAGTTTGTCTGTTTGTTCGGGATTCACATAAAAAACATTGAGCCGATTTCGATGCCGTTTTACTGATCGAGAGTAAATTTCCGGTAATAAAATCTGCGGTACTTTATATCCCGGCAATCCCGAAGAATTTACAGTAGATTGATTTAAAAGCGGTTTTCTTAGATTGCTAAATGATTTTATGACTTGCTTTCTGTACCTGTGTTACGGCACGAATAACAAAGGAAGGTACACACCGGTTCAGCCGGGCATGAACCAGTGCGATCGCGCCGGTGTGTACGCGCAATAACATAGATTGTCTATGAGAAACACTCGTAGTCTACGGCTAACGGCAATATTCAAAAATCTACTACGAATAAAACGAACCTTTGTACGCGCAAACAAGTTTTTATTCTAAAAATTGTAAAATATTAAAATAAAATCAAAATTTCGAGAAAAGTTACTTAATTGAAGACTTACTACGCTTCAACCTGTTATAAAATTTTAAATGAACGGTCGTAGTTGCGTTTTTTGAGAATTTTCAGGATTTATGTATTCTCATTGTAAATAACCCATTGTCCTGTTGGAAATAACCTTTATTTTTAAATATTGGTTAAACAACTGAGATCTTTACTACCCGAGCAACGTGGAAGAATTCGCGGACACATCTTAGTGAGTAGTATATACATTTTATATCAAACACGCGTTATTAGTAGAATGTTTTCAGAATCAATTTATTACACGCAATATTTACATTCTAAAACATTGCAATATTTAATTAACAATAGAAAATTCTTCGTTGTTGCAAGTAATACGCGTAACTGATTTCAGCTCGTTTACAAGGATGATCCCAGCAACGATATAGTTTATCTGTATTACGCTCCACATATCGCTATGGTTTTAATGTGAAATTAGCCAACTTGCTGGAAACTTCCCCGGCACGAGTTAAAAGGCTAAGCCTTTGTTATTTCGTAAGTGGAACCTGCCAGGAATTTCGATCGTATTCGTATTCATCGTTGCAATGACTCACTAAGCACGAGGGCGCGCCCGCCGACATAGTTAAACGCTAGATAAGAACAACGTACATCCTAATACGAAGGTTAATGTAATAGACACCCACATTAACTATTATAAAAGTTATGAAAAAATGAACTATGACCTCACTTGAGGCCAAGAGGTCGGATTACGCACAGGGCATCAAAACTTTTTATATTTACAAGCTATGCAACAATAGATAAATCTTATATATCTTGTTTTTGCTTAGGAGATAAGTTTCTGAATAACGTTTTAGTTAAATTTAAAATATTTTCTATTTTATTATCTGACTATTTTTGATGTTCCTTAAGTTGATTAAGATATATAAATATAATTAAATAGTATATAATTGATTGCACAAATCTCATGTTTGTAATATTCTAAGTAAAAACATAGTATACAAATTTCGGTGTTCGATTACTATGATAAATGTTCGAGATAACAACAAAGATAATAAAAATAAACATGAATTTTTATTCAATATTACCATGTTAGGTACAACAACGACCTTATTAAGTATGACGAATGTTTTTATCACTCCATGAATTTCATTTGTAATTTAAGTGATGTTTCATTGCCTATGAAAATAATTTCGAAACAAAAAACATATATAGGTATTCTCAAATACGAATATTCACAATGACCGAGGATTCAAAAACCATCTTATGATTTTAAAATTCACACAATTATTTAAAGCCGCAAGTAGAAATAATAACGAATTAAATTTTCCCACAATTTAATAAAGAAAATAAATGACATTTACTAATGTTTCTGCTCCATCTGGGATAATGTTAGTGTTTTAGTGGCTGTGGCCAAATGATTATTGTTTTGTAACGATAAAAATAAGGCCGTTAATTATTAGCTACATTAGTGTATATACATATGATATATGTCAATGTTTAACGTCTTTAACTAATATATAAGTATTTATAAAATACATATATCGTACACATAAAAACCCGCCAACAAACACTATCTCACCACACTATTATACCACCACTGTAACAGATAAATACACTCCACATTAGAATAAGTATTTAACGTTTAAAACCTAGAAATAAACAATATTATAACTAGTTTTTAAGGTACACACCGATACAAACAATTAATTTAACTGGCGTGTAAACTAAAGTAAAGTATTAAGTTAAACTTCTTGTTTAAAAAAAGCTCTTTAACAATGAATAACTATGTCGTATAACAAATAACTCATTAAACCCATCGCATCTGCCTGAAATGTTTACTAACACTCCCTATCCCAGATGGTCTAGGGACATTAAACGATATGACATTAACTAGACTTGACATAATTTAAATAAAAATTTTCAAGGAGCGGACTACTCTGCAATAGATGGCGTAACTAGTAACATATTCCAATGATGTTCGAAACTTTTATGCCCTTGGCACGTAAAACAAGCGCAATTTAGGACAGGGCTGGTTGGATACAAAATCATACATCGCCTAAAATTATGGCCACCCGCTCTGCTATCTAGGAAAAATTGGTTATGTGATGGGGAAATCGAGTTTTTTGTAGGCTGTGAGCATGAAATTTATTCAAATTATATTTGACGCCAGATTATTCGTAAGGTAATTGTATGTAGCTCGGTAAAGGTGAAATTGGAATGTATGAATATAAAGTATATGGGATGCCTGGGTAATTCAATTTAATTTAAAAATAACATGTTTAATATAACATAATCTGCATCATCAAGTTCATGTATATTCTTATGATTTAAGAATCTTTTATGATTCAAAAGACACCCGTTAGTTACATTGAATTGTGCTAGAACCAAACGTGCCATTTGAATCCTGAACATTATTATTAAAGCAATTACCATTATATTGTATAATGGGTATTAATTATAAACACAATGTGTCATCAGCGAGAACGAGTAATTATTTTGACAATTTAAAAGCAAATCTAAGTCGAAGATAAAGTAATTGGCTATGCAGACTCCAATGTCTGGGGTAAAATTACTGAGCACCACTGAATGGCCCATGGAAATAATAACAAGGAAGTTATAATATATTTGTATATGACATTAGACAAAAAGTGAAAAGAAACTGACTTGGGTTTCCGGTTTTTCATCAATTCCATCTACGCAATATGTGGCACAATACTGCATTTTCTAGTATTACAATTTACGTAATATACTTAATTTAATTTCGGAATAAGTTTGCCTCCCAAAAACGATTTAAATTCTAAAATGTAATATTATATTCTGTCAAAAACGTATCGGGATGGTTGATTTGTTTATGGTTCCATATTCAATATTTTTTGTTCTTAGATTGGCACAACTTGTTTTTCTTTTGGCGCGGAGTTTGAGTTGCATCGGTCATTTAGTAATGGCTAATGGGATTAAGTGTTCGAAGATACTGACAATGTCTCAGAAAACTTACGGTGATTCGACTTTATCTTAAACACGTGCTTATCAGTGGTACAAAGCGTTCAAAAGCTTTCGAGGTATGCTGTAAGATTTGCCTCGCTCTGTTAGACAATCAACATCTTCAACTGAAGTTAACATCGCAAAAGTGAACGAAATGGTTACTGAAAATCCTAGTTCAAAATTTGAGAGAAATAGCCGCCGAACTTTCTGTGTCCCACGAGTCGATTCGTATCATTTTAAATAATCACTCGGGTATGAAAAATGTTAACACTCGGCTGTTCCCAAAAGGCCTAAATTTTCTCCAAAAACTCAATCGCATAAGAGACGCTGAGGACAGCTAGAACGAGTCAATTCCGACCCAACATCCATGAAACGCATTGTTCCTGGTGACAAGACGTGGTTTTACTAGTTTGACATGCAAACTAGTCAACAAGCTCGGAGTGCCGCCTTCCAAGTGAACCGAAACCAAAAAAACCACGCCAAAGTCGATCAAAACTCAAAGTTATGTTGATTGTTTTCTTTGAGTATCGCGGTGTTGTGCACTCGGTATTCGTGTACAGACGACTTAATCAAGCCAAATACTAGAATTATGAATTTGAAAACAGAAGCACTATTCCGTAAATTCTCCGGGTCATTGTTAGAAGGCTATCAATGCCCATCCGCGGGGACCAGACAAAAGACACGGGAATATTGTTTGTCAGAAAATTTATTACGGCGACGGTGAACGGGATGTGCGCTGTGTGTAACCTATTCAATATATCAGGCTAGGTAACGTACGTGTAAACATATTTACGTGGAGAATAGTGTCGGCTTGTAAAGCGAGCCATACTTTAACTTATATTATCCTTAAAGTATATCCATATATATCGAGCCTTATTGCCATTTTGTCGCAAGAGACAATTGGAACTAAGTATATTTTTTGTTAAAAAGTGTATTTTAAAATATTATTTTGTTTTAAGACTCATTTTTAGTTAGATTAGACCTTATTGAATCAAATCTGAAAACCTTAAATTAAAATAATTGTTTAAAGTAGCTTTTACAACAAAAATATACTTATATCCAAATATCGCTTACGATAAACTGGCGGGAGAGGCTCGAAGTATTTCAAATATCCTCAAATCCTTGTTTCTATTTTTATTATGTAAAAGTGACTTCATGTCGGATGTTCGTTCCTTTGTGAACTTGAGAATTCACAGATTACGATGAAAGTCTAATAAGGATTTCCAATCTTGAAACAGCGAAATTATCTGTGAAATACAAGTTCGATTTTTACAAGAGCGAAGAGATTATACGGAACACCTTACAAAAATATTGATTTTTTTCTAATACATATCATAGATATAGTGAACTACTTTCTTCTCCATGAAGTGCGATTTTGATATATTTGCACGAAATTTGTTATCCTCGCTCCATAGACACTCAAAATTAACATGACACTGGTTTCTGCGAATTACAAATGTGTAAATAATTCAGGGAAAGTACTAAAAGATGATTAAAGCAAAATACTAGTCAGGTTTCAATTTACAACTAAAAGCAATAGTAATAAGACCATTGAAATAGTTGTCGTAGTTTATTAAAACAGTCGTGCGACCGAGCGACTAATGTACGAGTGGGTAGCCTGTTTTGAATAAACCGTCGTGTGCAGAGCGTTCACCCCAGGACGCTGTCCTGTTTGCACCTCCCTTTATAAGTCAATTCCACGCGAAATGCTATTGTAGGACTTGTTTCCAGTTCTGCTTTGTGTTTTCGTGTGGTTTATTTTGATCACATCGTGCTATTTTAGTGTTTGTTCTCTGTTTTAGGATCCTTTGTTCGTGAGTTGGTGATCTCTGTTAAAAAGTATTTTTATTACTATCTATAGTATAGGTAGCGTTCAGATTTCTTTCTTGCATTTTATGACTTGCTGCAGTCTAAAGGTTGCTAAAATCATTTGTAATTTACAGATTTCAAAATCTTAGTTCAGGGCTCTGGTAGTTAACAGACTGCATAAAGTTATTATGATTTTATGCATTTTTATGTGTTGTGTGTCTATGAATAAATTGTGTTTGTCAGATGTCATATGTTTTGTGCTAGAAGACCTTATTTTGGTTTCAATAATTAGGTATTATAATGTACAAATTAGCTAAAATTAAAAACATTTAACCAAATTTACTTATAACATTTTTGAAATTTTAAGTGCACGGTACATTAATTATCTACCTTCAAGATCCTGATAAAAACTCATTATAATCTTAACATTAACAAAATTTTCCTCTGTTGCTATAACAGTCTCAAATTTCAATTTCGTCAATCTTCAAAGCGTTACTTTATCACTTAGGCAACTTCAAGAGAATCTTAATAAGTATAACAATCGGCCAAGTGAGTGTCGAACCCAGCACATTGGAGAGGGTTCAGTAGAGACTACAAATATCTATTGCTTTTCTTACTTGGTTATGAATCAATCGAAAATACCCCATATGTCGAAAATTATTAAAAGGATCTTATTTAAATCCAATTTCGTTGAAAGTATTTTTATGTTCTAGGAGGTACTCATAAAACTTAATTAACTCCTTTATTATTTTATAATTTTCCACTTCCTAATATAAAAGTTAGAAGGGTACTCGATTTTAATGAAGAAAATCGTTAAGAAACACCGTTATGATATTTTATTTTTGCGTTCAGTTATAAATAATATGGCGGATTATGTAGTGGCAGATACATATAGAATATATGTCCTACTGCAGGAGTTTAGGCTTATCATTTATGGGAGGAACAGAGAGTATACCAGCTACGATTGTCTAAGGCGGATTGGCGGGTTTGACATCAGTTATCCCGATATATCTGTATCTGTCAAGAATTTAAGAATAATTCCAGTGTTTCATATTGTTAGTCAAATTTTAGTGATCGAGTAAAGTGCCTATGGTCTCAAATATAACATGCCGGTTTCAAGTTTCCCTTTACCGATAGCATAGCTAGCAGGTAATTGTTCATTTACCTTATTATAGACCAAAATTTAACAGCTCCATACAAATAATGTCAAATTTCTACCAATAGTGAGGTGAGTGGATGAGTAGTAAGAAGGTATAAGAACCGACCATAAGCTCCCACGGCTTTTTATATATTACATATTCCTAAAAAATACATTTACCATACCCAGTATTTAACAGAAAAAATAATGTGACATACAAATTCAAACAGATATGAAGATTCACATTCGCGACAAAGACCATAAGGGTTTCGTTATCTTGAAACGATTACAAAACCCTAAAAATCTTTCGCAGCGTTACGTAAGTGAAAACAATCCCGAAATATTGCAAATGGTAATTAACAAAGGTCCGAAATCTTCGCCGCTGTCTCGAAGCGGGCGGAGTTGGCATTCTTTGGTACATTAACATTCTTTTACTGAATTATTCATGTGCATTTAATTGAATAACATTTAAATTCATTACTCCCGTGCTCTTATCTGCCAGGGTGCGATCATTTCTCTTCTTGTTTTAAATATAAGATAGATTTCAATTCACTTAATAGAATTATGTTTGAGGCTTTAGGGTCCCATAGTTTCTGTACACGATTAAGGAGCATCCCCAAGGGGATCCATTGACAAGACAATAGACTCCACGTAAAACACCGCAAGGTTGTATGAGACACTTAGTTGATGGGAATAGCGAAAACGCTATTAACACCTTATTCCACACCATTGTCTTTTTATAGAGTGGAGGGAGTCCGTAAAGGGATTATACTTCGAGAAAAAGAAAAGGTTCGGTAGTTATAATGATACGTAGTCAAAAAAGCTAAAAAGTTTATCACTATTTGTTTATCTAATAATATTTTTGGTATAAGTTTTATCGTTCTGGAAAAACTTGTTCCTGTTAGTTTGATATAGGAAATTAGTTTTTTGATTATTTGAGCGGAACTAATGTTACTTTCATCTTTCGTTTTGGAAATAAGCTTTTTTGGATTCCATAGACCAGTAATAAAAAGCTAATGATGTATCCTTGGAACATCTGGTTGGAACGAAGTTTCGGAGATCATGAGAGGCCATTGGAGATCATTGGAGACCATCGAATAAATTGTATAGTTATAAGGGCAATTACAAAACCTATTTCCATAACAGCGTATATTATTACACTAATGAATATTATTTTAGATCTTATTTCATTGCAGTAAAGTTCGCAATCGTATAACAATATACAGTGGTCAGCATTATTTCTAACACATTTTTTCGTCTAGCCCCCTCCATCCGCCGAGAAAAAGTATGATAAGGAATTTCGTTTCAAAAACTGTTGAACATCGTCGTCACTGTGGAACCGTTTACTGTTCATGGTATCTAATTGACAAAAACTAATTGTTTTTTACTAATTTCTTTTTTTTTGCATGAGGTCAGTAGATAGGCAGACGGTACACCTGCTGGAAAGCGGCTACCATCGCCTATGGACACTTGCAATACCAAAAGCGTTACAAATGCGCTGTTGCTCTCTTAAGGGGAGACTGGAGAACCTGGCCATTGATACCGGAACATAACTCAAGGTTGTTATGGCATACTCTAGACCAGGGGTGGTAGCCATCCAGACGAGAAAATACCACGTCTGTGGGTTGTGTTTTTCTTTTTTTCACCATTATTAACTATTATTAGTGTGAATAACGAAACGAAACTAAATTGACTTTCTTATTTGATTGACTTTTTACTTATGCAAAGGACAGTTGCTTATTATTATAATTATAATGTTATTATAATCGAAACAAGAAGGTCACTTTGTTGCCTAAACATACACATTTGTGCGCTCCAATGACGCAATACACTCTGTACATTGACATTAACCATATTCCTCACCTATGTTACCCTGTTTTGTGCAAATAAAGAATTTGATTGGGATGAGTAAGTCAATTTTTATTTTCGATAAATTATATTAAGTGCTGTTCGAAAAGCGATTTTTACATGACAAATAATGTAATTATTATCAAAGGACACATTCTATGAATTTATCTGCTCCTACAGAAATGTTGAGATTCATAACATTCTTCACAGGGGTTCGTGATTAATGGATGAATAATACTCGCCTCTCCATAATGGAATCTTGAGAATACTTCACAATTCACATTATTATGACACCTCGAGTGCTTTACGATTGTTCGCAACGTTCCAGCACATTTTTAATTGTATTTCTTTGGACTGGAGATATCATCTGTTTTTATACATGTTTTATTCAAATGCTGTGTAAATTGTTTTCGATCATTGATAAGCAGATTTTTGGTTCTGGGGGGTTGGTTGGGGGTTGTGTGGAAGAGATCGCCTTTTATACATAATAAGATTAGATATAGTTTTAATCTGTAAAGTTCGTTTTTATGTTGGTGTATTGTAAAGTGTTATCTAGCTATATATCTAGAAGATTTCTTATTATGAGAATATTTGGAAGTTGGTTCTTTTACCACTCAGATTTCAAAATCATATAATTGAAAGATAGATAGATAGACACATAGAAAATTATTGTACACCATTACAGAAAAACTTACGAATTACTATGCAAAGGAATTACTATTACGAATTACATTGTGTACAAAGGGCGGTCTTATCGCTAAAAAGCGATCTCTTCCAGACAACCCGTGGCAAGAATATTCTGATTAGGAGTGGCGATGGTGGTATACATAACTATTGTACAATAACTTAAATTTTCAAACAATACTATATATACAAATACAATATATACAAAAAGATACTCGGCTGTAAAAAATAAAATGGGTCCCTAAAAGTGGCAATTGGAACCCACGTCATAGGAATAGAACACGGGGACCTTTTAGTTGTATTAGACGGATCGTCCGAATTTAAACAATTTCGTTGACATTCACAGAACTGAAAGGACCGTCACGGTATTCCATGATATTGAATGATTCAAGTTTACGCTTACATATATCATTTTGGTTGATTCATCCCAATTGAAATAATGAAATGAACGATCTTATAAAGGCTTGTTCTTAAACTGTTCCAGCTTTATTGATTAACTTTACTCATGACATAATAGCTTCATATTAAAATTCTAGGTTTTGAACCGCTTGCAAAATCATACGCTCATTTTGTATCACGATTTCAACATTATGAGAATAAGTTCACCGAAGCGTAAATTCCGTTTCCGTATCCCATCACCTTCTCGGTCAAGGTTTATAATAAATACGGAATTATTGCCAAGAAACTGAAATAGTGATTATTATTATAGCGAGATGTAGTTCAAGATTGACATAAGCGGAGCGTTCTCTTTTAGGTCATAAAAGCAGTTACAATATTTATATGTATTTGTTGTCTGAGATTAAAATACTATATATACCTAAATAGAACAATATTAATAAACGCCAAAGTCTCAATCCGTTTCAGAACAATATTAATAAACGCCATAGTCTCAATATTTCCAGACCCCTAGTACCACTAGCAGTTAACCCCAACAGTCCGGTACTTTTTGTTCATATTTCCCACAATAGTCCTATACTAGCCGGGGCTTGGCCTTGGGTGCTTTATTATATGTTGACGACAGGGACAATCGCCGGTAAGTGTCACGCCACATTTACATTAAATTTGTGAAGGGGCCTCTACGTATTGGCCTTTTCATGGCCCCACGCAAGTCTTCCAAAAGTCCAGGTCATTTTTATGGCTTATATGGCTTATATTATAAATCGGCAGACAAACACTTGTATTATATATCCCCAAATTAAGTAAGTTACGCTTGTGTTATGGGTCGATTACAGACCATAGTAAATTCCAGAGAAAATTTGTTTCCAAATTTACCAGACCAGGAATTAAACCGGGAGCCTCTGCGTTGCAGTGAGATAAGCCGTCTAAAGCTTAGCCCGCTCAACCACAGAGGCCGTCAGGTAAACTTTCTTTAATAACAAGACAAATATTTATAGATAGTAAAACTTATTTACTAAGCTCTATAAACTTGCAGTTATTCACGGAACTGTAGAAAAAGATTGTTACATCTGCGATAATTTATTGAAATAAATAGTAAACCAGGATTCAAAACGGGACTTAAAAAGAATCGAATGTACATAGAACTTGATCTTGCTAGCATAACCATAGTCATTGCTTACGAAATACCAAAAAGAGTCCAATTGATGACATCACAATTTTGTACGAGTTTAATTATCGTTTAAACAGTAATCCCTAAGGCAACATCCATAATTGGATAATTTTAATAGCAATACTATTTATTGGTAAAAACGTGTGAGGTGTCTTTGGGGCACCTTGTTGGAATGAAGACCCTTTCGCTATATTTATACATGTATATTAAAATGTAGCAAAAAAATGACGTTCTACATAAACTAATACATTCATTCAAATCATAGTAAAGTAAAAATTATTATTAAATTAAAAACTCGAAATTAAAATGGCGCCAACTGTGAAAGTTGCCAGAACTAATATGTGGACAATCAGTATACAACTGACATTAAGGTACATTATATAGCGGTCAGCATTTTTCATTACGGTTACACTTTTATCCTTCTAGCTCCCATCCGCCGAGTGTCTGAGCAACGTGCGATGCACAGAGTACTTTATATATTGGTGCGATGAGGACCTTTGTTTCAAAACAAGTTCGTTATTCACCGCAATATTATATAATCAAACAATTGCCCTTTACAGAGATTTCGAAAGCACATATTAGGCGCTTCACATTATATAGTTCCGGCACAGCAATCAATATGCTGAGTGCAAACCTTGTTTGCTGAAGATGCGGCGTACAGATTTTCAAAATATGCTCTGTGTAAAATGTATAAGAAATGTAATTGCGTCGCTATTTTTGCAAATAAAGTTTCTTTCTTTCTTTCTTTCAGATGTTAAACTGTCGCATCGCATTGTATGGTTGACAGTTGGCATGTGAAATGTAATATTGAATGTGACATTTAATGCTTAGAATAATTAATATATCATAATAACTTATAATACATATAGCTTGTTAGTGGTTTGTTAGTTTTGTTGGATGTTAGTTGTAGTATATGTTTGTAGATAATTAAGTTAGTATTATGTTAGTGATTTTTGGTTAGTCTTGATTTTGGACCCCTCTTCGGGTGAAGGCCTCCTTGTATACACATGAATTATTAACTGTTATTGTAAAAAAAAAGTTAGATTTTGAAAATAAAGGCTTTATTATTATATTATTATTAATAACTTATAATGAATATCATCGGCCAATTATACGAACGCAAATAAAACTGTTGGAGGTTCCAACAATAATCATACGTCAAACCTACCTAACTAAAGAAATATTATAAAGATAGCCCAGGAAAACTTAGCTTATGTGAGAGACCACTCCTTGGGCGAAACAAGTAACACTATAGTAGTAGATAGGGTTAAGTTTTGCAGATTCTACGTATATGATGCCGATAAAACATGGACGTGGCTTAACTTAGGAGCTTTCATTTTCCAAATATAGACTTATTGATCGAACTTTAGTCAGTCGATCTCGACCTCAGGCCAGTTTTAAAAAGTGAATAAGTCAATAAACGGGCCATTTTATTTAATATTATATTTTTGATGCCTTCTTATGTAGCAAGAAAAAAGACAGAGAACCTAATACTTAAGTACTATATTTGGCCTAAAGAAGTTTGCTCTAGTTCCAAGGAACATCTCTTACCACTTCTAAGAGAATCTTAATTATCGACATTGCAAATAATAAAAAGTTAAGGTGCCACCTCGAAGGCAAAACTTGTCCCCAAGAAGCTGGGAGTTCTAAACCAGTCCAAGCAGTACTTTATTTCGCGGCAATGCCTTGTGCTTTATAAAGGCCAGGTGAGGCCGCATATGGAGTACTGTTGACATTTGTAGGTCGGGGCACCTGTCTACCAGCTAGCCCTGGACAGTATTCAACGTCGAGCCATTCGCATTGTCGATGATATCATACTCACAGACGGCTTAGAAACGCTTGGCCTTCGGAGAATCTTCGAGTATCGTGCCTTCGTCTTCTTTTTCCAATGGTATCAGCTTGGCGTTCATTCCCATTTCCTTGAGCGGTTCTCTAGAACGTTTAGTTTGCGCACCGTGCGTATTAGGAATGAGCTCTCAGCCGTGGTTTTCCCACAGTGCTAAAATATAGGGTTCTTAAAAAAGGTATAAAATTTCTTCAAGTCGAAAATCCCCGGCTTTGCAAATGTCCACAGGCGATGGTAACCTTCTCCTTTCTCCAGCTATAAAAAAATCCAAATTGTTAGATCAATAATAAATAGTTCTATGTATTCTTATCATTATGAACTTGTTAAGATGTATCATACCCGCTAATCCGTCTATAACGGTATATCATCCGCTCCCTTAAATTAAGGAAAAAATATAAAAGTTCAAAGTTTAAAAGAGCTATCAAAGTGCATCTTACAAACAGGCCCCTTGTGACTGCTTTAAAACAAATATTTTCTTCTTTATGTTTTAATCTCACTTTACTCTGTGATAAAGAAATTTTTGTTGACAAAGTTTATTCCCTTAAGGTAGAGGAAGGGAATTAAATAGAGAAACCATTCGTGTATACTCGATAAAGACTCGATAAAGATGAATCTTCATTATATTTATGACACCTTTATATACCTAACAACGTTTGTCAATAAAATATTCCATTTAATATTCAGTAAACTTTAAATATAAAACTGTCAGGTAATATGAAAATAGCGTCCATTTCATCATCATATCGAATACTTAATCTGCTTCTGTTACCAAGGGTGCAGATTAAGACATAAATATATAATTCGTGTATTCCAAACTAATGACAACACATATAGGTCCCGTACTATTTTTCTTACTTATGTTGACCTATGATATTAGATGCATCAACTAAATTGAATCAATTTTGTAGAAATTCACTCAATTCCAAGGACATGACGCTATTCTATGACATTAAATTCAATTGGATTTTCAAATGGCCTTCGGAGAGACTTCGTATCGTCGGAGCGTCTTTTCGTGTATTATATGCAAGTACACAGATCATTGGTTCCCAAGCGGAATACTTCAGGGAGCGACGCGCAAAGTATCAAAATAACAAATTTTCTTGGGTACACAACACAGCACCGTCCGCATTAACAACGAGGAGCTAGCCCGCTCTTTAGGGCGTTCCGTTTAGATTATAATCAAATGGAAACGTAAACAAACTTTTGGCGCCACGTGACGAGCATCCAAAGCGGCCGAGACGATTCTAATTTCTTGGCGTGACGAAGAGGCCTCATTTTCCTGACGGTTGCGGATATTTTCAATTTTCCCGACGGTGGCTCCTTTTTATTAGTTGTTGTTTTGTCTTGAATACTAATCGAGAATTAACATTCTCGTGACATCCCCTTAGTTTATCCCCGCCACGCGGTGTGGTCGCCGCGCGCTGCCGACGCGTTTGCAGCCGTTCGAAGCATTGCTAAATTAATTTTGTTTTGTTTATATTTTAAGTAGCTGCAAACATTGCTCATTAATCTTCACCGTCTTCCTCTTATCTTCAGAGTTTTTGTACTTATAAAAGCACATTTTTCACGTCGGCCACATATAATAAAGTCGTTTTTAAGTAAGACAAGTGGAGATGAATACTTAAATATATATGAATTATCGTGATAAATTGAATTTTAATGACCTTTTTATGTGGCGTGGAGTTTGCTATCGTATTCATGTTCAAAGAAGCAAATAACATTATAGTCAACTTAGGAGTTACTTTTGGTATAAATATCGCTAGTCGGTAGTATCCGGCTGCAAATGTGCCACTGCTGGGTACGGGTTTGCTGATTTCAGGGTAATGGAAGTCGTACTTGCCCGGCTTCTTCAAAGTGCATTGATTCACATATCAATGTACTTTGAAGAACGTACTTTGTACAAATTTTACAACCGAGAATCCTACAAGAACATTGAGAGAACGCGAGAAAAGAACACGTTCCATATTTTCGTTTCTTGGGCTTGCTTGAGCTCACGATGATCATGCACGTTTGTGGAAGGCCCTTAATTGTTTAATATACTATTGTATATTAAATAACTAACTGATATCCGCCCACTTCGCGTGCCGTAAAATCCGTTCTTAGCTGACCTCTACTTGGCGAATGGAAGGTCCATGCCAAATTTTAAGTCTATAGGTATTATATTTCTTGAGATATCATGATGAGTCACTATATACGGGGATTTCAATGAGATATATATACATATATATAGTTATATACAGATTAAGGGCCTTTCACAATCATACACCACACAAATTATGGCAGGAAAACTACAGCGTTATATCTCTGTCTTGGGTAGAGTACACCATAGGGTGTATTTTAAGCGAGCGAAGCGTTTTCGATGATATTAAAAACCAAAGTTTTGCATATAAATGTCCATAAACTTAAAACATCAAAAAGCGTCGCCGTAATATTCAATAAAAAAACTTCGTCCAAAAATTATTAATTTTTCTTTTAATCAATTATTTTTAAAGAAATATACTAACAATAGGTATGTACATACATATAATAGGAAACCCTCCCTTTAATTAAAATTTATAAAACCCTTTCTAACATAAACAACGTCTTAAAATCGCTTTTAATTAAGTTTTAATTAAATCCGTAGAAACAAAACCCTATAGGTACCCGAGCGTGAGCTCTTATTTCTACAGGAAGGTCGACCCGAGTTTCATTAGACTAGACAATACACAAATACCAAGTATCGATACTATCGGTATAATAGTTTATTAATCTATCGAACTAGCGTTTTAATTAAGGGGGAGGTAGGGTCTATTACGGTCGATGTCACCCGTTTCAAACACGTTTAGTAGTTCGGGAAGCTGCATCTAGTTATTAAGGTATGTTTACAAGCGCGCACGTTCAATTTTACCTTACGTCTTCAACTACCTACTCATCGTGCGTCTAACATTAGATTATGTATTTATCGAGAAATATTCTTTATCAACTGTTTCTGAAATATTGCAATGTACAAAGTCTCCGAAATATTGATCATTTAAAAATCTACCTAGTGTTTTAGAAACTGCATCCGAAACATTGTGCTTCAATTAATACATAAAATATGGTTTTAGTTGCATGTCTTAAGATTCATGCAACTTATTGTCTCCACTTAAATACTTTGGTTTATTCAGTTTTATTAAGATGACTCAATATATACAGCATTTATATTTATTCCCGGCAAAAATTTCGACAGACGAGTATAATTGCTACTTGCTAGAGTTTTAACAATTTTCACAGCAATATTGTAATGTTGCTGTTGTAAAAAATACAATATACATCTTTATTTTATTTATGTTAAACTAAAGTAAACTACATATTATATGATTTTGGTTTGAATTTTTTTATTTATATTTTTATATTGCAATGTTTTTTTTAAAACGAACCGAGTAACGCACATGTATCCACCGTTGCTGTATCGGCATGCGTGGCGGCATGCTCTGTGTTTCAAGTTTAACTTAGCCTTATTGTATATACTACGCTGATATTTTTTGTGATATATTGGTTAGCGCTTAACCACGATCACGCCTAATGTTAGACGATGATGTAGTCGACATTTTTCGGGAAACATGTACTCTGGTAGCACATTCTACCGCTCTGTCGTACGTAGAAGGAATGCGGTAGCGAAGCGTTTCGTTCGCACTTGTGGTGTTTCCACTGTAAAACGATGGCATAGATCTGCGCGCCTTGTCGTTCCAAATAGTATAGGGCGAAAAATGTAGAAAAGCGAAGTAGACGAAGTTGAAAGTGCATGAGTGTGCACATATCTTTAGGCTGGTTATTATAATATTCGAGGCTAGCTCTTATCAGATAACGTGATGTAGAATATGAACATTCAAATTTAATTCGAATCGATATCGAATTACTCCATAGTTTGTGGTCTCTTATAGGGTACCTTGGCTATTCTGGCAAAAATAGAACCGTTATAAATTCTTGAGCTTCTATCTATCTTTATTTATATGTTTTAATAAGCCTTAATAAATAACTCACATTGCCAACTTTTAGCTCTGGACTACCCTCACATATTATAAATAATAAACTAAAGATCATTCGAAAACTAATAAAACATTATATTGCGGCAAGAGCATTCGTGCACGAGGCCTCGCATTTCCTCTGTCCCTTCAGGCCGTGCGGGAAGTACAAGTCTTTATTATTATCAGTGCCCACTATAACATTATATATTACAGTAATAAATGGACAGATGCGCTAATAGGGTTATATGTATATTAAATGTAACTAGATATTTTCCTGTAAGTGAATTGTAAATTCTTGTGAGAAATAAATGTCTTAAATCTAAGAATATAAATTAAATTATAAATTAATAAAAAAATTCAATTGAGGTTATAGTTAGACAGGTTTCCAAAGATCACAACAAAATTTCTTGTGACTTTTTTATTTAAAACGATTTAATAGGGGATGAAATATTTATTTTCAAATTAGTAAAAATGTGCCCCGTCGAGGTTTTGAACTATGGAGAAAAATATCGAATCAGTTGGGCTTAAAAGTAATGTGTGTTACAGTTTATGAACTGTGAATGATTCCGTAGAGGTGGTAAATATTTTCAAGACAAGATGTTATAGTAATTTGTGTAGACTTATAAAAAAATATTCTATATCTCAAAAACTTCTTGACGAATATTGTTCCAAACGTGTTGTGTATTTTTAAGGTACTACTTTCATTTTTCAAAATTTCCTAGTAAGTAGTTTAAAAGCGACGGCACACAATTTTTTCGTCTTTGAAGTGGAAAATAACTTTTATGCCGTCTACTGACTTAAATAAAAGAGTCATTACATCGTTATAGATTTTCAAGACCTCCACATATAGGTATATACCGATTTTTTTTCGAACCTTATTTATTTATAGTGTTACGAGCTACAGGACTCGAATTAAAATGCCGTTGGAATTACTATAGAATTTATTAAAACCTTACCAGCACGTATAACATAGGTACAAATATAACTAGACGCAATAAGTCCCAATGTAATGCACAATTCAATAACACGCGTAAAGTTCGTCACTAAAATGTACACACACATGTCTTGCCTCGCTTGTGTTATCGCTGTGACTGCCGCACCCCTCCGTTCGGGCATTGTTTTATATTAAACTGTATAATACCGACAAAGGGGCCGCGTTCATTGAGTTAATCCGCACATCTGGCAAGCTTCGACGCGATGCAATAAAAACAAGGATTATTTCAACACTAATGACGGCCATAAAATAAGTACGATAACAATAGGATGTTTTTAAATTTTAAACACGAAGTAAGCAAAAGAACTCCGAATGCAGGAAAGGCAATAAAGTGCGTTTTACGACAGCCAGGTGTGCGTTCTTTGTTGGTATGTAACAATAGTTTACATCATTGTATAAAAGCTCTAAATATTTTCTTTATAATGTCAGGTCAAGCTCAAGCTGTTTAAATTTGTCGTTGCTATCAAGCTTGGCATATCCGTGTGGCACTTAAATGAAGAGTTAACTGGAATAGCGCTGGCAGCGTAATTAAAGCTGAACTTAATCTGCTGTCACCGGTATACAAGCTGAAGCAGCGTCTTAATTAGATTTTTGATGAACTACTCTGTTTAATTTCACCTTGTAATTTTAGTTTTATTCATTATTATGACACGTTTTATGAGTTCAGAAAACTTATTTTAATTACGTGATGGTGGAGAATAATGTCGTCTGAACTTTTTCATTTCAAGGAGTGCCTGTATACCATATATTTTTGCTTTTCTGTTAATAAATGTATACTATTTTCATAAAAAAATAAAATTTGTATAAGTTAATAAAATTTTCAGAAGATTCGTTTGTCTGTCATCAATGTCTCATACGCAGAGTAAGTAAGATATTAAGTAAGAGGTATTTCTTTGAAATCAATAACAAGGGATATAAGCCCATCCTATTTTGGCAACTAGTTTTCTTACATATGCCAACTCTGTTTAATACTACCTCTAGGTATATCAAGACAAGAAATTCGTCGTTATGCTAGTTGAAGCTGAAGAGAGTAAATAACCTGTATATGTATAGGGTGGAGGAACGAGATGGAATATTTCTCCATCTCAAAGGAAGATCTTCAAGGAAACTATCGTTGTTCCTTGCAGGCCTAGACACGTCTATTATTGTTGGAAATTTGTAGATATTTTTTTTTACATTTCGAGAATCATTTGCGACCTAAATTATTGTACAGCGCCCTCTATGGGTTTGTAAGTGCTCCACTACAAAGTGTTGATAAACTTTTTTTCTTACCTATGCTATTTTAATATAGTACTTTCCTGTATTACATAAAGATGACATTAGGTAAGAAAATACTTGCAGAAATACGTAGTTTATATGTTTTGTGTCTTGCTCTGCATATGGAGCGACAGGTTTATTCTTCAATCGAATTAATTTTCGTATTAACCATGGCAGTTTTGAAAAGATTGAGTGAATTAAAATAAACGTTATTAAAAGAAAGTAAGCATAGTGAGTTATAGTAATCTCGGTCTTTATCGGCAATAGGCGACTTGCTTCTCTATTTAATTCTCACTCAACGTATTGATTGGAGTTTTGATGAACTTTTGTTCATTACTACCTTTATGTTATTGCCTTTTTGTTTTCTCGACATAAAAACAATACTTTACTAGCGATTTGATGTTTATTAATTAATTGTCTTACAGATTGACACCACTATTAATTTGTTATTTTATTATCTGGTTTTAGGAGTTATTTGGATACATTTTATATGAGATGAGACAATAAAGTATGTATTTGTGTTGTGAATACGGTTGTAAACACAATACTGCTATACATATAAATATCTATGGTTATAAATATATTGGATGTGTGAAAGATGATATGATTTGTGGCTTGATAGAGGAGGTATGTCAGAATAGAAGAGTGCTTATTTAAGTCTAATTTGCCTTAAATAAATGTAGGTCTGTTAGTCCCTATGTCACCTTCCATGTGCTTGTGGCGCCTTTCATAAACGCATCTATCTATTTATTAATATATCTATTGACCAATGCTTCTATTTAATATCTACAATAAACACTTTTTATCTTTACAGTTTACGAGTAATTTCAACAGATTAAATAAAAAACACAATCGTTGAAAGCACGAGGAAGTCGTTACAGTAAATATTATACTAGATCACCAGTAATATGTTGTTGTCTCGATAAGGAAATCAAATAATATGACTAACATGCATAGAATGTTGGATACCATTTATCATCGTGCACATATATACAAATATCTATTGAATTAAATTACTGGGTTCAGTTGAAACGAGACTTCGGTATCTGGATCCTAGTTCTGTGTTCCATCGGCCGTGACTCCAACGGCATTCGAACCAGTAGATAAGTAGTTCGAGTACTTTTGACGTTAGCGAGATGGGGCCTATGACAATGGCTCAGTGAGCTCCGACTGGGTAACTCATCGATAACCTTTGCGCCAATATTTTGATTGAACCGAACACAACCAAGGTTGGTCTCATTGAGAATCCATTGTGAATATCGGAGCTTTCGAGATCGCATTCAAAAATATAATAACGTAAGCGTTTTGAAATACATCAATCATTTCGATAATAACAAAACTGCGATAAACCAAATGTTATGGAGAATATAATATTAATTTTATTTCTTCCGTCTTCAAGACCTTTAAGTGGACTTATTGTCCTAATATTTAATAGAATTTACTTTCGATTGGTTGAACGTATCTTATTATTTTTATCCCGGAAAGTACGTGAGATTTTGCGGGTCATTGTAATAAAGTTAACGCATGTGAAGCCCAATGCGCCGCTTATTATAAAAGAGTCGTAGGTATTATGCTAATGAGACATTTGAACAGTGGGATCTTAGGGCTATGAGGATTTACAACGCCCTCTAAGATTGCGCAATCAACTCTTCAGTTGTTCAGAAGGCTGGTTCCTTCCTCGGACAACGGATTGCTATGGCAAATTAGCGAGATAAGGTTGGCAGTCTTTTGGGAACCTTATCCATTGACTTCGGTAGCCTAGGCTCAGTATTTTCTACTAGTCTTAGGGGATTTTATGTATAATCCCTACTTAATATTATAAATGTGAATGAAAGTTTGTTTGTTACCCTTTCACGCGAAAACTACTCAACCGATTATCATGAAACACAATTTGTACACATATTCTTGGAGGTATTAGAAGTAACATAGGATACTTTATATGAAAAATAAAATCCACGCGAAGTCGCGGGCAGAAGCTATTACAATATAACTAAGCAGTAAACACTGATTAACATACTACTTATGAAAGCCAGTCATACATATATGTAAGCATATAAGCGTTGTGCAGATAATTATTTTTAAAACATTTGAAGAAACAGGCTGGGCCTTAAGTTTAGATGTTAGTTAAGCTTATGAACCTTTGGTTAACCATAAGAATGTATATTTTCGAGTCTGTGTATTAATTTAAAACTAAGCTTTCTTTATTGTACTGGTTTTTTAATTATGTAGTGTCCTTTTGATAAAAAATGGAAGAATGAAAACGGAAAACTTTCTGCGGGGCATAGATCCACAGTTAATGCAAATGAAGCTGTCTCATACATACTGTCATGCCTATTTTCCATAGAGGTAGGCAGAGTGATGCCAAGTGTGTATACCAAGATTGTTGGAAGTACAGATCAATCTTGGCATACACTGTTTGGTTCATCAGCTTTCATCATTCTTTTCATACGTGAACGTTCTGTCGAAGTGCTATTAACTGATCTTTCTTAAAAAAAAATTTAGTATGAAAATATTCCCACAAAAACATTAAGTTACCATGACAAAACTGAATTTTATGAGATTCAGTGACTGGTGTCATAAAATTACTCAGAAGTCTTTAAATTTAATGTTATTCAACAGACTGATAAGGACTGTTTCTTAGAATAAATTCAATGTAACATCCTCAGGGGTCCACGTCAGTAATATTTATCAGACCACGAATTACAATACGAAGGAAGCAAAATAAATTATTTATGAAACACTAAATTACGCTTCACATTTTAAGGTCTCGGTGAATTGTAGTCGCTGCCTGCTGCGACGTTTTGAATTTGGCCATCTTTACGATTTCAAGTTTCACGTGATACTTTAGGTTGAATTATTTTATGACAAGGTCTTGTAAGTAAATATTTTTTTGTTAATGAAAGCGCGTGGGCGTTAAATAATGACTGTAACTGATCGTTGTGTGTAAAGGTCGTTTATCGTTATTAAATAGGCAATTGTAATGTTTAATTAGGTACTGTGTAATCTGTAATATGACCTGTCAAGTTTTACGTCAGTTATACGACGCGTCAGTTCACGATTCTTGAGATGACCTTTTATTTCATCTGTCATCTAGAAAATAATTGACTGACTAGTAAATTGAGTACTTAAGGAATTACTTTGTTAAGACAAAGCAATTTGCATTAGACAAGGCACATATAGAGATTTTATGATTTATGAAGTACTTTATTGATCGTTTATAAAAATAAGAGAAGGTTGGTCTTTTTAGGGTTCCGTGGTGATTTTGGTAAAATCGGAACCGTTATGAAATTATTATATACATCTGTCTGTGTTTATATCCCAGTGGTTTTTTCATAAACTACAAGGCCTTTATGCATGAAATATTACGAGAAGATATCGACTGTATAATACCACAAAGTAATATAGTGAAAATGTAAAAATAACAAAAGTGGCCGCCATACATGTGATTAGGGGTTGATCATTTCAATGTACATAGTCGTTAGTCAGATCCTAAAAAACAAAACAATAATGATGAAGAATTTTTGAGTTATAACAGACTAGCTGCACCCCGCGGTCTCACCCGCGTGGTGATGGAAAATCGTTTTATTTTAGATAATTCACACTATATCTTTATAAATTATAGCCTATGTGTTATTTTGATGTATAAGCTATATTATTGTGGAGTTTCATCAAAATCCATTTAGTAGTTTTCGCGTGAAGGAGTAACAAACATACGTCCATACTTACAAACTTTCGCGTTTATAATATTGTTACGACCTGAATGCCGACAAAAGATAAATTCACACCTGCATACCTGTAGACATTTTATTACCTTTTCGGCCTATGGACTTCTTTTGTTTACTTTGTGATTAGAAAAACAGCCCATTGTGTATTGTAATCTTTTATGGTAGTCATTAGCCAGGTGTGATTCTACGAAATTTAGTCCACGCGGTCGATTACACATATTGCATTTGTACAGTATAAAGCAATGCCCCAATTGAGAGATGAGGCAGTCTAGCGATAACCACAAGCGAAGCAAGACTTGTGTACATTCGGTAATCTATTTAGTGACGGACATTGCGCGTGTCATTGAATCGTGCATTACGTTTGGACTGGTTGTGTTCAGTTATACCTGTACCTGTGTTATACGTGTTTGTATGTTTCTAATAAATTCTATGATAATTCCAACGGCATTTTAATTCGAGTCCTGCAACTCGCAACAATATTATAAGTAGGATAGGATATAAGCGATTTAAAAACAAATATTCGAGTAAAACTACGTATGAAAGAAGTTTAAATTCATCAAAGTATCGAAAAATAATTATGTAATATATAAAGATAATAAGTTATAACTTTAAATTCTTACATGACTTAATAGCATCAACATTCATGAGTCATTTTAATAAACGCCATTCATCACAAAACGCATCATCATAATCTCTTCCTTAGTTTCCATTCAGAAATATTTGTTTAACAAACCTATTATTATGATAACCTCGATATTCACTATTTGATAGATAAAAGTCAAGGGCAGAAGTAAGCTTTTGTTGACTAAAAGGCACACTGCAATGTGATGTGCCATTTTATATTTGCTTTATCTGTTTAATCGAGCGTTGAGAACTTTTAATTGAATGTGTCTAGTGTGGGAAGAATTTGTTGAGGCTTGTTTTTTGTAATAAAGATGATGAAAATCTGACTTAATGGTAAGTACTTGGCAGGATTATCGCCACCTATAAATATAAAGAACATCGGCTTTTATTTAAGGTTGTACAGTACTCTTATATTTTAATCGCGCTTCGAGATAATAAATACTGTTTACACCATTTATAATAGTATTCACCAACTAAATTAATATTAAAGGTAAAATCCACAATGAATAAATTAGATATGTGCAATTGTAGTAGCATAATAAATAAACCTTTTTAACCGACTTCGAAAAAAGGAGGAGGTTCTCAATTCGTCGGGATCTTTTTTTTTTTTTTTTTTGCTTTTTTTTATGTATGTTCGCCGATTACTCCGTCATTTATGATCCGATTTACGTGATTCTTTTTTTGTTCGACGCGGAATAGCTTCCAATTGGTCCCCTAAAATTTTTACATAGTTTGGCCCAGTAGTTTTCATTTTATGACCATTTTTCATGGAAATAATTTTCACTCCGTTCCATATGTTCCCCGATAACTCCGTGATTTATGATCCGATTTACGTGATTCTTTTTTTGTTCGACGCGGAATAGCTGCCATGTGGTCCCCTAAAAATTTGACATAGTTTGGCCCAGTAGTTTTCATTTTACGAACATTTTTTTGTTCCCGCTTCTTGGGACCTATATTTTTTAAGAAGCGCGGCACCATTCGTGGGTCCACCCATACATAGCTAGACACTAAAAATAGCAAAGGAAAACATAAAAATTACTATATTTTGAAAATTACTAAGCACCGACTTTAAGATGTTTTAGATAATATATATTAATAATAATAGCTTAAGAAATAAGTTATTTTATACATTTTAGTTTTTTAGTTTTTGAAGTCGGTTTTTTTAAACGAAGTTTTTAAATTTTATGTTTAATAAAATTGAACCAAAGCGTAAACAAATACTATCATCGTACAGTATACTATTGTATGGTATTATACTATACTACGTATACGTACTAATTATGAGTAGGTAAATAACTAAGTTTTATGTGACTGAATGCATGCAGACGACGATTTTGAAGTATGGAATTAGGTTTCGCTTGGAGTTCCAAAATCGATAGATTCTCTTACGTAATGTGCACATTATCACGTACTGATGGTGAAAACAATACTGCAAAGAACTTACCCATGTGGGAAATCCGCCGATCCGGTTTGGATAAATACGTAACTAAGTTCAAAGTGTAATAACGGTCAGCTTATTTTCAAACTAGCTTCTGCCCGCGTCTTTGTCGGCGTGGAATAGTAAAAAAAGTAAGTTATAAAAAACCCTGATTTTGAAACATTCTTCATTGGTGCTCCGCTTCTATTGGTTTTAGTATATATATATATATATATATATATATAGCCTGTAGCCTTCCTCGATAAATGGGCTATGTAACACTGAAATAATTTTCAAAACAGACCTGTAGTTCCTGAGATTAGCGCGTTCAAGCAAACAAACAAACAAACTTTTCAGCTTTATACCATAATACCATACCATAAGATTGCCATGACCAAACTAACAGTAATAAAATTTATAAGAAAACATTCAAGATTTAAAAAAAGGCTATAATGATAATAAAATTAAATCAAAGTAACCATTTCGTAAAATGTTTCTGCCTTTGACAGTCAGAAAATAATTCGGCGTCGTTATTTAAGCAATAAAATGTTTTTATCACTATCTCCCAGAGATAAGGGCCGAAATTAAAAGTTACACACTAAAAACAAAAAGTTTTGTTAGAAAAGGAATGACACTTGAAAGACGAAAGAACACTGTTATCTTTCCAATTTATGACGTTTACTGGATAAGTTTCTAAACGCGAAAACTTATTTTTCGCAATTATAAGTTTTTAGTTGCCGAGAGCATAAAAAAAGATAACAGGTATAAAAAATTATTTTTCATATTTTGGAATTTATAAATATTACACTTATGTATAAAATGGAAGTGAGTTAGATTTTATTGGTTAGTTTATTTCTTTTCCAGGACGAATGTTACGATTTTCTCGAGATTTGCTACAGACATATTATAAATTGTACGAGTACTTTAGATTATATAGGAAGATACCGAATTATAACAAAATTGGTCTATGGACAGTGCAGGGTTTCTTAAAGATGAAAAAGTTCTAATGTTTTAATCATTTGACAACGGAATTAGAAATCATTTACATCAAACGTACGGGAGAGGGTACTGTACAAACACAATGCCTCTATTTTCGCCTTATTTCAGTTAGTATTTTTTTAACTTTCGCGATTAGTACACATACAATAAAAACGACGTTTTAAGCACAGCATTTTATTTGTTTTTTTATTTCAACGTTTCGGACACTTTTCAGTAGCCGTGATCACGTGTCTTTCTTGATCACCACTACTTAAAAATGACTGTGGTCTTCACTGCTACTGAAGAGTAGTTTTGATCATCCCAATAATTTGGGATCGGCACAATACATATGTATTTTTCTTCCATACAGGAGTATAGATGTATTCCAGAATAGATGACTATTCTGGCATGTCTTACCATGAATTATCATGTCATCCTTCCCACAATCCATCCATCTCTTTTTTGGTCACTTGTATCAATTTATCTTCCAGTTAGACATAGTTTTCGTCACAACAATTTTATTCTTCCCCAATCTTCTTAGTTTAAATTTTCAACTAAACAAATAACGTAACTAAGTCATATTCATGTTTTAATTCGTTTTATATTAAAATAATAATAAAGTTATATTTTAACAGACCCAGTGGAAAACGAAACACATAAAGTTTAAAGTTCATAAAAGAATTTCTATTAGGCGAATTAACTTTGAACTGTGCTCATGGGTAATATTTTGCTGCATTTATTTCCAAGCACGCCTTTTATTGCGTTGCCATTTTTTATTTTAAATTATTTCTTAGTACATGTTTCCTAATGCTACAGGAATTTTTATTAAATTCTCTCTCTCTTTATTTTTTGTAGTATGTACAAAATATTTGATATATACAAAGGCGCGAGCGTTCAAGAAGTTTTCTTTTAGTAAACGTATGAACTCTGAGCTATATTCGCAATAAGTTATATACATTTAGTTATAGCTTTTTACTT
Source organism: Dendrolimus pini (assembly GCA_949752895.1). Lineage (NCBI taxonomy): Eukaryota > Metazoa > Arthropoda > Insecta > Lepidoptera > Lasiocampidae > Dendrolimus > Dendrolimus pini. The sequence goes on along the minus strand of OX457130.1, from coordinate 8,240,331 downwards.
ACACTCACATAGACCGGTACTGCTACTGTAAAGTTAAATAACATATCTTCATTTTAATTTTAAATTAGAACCACGTACTTTTTACTCATTTATTACTTCCCATTTATATACACGTATTTTACTTCCTATTCAATTAGATATATTTTATTATTTCCTACTTTTAATTACATCCTAATTATGAAATAGCTATCAAAAGTAAATATTTATCTTAATATATATAAATCTCCTGTCACGATGTTTGTCCGCGATGGACTCCTAAACTACTCAACCGATTTTAATCAAATTTGCACACCGTATGCAGTTTGATCCAACTTGAAAGATAGGATAGTTTTTATACCGTTGGAACCGGTAGGTGGCGCTGAGATCGGGTTCTAGAATCCTCCTAATCACCGGGACCGATTTTGGTGATTTTGTTTTTGTGTGTTTGAGTGGGTCCCCGGTCCCCGGATGGTTTAAATCCACAATTGCAATCGGTAGGTGGCGCTGGGATCGGGTCATAGATTTTATTTTTTCAGAGCAGGACAACGTCTGCCGGAGCCGCTAGTAATATTATAAAAGAAATATGGCTTTACAAACACCACGTGTTTCATAAACTTTACTAAAAATCTGATGGTGACTTTAATTACACTGAATTAATAATAATAAAGAAAATTGTTAATCTGAAATCACAATAGAAAGTTATTTGTATTTATTATAAAATGTATTTAGGTAAATTATTTTACTTTGATTATGTTCGACAATTTCAAGCACTGAAATTATCAAATTGTAATAACTAGCGATTAGTGAACTCCATCAGATTTCAAGTGTAATTTATTAGGTAGTTTAAGAAATAATTTACTTTTGAGACATAAAATAATACTCGTTACTACTTTTAGTGCCTTAAATTTATAGAACGTACTTACTTACGTACTATTTAGGCTCTTATTTTAATTAAGCATGCAAAAAGATCGTTAATAATATTTAATTTTTTGGGAACAGTGTCGATATCGCTCTTCGTAAGCGCCAACTTGTTAGTGAGTTAAAATCAATTTTCACTATAATCGTAGTTCATCAGATATGTACATCAAGAGTGAGCTACACGAGAAGCAGGAAGCACTATCGCCGTCTGCGGTCTGTTATAGCACCCTACCGTATACCGACATTTCCGGTAAGTAAGCACCTGGGTATTATTTTTCCTGGTTATTTAAGATGATTTAAGTAAGCATAATAATAATATGTTTAGTCAGACATGGAAAATGGGCTTTGACCGTAAGATCAGCGTTGGTTTACTCAACCAGCGACCTAGGACCAATTTAGAATCAATTTTGAATGTTTTTATTTATTTATATATATATATACCAGTTAATTTTAGTTAGTTATATATATATATATATATATATATATATATATATATAAGTGCATTTTACATTATATATTGTAAATGTACTTTAGGTTTTTAGTACATTAAGTTCATCTCTATTGGTATGTTGAATACTAAAGTGAAAATATAGTATACTAGGATATGCCTGTGATTTCATCTACGCTTGACTCAATCTAATAATAAGTAGAAAATATAAATAGATATATAAATCAGTTTTTGATGCTACACATGTGAAGAAAATTTCACATTTAATAAAATAACTTTAAACACATGCACCTTGTTTCAATGTATCACTTAGGTTTTTTTTTATCTGCCGTGCATCGTCAGTCTCAATTGTAAATCCCAGTTACATCTAGACTCTTGTAGCGCGCTTCCCTTTAACTGATTTGGTATACCAATAGTTTATGCATTGTATAAATAGACCAAGGTTTCGTTATTTAAATTATGTGAACAATTTGAACGAAATAAGCTAATATAGATTAAAATATACTTTTTGTTCAGCCAGCCACGTTATTGGGAACCAAACCCGCATAAACAGAGTTAAATGCTGTTTTTGTTATCGAATATGAAACTAGCGTAATTGACATGGGAAACCAGTTAATTTTGTTTAGCAAATATAAATACGAATATATTTTCGGTGTATTCACTTTAATCACGGTTATCCGTTTATGAATAATTTATTTGTTTGATACCAGTTGACAGTTGGCCGAATAACGTGGGTACATTGTTTCCACACAAATTATTTAGGATGATATAAACTACTAATATGTTGGATATTTTTGGGCTACAATAAATATGCTTTTGTTGTACTAAGTCATGGTAGCTTAGTGGTTAGCACACTTGCTCTCAGGACTCAAAGGACGTATTTTGTACGGAAATTATACACCTCTCAAGCAGTTTCTGACCCAATGTGTATTTTTTATTGCTGTGATGGATAGTAGTCGTTACCGTCACCTATAAACATTTGCAACACTAAAGGTGCTACCCATGTGCTGCCGGACTGGTATATGGGGCTGGAACTTATGCCGGAAAACAACTCAAGGTTGTTAAGGTGTTATGCTCTAGACCAGGGGTCCTAGCCATCCAGACGGGTAAATGCCCTACCACCTAGCTTGGGGTTGTTTTGCCGCCTCTTACGACAGGCCGCCTGGCCGCAGGAATCTGTATTCTTTCTCCGTTCCTGCACGGTGTATATTGTTACAATAACCACGTGCAAACGATGAAGAAAAACATCACGACGAAATCGAAATAACTGATGTGTCGAACCCGCCAATCTGGACACGCTTAGTTGGATTGTAGTAAATTTTATCTATTATATCTTATTTTATCTATAACTAGCGGCCTGGCAGACTTTATCCTGTTCCTAAAAAAATAAAATCTAGGACCAGATCCTAGCGCCACCTACCGGTTTTATTTGTGAATCTAAACCATCCGGGAACCCACTCAAACACATAAAATCAAAATCACCAAAATCGGTCCAGGTGATTAAGAGGATTCTAGAACCCGATCTCAGCGCCACCTACCGGTTCCAACAGGATAAAAAGTCCTATAATCCCATATAATCCTATGTCCGTCTCCTGGTTCTAAGCTACCTCCCCACCAATTTTCAGCCAAATCGGTCCAGCCGTTCTTGAGTTATAAATAGTGTAACTAACACGACTTTCTTTTATATATACCTACATAGATATCGATATATAGATAATACTTATTAATACTAATTTTAAACAGGAGGATTTAAGGAACTATAACCAAGACGTAACGACCCTTAGTATCGTCTTTGAAACCAATTGTAGTTATTTGGGAGTTGTTTAATTCTAATTACAAAGGTTTCGATACAACGGAGATGTTCCGACGCTCGGTATTTGATTTTGCTTGAGGAAAACATGTAAATGAAAGGATCGACGGGTTTAGTGGGACGTGTTTCGCTTTTGGGATGTTGTGCCTTCTACACTGTACCATACTGTATAAGGCCTGTTAAATAATTTCAAAATGAACAGAGCTACAGTATTCTATTCTAGGAACGGAGAAAGAATACAATTTCCAGCGCCTGGGCAACCTGTCGTAAGAGGCGACAACACAATACACTCACGTCGTGAGTGTTTGTTCATGGGGATGGCTAGCACCTTGGCCAAGAGTGTGTCGCCATAACAACCTTAAGTTGTGTTTCGATATTAGTGGCCAGGTTTCAGTCTATCTTTAGGGAATGGCAGCAGCATTGATAGCACCTTCGGTGATATAAATGTCCATGGTGGTAATCATTTTCTATCAGGTGGCTCGTCTGCCTGTCTGCTGAACTCATGCAATAAAAAAAAATGACGCCATAGTTTTACACTTAAATCTCTTACTTAGTTAATTTTAAATTCATTGACGGCACGACCACGGGCAATAAAAATGGGCCGGTCATTTAGAGGGCTTGCGTGGGGCCATGGGAAGGCCAACACGTAGAGGCCCTTGGCAAATTTGATGTAAATGTGGCGTGACACTGACCGGCGATTATCCCTGGCTACACCATATAGTAATGCACCCAAGGACGAGCCCCGGCCAGGGTAGGACTATTGTGGGAAATGAGGACAAACAGTATCGGGCTATTGGGGTGAACTGCTAGTGGTACTAGGGGTCTGGGAATATGGGGACTATGGCGTCTGCGCGTCGCAATGTTCAGGGAACAGAGAAAAATTGCCAAACGGTGACTCGCCACTCCCTGCATGAGCCCCAAAAAATGCCATAAAAGACAGGGGCAACATGGATATGAGTGCCTAAGGGGTGTAAAGAGGTGGGCTGCAGGTTCACCGAAGCTACTCCTGACTTAGACTTCTTTATTATTATTTAAGCATTCTTTGTGAATTGAGTTTTCTTCTCGTAGTAGTAATTTAGTTTAGTATCAAAAATAGCTTTTTGAAAACTAAGTTATAGTAATGAAAAATTCTTCTTCTATGGTTACAATTAGGTTGAACAAAGGGCAAGAGTATCCCGTGTATGTATATGTAGATTTTCAGATTGCTTTTTGGGACAAAGGGTAAGTTATGTCCCTTACTAGGATTAGGCTACCTTCATGCCAAATTTCATAAAGATCCGCTCAGTAGCTCAGCTTTTACAAATATTTTAGTAACTATAGATACTGTTTAATAAGTTTTATTGTTGTTTAAAACTATATTAATTTATAAATATAATAATGTTATTTCGGAAAAATTTTACTTCAATAAATATAATATGGTGGCGTGAAATTAACAATTGAACGAATTAAAAACTAAATAAGTGTAACTATAGACCTTTCGCTTTAAAACAGATAATGACTGACTCTCATAGATAAAGGAAGTGGAATAGGAAAGTATTTTAAACCTCTCTTAAAAATAAGATAATTTTGGCACTAGCATATGGCTTTGCTATTACCAACCAAGTTCTAAATAGTAGTGGTATGAAATAGATATACTTCTGCTATGACTTTTTAAATTAGTATATTGCGTAACCTTCGGCAGATCCCATTTGTATGTCATCTGCGAGTGTCCCATATTCTGTTGAGTACGAAACGTCAGAATCGAGCTACAAACGGATGTATCCATGGAGATTATCCGAACGGTACTGATGAAAAAATTCATCAAAGGATTTATACAGTTTTGTACAAAGATCGTACAATAGGTAACCAACAGCAATAAGAGCTAGCAATATATATTACATATACATAAAATTAAATTAAATTTATTTAATGCGTAATATAGATACTTAGATGTTATTACACATTACTTAAGCCTTTTAGTAGTTTAATATTATAAACGCGAAAGTTTGTAAGAATGGATATATAGATGTATGTTTGTTACTCTTTTATGTAAAAACTACTGAAAGGATTTTGATGAAACTTTCCATTAATATAGCTTACACATCAGAATAACACATAGGCTATAATTTATAATGATATAGTGTGAATTATCCAAAATATAACTATTTTTCATCACGACGCGGGTGAAACCGCAGGCACCAAGCCATAAAGTAAAAAAGGGACAAAACATTTTTTTTACTTTTCAAAAAGAATTCCGTAAGTTTAATAGCCTTTATAGACAAAAAAACTAAAGTACATCTGTTTTATTATATTGCCTAAGCTAGTGTATTAATTATTCATAGTGACCGGATTTATCAAATTGCCCGTAACATATATATTAGCTTTTGCATGCGGCTCTGCTCGCGATATCAATAACTAAATTTTATGTAAGTAAACTGGTTAGGGTTAAAAACTTGAGTTTTAAGCTAGAAAAAACCTTCTGCAGTTAAGCTAGAGAGAGCATTAAGTTTAGTGTGAAGTAGATACTATATTGTTACGACGTGAATGCCGTCAAAAGACAAATTCACACCTGCAGCCCTGTAGGAACACATTTTATTACCTTTTCGGCATTCGGACTTATTTCTTTTGTTTACTTTGTGTTTAGAAAAACAACCAATTGTGTATTATATTTTTTATGGTAGTCATTAGCCAGGTGTGATTGTAGGTAATTCGGTATTCAATTGAGAGATGAGGCAGTCAAGCGATAAATACGAACGGAGCAAGACTTGTGTACATTCGGTAATCTATTTAGTGACGCACTTAGTGCGTGTTATTAAATCGTGCATTATGTTTGGACTGGTTGTGTTCAGTTATATTTGTATCTGTGTATACGTGTTTGTATAGTTCTAATAAATTCTATAGTAATTCTAACTGTATTTTAATTCGAGTCCTGCAACTCGTAACAATATTATGAAAGGATCCTCATTGTATCAAGAGTCATTAAGTTTAAAAAATGCTCTCGAATTTTGTGAAATGAGATATAAGTCAAGTGTCGTGTTAAATAAAGTCTTATTATAATAATGAGCATCTTATTCAAAGTTCATGAATTTATTTTCGTTTAAACGAGATCTTACTTCAAGTGGCTATGAAATTAAAATCTAACAAAATGCTCCACTTGACTAATAAAATGATTACGCATTTTTTATATATTTCAAAGTAGGTTCACTTGTGCTCTCGATTATTTAAGCTTTTAAAAAAAAGGAATATATATTGTATTTACTCAATAATAAAAATAATTTATTTTCTTTGTGCTTTACTGTTACTAAATTACACGAAAACGCGGTAAGAAATCCCGCTTTCGTGGCAGCCTTCATGTCCGTGATATGGTAGACAAACAACAAAATAATGGTTTTAGTTGGCCCGAAAAAGTGAATTCCGAGAGCAATAAATCTAGACCTGCCGCTTCCAGCAGGTCTCAGTAGGAGACCTAAGAAAAGCCGTCTTTATGCCGTGAAAGATTATATGCGAGCCAGTGGTCTAAACATATGGTATGTCAAGGGATGTAAAACCTTAAACAAAACCTTTTGTTGGTATAAGCAGAAACATTGTGGCATAGTGTATAATATACTAGTGGTCTTGGCAGCCGTTTTCTTGCCCCGAAATAATGAAAATCTTTAAACTGATTCCAGTGCCCCTCGGTAAATCCCGGTAGTAGACCCTGTGGTTTAATTGTGAATCTAAACCACCCCGACTCACTCAAACACACATAAAATTTCATCAAATAATAGAACCCGATTCCAGTGCGAAGTATTTTGTTTAGATTGAGGGGTTACATTAGTGAAGGGATCCCTAATTTTTATATCCCATATTTATCATGAATAATGTATTATTCGAATAGTGAAAGAATTTTCGAAATCGGTTTAGTAGTTTTTGACTTTTATTTGATACAAACATACAAATCTTTCTTCTTGATAATCTTGATTTATGTATAAAAATGAATGTTTGTCTGTAAGTCCTTTATAGAATCGTAAACTATACATTTGATCATGTGATGATCTTTAGCAAAGTTGTTGTGCATGAGCCAGAGAAGGTTTATGAGGTGGTTCACAATTGGACCCGCTAGGTGGCGTTGCTGTCGGCATATCGATTGAAGCTTTTCCGGGCAGGACGACGTCTGTCGGGACAGCTAGTATTAGTACAAATTATGTAAGTATATGATTAATAATAATTATGTTATACACTTACCCTTCAGATGATGCCTTTTTAGACCGTGTGTGTTTGATAATTCGGAGTGCTGTTTCGACCTGCAAATAAAAATGATATTTCAAATTCTAATCTGCGTAAATACTAATAAAAATGTATTTATTTATACTTCAAGCAAAGGAATAAATACATAAAAAATTCATAAGTTACTTAATATTAAAAACACGTTCAGAATAAGACAGCTTTGAGTTATATTAATAAATGCCCTTTGAGTCTCAAGAATCGAAACGAATATATTACCAACTCTGATAAAATTTTGTTCTATCTATTTATTTCATAATTGTAGGTATCAAGTGGTTCTTTGCTTTATGAAGAGTGGTAAACCAAGGCGGAGAGTTTTCGTATTTATTCAGCGTCACGTCAGGAACCCTCCACTCAAATTATTCGTAGACATGTATGTTTGAAGCGACGATGTATCTAACTCAGTAATATATGCACATATGCGTATACACTGTTTATCCTTAGAAGGTCCATCATCCATTTTTGTACATTACAAACAAGATTTTTTGCAATGAATTACACTATTTAAAGATTTTTAAATGTCTTAGACAACTTAAGCTACGTCTCAAGTTAGATATCAAGTTTGAAATGAGGATATCCGTAAGAGAACGAAGACAACCGACATAGCTCGCAAAATTAGCAACATGCCGTTGGAGCAAACGTGTCCTGGAGTAGGGACCACGGCTCGGCAAACGTAGCGTAGGATGCCCTCCAGCTCGGTGGACTGACGATCTGCGTTAGGTCGCCGGCAGGAGCTGGATGAGGAACACGGGAGACCGGGATATGTAGCGCAAACTTGGGGAGGCCTATGTCTAGCAGTGGGTAGGGACTGCCTGAAGATCTTAAAACACGACTTAACTAAAATATTATCTCGTAAGAATAAATAAGGTATAGTTGTAAACAGTCTTTCATGTGCTGAGCATTATGTTTTCCATAAAAAGTGATAGTTAACATTATCTCTATACTTCAAAATTTAAGACTTTAATATACCTAACTAGTGGTCGCTCATTGATCGAAATTACAATTATGTTATATAATATTATACACTCTTTAAAAATTTAAGAATTTAAGTTGTAATATCTTTATGGCAATTCTTTCCCAGTTCGTGTTGGGTGGTATGCACGGATTTTCGTAATAACATGTACTTTAAGTATAGTCTAAATTCTAAATGTTTTATAATTAGTTCTTTTCTTTCCGTACAAAATACTACAAGAGAAACCAAGGGAGGGGTATGGAGTTAAAAGTTGCGACTGCGTGTCGCAACAAATCACAGCGTAAGCATTGCTAATAAATGTCTATTAACACTGATATATTTTTATGTTTAATATAGTCATCATATCTCTGAAACAACAGTTATCATCAGATATAATGAGAATTTCATCTTTATTGTTCTCATTTCAATTATACATTAAAGTGAAACTGTGCGGTTGAACTACGAAATAATATTTCGCAAACCATACAATTGCACTGCGAGATCAAATGGAAACAATTTAATATATTTAATGAGTACACTGTCCGTTATACACTCATAAAGGAAATAGCAGTTTTCTACTCGAATAGTCACAATTAAAACGAATGCGAGCGAAAGCATTCTTACTGGGGTCGAAATCATAGAACTGTTATTACGTTTTGTTTGCTTTGAAAACTTTAAATAAGACGATATAATTTAAAGTTATATTTCTTTCGCTTTCTTCTTTGTTAGGATTTTGTAGCCATGTTGTATGTCTTTTATTGTCATGTCCTTCCATTTCTTGCTATACTATTTATCAATATATCGAGAAACATCATCATATTGATGATTGAATTTTATATTTAAATATATATAGTCGAGTACTGTTGTTGTTGAAAATCTTGTCAATGTTCTTAATGACTTTTTATTACTTAAGTTAATAATAGCATGTAGGGGAGACGTAAGGGGAACCATCTTATATGGAAGAATAGTTAAAGAAGTGTCCAGTTGAAAGCTTTAAATAACAGTTCAAAAGCCATACAGAATGTAACTATTGTAGACGAATTGAAGTAAACTGAGTTAAAAAAAATAATATCTTTTGCAACTAGAGTAGTTGGCGATAGTACTATATTAAAAAAGTTAACTATTTACGTAATATAAAATAATTTAAAAAATGTAACCTCGAATTGTTATGTGAAAACGTGAACAGTGCTTTAATTTCGTGAACTCTGAAGAGTACGCTTAGTGATTTTATAAAAGTAAAATACTCTATAATAAATACTACTCTAATAATTTTTAGCGCTTTATTTAAAATTCACCTGGTGGTAGGGTCTTTGCCCGACTGGATGGCTACCACCCCTGGTCTAAAGTATGTCGCCATAACAACCTTGAGTTGTGTTCCGGCATTAGTGACCAGGTTCCAGTCTCCCTTAAGAGAACAGCAGCGCATTTGTAGCACCTTTGGTGTCGCAAATGTCTATAGGCGAAGGTAACCGCTTTCCATCAAGTGGCCCGTGTGCCTGTCTGCTGAACTCCTGCAATAAAAATAAAAAATAAAAATCACCCTGATGCCAATCTGGCATCACCGAATATAATGCATTTCGATGGATACTTCTTTTTATACAGAGATGGTTCTCCTTGCCTCTACGCTCCATAGCCAATATTCACAAAAACTCAATTTGTGACGGGTAATATTAGATTCGAAAAACGTAAAAATTATATCACTGCTCTAAATTTTGAATCCTGAAGTCGAAAAAAAATCTGAAATGGAAAAATATTTAAGGTACAGCTACGAAAATAGTTTCAATGAAATATTCGTTGGGAGCATGTTGCAGATTCTTCGGAATCTTACATAGTCCCTGGACTGCCAAGTGTTTGCCCGATTATTTAATTTTTGTCCATGAAAGACTACGTTTATTAATAATATGGACTTTACATATTCAAGAAAAAGGAACATTGACACTGATCTACGTGGCTACGTCACTGCCGTAGATCATCACCGACGACCTATATTTTCACATTCACAGTAAAAGTCTTAAAGAAGATATGTAATACATGAGTACAAAGAAAACAGTACGTAGGCCTTTATTCAAATGCACTAAACTCTAGTTCAAGCTGGCATGTCAGTGTAATTTTGCATCAACAGGACTGACGTGCAGCCGTCACTAGCAGCCGATACGCATCGATTAGCCACATTTAAAAAGAACCCACATGACGCACAATGCTAATTTTTAAAGCAATTAAAATTAAGTCACTAATGAAGGAACGGCCTAGACGTAACGATTGTTATGTGATCTATCACGATTTTGTATATTATTAAACCAGACATTTTCGTGAATTGAATAATGAAAATTAACAATTTAAATAAAGGTTCTTTAAAATGTATAGTGTTTCTATGTCAGAACATTCTTACATTATTTTAGGTATATAAGTATGATTCATATTTTCAATAATGCTAACTTATAAATCGAGACTTGAGATAACATTCGAGTAAAGGAGCTTTCCTGAATACATGTAACTAGATATCCTAATTTCAATTATTCTAAGATTAAGTGTCAATCCAAATATGGCTAAACTCAGGTTTTATAGTTATATTTTAGTTTCCTCTTTATCGAAATAAACCGATATTTATAGCGTTTGATACTTTAGAAACTGAAGATAAATAAGATATGTTTATATAGAAAAACATAATAATTCAAAGGGAAGCTTTATAGAAAACTACAGTATCGACATAAACATTATTTGATGGTGATCTTGTTTAGTGAACATTTGGGCTAATTTTAAGATCAACGAACAAAAAATCAGTAGTTTGTGTTTTTTTAATCAAAAATTCACTGCACTTTAGCACCATCTATTGACTATAAACTCAGTCAGGAATGTAGATACTAGAGACACTCAAAGGTTGGGTTTTGAAGCTGGTGCATTTGGTTGATTTTACACAATTTAAACTTTAGAATCCATTCATGTATTTATAATAACAATAATATCAACCTTTATAAGCTGCTGGCTTTAAATTTTATTTTATTTTAGAGGAATAGGTAAGGCATAGGCTCTTTTCAATGGCAGATTATTAGATTTCATAGATCTCTACATTTCATAGATGTGTAGATTTCTTCATGGTATCTATATTCAAGCATGTGTCAATATGAATCTATACATTCGTCTGAACTCTTACTTTAATTATCTTTAAAATGAACACTGAAGATTTTGAGTTTCAAAAAATTTCCCTTTTCTGTCTCTCTTCTTTCATCTTCTTCTAATAATTTGGGGTCGGCACAATATGTCTTTTCCTCTATTCTGGCATACTGTCATAAAAAAATCTCATATTATCCTTCAAAGCATTCATCCATATCTTTTTGGTTCATATTCAAATACTTCCTTTTTATAACTAAAATAACAGTTTCCTCCAAATTTCAAAATTGCTAAAACGTGCGCAGTTAATTTATCATTACTTAAGCAAACAAAGCGTAATCAACCCGTAAATTCTTGACATAATTCGGTTCAAGGGCTGTGATTCACGAAGTGCTCGGTTCATTTGACGGTCATTATTCTAAAGCACGCTTCAACCCGGCTGCTTGTCACTCATCGTTCTGCACTCACGCATCGCAGGATCGCGGCGTGTGTAACTAACCTAATTACGTCTGGCGTGTGTGCTGGTTCGAATAACTTCAAAGAAAGCGATAGTTATGTAATAGTAAAAGTTGATGTTGCTACCTACTTTCTTAAACACGTAAATGTTCGAAAAAAGTGTATTTGGATGGCTAAGTCCAATGGTCGGTAAAATCGTCATCCCAAAGAGCCAAACAAAAACAATATAAAATTCAGTAAGTACTACGTACTAGTACATTAACTCAATACTTAAATAAAAGTTTATTCCGAGCATTGAGTTATATTCAGTACGTGGTACATTATTATACATCATTGATTGTACATTGCCTTTGCTTTAAATACATTTTGGCTGCCATTAATTCCGGAGATAATGATAAATACGTTTACAAGCGACTATCCATGGTATTGTTGCTTTCTAAATGAGTGCCTCTTTTCTGAAAGCTTGAGTTTCCAAAATGTTTACTCATCTCTTACATATCTCTAAAATATGGCACTAGATAGGATAATATATATAAGTATAGACATAAGGCCCACACTGCACAAGCACAACACCAGCATGTAACAGATACACTCTACATTAGTATAAGTTTAGTATTAAAATTATAATAAATTAATATAATAAGTCATTCGTAAGATACATACACCTCAACACAAAACTCACTAAATTAATGTCACAGACAAGAACCAAGATAACTAATAAGCGTGTTAAATTCTAAAAATTAAATCTAGAAATTAAGTTGTAAAAAAGGGTACGGAACTCGAGTCCGTAGAGTTGTTAAAAAAATATCTCTAAAATAATAAAATGACTGATGATGATGATGATGTGACATTTGTATCAATATAATAATCCAATTACTAAAAGAATTTACAATAATAAATTTAAAAATAAATTAAAAGATGACTGTCAATTAGATTATGTAAACTTTTCCTAATGTTACTTACTATACTTAAGTTTATTACTGTTTGCTGTCTTGAAACGCTGAACTTAAGTTGATTTTGGACCCAAATAAAAATCAATTTTAATCATTCAATGCCATTTTCTATCGTCCAATCCATTCAGTTATACGCTTTACAATCAAATTAATTCAATTTGGTTCATCCGTCTAATATTACATTCCAAAATTCAAATTCTGTTTGGAAACCACCACGAATTTTTTTTGTAACATTCGTGGTTATTCGCTGCTACCCGAAACAGGAAGCTAAAACTTTTTAAAACTGTTCACCTTGTTAAAATAATTTACACGTTCTAGAATATATTCATGGCTATATGGGAATACGATTACTCGTATGTGTATGCGATAATAGTTATTTTAAAAACCACTTACCACTGTGTGAGTGACATTTGACATATCACGTAGAATAGTTCAAGCAATTAATCAGTAGGCTTTGCACGTTTTCGCATTCCCCATGTGTGGGTGCACAGGCGTAATGCAAATTCCGTTTGAAGCGGACATTTATATAAGCAACTCATTGGGGTTTTTAATACTTGATAATATTAATCCAGAGCTTTATTTAGCTGCATAATTATTTATATATTACAATAACAGCCTATAAACGTCCCACTGCTTGGCCTCTCACTATAAATATACTGGCCGCGCTTGTACAGGTGGCTTGGCAGGTGTAACACATTGGTTATCTCGATGTGCAGGTTTCATCACGACGTTTTCTTTCACCGTTGTTAGAACGTGGTAATTATAATAACACGGACATTAGGTTAGAAAACTGTCTAAGTGGTGCATGCGTTCCGCAAAGGATTTGAACCCGCCCCCTTTGAATTTGGAACGTGCGCGCTAGCCATTACGCTACCACGACGATCGATGTGTCAAACCTGCTAAGCCGTCTTGGACAAGCGTGTCGAGTATACTGTCCGTTCCCCTGTAGTAGGAGGTTTGAGCCCAGTAGAGTGGGATTTTAGTGTGCTGTTATAACTAAGGTAGTTTTCGAAGTCTGCTAATCGACATCCATTGCTAGGTGAAGGTCTTCTCAAGTTTTCGCTAGTCCTTCTTTTAGCCTTCTACTGTTCTCAACTTGTACACCTTAGTGCACTTAATAGACCTCAGTGTTTCATATGGTAACCAAATTCGTTTTGATTAAGCTAAATTTAAACAAAAGTAGTTAAGATTAATATTTCTCACCATAAAAATGACTACGGCTACTGTAAAGTAGTTGTCATGAAAATAAAAGTAGAAATGCAAATTAAACTTGCAATTAACTCGGGTGCGATATAGATATACGGCACATATATTTATTACTTGAGATATAAAACTAATTGGGTGGTTATAAAACAAAAACCATAATTCTAACCTATATTAATAAAGTTCGGATTTGTTCATAATAAATAAATGTGCCTTGTATCTATCTATATCCCATCCGTTAACTCTGTTAAGAAGTATAACTTTTAATTATGGTTATGGATTGGGGTGCGGTTTCATACACTGTGATGAGACTAGTCCTAAGATCTACGTAAAGATATGAATAAAAATTTGCGCCAAGTATGCATGTATAAAAAAGAACACAAAGTAACTACGAGTAGGTATGTATTAGATACAATTCAATATACGAATATTGTAGTGTAATACATCGCGTTGATGTAAATTTTATGTGTTTTCTATGTTCCAGATATCAATCACCTAAAATATCTAATGTAATGATACAAATCATAATTTATGTTATTAACTTATTATCTATTATTGAACAGAGATCACATAAAATTATTAGATTCATTATGAAGTGTAATGAATGTTGGAAACTAAGCCATTGGATTACCTTAGTTTGTATATTAATTACGTAAAGATAATTAATATGATATAATACAATAAAGGAAAAGAGAGAGGGATTGAAAGTATAGCGATTATAATATTTTCTTAAGTTTTCGCGACTTGTATACATAATAAAACTACGTTTTAACGGTTTTAAGCGCGGTAATTTATTTGATTTTTGTCATTCCGACGTTTCGGTTACTTTTCAGCGGCTGTGATCACGGCAGACAAAGATGCCGTGTCAACGAGTATGGTTAAAGTTTTATTTAACCGCCAAGTTGTTCATTTTAATTATTTAGTTTTAATTTTTTTTATGGTTATTATTTACTCTATGGGGGCCTAATCTAATTTACCACCGCTTCGCAACATGTTAGGGCTTGAAGAGAAGAAGCAGCGCAAGAAACTCTTCAGCAAACATGCCTAGTTACTAATCTTATAAACGTCGAAATAACAAAAATCAAATAAATAAGCGCGCTTAAAACTGTCCAAACGTAGTTTTATTAAGTATAGAGATTATTATTTTTAAATTGAAATAATACATGTTTTAGAATCTTCTACATGCGGATTCACTTCAGTGAGTTAATGTAATTTCAGACGTAAAGTTTGTTAACAAACAAAACATTGACGTTGCAAACAGCAATTTATCTTCTAACCCAAAATTGAAAAGAGAATAAAAGACGAGTTTTACAAAACTCCCTTATAATTTGGCTCACGTACCCACTCGACTGTTTTCGCATTTGAAGTTTCGATTTGTCAGTCTGCGTCGGCTGAGTTGCGTGATGCGGCTATGACTTGGAAGTGTTTTCGAATTGAGTTTTGATTGTGTTTCCGACTGCTGTCGGCCGTATCGGAATGTAGGTCGTAGTTATTCATTCGCCACACGCCACTAGCGGCCCTTTATACTCGTCCTCACGTCAGAAATCATCCACTTACCCTTTATTCGGATTGGAATGCTACGCTCCCAATATATTTTTATTAGGTAAATTTTTTCCAATATTTTTTGCAGGGTATTTTAGGTGCGCCATTTTGAAAGCTGTGAAAGGGATTCGTTCACTGAATAAAATTTTACTACATTTTAGAGGAATACATTTTATAGGTTGTTTCTTAGTTTTTTTATACTATAACATCATACAAATATCTATACATATTTATGATACTTTATTGGTTCATGTATCAAAATGAAACTTTTCATCAGTCTAATTCATATCATATTAATATTATTTTTTAAATATCTAAAACTGTAAGTAGCATTATATGAAATTATAATAGTAATTTGTCAGCTTATTAAAAAATATATTACAAAATTTTAATTGACATTGACATTATTAATAAGAATTATCAAAGTCTAGGTACTTAATAAAATCATAAAAAATTATGCTCCTTAATAGTTTAATTTCATACTGTTTTCGTTCTACATACTTGCAAATATTGGTATATAAGTGATTAAAATTTGCATACAATATCTTCTATAAACTTCCAATGTAATATGCAAATTGTTTAAGATGGGGCAGCCAACAGTTTTCAAGTTGAAAGTAGATCAGGATAATGCTGAAAAGTGCATTAAGTTAAGTGGATAGACAGCAGGTGGGACAAGTAACAACAAAACACATACTCGAAGTTTGTCCACGAGACTGTGAATACTACAGATACCGTCCGTTTACGGTGTTAGTTGACTCAAGTCTTAAAGTACAATATCATTTTGAAATTCTTGCCGAAATAAGAACGTTATGATAGTATGTACATTTAAACTGTGGTTTTATATTAAGGAAACTCAAATGTATAATTTTATTTTATCACAAATATCCGTGGATAGTTACATCTAATACAAAAAGTATTTTATGAATTAAATTCATTATAAATTAATTTAATAGTAGATGAGCGGTTCACCTCATGGGAAGGGGTTATCATTGCTTATGGATATTTCGGCATCAGAGGTGTTATCAAGTCTATCCCGACCGTGCAGAAATTTAAAAGTAATGCATTTTTTAAAAATAAGCTCATAGGGGTTATGCGGCGGGAAAACCTGGCCGCATCGAAGTGAAACGCTGTCAAGGAATTTGGTATAACTTTTCGAGCAAGCAAAGTGGTGGTGGAAAAAAGACTAAAGGAAGGATGGTAATTAGTTATTGGGAACTCTCACTATTACCCAAACGGTAGACCAGTATATTATTTATGACATCGCATTAGAGAAATAAAGATACATTTAATTCATACTGAGGTATAAATGTTAAGTTTTATTGGTGATGAAACATTAAAAAAATGTTTATCCCCTTTCTAATAAAATACTTTTTTTAAATAGAAGCTTAGAAGTGTAGTTGTTTGGGTCGATTAACAACAAACATTTTATCCGTGCAGGAAGGAAATAATACAATTTCCTGCGGCCGGGCGGCCTGTCGTAAGAGGCGACAAAACAACCCACAGCCAGGTGGTAAGGTATTCGCCCGACTGAATGGCTATCACCTCTGGTCTAGAGTATGTCGCCAATAACAACCTTGTGTTGTGTTCCGGCGTATTAGTGACCAGGTTCCAGTCTCCCTTAAGAGAGTAGCAGCGCATTTGAAGCACCTTTGGTGTTGTAAATGTCCATAGGCGATGGTAATCGGTTTCCATAAAGTGGGCCGTCGGCCTGTCTGCTGAACTCCTGCAATTAAAAAAAATACATTCCATTGGTATGGACAACTTTAATACAGAATATTCTGTTGAAATCAACCCGAATTCTTTTTGAAATCCATTTACGTAGCATAGCCGTGGATCACTATGATTGTATCAGCGTATGCAGTACGTCGTTTCGCAGGACAAACGTTGCCCATAGGATTTTCAATGTCAATCAGACGTGACATTTCATATTGATCCGTACATCAACGTATTTGCTGAGCCCAATCGAAAATTCTAGGCATCAAAATGACTGTAGTGTCACGTACAGTGTCGAAACACAGGGGATCAAGTGAACAACGTTCATTTATTTCGTAAATCAATTCAGAGGTGGAACGATTATAGCAATGTTGAATGAATATTGAAAAGTAATAGATGTTTTTTTTTGCTGAATAGAATTTTGTGTGGATTATTTGGAAAGGTGCAGGTAAATTGAACATTTGTAAGTAAGAAGTACATTACGCACATTGAATATTTTCAGCATTTAATCATTTCAGACCTTTACTAATTAATAGGATTATCAGGAATACTGCTTCGATGAAGTAATAAATTCTACTAATACAATACAAAAAAGTTTATTAGGCAGACGAACACGTAGACTATGTTATATGCACACACACACACATAACTACACTGACGCGACTGTGCATTTTATGGGGTTATAGAGAGTTGTCGTTAAATGGAGAGAAGTCTGTTATTTTAGTCTGAAGTCGTTTGCTGCACTGGTAATTTGTTGTATTTTTTACTTATTTTATTTATATCTTGTGATATTGAGGCATCTTGGTGATAAAAAAATTACTTAGAAGTTACGACATTTCTTAGAAATTTCGGTATGCATGATCCTGACTGTAGTTTCTTACGGGTTAAGATAATAAAGCGATAGAACGAACACAGCTGCGCTGTTATTTACTAATTATGGTAACTTAAAAGGTGCTTTTTATTACTTGATTGTTGTCGTTATTGAGAGTGGGTACAATGATACACTCTGTAATGCTATACAGAGTCTATCATTGTATGGAAGACAAGCTAATCCAACCAAAGTCAATTCATTGCGACGCTTAAAGGAGTTTGTCGTTAGATCGAATGACGTTACATGGAGTTTACACTGTATATTACTGAACTAAGCTAACGTCTGCTTGTAGGTATAACACTATATACAACAACAACAGTTAGTTTTGAAACCCGTCTCATTACTACCATAGTAGAAGAAGGTACAATTCTGAAAAGAGTGAATGTTTATGTGCAAAAATTACCAGAAATCAAATTTGAGTTCTTTCGTAGGTACTGAGACACCAGTGTTTCGATTTTAAGTATACACTTTTCGTTCGTGAGATCTGGTAACTCATTAATTATAAAGCAACGAGCACGGCCACTAAGGATCAACTCAGTTTACAAAAGATGTACCGACAAAAATTCGTGAGAACTATTTGCATAACATCTTTCTGCTGTACAAATTAAAAATGAGATATTGTGTGAAATTTCGTACAATTATACTGGTTGCTTTAATTGTATTGTGTTTAATATACCGCTGAGTGCTGCATAATTGTTTATATGTCCATTTATAACGCACGCAGAAGCGCCTGCGCTGCGTCGTGAGAATCTACCTTAAGACAGAGAAAAGTTAGCTAAGCCGTAAGAATTATTGCAAGGTTAAGTTTTATAGTCGAGTTTCATTCTACAATATAATAAGTTTGTTCGGGAGTCAGATTTGTATAATCAATTTAAAAATGAGAAAACACTAGGGAGGCTAATTCAGAACAGAAGATTTCGAAAATGTAAGTTATAGAATTTTTGTCTGTCAGTTACAGCATTATGTGAAAACTACTGAATGGATTCAAATAAAACGACAGGAAATGAATATTATATAATAAGCCAACACTTGGGATACATTTTATTACTGTTTACGCCGTGTATGATGGCAACCAGAATTCCTGTTACGGTCGATTTCTCCTTTTAGAACAATACAAAATTGTTCCGGCCACCATTCCAAGACGGCGTGGGCATGCTACCCCACTTATCATTCTACTTTTAAGATTCAACATCCATTTTATATCGATACTGATTGTAAATTATATAAATCAAGTATAATTAAATATTGTGGACATTAAATCTGTGTTTATATGTACCACCCGTAGAATTTCTATGAATGACGTTGTTGACGTAAGATTGATAGTATTGCTAAACAGACTACTCTGTTGAAACATGTTTTTGGTGCCGCCGTTGCTATTCACTAACAAACAAGTTATCCTGGCAACGCGAACGAAGTTTCGCTGAAACAGGTCGTTTTTTATTCATAAAAATAACTTTAGTTATTAGAAATATTTATAAAACAACGTTATTAGAGTTTTCGGCCGGTGAAGAAACAATGACATTTTGCTCTGCAATTTTCATTTCAAAAAGGTATCTATAGTTTTCGTTAAAAATGAAAAATAAAATTGTTCCTGGATAAAGATTAGGGATGAATCGTTTTTCCTATCAAATGGGGTAACCATTATCGACGCACCACAAAACATAATAAACCCCCACATGTTATTATGACTAGCTGTACCTGGCAGACGTTGTCTTGCCTTTAAAAACCCGATGGCAGCGCCATCTACCTGGTTCAAATTTGAATCTAAATCATCCCAGTAGAATATTATTAAAATACTAATACCACTATTAAAAAATAGTGGTTAGTGGTAGAAGAGTGAAAATTTTGGGTTGTATGTATTTTTCAATGCCAAATTATAAAAAAATCAAAATAAAAAAAATTACAGAAAAATATAAAAAATATTTAGTAGTAGGTCACCCTTATCATTTAGGGCGTTTTAGGGGTATGCAAAATAGATGTTAGCTGATTCTTAGATCTATCCGATATGCACAAAAAAATAATACAAATCGGTTTAGCCGTTTCGGAGGAGTTTGGTAACAAAACACCGCGACACAAGAATTTTATATATTAGAAGATTTAAAAATCGGCCCTTGGTAGAATAGCATAACAATTGCTTAATTTTAGATGTGAAGCAACGATCAGAAAAAAATAGTTACCAAATTATAATTGTACAAAATTATCGTCTTCCGTAAAGATGGAATATTTTATTAGATAAAATATTACGAAACTGATTGCTAGTTTGTTTAATTACCTAACTCATTTTTTTTTATTAAAAACCGATAGCAAAGAATAACTGAAACAGGCCTTGAGATCAAACTAATTGGGTAGTTTACCTTTAATTGAAGCTTATTTGGTTAATTTTGTTAACAACAAAGATTTTGTGATTTATATTGTTTGAATTTGATTATGATGTTAATTATAAAATTGTATCTGATTGTTTTGTATTATATTTATTATACAAAAGTGGATAATAACAAAATAAATTGTACCAAAATAAACAATTTAAAAATTAGAATATTTACAATACATTCTAAGCATAAAAATAGGTTGCCTTATGGCTTGAAGTAATTTCTTCCAGGCAACTTAAAGGAAAACCTTTACTAAATACTTTATAAGCAAGTAAATGTATCCAATTAGAGGTCACAATTGCCATGTGGTGACCCACATGGCAATTGTGACCTCTATTTCAGTTTTTCATGAAATGATAATGGATACCAACACGTAAAATAAATAGCGGTGTAAGATACAAAAATGCAGGGCTATATAAGCAAGTAGATGTAATCCAATTGTTACCACATGCTAATTATGACCTCTATTTCAGTTTTCCGTGAAATGAAAATGGATAAACATAAAATAATTTATACGATAAGATTTTTTTAAAAGGTTTTTAAATACAAGCTTTTGAGATCCTGGATATCATGAGATTGAGAGTGCTAGCCAAGACAAGTAAAGCGAGCCCAAACGCGACGGGTCTATCTTGTTTAGTACAGGAGTTCTTATGGCCACCTTCCGACTCCATCATCAGATCAGCTCTATAGTACCATATTGCATTGTCACGCGATATACACATGCGTGCAAAATTTCAGCTCAATCGGAAACCGGAAAGTTGGTCAAATTTAACTTGCAAGATTCCACCCGAACTTATATACATCCATTGCAAGTTAAATAACATCTTGTAAAAAATTGAAATTTAAAAAAGTTCCACTGGAGAACACTTTTTGAAAGTCATACATGTAAGTCAATTTTAAATATACTTCTTATTTTATTACATTAGTTTGAGATATATTACGTTTAAAGAATACAATAGCAAATTATTAAGACGTGTCCGAATTACATTTTATTGTATTGAATCGTTACCAAAATTATATTCTTAGCAATCATTGCTGATCACAGACATTTCTAGATTGAGCAATCGTTTTGACAAGCTTTTGTGTGGTTCAGATTGTTCATAAAAATATTTCTTTAACTGCAAATTTGAAATAATTTTTACATTATTCACGAGGTTTACGACGAATTCATTTTTGTTTTTTGACATTGTGATACAGACTTAAAAAGCCTTTGTGTTTGTAAAATCTTGCTTTTGTGATATACTATTTATCGCTATAGTTTGTTTAATTAAGGACAATCAGTGTTACTTCTTTACAGTCAAAGAAATCTTTGTTATTTAGACGTAATCAACGGTGATTTTGAAACGGTCAAGAGATTAATGAAACCAATTTTTATTTTATTCACAATTGGCTGACAAACACACATATTGCGTATCTTCAAGCTAATCTAGTTACGCTTGTGTTATGGCTACTATACTACGGACCATTACTATATTGTAAATACCTAATTATTTATAGTAAATAACAGAAAGTTCGTATACGAAATATGCTCTACCAGAAATCGAACCTGGAAAGATCTAGTGAGCTAGGTGAGCAAAAGATTAGCCGACTCAACCACAGAGGTCGTCAACTTTGTTTGTAACTTATCGTAATTGCAGAGCACACAGTCTAAACTAATACATAAAATTTATATCAAAGCAAATATCAAAATTGAACTTAAACTGCTATTTGTACAATCCCTAATAACAATGGTTTTAGAATATTTGTCTCTCTGTCTGTTTGAAAGTTTGTCTCAAATAATTCTGAAGTGGCGGAACGGATTTAAGCTATTTTTTTTAAAATTGAAGACATATTTTTATTTGCACGAGTTTAGCAGACAGACTGCCCACCTGATGGAAAGCGGTTATCATCACCTATGGACATTTGTAACAACAAATGTGCTACCGATGTGCTGCCTCTCTCTAAAAGAAGACTAGCTACTATTGCTGCAACACATCTCAAACTTGTTATGGCGGCATACTCTAGATCAGGTGTGGTAGCCATCCAGACGGGCAAATACCCTGGCACCTGCCTGTGGGTTGTATTGTCTCTTATAATAGACCGCCCGGCCGCAGATAATTGTTCTCTTCCTCCGTTCCTACACAGATAAATATAAAAACAATACAACAAAGTATATGACATACTAAGTACTTTAATAAGCCTAATAAAGAGAATATTGCCATTGATAAATGTATAAATGACAGATTACAAAATAACCCATAAATATATTTAATGTATGTGTATGATATGAAATTGCTTCATTTGTTTTATTGGGAAAGGTCATCGAGTCAGTACCTACTGTTCGCCAAGGGGCACAACTTAAGTTCTCTAATCAATACCTTTCTAGGCACGACTCCACGACTCACAGGCGAATTTAATGGGTTTCAAATATTTTTCGATTGTTTTTGTGTATGTAAAGATCATAATACGTTACAGTTAGTTTTCATACTAAGTCGCAACGAGTTTGAACATTAAAAAGCATAAACATTGCTTAACATTTTTTATTACATTTATTATATAAGCGGTGTTTCAAAATAAATGTAAATCATACGTTTTAAAACTAATTAATTCATCATCTGTTAGGTTGCCAAACATATCTTCTGAATTAATTTAAATGTAATGGATATACATGTATAGGAGTTTATTCTCGAATGCGACTGCTATATGGGGCATATTTTTCAATCGCCAGATAAACATATTTAATAATAATTGTATGATTAAGAATATTTTATTGTATTCAGTCAGATTATAAATAAGTTGATAGATAACCTTTATCCGACAACAGAAAAATGGCACCTTAGATTAAATATTTTATTCATTCTTAAGAAATGTTTATTTCTTTTAATATTAAATTTTAACATTAAAAATTATGTAGTCAATCGACTTTGATATTTGAAATAGAAAACTGCAGTATCAAGAATACGTTCAAGTAATATTCGATATTGCCTTATGGCTAATATTTCAATCACCAGATAAAAATTATAATACATAACAATATTTTTTTGTAGGAAAAAATAAAAATGTCAGTTGCATGAATAAAACAGTTCAATGGTTTCACTTTTGAATTCACTCAGGTTATAATTCATTCGACTGATAACTTCTATCTGATGATTGAAAAGTCAGCCCTTTGTGAAATAAATCTGTGCCTTGTTTATATCGACTCCATTATATCTACGTGTCTGTTAGTCCGATTCACGCACGAAAATAATATTAGTATGACCTACAAATAGTTTATTTCCAGGCTCGATGTGAGTTGTGTTTGTAATTTGTTTTGTGACTTAAAGCTGGAAGAGGTTATTAACACGCTTTTATTAGCTTCACCTGTATGTATGTATGTACGTTTGTAACCGACCCCTTTGAGCTCGATTTTGTCCTACTTTGAACGATCAGATTTAATTCAAACTTTGCACACCTGTCAAAGGTCGATGACAATGCAATAATATAGTACCATGGAGCTGATCTGATGATGGAGTCGGAAGGTGGCATAGGAACTCCTGTACTAAACAAGATAGACCCGTCGTGTTTGGGCTCGTATGTTTATATCGCGTGAAAATGCAATAATATGGTACCATGGAGCTGATCTGATGATGGAGTCGGAAGGTGGCCATAGGAACTCCTGTACTAAACAAGTTAGACCCGTCTTGTTTGGGCTTGTTTTACTTGTCTTGGCTAGCACTCCGCTGCTACATGATATGCAGGATCTCAAAAGCTTGTATTTAAAAACATTAAAAAAATTCAACTTAAAAAATGAAAAATAAATAATAGTTTAAAAAAAAACTAAAAAAAACACGTATTTTTTTAAAGTATTATTTATTTTAAAAGAAACTAACAACATATCTTAATAATTTGAATATAAATCTGTCAACAAACAGTATTTTTTTTAAGGTTACCTTTATTTTATTCGAAGATTTTGCAATTTTATTTTCAATGCCTTAACATTGAAAATAAAATTGCAGCAGACAAATATCAGGCAAGTCCACGTGGGAATAAAAATCAATCAAAGGCTATGTTACATCGATTTTTATTTATTTATATACACGCATGCCTCTGTATGACTCTTGTTTCCAATCAAATAATAGGTACGATGTCAACGCTCTCGTAAAACGAACTGCATGGATTTAATCTCACCAATTTTGTAATAAAAAAATTTGGTATTGGTTTGTGGTTGAGGCTAGTTTTATTTCGTTAAAATATCAAAAATGATTAAATTATTTAATTTGATTATTACAATTTAAAAACTAGACAAGCTGGCAACAGTACCCGTACAAACGACACGACGTATCTCTCAATAGTAGCAAACATGTAGGTATATAAAATATAAAATCAGCATACACGTCAAAAAATCAGGGCAAGTAGCTTGCAAAATGAACTAACTGAAGTGATTGGGTTGAATATATTTAGCGCAAGATCCACGGGTAATGTAATAGACGAGCGCAGGAGTGGAGAACTTGTTATTGATAAACAAAAGGATTCTCTGGAGCCAGGTTAACATGCTTTTTATTACGAAGTTTTTAAGCAAGGAGACGGTCAAGCTATTGAAAACATGGTTATTGTCGGCAATAGATGTTCGCAACATCGATGGTTGAAACCAATGCATTGTCAGAATTCAAGACGGGATAGAACAATGGAATAGGAAGGATAGTATAGAGGAATCAAACAGGAGTGGGATTAAGGTGATATAAGAGGGGAGGATTAGAGAAGATGCGATATAGTACGGGGAGGTGAGCTACTGGATGGAACTCTTACTCACCATACGAAACACAATTAGCTCAGAACCGACACCGACACTCTTTGAGAGTGTGATATCACATCGATCGAGCTGGCCCAGTTTGCTGTAACTAAGATAATGATTCCAGCCAGTCTTTACCACGTATTGATTACCTTCATGAAGTTGTTGTTGAGAGTTAGGTCAAGAAAGAAGAGATTTGGGATACGTAGTCAAAGTTTGTCAATGGCAACGTTTATTAACTCATGAGTCATGATAATGTCTAGTGAATTATAAATAAAATATAACTAAGTTAATATTAAATGACTAAGCCTCATTTCGGGTAAGAGCAAAAAGCGCTTAAATGATAAAATGGTACTTTTCACCTTCGTTAAAATATCTAGGGAATTTCATTTATTAGATTAATAGAAACATGTGCCATGGCCACGTGATGAAACAGAAGGCGCTTTATAAGTGAACTTTCCTCTCTATCCGGCTGACGAAGCCATAGCAGTTACTTTGAACGTAAATACAAACTTGATTGCTTTCAGAGCGTAGTTTCCAGTATTTGATACAAAGGGTTGAATAGTGTTGGCATTTGTATTAGTAAACTATCACAAGTTAATAACATTGGGAACTTATGTTTCTAATGTTGTTATTACTCAGTATTTATATTCTGACTTTTGATGTTAAGAATCACATAGGTTAAAGGTCTCAGAACTTAAGTTGTTGCTCGTAATTGCTTTTACTTACATCATATGTTTTTATATGATGAAGTATAATGTATTCATTACTAAAAATGTAAGTAGTCGTTCTATATGAATGAACGAAAACTCTTTATTGTTCATCATAAACCTAAATCTAGACAATTAATATGGATATATTTGCATTAAAACGATGTTTTAAGTATAAAACCATTGTCATTATCATCTTAATACATTCTTGTGGTTGTCTGGAAGAGATCGCTTTTTTTGCATAATATATAGTTATCTATCTATAATTATCAGGTACTAGAAAAAACATATAAAATATTTTATTTTCCAATTCAATATCATTATGCTTTACCCAAAAGTGTAAATTCGATATAAATTAACCAAGGCTTATTTTACGTGTTAATAATCACTTACATAACTGAATATTTATGTAGTAATCGCGTCGCATTGGTGGTTTTTTACCACAGCAAGCCGTTTGTTGTGGCGAAGCACGAGAATTTAACTCAATTTACGGGAAAACAACGTTCGTAGCATTCAAATGTGAAATTGAAAACCGTTGGACTCGGCGCGATTCGCAGCTAGATTAACTTAACAAAATTATACAATCAAGTGTGCATTCACCGGGTTGCGCTGCATCGCACAACGAAATAAACAACCTTACGCTCGGCGATACCACAGCTCAAATAAGCGCACGACGATACGACTCTGCATACTTAATACGGGAAAATGCATTTTTATCCACGCTCTGTGAACCGTTAGCGCACCCAGTGGGCACGTTTATTCCTAAAACAAACACTAGAACTAAGCTACTTTACAGATTCCGTTTTGTATGATACATGCAGCCAGATTATACAGCACATTTTCTAAACAAATTGTTTTATCGCTACTTCTAAAGTGGATCCGCTCCGTCGCGCACGTAACTCTTCTCGGCTCGCATACAAACAGCCCCTAAGGAGGCGACAATCCTCACCGCAAACAATAAAAATGTACATAAAAATAAATTTGATACTTCGAATCCGCGGACGATGAGGAATATGCAATAAGTTGGTTGAGTTGATGTATCTGTTTACAACGTGAAAAACGTGGTGCGCACTTTGTAATTTCTTACGATGTCACTTTATGAGATCGATACGAATTAGAAACGTAAAGAGTTTATAGAGGCGATAAAAGAACTCACACCCCTGAGGCCCGATTCTGCTATTACTATCTCGTCAAAATCACTGGCTACTGTCGTATCAATCATAGGTTTGCTTGATTTCAGTATTCTGTTAATTCTATTGGCGTACCCGTGGCATTTTACCACGCCACTTTATCTGTATTAATATTTTTAAGCGGAAACTCGCAAAATAAATGCTTAAAATTTTGGTAGCTTTTAAATATTTATTTCATCTAACGCCATTTCTGCACCAATTTTATTCTACTATTATTCCGCCGTGTCAATATCCAGAAAATATTGTGGATTTAGTAGAATACGAATTTGTAATACTATCGAAATACAATTGTACTTTGATTATCTTTGCAATGTCAAGACATTGAAATAGCAGAATTGGGTTCCTGGCCTAGAGTAAGCTGCTATAACAACCTTGAGTAGAGTTCCATTACCGGCAAGGTTCCAGTATCCCTTAAAAGAGCGCATAGCACATTGGTAGCACTTCTGGTATTGCAATTGTTTATAAGCAATGGTAACCGCATTCCATCAGGTGGGCTGTCTGCCTGGCTGTAAACTCATGCAATAAAAATAATAATAAATATCGTTGATAGTTCACTTTGGCTGGCTAATAGTGCACTGTCTATTCGTAGCGCTATACATCGTTTGAGATCAAAGCCGAAAAATAGGAGACGTAGTAGGTATTGCCATACGTGATGAAACGTGTCGCAGTAAATTTCAAAGTACCTTTCTGGGGCGAGTTCAGCGGCGCAGGCGTCACAAAACGAAATTGGATTGCGCACTATCCAATAATTTTGATCGTGATGTCGATGATGACGGTCGTGACAAATATATTATTTTCTAGGAACCTGACGCTGGGCGGGGTACTATGGGGCATTCACATTACCATAATACAGGTTGCGTATAGATTGATGTTGTGTGAAGCAACTTACATGATATTTTGTGTTTTAAACTAGCTAAGACCATCACTTTATTGTACGGGACTTGTTCTTTATATTCATATGTTCTAAGCATTGCATGATATTGAAATAAATTATACACGTGTGTTACAAACAAACTATACTAAAAATAAGACGACGCTATAAATGAAACTAATAAACTAAATCTAAAAATAGCATAATTCTATACCTAAAACAATTACTTCAAACCACTGTTGGTCACGCGAGATATTAATCAGATGCGTAGAGAGTTCTTGATAGAGATCATGAGCCACAAGCTCCAGCTTCATAGTGTTACCACTAATATGTTTATAATAATATAATAATAGTCCATAGACGTTCTATTGCTAAGCTCGGGCCTCCCACTGTAGGCGAATGGACAGTATACACGCCACGTATGTCTAAGGCGTCTTTGCAGGTTTGGCACAGCGGTTATCTCAATGTGCGGGTTCATCAGTATGCTTTACTTCACAATTGTTAGCACTTATAACAATATGCACATTCGGTTAGAGAACTGCCTAGGAGGTGCATGCGTACCGGTCAGGATTCGAAATCGCGCTCTTTGATGTAGTTTTCATTAAAATTTTATCCTTTATTTTCAAATTACAGACAAATACTTTAATTTTATTAGTAGGCATAGAAGAGTGTTTTATAGTGAAAATCATTATTTAAATTTAGTGAATGGTTAATATTACTAAAAGCACTTTCAAAGGATTATTAAAGAGTTTTAAATTTGTAAAATTTCTTTAATGGCGAACTAATTACTTCTTAGTAAGAGGAGTATAGTTAAACATTTATATCTATTAAGATTTATCTAGTGGCCTATATGCAGACCACTCAGTTGAATGAGATTTGCATCGACATAAGCAAGAACAATGAGTTAAACGTTTACACATTAGTAAACGATGCAGTGTAAATTACAAAGACAAATTGAGCGATTTGAATGCTTGTCATTATGTAGTAATAAACCAATCAGCCGTTCGGACCGCTCTTAACACAATTGTAAATGATTACGAAATATAATATTTCATTTCCGTTCAAGTCGAATAATGACATGTAAATTACATTTTTAAATGATATTTAATTTTTTAATTTGTCCATGATGTATTTACTGGCATGTATATTCTTATGCAATGTTTTATTTTCCTTACAAGAGTGGGGAGATTCATTTGCCTGAAATAGTACGCACGAACCCAGTAATGGGGCTCATGTTATTGCTCTTTCTAAGGTAAGTTACTTTGATTATTACATGCAATGTCCCACGGAAACCCTGTATGAATTTAAAAAAACATGAAATATTAGATTATACCAATTTTAGATTAGCTGTTATGACATGTAAGATTTTGCAACACGTACATTATTATAATTTTCAGATCGACGAAATGATACAGACGTGGAGGAAGCGTTATGCAGAGTGGAAACTTTCAGCGGGGCAGTAATGGATAATACCTTAACCGCTAAACCAAAATGGCCTTAGGAGACTATGCATAATTTTTTGTGAAATTTAGATGTCCATTCAAAGATTTTCAAAACAATGTATAGTTAGCAAGAAAATCACCATTTTGCACAAAAACTTCTTGTGATCTTTTGTGATCTGATCTTGAACTTCTATGGGACCAACCCAGGTTGAAGTACTAAAAAAGTCAGCAACTGGAAAGTATTTTTTCCGTACATGTTATATGCAAATTTTACACAATATATTTTTGATGTCAATCGCTCTTGTTAATAATACTGATCAAACACTTAGATCAGGCCACCCGTTGTTGGAGTACAAAAAGAGTCATAAACCGCAAAATATTTCCTCATACATTTTAATAATATTGTGAATTATCGAAAATATGGAATTCTATTAAAATTAACTAGTTCACTAACACTATGAGTAGATCGTTGGCTAACTTTTAATTATTAGGTCGACACGTGAGAAATTCCCACGACACATTGCCGGCTTGATCGAGTGCACTCCTTTGCGATAAAGCACTGAGCATTAGAACAAAAAAAACATTACTCATTGTTCAGTTAACTTCGACGGTTTTGTTTAACCGGCTTGATTTATAATAGCTTTGAGAAGTCCACGTACACTGAACTATATCTGTTGATCAGTTTCTCAACATTGCTACAATTCTGACATAAAAGGTCTGTGCTTTGTGAAAAGGTAGAAACTATAATCATCAAGACGTTGCGGTGAATTTTTGCGATTGTTTTTTTAGTTCTAATTTTATGTTGTCTAAAGTGGCTATATTGTCTGCAAGTTTATGACATGTATTTCTGTTCCGTTTATATGTTTGATATATTTTTTTAAATTGCGGTTTCTATAAATATGTTAAAAATGACTGGCGAAAGAGGGCGGCACCTTGCCGAACTCTTAGTTTTACTGTTGCCTTATCTTTTCCGTATCCAATTTTTATATAAGGCTTATAGTGCGGTATTCTTCGCATTCAAAAATATTTTTTTTTGTTAGTGTGAGAGATTTGTTAAGATTCAAAACGGTGGCATGTGTCCAGATAAAATAAATAGAATTGAAATAGAATTTACCGCACTGTTGATTTGTCCATGATTACTATACACCACTAGCTTCTGACCGCGGCATCACTCACGTTATGTTATCCCATGGGAACCGCGCAATTTTCCGGGAAATAAGTAGCATCCTTTTCCAGACTGTACTCTATATCTTTGCCAAAGCAGATGGGGACTTTTGGGCCAAAGAAATGTAATTAGTTGAGGTATGGCTTTAAAAAGCATGTTCGACGTAAAGGAAAATCTCCAAAATTGCAATCAAGTTGGGAAGGACCTTACACGGTAGTCACTAGGATTAATGATGTTACCTATCGAATTCGGAAATCATCAAGGAGCCCTGTAAAAATAGTACATGTAGATCGACTAGCGAAGTTTCATGGTTCTAACGATGCTCGGGACGAGCACGTTTTAGGAGGGGGTAGTGTGGCGAACGATGGTGGAACCATCTAGTTAGTTTTCGAACTTTTGGAACAATCTAGAAAAATCTAGAACAAAAAGACAAGGACGGATATATTTAGAAAAAGATAGACGATAAACGAAAGAAAGAGATAGATAGATGTTAGAAAGAGATAGACGACAAAAGAGAGAAAGAGATAGATAGATGTTAGAAAGGGATAGACGTATAAACGAAAGTTCCCGAACAGAAGGTTCGGGAAAGAAAAGACAGAGATAGATAGACGGGTTCTAGAAAATTCTTCCGGGTATATAAACAGCGTAAGGCGCGCCTACCGGGCAGTTTTTGAGTTGAAAGTTGCAGTTTAAAGTTGAGTTCAGCCCAAGACGGTGAAACGACAAGTGCGATATTAGAGAACGTTAATAGAGGACAGAGACGAACTAAGTGGTGAAATTAGTGAGAAGTTTGGTGGACAGATACGCAAAGGAGGTGTGTAGCGTAGTTCGAGAGGGAAACCAGAAGCGAGCTACGCGCGATAATATTGGAGGTGGTCCGCGCAATATCGGCGACGGTATTGAGGGTGTGACAACTTATCGTCGGGACTGTGCATCGTTGGTCGTGCGTATAGGGGCAACCCTGCAGAGAGGTACTACGTGCGGCTGTGTAAGTTAATAAAAGCTTCTAAATTTAAAACTGGTGTTTTCTTCCAATCCATAAGTGCGTACCCCGCTCGTACGTAACAATATTTTTCTATTAGAAAATGAAAAATATCCTACCCTAAATTTTATCTGGAAGACGAGAAATCTGAAAATTAGCGTCACAAATAAAGTAAGTTATCAATTACATAATCAATTTATGTGAATGAATTTGAAAAATGATACCATACGATTAATTCACAAATAAATAACTAAACCCATTACGATTATAAAACATATCAATACAATAAAAATAAATCTTACAATCATATCTTTACAATCTGGGCCCAAAAATGTATGCGTATCTGTCTCGTTTCATCCAGATCCGTAACAAACATCCATTAAAACTTTCTCATGTAAAATATTAGTATAGATTAATGATTAAATTTTAAACGAATATCCAAATTTGTTTTTTTATTCTGGAGTTTAATACACGCACCACAACGCATGCACCAATGGACAACAATTCTGTAAGAAATACGAGTATATGTAAAATACTAGCTGTCCCGGCAGACGTCGTCTTGCCCGGAAAAGCTTCAATCGATATACCGACAGTATTAAAGTTTATAATTTACAAATAAAAAAAGGGGTTGATCGTAGAGGGTTGAAAATTTAGGGTTGTATGTATTTTTTAATGCTGTATCATAAAAATAATAATCTAAATTAAAAAAAAAATAAGCGTGGACTACACTGAATGAAAAATAGATGTTGTCCGATTCTCAGACCCAATATGCACACAAAATTTCAAGAGAATCGGTCAAGCCGTTTCGGAGGAGTTTAACTACAAAAACCGCGACACGAGAATTTTATATATAAGATGTAAATAAGGTAAACAACTAATAAACCAGAACTTTCTAAAGTGTGATCAAGAGTAAAAAAGCATTTAATATAAAAATCCTCGAGTTATTTTGTGTATCTTAAATAAATGAGATCAATCTTTTGAAACTGTTCTATAATCACTCAATCATCTCTTAAATACACATGTCCACTTATGAACGTATCATAATAATTCCTATCAAGTCACGTAATTGAGTAACTGAACGTCGTCTGGCATTGAGCTTTTAATTGTCACAATGTGAATACCTACAAAAAAAAAATGTTTAATTTTTTTGTATCAAAAAGCTACGAAATATGTACATCTGCGGTTTGAGTGTTCTCACGACATGCGTAATAATTTGTTGGATAAGACATTGTGAGGAGTGTATGGTACTTTTGAATTTAGGGAAACTTTGTTGGAATATGGATTTGATATTCTCTCACAAAATGAAAAAGAAAAGGCAAAAACTATTGAAACTATATTTTTATTCTGTTCATTATTCTTCTTCGTCTTCTAAGGTTTTGCCTTTGTCTATTGTTTTGTTTTTCGAATTCTGGTTGGGATAAGATACATTGCTTAGTCAAAACAGTTAAGGATTATGTGTAAAATTAACTACGCATTGAGATTTACTTATACCCATTTAGAAAACCAGTCTCCGTCCTGAACAAGGGTGGTGGAAGAACCTCCATTCCTTTAAATAGAGAGGTCTAAGCTCAGCATTGCTACGTAGACTGATATTATGTTTAATAGAGAATCTTCAAGTTTATAACAAACATGTCTATGTATGTATGTACATAGATACGTTAAACAGGAATACACTTTTGTTTACTTCACAAACTTTCAGGCCAAGGATACTCGAGTGGTGCTTGTAAATCATTTTGTAGGCACGATGTCGATTTTCACAACCTTCCTCGGTTGAGTCTAGGCAAATGCCGAGCGAGCACTCCTCAGTAATTTTGTATACATCAGAACTAAACAATGGGCGAATTGCAAAATATAGTGCCATAGTATAATATTTCTAGGACAGTGGACCAAGCTTAAAATAAGGGCTTGATATTAATTTCTATAGAATTAGTATGAAGTTTAAAAGAATATAAAAGAAAAATAACAAAACGACACGGTGACTCTTCAGGTGGTCAGAGGGCTGGTGCCTACCTCGGACAACGGATTAGTATGGCGATTCAGCGAGGAAACGTTGCCAGCCTTCTGGGAAGCTAATTATAAAAGACGGTGATCTTGGATAAGTATTCTACTTATGGTGTTGAGGAACTATGGGTAGAATACAATATAAATATCTTAAGATTTCTTTTATTGTATTAGTTTATAAAGTCAAAGAAGCTTAAATATTATTATACCCACTTATTTTAATAAATATACGTTGATATATTTTTTGAAAACTAGTGAATGATTAAGTTATTTTCGATTTGCGTTATAACAAACATCAAAGTGTGATTTCAGTCAGAATTTTTATTTAGGAGCGATTTTTCAATCGCTAGACAAAAGTTATTCATAGGATAAAGTACAATACGAACAAATTAAACATTACAGCTTCGTGAATAAAACAGTTAATTTTTTGAATTCTATATTCAGTTAGGTTATAATGGTTAATAATACTGATATCTGTTTTCGTTACTATCAGTGAATATTACTTATGTATAATTGTGAAAGC
Source organism: Dendrolimus pini (assembly GCA_949752895.1). Classification (NCBI taxonomy): domain Eukaryota; kingdom Metazoa; phylum Arthropoda; class Insecta; order Lepidoptera; family Lasiocampidae; genus Dendrolimus; species Dendrolimus pini. Next base: position 8,206,136 of record OX457130.1, on the reverse strand, counting down.
ATAATAACGAATCGGGTAGTGTGTTGACATGAGTTATTTTGTCTGTTCCTTCTTCATGGTTTTGTGTCTGACCTATTTATGTTGAAATATAGTTCATAGGATCTTTAGATATTGGAAATATAAGTAAGAAACTTTTGTTGAGGGACATGCGAGATGAAACGGAAACAGCTCACATGAAAAGGGCCGTATGAAAAGCTCTAGCCCCTTTATGAAAGAAGACTAGATTAGTTAAAAACAATTATTATTTACATTGTAGTGGAACACTCACAAGCCAATAGACGGCGCTGTGCAATAATTGAAGTCGCAAACGATTCCCGAAACGTACATACAAATTTCCAACAATAATAGATGGGCTTAGGCTTGTGAGGAGCAACAACGATCTTGCTGGAACATTTACCTTTGAGATGGAGAGGAATTCAATTTCGCTACTCCACCCTATGGGTCACACTAAAAATAATAATAAAGCTTTTCTGAATAGGTGTCAGAATAAAGTCTCCATTAAAAATGTCAAAACTTTTGGGTATAATCGATTTTTGGCAGCTTTTTGTCAAGTTGTTCCACCACTATAATTTCACTATGTTATTACGAACACGGCCAAGCACGATTGGGCTATTTGCTAAAGGGACCAAGGACTTCAATTACCAAATTCCCCGTGAAATTAATGAATGTTTACGTTACATTGACGTTTATATATGCTACATCTAATTATTTATACACAACAATGAGGCATTCTACCTCTAATAGTAGTTTTGTAATTGGATGTACGTTACAAGGTCAAGTGCTAAACATTAACATATTAATAAAGCAGTTATGGACGTTATGCTATGTTGCATTATGAAACAGGTCTTAGAATAACAGTTTCCGTTATTTTTAATAACAACGTTAAAACTAGGCGGCTACATCCTTACTTTCAATGTCTAGGGTAATAACAAATAACTAAATATTGTTAAATAGTCATGAATATTTCGTCAACTTCCGCAATTGGGCAATTGGATTATTGTTAAAATATTCAAATACGATTGTTATCTTATCATAACTGATAGTAATAGGCTTAATGATATTTTTTATCATCGTTATGAAGAAACAATTACAAGTATTAGGCGTTATTACAGCGATATGTGATTTATTTTTTTACGTAAGTAAATGTTATCGTAAACACTTGGTTTGATTTATCGGTCTTATCACTGGAAGTTTTATTTGAATAATGGGTGATCACAAAAGAGCGCGTAATGGAGAAGAATAACGTAATCGGGTTTAATCATCATTGTTTCGATGATAAAGATATATAATTCGTCTTAAATCGGAGTATTTCAAAAAGAACAAAAATCTGAAACATTATCAAAGTTTTACATTAATACCATAATTAATATATAATTAATAACATAAGGGCAGCTCTAAGCTTGAGAACAGTATTCTTAGAGATCAATTATTGCTCGAGTAAATAATTGGTCTCTAAGAATATTGTTCTGCTTTTTATCTCAGACTGCCCGCTTCAGACTGACTGCTTAGAATAAATGAATGAATGAATGAAAACACTTTATTGTTGACCAAAATTAATACTACGTTCTTATAAATAAAAGTAACAATTGCTCATTTGGACCATGTTAAGGATAATAATAAAATAACATTAAAATGTTGAAAGCATGTATTTAAATTAATAATGAGAAAAAGATGAAACAATATAACTAATTTTATAATACGAAATAATAATTTTATTCACAAGCCATTCATGTCAGATTACTATTATGATTATGTTTATTTCGGTCTTTATTCGCTTTAAAAATTACTTTTAAAACGCATGCTCTTTGGTTTAAGTAATGAGAAAGCATAGACTTGAAAATATTATAAATATATAGCGTAAAGTAGAAGTACTACAATGCGCCACAATGGCCGGCAAAGAACTTCAAAATCTATACAGCCTCTTCTGATGGGAAAACTCTGCGTATAGATCAGTCACCAGTCGTAGCCCTACAATTAGGGCTACGACTGGTGTCAATCAACGAAGTCCTTGTTATAACTCGAAACGCTACATTTGACTACACAATTCACATTTCTCTACAAAAAACACACGATTACTACCCAAAAACTATTTCAGGGTAATATTACACATTTTTTTGAAAAATAAATTGCACAGTACAACGTCCCCTTTTAGTTCCTGCTAAACATTCTATAACATACAGTTTATACATGTTCTGTTTTAAATCTTTAAAAAAATTAAACTTTTATTATTTATAGACATTTATTATATATATAAGTACAACTTGTTTTGTAATTTTACTTTCATCCGTTCCCTCTACATGTCCAAACCGCCAATATCATAGCAATAAGAATGTGGAATCACAACACAAGTGCATGACAGTATAATGAATGGTAGAGTTCGTGCCGGTACACCGCGACACCATGATTAAATGTCACAAGTGTTAAAGAAATGTCAGGTAAAAAAAGGAGCTCAAATAAACGTGCATGTATGAAGAGATGAATGAACGTAGATGAAGCGAAAGTTGTTTTTCAGGATCGTTGCAAGCGGAAATTCATCCTCTTTCCCCCATCATCCCCATGCAAAACAAGCGTGATATATATGTATGTATATACAATAATCTGCAATTCTCAGAAAATACAGTACACTGTTTAGCACTTAAGAATTCGCGTGTAAATACTAGGAAATAATTAGATAGATAGATAGATAACACTTTATTGTACACCATTACAGAAAAACTTACGAACTAGTATTATTATAGTAGGGTACAAAGGGCGGTCTTATCGCTAAAAAGCGATCTCTTCCAGACAACCCGTAACTTTAACTTTGTTAGCATACTGAAGACTTAGCACTTATTGACATGAACGTTGTTTGGTTTATCACATCAAACATACATTTACAGTCTGCTATATCCCACTATGGTGAAGGATAGTTGGTACAGTTACGTCAATACTGTTATAGGTTGCGCCTAATTTTATGGCAGCTGTGAGTTAACAACGGATGGCTGCGAAATGCCTAAGGACCTTCAAAGTCAAACTGCATTATATTGTATATTGTTGTATATCTACGTGTATTGTATGGTCCACTGTGGCTTCAACAGTGCAGGTCCTTTTTTGTCTAGCATTATGCTAAAACTGAGCCTAAAGCAGGACTCACCTTGTTTCTATTGTATTGGGATTTTATTCGTGTTTTTGTCCCGAATAAAATATTTATGGTTTTGCCTTTAAATAAATAATTTTAATGAAAAAACATCAAATTATATAAATTAGCATCCAATTAAATCATTGCTTATTAACTTTGATATTTCAAATTGAGTAATTTGAATACCAAAGAGTATCATTTCTTTGGTTTAAGTAAAACATGTTGATGTTTATGTACATGTAAAAATTCTATTTATCTTTCGATTGAGTCGAGTTTTTTTTATACTAAATGATTTGCATTTCTATAAAGACTCTTATTATAATTCAGAACAACTCTACTCAGTTTGGTTTCTATCTTTGTATGAATTACTAGCCGACTCTTGCCTACTTCGCTGGGTGCTACTCAAGATACGCCAATATATAATTGCTCATGGGAAAAGAGTCCTTCCCGTGCCCACTTCGCTGCGTGCTACTCGAGATAAGCCAACATATACTCGTAGCTGCCTGTTGGTAAAACACTCCTTTTTCAAGTCAATGCCCACCAAAGATAATGTTTCACCCTTGGACTTACCTACTGCTTAGTCATCACGCGCCGATAAAACAATGCATTAACCTGTTTTTCTGGGAATTGATATAGCGCCTTAAAAAAAAATCACAATCAATATAGCTTATGTCACTTGATGCTAAGCTTTCTACCGGTGAAAGAATTTTCAAAATCGGTTCAGTACCTACTTCAAGAGATTAGTCCCACCAAACTCCCACACTTTATAATATTAGTACAGATAATAAAATATCGATACGATTTTTTTGGATCTGACTAAAGAAATTTCCGGCGATTATACGATTGTACGATGGAAAAATGTGTGATGGCCTAATTTTTTACTTTTGTCGCAATTTCACTACTGCATTGTGTTTTTGTTAAAATAGGTATAGAACCTTAAAAACTTATTTTGGCGTGGTAAAGCCATGCTGGAAATATTATCTGGATTACAGCTCTTAGGGACGGCATGGTCGGTCTGATACCACGCTCTCATAGAATATAGATGTGAAACCGTTAGCCTTGAGCTAATTCTGTTTCGTATGATAAATTCCGATGACCCATATATCCTATACCTATAATATCTTCTCATTCACATCCCCCTATTTGATTCTCTTATCTCATCCAGTCTATGCCATTCCTTGTCTATTTCATCCCTTCTTTCTTATCCTTAAAGCTTGGTAATGCGTTGGCTTCGCCATTTTCCATTACATGAGCCGGCTGACTGTGTGCTAGCTTCGTAATAAAAAACACAACTTCAAAAGACGTCAAATAACTATCACTAATTGTTAACGCTAACCTATTAGGTCACTGCGTGTTTGTTTTGTGTCTTGCGCTGCATTTTACACCCGCCTGTATCAACCCGCGTGCTGGAAGGTACCCTCTGTGCCATAACCAGCTGGTCCACTCGTCGAAGGAACCGCAAGACGTGAAGAATGGGTCACGAGGAAGACGTGCCAGACGCTGCGAATTTCGAACCGTTGTTATCTTGTAAATCGTCTTCTCTATTATCCCCCCCACTCCTGCCTGCGCCATCACTAATACTTATGCCACATCGAGTTTCCCTGTTATTACACTCGTTATGAAAATTGAACCCCGCATCTGACAGTATAATTTTATGTCACATTGATCGGATAATTTGCAATATTATTTATTGCAGCATACACGTGAATTATATTTTATGGGGGATGGAAAAATCGTATGTGTCGTACTTAATGTGGTGAAATATTTATTCCTTTTGATACTATAAAATCGATTTGACGCAATACCCACTCAAATTGTGTACTTATAATAACCATTTACTTAGAGTATAATGTTACTTAAATTTAATAGCCATACACACGTCGGCAAAGCTATTCTATCAGAGAATACGGTTTATACATAAAACTTATTTATTCTGAGCCTACTTCTTTAAGAACGCCGAAGTAATAATTAAGTGTATATAATTATTCATTCTGTTTCTCGCACCTTAAAGCTCTACTACAACATGTGTAGCGGACTAAAGCCGGAGGGAGAATCTGTATCCGAAAGTCGAAAGTCGGAATCAGGCTGTCTGAACTATCTCGTCGTTCCGTCTGCACGCTTTTATATTCGAGCGATGTCGGAACGAGCCGAGTAATGGCGTAATCGATACAAACTACCCTCTAATATTATCTACTCAGTAATCCAGCGTATTAACAATAATACATTAATGTAACAAATACTTAGATATATATTATTATACTACAAAATTTTATAAGAAGCTTTGTGTATCGACTCGTTTCGATATTCATGAAAATATTAGGATATATCGAAACAGTTTCTGATCTCAATATAATATCGTAATACCTTTTATAAGGATTAAGTAACAATAATACTAAAATCAGTTTTGAATGTGTCTTCGACAACCGCTACTGATATAATTAATGTATTTGGTAACAAAGTAATTTACAAGTTAAGACCGACTGAGATTACGATAAGAGTGACAATCGTGTAAAAATTATAATAGAATATTGAAAAAATAACGGCAAAACAGCTTTTATTCATTTTCTGATGCGTAGTGGTTGGACCTAAGAAAATTTTCCAAGTATGCAGTTCGGCCGGAGCGGTATGGACCACTTTACATTATTGGCTGGTTCCCTAGTTCTTACTATTCAACCACTTGCCTTAATATTGGGTGAATTCAGACATTATTTGTATGCAGCTTATGTCAAATTTTGACCGATAGCAAGGCAAATAAACGGTTGGTACCATATACGAAACGGCCCTATAACAATTGTAGTGTTAATGTTGAAGAAGGTATAATGGCTTTAGTGAATTTTATGAACGGTAGTAATGAATTCAACGTACGATGGTAAAAGTATTTTTTCCAATCACTTCAGACAATGTTCTCTCTTTCTCTTAGGTAAAGAACCCACTGATGAAGTCACATTTGGCCATGGCGGATTGGAATATCTTAGACATGATCAAAATAAGATTTTTTTTATATCATGTTTAGTATATATTTGCTCTTTAAAAAAATGCTAAGTGAGGTTTGAAATCGGTAAGTATAAAAACAGTCTCCTGCAGCAGTCGGTTGCGATCGTGTGAGTGTCAACTGGATCCTGACTAATGACGTGGCTGACATTTAATTTCGGATACAAAAGGCTCTTTACAGGCGGTGCTATTTACTCTGTTTACCCTAATCAATTCACCCGTACATTGAGATCGTAGATGATATTGCCATTAAATGAGTTGGAACATAATCTTAAAAGCGCGCTTTCAATACATCAATAGTCCCATAAATCCGAAATTACATGGGTTCACTTTAGTCTTCAAATTTCCAAAGCAATGGGGCAAAAGAGAAATTCAAAAATAAACTAACTTAATCGTAACAACTTTTTTGATGAGTCAGTTTTTAACTGTTTAAATAAGCAGACAAGTTAGCAAATTTTGGCATTATTTATCCCCTCTAGGCAGATGTAACTTTTGAGATTTTTTTATATACTTATTATTTATTGTGAACAGAAACATGTAGTAGGATATTGAGTGTCATAAAACTACGAGGAATTTTGAGAAACACGAGGAAAATGTTTACGAAGCACCAAAAGCAATTCATTACTTTCACATTTATATAATCGTCTGGATTGCAATAATTGGATTATTTAAGTGCGCACACGTGATAATGCACCGTTTACCGCGGATGATGGATTAGTTAGCCTAATGCATGGTTGCGGTTGCAACTGGTTTTAGGGTTTCGTAGTCATTTTAGTAAAAACAGAGGCATAATAATTAATGCTTTATAAGTAATTATTGTGGGGACTTTTTTGTTTTTGTTTAACATTGACCTTATGTAAATTAAATAGACATTTTATGTAATCTCTATATATAATTAAAATCCACGTATATAGTGACTCATCACGATATCTTAGGAAGAATAATAATACCTATAGACTTAAAATTTGGCATAGACTTTCCGTTCGCCAAGTAGTAGAGGCAAGCTAAGAAATATATTTTACGGCACGCGAAGCGAGCGGGTATTGGCTAGTTTTCGTATAATTTTATATATATATTTCTTGTAATTAACTGTTTGAGCCAATTTTAATTTTTATTATATAAATTATTTTTTAGTGGAAACTTGATTTAAGAACATCAATTATTGTACGATCCCGAAACAAATTAGATAAATAAATAAATGATCGTCATGCCCTAAAAATAATGTTCAAAATTCAATATTGAATTTGTATTGTTTGACTTAAAAAAACATATTAGATAAAATCAACAAAATAAGCTACTCACTATTAATATTCGGTTAACGAATAGCAGCCTTATATATAATAGGTGTACGAGATTTATCAGCTAATTAAAAGAAGTATCTTTCATAACCACATTATTCGATTATGAAATACATAATTTTATAACTTAGTTTTAACCAGCCCATAAACCTCGTATCAATTTTTATTATTAATATATAACGGACTCATCCAATCAGTCAACGTCATTGAACGTTGCTGAAATGTAATTTCCAAGGCATATTGTTATATTTGTTAATCTGTCTATTTAATATTAAATCAAAAATTATTGTAGTCCTAAATTCTGTCATGAGGATCGATTATTTGACGATTGTATGTATAGGTTCACGTTTGACCACTTACTGTCTCATCTAATGTTGCATTATAACGCGGTTATTACACATTATTATCGGTTCTTCGGTAGTTTGTATCAAAAAACGACCTGAAAGGTAGTGTTTCCACCACGTAACGGTGGTGCAAACCGGTAAGTATGATGGTCCGATGGTTAAATGGAAATGGGAGAACCAGTTCGTGTTGTTCTGAGGAACAATCCCTGAAATGTATCCGATAGACTTAGGAAAAAAGTAGTCAGTCTAGTTAGTTAACCAAGTCACGAAGCGTTTTGCGTGTATAATATGCAGTTTCAACTATCACAAAATATAATATTATAGCCGAATACTTAGATCATTACATTAATGATCTACGGTCTAAGGATATAATAAATAATAAACTGTCAAACAGTACCACAGCCCTATATAAAGCGTATGAGTAACGTTTGATCGCGTCATCTATACTATGAATGCACTCTGCGTTAATTAGCTAACTTTGCCCACTCTCCATAATTATCTGCCTGGGGCATATTGTATTTGTTTTGCTTATTTTTTATAACAGTTAAACTATGGGCATGTTGATGAGTTTTTTGCAGCTTCTGGTTTTTTGAACTGAATACTTACTTATTTTTGACCTTCTAAAAATGTTCTATATCAGACCTTAATATCGAAAGAGTGTGATTTTCAGAGAATTTGTAAATTTGTTTGGCCCTTTAGATGTAGGCTTCTGAGACTGTATACCTCAGTATTTGATACTACGTCTTTTGGAGCCCAAAGGGTAGAAGATTGTATACGTTTTAACTCTAAAGGTATGATTCAACCGGTATGCGGCACTGTGTTGCAGTGCGCATCACAAATGTTACTCCCAGTGGAGTTATTTTTTATTTATTTTATATTGCAGGAGTTCAGCAGACAGGCACACGGCCCACTTGATGGAAAGCGGTTACCATTGCCTATGGACAATTGCAACACCAAAGGTACTATAAATTCGCTGTTGCTCTCTTACAGGAGACTGGAACCTGGTCACTAACGCTGGAAGACAACTCAAGGCTGTTATGACGGCACACTCTAGACTAGGGGTGGTACATAACTGCGCACGCTTGCATATTTTTACTTCGGAGCCGGAGCGAAATCATTAAATAATTCGCGATCATAATAACCTTAATTAAATTACAATTATTGTTAATGACATATTAACGGATGAACCAGTCGAGCGCACTCGTGAAGGACACATATGGTATGTACAATTGTACATGTTTACAAAATTTCGCACAGTATTACCAGTGAATACAGACAAAAATGCACCTGCAGCTCAGTACACGCACGGCTGGAGTATTGCACAATATGCTTGTAAACATGTTGCATACGATTTAGGTGGTATCGCAGCTTTACATGATGCGGTATTTATCAATAGTGCCACAAGTTGTATCTAAAACAAAGGAGTGCGTGTAGGAGTCAACGTTGAAGCGGGGGCGTTCCTCCTTTGTTTAACATCGAGTTGTAAATATTTACAACTTGTCATGTATTTAATGTATTGTTGATCGAAGATGATAATGCAATAATCACATGGCGAGTAATCGAAAATTATGGTTACTTTGAAATTGCTCTTTGTCTGTAACAATATTTTTTAGTGAAAAGGCAGTCGTATTTACAGTACAACGTTAAGAATATTTCGCTGTGTATCCCGAAAACTATCCCATTTTCCGGGATTAAGTAATTTTCTGTATTGAGATTTTTTTTTTAATTATTTTGGCCAACCAAACAGTATTGGGCAGAAAGTCGCGTAACGAGGCTTATACTTTTGTAGTTTTAATGTATACAACACTAATATCATTTCCCACATATTAAATAAATCCAACAAAAAGGAGATCCTACCAAAACCCAAAGCTGGGTCGAACCCACACTGACTATCCGCGATCAGCTGTGGTTTTGACGTGAAACTGACACAGACAGACAGACAGAGTTACTTTCGCATATATAATATTAGTATGGATATACAACCAATAGATTTGGGACCGATCCCCGACTATGTTAAGATGTCTACCTAGGAAGGGTTAAAAATAATAAAAGCGCTAAGTCTAAAGTTGTTGAACTCTGAAATATTAATAACGGTCGGAATATAAACATAACCTTTAACGTTCACTAAAAGCATTATTAATTTATTATTATTTTCTTCGATAACCTTTTAGGTCCGGAACCTACGCCTAACTTTACAAAGGAACAATTCGCCTTTCGAAATGGCTTGAAATTAATTTATATCAGGTCTACATTCAATTGAGTAGAAGAATTTTGTATCTGAACGTACAAATTTTCTTAAATATTTGCTCTGTAAATTTATTGAATTTTTATAGTAAAGAGAGGCATCATTGTAAAATTGATAAATGACATTCACACATCGAGTGAGTCGATGTAAAGAATTTGACATCCTTACTAATTAAAAATATTTTCTAAATCGAGTTCGGTTACAGCGACTATTATGTAAAGCCGCTCAGGTGAATGTTCCACATTTTTACGCTCATTATTTTGAACAAGTGTTGAAAATTTAGGCACTAAAAATATTCCTTCTCTCTAAAAATTTTGGCATATATACCAACGTTCATATCGATTTTTATTTTTGCAATGTATCAACATTTGTTGTATAATATGCAGCTAATATTTAGGGTCTAATAGCTCTCAAAATATTCGATGAATATTTATAGTTTAGATATAATAGTGCTATGATAATAAATTAAGAAAGATGGTAATCAATTAGGAGTATTAACGATTGCCCTCAGCGCTACAACTTAAAACTGATCTCGCAAAAGAAAATTAGAATTAAATTTGATAAGCATTAGGGTTGACATAAGGTCTCATGGCAATTCCACACGAAATTAAAATATAAGTTTCAACGTATTATACAATAATCTTGTATAATTTAACAATTTATCGATACATAATCTGTAAATGTAACTGGCAATAAAAAGTTTAATGGAGTTTTTTGGCCGGAACTAAAAGGAGATGTTGTGCTGTGCAGTTTTATTTTGTAAAAATGTGTAAAATTCCTCTAAAATGAACAATAGTTGTAGGATATTGATAGTTTTTGAGTAGTAATTCTGTGTTTTGTTAGAAATGTGAAATGTGTAGTCAAATGTGGCCTTTTGAGTTGTCACAAGAACTCCATTGAACCTGATAACCTACAGTTCAGTTGTGCTACATATGGGCATAAGAAAATGAAGAAACTATATTGTAAACTAAGATCTGGCTTAAAGGCTTAGCTGCCGAGCCATAAACCTAAACAAATAAAAATAAAAAGTTTAATTTGTACACGTTTGAAATTAGAAAAAAATACATGGCTTTGATACAAAACGGTTTTATTCGCAACGAATTTAAAATTAGAATTTTAGCAAAATGTTGATTTAAAAATTAGTTTCTTAAGTTATAAAGAATAGAGTTAATAGATTTAGAAAATCTTAACTGTTGGCAGCCCTGTAAGTACACATTAAAGAGGGAGCAAATATTTTTTACCAGTAATAATATTTTGAATTTGGGGCAGGATAAATTTATCAAATTTCATCGTTGCGGAAATTAATTTTACTAGCCACGCCGTGGGTCAATAATTTAGGAGAAACAGAGCATGTTTTCGATTCATGGGAGACTCTGCTTACTTCGTCTTAGATTATTTTTACCGTTGTGGTATAAGAGCGCTGCTTCGTAGTAGTAATAGGAATGTGGCGTGGGGCGTAGATTCCTTGTTTGCAGTAGTAAAACTATATTGTATCGACGAGTGTAATATCTTTATTCTGTGTTAAATATACAGTAATAAAACCCTATATTTGTTCCTTACTATATGTATTTGTGATATAAAACAATTCCCTATGCAATTACAAACTGTGCGTATGTTTACATACTACACCGTGAACTAAACGTTCGTTATAACTGCCATCCTTTAATTCTCTTGACTGAAGAAGCCATAATGCCTCACTCGTCGCCAATCGTCGTCCATAGTAGACTTCCCCTAATTTGCGTCGTATATCCTGGTCCTCTTCTTATCTCATTAAGTACTGACTAGTGACGCGAGAGTTTACGCGAGAAGTCGGACTATCGGATTGGGCGTCCTACTCTACGCTTAGCGATTCATGTTTCTAGGAATACTACATCGGCCATAGTAGCCAGGCCATTGTCGCTCAGCCTGTTGATTTTGCGAGCTATGTAAGCTACTTTGGTTCACTTACTGAGCGCATCACTAACTGCTAAGTACTAAATGTAATCTTCTTTACAATGTAATCCAAGTGTAAATCGTAGTTACTCAATAACTTCGAAGCACGCGGTCATAGGTACGTCCGGGGCGGACAATCGAACACACCAGTGACACAATTCAGAATAATTCATGAGAACAGTTACAAGGCGCAAGGAGGTGTTATTCTTCATGAGGTTTTGCAACAACTACATGTTCGGTTTCATTGTGCTATTATTATGCAAAACTTCACGACGACTGTCGATTGTAGACGAAATGTTTCTACGGCACATTTCTTTGTGTTAAAAGGTTATTAGAATGTAGGTCTCGAAAACATTTTCAAGGTTATACGTTTATGTTTTTCGTATTTATAATCCAGTTTTATATCTACTTCTGTGTGAGACTGTACACGCTATATGAACTAGAGTGCATAATAAAAGCATGTAACATATATCTTGCTTGCATGAGCAAGATATATTTTACATGCTTTATTTTATAGCAAAGTATTTAAAAGATGCTGCTGCAATTGTTACAAAGACCCGGATTTTCGCATCAACGCGACGTAGATTTTTTACGCTACTCATACTTGCCTAATATCATTAGAATGTAGTGCAGCCGCATCCGAAGGGCCAGTTATTGCTTAATTAAATCAAATTCAAATCTCATCCGTGCAGGAACGGAGAAAGAATACAATTTCCTGCGGCCGGGCGGCCTGTCGTAAGAGGCGACAAAACAACCCACAGCCAGGTGGTAGGGCATATGCCCGACTGGATGGCTACCACCCTTGGTCTAAAGTATGTCGCCACAACAACCTTGAGTTGTGTTCCGGCATTAGTGACCAGGTTCCAGTCTCCCTTAAGAGAGCAGCAGCGCATTTGTAGCACCTTTGGTGTTGCAAATGTCCATAGGCGATGGTAACCGCTTTCCATCAAGTGGGCCGTTTGCCTGTCTGCTGAACTCCTAAATAAAAAATAAAAAAAAATAACTTCATTAATTGATATGTATTAAAACGCGAATTAAAAGCATGCAATTCCGACGTGTGTGTAATTATGAAGATATTAATGATATGATAAGGCAATAGGGGGGCACGCCAAAGTTAAGTAAATTGTGTTATAGGTATGGGTCCACTCTAGGACTAGTTTTAGACAACAAAGCCAGATTAAATGACAGAAAGTTGGATTACAAAATGTACTCTGTCAAGAATCAAACCTGAGAGCGCGCAGAGAGCGTGTCAGTGAACGAGGCGGGCTAACGCGTTGACGATAGGGTTACAATGTCAAATATGTAGTAAGTACATGTACATACATATACATGCGTATACATGTACAATTGTACATGGCAATACGGGTAATAATCATCACATCTTCATGTTCACAAAACCTAAGCACGCAATCTATCTATATATATATATAATGAAAATGGTGTTCGTTTGAGGCTCAATCACGCTTAAACCACTGATCGTATCGACATGAAACTACCACCATTCGATGCGAAATTTTTCCTAGATGGTTTATGGCTATCTATCTATCTATATATATATATATAAGCAAAGTTTGTTTTCTTTGTCCGAGGTAAACTCGAAAACTACTGGACCGATCAGCATGAAACCAAAACCATTCGACGTGGAATTAATCGTAGATGGTTATAGGCTATATATATTTTTCAAATTCTATGAGCCCTTTGCCATGTTTTCTCGATTTGTTTGTTTATTTATTTCTATCTTATATATATATATAATGAAAATGGTGTTCGTTTGAGGCTCAATCACGCTTAAACCACTGATCGTATCGACATGAAACTACCACCATTCGATGCGAAATTTTTCCTAGATGGTTTATGGCTATCTATATATCTATATATATATAAGCAAAGTTTGTTTTCTTTGTCCGAGGTAAACTCGAAAACTACTGGACCGATCAGCATGAAACCACAACCATTCGACGTGGAATTAATCGTAGATGGTTATAGGCTATATATATTTTTCAAATTCTATGAGCCCTTTGCCATGTTTTCTCGATTTGTTTGTTTATTAATTTATTTGAATAAGGCGGTACGAAGTTCGCCGAGTCAGCTAGTTATATATATAAGGCTTAGATTTTAAAAAGAAGTACCTATATAACTTGTTTCATATATTGTTACGATTGCAGGACTCGAATTAAAATGCCGTTCGAATTATTATAGAGTTTATTAGAACTATACAAACACGTATAACACAGATACAAATATAACTGAACACAACCAGTCCAAACGTAATACACGATTCAATAACCCGCGTAAAATCCGTCACTAAATAGATACCGAATGTACACAAGTCTTACTCCGCTTGTGGTTATCGCTCTACTGACTCGTCCATCAATCGAGGCATTGCTTTATACTGCACGGATGCAATATGTCTTCTCGGCCACGTGACCGAATTTCCTGGAATTACACTTGGCTAATGACTGCCATAAAAGATTACAATACACAATGGGCTGCTTTGTAATCACGATTTTTAAACACAAAGTAAACAAAAGAAGTCCAAATGCGGAAAAGGTAATAAAGTGTCTACAGGTATGCAGGTGTGAATTTGTCTTTTGTCAGTACCTAAGTAGTAATATCAATATCTTGTAAAACGCCACAGACATAATTTTCTATTTGTCATAATACCGTTTACGGTGGCGAAGGACGGAGAAGTAATGAATAAGAAGGCATAACATTCAATTCATTCATTCATTAAAATCAATCATTCTTTCACTCACATTTTTCTTTGATCACTCCTCCTATCCGGATTTGTAATTGAAATTCATAGCTGCGAATTAACCAATGGCGGATGTAGATTCTTATTTTATACGTAATTTATTAAATCTGTATTATTGTAATATAATCGTTTAACTGCGTAATAGATTTGTTAAGTCGACTGCATTGACGGTTTTTGTGATATTTTTCGTATTAATATTACAAATTATATTGAAATCGCATAACGTGGTTTAAAGTCGCAATAAACTTAATTCTACATCTGGGAGTATTAGGGACCATTTCACGCAGATGTAGCGATGGGCTTAATGTATTGTTAGGGATGAGACATTGTTATTATTATGTTAATGATTTTAGACATTGACAGGTGACGCATGTATTCATGCATGCATTTTTTTGTGGGAAGTAAATAAAAACAAAAATAAAATACTAATCATTAAATCATTTGACGAAAGTAAGTACCACTGATATTATGCCAGATAGAGCAGGACATGGTGCTGTTTTACGGAAAAAACGAGCCGAAGACAATCATTGTTCCTCGCATCAATCTTTACAACTTGATCACACACACACACACTCAAATAAGACTAAATTGAAATTAGACTCGACTAAATGTCTTTATTACAAAGCCATAAAGTCCTTAAAACATTTACCATAATTATTTGTACTAGGGCTTTCCGCGTCTATTAGCTTACGATAACTTTGGATCTGCATTCCATGGAAACAAATTTTCCGAGTTAAACTCAACAACCCATGTTTATCCTCGCATAGACTAACTCTCTTGATTATCGGTTCATTTTCAAGAAGGAATAAATAAACATGAACTGCAATAAAAAAATAAACACTTACATGCACATTGATCGATTAGCACGATTAGTGTTAGTTACTAATCGTCTGAAATTTACAAATTTTTACTGGTATTAATTATATTCTCAATTTTTTAAACTGAGAAATTGTATGATGCACTTTGTCTAACTTAGTCATTCTATAATACCTGTGTGTGTGTCTACAAGACCGAGTGCCAACTTAATTTCGTAGGCTCATTACTGAGCTCGTTCATAAGCGTGGAATTTGAGCTAGGCGAAGGAACAATTAGCCTCTAAGAAACTTCTGAATAAATTGTGCTATTCATGTTATAATTATGTCAAATATGAGATTACTTCATATAAAGATCGGGTTACTTTGAATATAACAAAATTACAGCTTTACGTACCTAGGCACGGATCAGAGAACTGATCTACAACACAGCACGGTTCGAATTTTTACGAAATATCGTCAAGAATATCTTAAAGATATGATTTTAACCTAAAAATATAGTCCTATTCAAACTTAATTTTTTTCTGCGGTAGCATAATTTTATAACCGAATACTAAATTTATAAAATTTATATTTATAAACGAGTGTAAGAAAATAATTATAGAAATAGACAAAAACATTGATATGAAAAGTCCAAATCGTTCTCCTGAAGAATTTCCTTTTTTGAGTTCCTGAAAATTCACAATTTATTCACAATTTGATTCTAGAGAACGAAATAATGATGGTGATTGGATGTAACACATTTTGGCGAAGTTTGCATGATATATTCTATACTATTCGTGTAAAAATGTTATGAAGCCTTGTCAAATTGTCTAAAAATGTCGTGCTTTTCTATTCATTAGCTAAAAAAAAAAAAATATCAACAAGCAAAATTATGTTATGAACAAGATTATTTATTTAAACACGTATAGCCTCAGTGACATATAAAGAGACGTGTAACCCACATTACAAAACACTATCAACGCGGACCCTTGCCTAGTCACGTAAGCCCATGGGATCTTCTCTCTATATTAACGTAGAATTTAATTACGTTTCTCACCTCACGCGTGGCCCATGCTCCTTCACTATTCATTATTGTTTGCGTTAATCGGCTGAGAGATTGATTACGTCATGTTTCTAGAACGTTCATGTATAATGGCTGGTTTGAGAGGGGTCTGTCTGATAGCGTTTCGCCTGTAATAGATAGCGCTATTTTATTTCACCATACTAAATAATAAACTTTAAGGGCTTTACTTATAATCGTTTCTTAAATTTAAAGAAACTGCTCAGCCGCTGATTAGTGAAAATCTTACCCATAAACGCCTCTTGAGCCAAATATTTTGGGGACAACCTATGTTAATCATTCAAATTTCATTTATCTGTGCTCCTCTTAGGTAAACAACAGGTAATATATGTTTATAAGTGAAAAAATGGATTAGGGTCTGATTCTCATTTTCTTACTTAAGAGATGCCTAATCGTTTCTTAACGAAATTATTATAAGTAAGGCCGTATGGGCTTTGATTTTACGTATATCAGCTTTAATTAGGTAACGTTTTAATTCACGAACCTATGGAGTGTGAAGTTTGCATACATATTATAATGCTATAATTTATATATATTATACAATTTGTAAATTACTTACTTTGAATGAACACATGAATTTCAATATGCGTACATGGGAAATATATTCAAGATTTAAATTAACTTGAAATCAAATTCATTATTACTTCTATTGTAATAGGACTCGATGATTATTATTTTATTCAGCAGTTAATTATATTACTTTAAGATCTGGCTAAGTAATTATTATTATTTTAATGTTCGACAACGTAAATATGTTGTAAATCATTTGCGAAACCCAAGAGTACACTAATGAAACTGTATAGAATAAAATATTTGTATAAAATTCTACTCTACACTATTTCTCTCTGTCTAACCTTAACGAATACAAACATGATATTTGCAACTCCGAGAATATTTAAATACTACCGGGCCAGCAGGCGTTGCCTTGCCCTTAATAAAATGTAAAACCCACCAGCGGTAAGTGGCGGTGATTACAGCGCCACCTACCGAGTTCAATTGTGAATCTAAATTATCACTAGACCCACTTGCAACACACACAAAAAAATCATTAAAATTGGTCTAATCGTTTAGAGGATTTCAGTGACAAAAACGAGCAGAAGAATTTAATATATAATGATGTATTTGTACGGATCCCTTTATGTACATTTATGTATGTACATCTAGTGATATGTTATAAATACAGTAGTAACCAAATTAGAAACAAAATTGCCTTATTAAATGCATTTTTTTTTATAAAGTAGACTTTTATAAGTAAAAGACAACAAAATAAGAATTTTGTTCAATCTTGCGCATATATTTGCTGCGAGGGAAGGAATAAAATAATTGTATTATGGTCCGCTAAACGCTCTCACTTCGTTGAACACTCAGATCAACGAAAGATACAATTTCAGAGGCAACGAGGTGAATTATCGCTTATGTTAATTGAAATTGTCTTGTTTAGTTTATGATCCTGGTAACACAGTGTTAATGTCGAATCATGTTCGGTACACCTATTCAATTACTTCCCTTACACATTTGAACGAGAATTTATGTTAATTAATTACGGGGATTTAGAAATTAATATATGAATACACGTGTATGTGAGTAAATCAAAGAGTCATACATATCTTATTTTTTTATTTGCACTGATGATGTAAGATGAACCGATGAACTTAAAAGAAACTGGTCAATAGTTTAAGAGTAAGAATACAGAGGTGACGAATGAAGTTAGTTTGTAAGTAAGCTAATCTTATTTTTCTTGAAGTAAAAATGGAAACAGGAGTAGAAATGCGTAGACAACCTCGGTAGTGGAACGGGTTAGGCCTTTGTAGGCCTACCTATGGTAGGTAATAGGTACCTACCTAGGTAGGCCTAACCCTTACATCCTCTGCGTTGCGTAGCAAGGATCCGGGTTCGTTTCCTGCACGGTACATTTCGTAAACAAATTTTCCGCTGCTTACTATCTGGTTGTCGGAGCTCGGTTCTAGAGTGGTCCGTTGTAATTAACCATAACAAAAAATGCTTAGCTTGAATGTATAACGCGTGTATTTGTCTGCTGATTATTTATTTCTACATTCGTTTTCCTTAAAATTTTGATAATAAATTTTAGTTAAAATATAAAGTAAAACACATTGCGGTACTTAAATTAAAATTTAAATTACCTTTATACGATGCCAAATCGTAAATAACTGTTATTATCATTTTGGCTCATATGTCTTATTGAAATTTCGTCTCAAACAGTCTGCTAACGAGACAAACTTTCAATAAAGTGCTCCACTTTAATTGAATATTTTAAGGTCTAAAACATGGTTTGTATCTTAAATGTATATGTATGTTTCAATTTGACACTTTGGAGGGTTCAAAGGATAGAAATATTATCGTGCTCGAAAAAAGTCGCGGGTACAGATATTGTTAAATAATCCTGTTGTTTTTTTATGTACCTACGTAAAATCTCAATAACCAGATTTTCCTTTTTAGTATTACGTAATATTCATCTTAACGTTTAAACACTAGAATAACCTTAAGTTTTTGTACCTCTATTATGTAACTTTATTACTCAAAAAATGTACTAGGTATGCTACTTACTGTTAGTCATAATACGTTTCTAGAATTCGTTAACCTGTTTAGTTTTTGCCCTATGGCATCATACCAACATGTAATGATGATGTTTTTAAATCGTTTATCTATTCCATTCTATTAATAGGTGTAATACCTAAATCTGTAGGAGGTAGAGTTTGTACGTTGAATTCATGAGAAAAAATGATTTTATTATTGACCGGGTCCCGGTCGAAGGGAAGACCCAACAAATCTTGGCTTGATATTGTGAAGGATAACATGCGTATCAACAGCCTCAAAACGGAGGATGCTGCGAAGTGGAGTAGAAAAAGTCGGAAAGCGGACCCTGGGCGTCGGAGTAAACGTATTTCGAAAACGTAGATTTTAGAATTACTGTCTATCTGTTTGTTAGATCATGATGCTAATAAAACTTCACATAACTAGATTTCTTTTATTACGAAGTTGGCAAACAGGCAGAAGCCAAAACGTCACCAGCCTTTAGGATGTAATAAAAACAGGATAAAATAGAAGGGACGGGATAGGGAAGATGTAATAGGAGGACGGAGAAATGGACTATAGGCACTCTCATCGCACGAAACACGATTATCTGGACACCAACCGCTTGTTGTCTATATTCTGTGAGAGCGTGGTACCACACCAATCGAGCCGGCCCTAAGCAAGATAAGCTCAACCACGTTTAAAAATATTATATCCCGGGTCAACACTTGGATACTTTTATGCAAGTGAATGTCACCTTTTCTGAGGGATAGATGAATATAGGGTAGACCAAAACAAGATGAATGGATTATGTGAAGTATGATATGATAATATGTGGTGTGACAGAAGATGTATGTCAGAGTAGAGGAGTGTGGAAGGAAAAGACATATTGTGCTTATTGTGTGTACAATTTACTTTTAAATAATGATGTTTTATTCTAATAGTTACTACAAATTTAATTAGTTTTATTCTTTTGTACAAATAGCTAATGTGTAAACCAACTTTTTAGATGATACTTCTTTCTCTCAGACAACTATAGACTTATAGTATATAGAAATACCTATATATTTTATAAGTGTGTTTGTGTATTTAAATTCTAAATTAGTCTATGTAAATTATGTATTTTAAAATTAACACGCTATAGCTGTGTCATGGAGTTGAATATTGACGCGGATAAATGTGTTGCGAGATTTCATTCTGTGTATATTAAAAAGTGCTTCTAATTCTTTAAGCGTCATAAACCATGTGACTTTTTTGATCGACCTATTATTCTATCGAAAATCGTATGGGTTGCACATAAGTATTGTTTTAGAATACTGATTCTTAAAATTATGATACAACGATTTTACAACCGCACCGCTCGCCATCGACGGGACGCTCAGCTACCAACGGTTCTCTAGAATCTTCCGCGTACTACAATGATCTGGAGGAAACTTCCCGCTGATGTCTTCCCTCTGCGCTATGACATGGGGTCGTTTAAGAAGGGCGTAATAAAATTCGGTAACCACCTTCCATCAAGTAGACTTTTTGCTCGTTGAACAGCCAAGGGCAATAAAAACTAAAGTAGAACATCGAACTTAAAGATAACATTACTTAATATACGTACGATATGACGTTTTATTTGTAGTCTTGCTTTCAGTCGTTGACTGCTCTCAAATCTGAAAATAATAAAAAATGAAAATAAATATTGTATATTAATGTACTAATAATAAAGTCACCCTTAGTCGAATTTGTGGTTTATTCACAAAGATAAGTAAGCAACAAAAATACTAGTTAAATTGCTCCAAACATTTTAGATATAGAGTTTACTTCAAATTTAATAATTATGTATAAGTACTACGGGAGACACACCCCATTTTTAAAATGAAACGTATAACACAATCATCTTTGGTTTATAAACTTATAGGTATAGGAAATTTCAAAATAATCTATTCGTTGAAAACGGAGCTAATAGTACAAAATTCAATTATACAAATAAACACATATACACACATTATTATGATAGTATAGATTATTAATATTTTTTACTATTTATTAATTGTCGATTCTAAAACTCAATACTTACAAGCTTTGGAATGCGCTGCCTCTTACTATCAGAGAGGCCAAAACATCGCCTACATTTAAGAACGCACTCAGAAAACACTACTTTTCCTTAAATAATTATGCCTAATTCTTATAATATAGACTATTGATTATATATGTATGTATGTATTTAATTTATAAAGTAGTTTAAGTATGTGTATTTAATTTATAAATTATGTAATTTAAGTATGTTTATTTATGATATTTAATTACCTGCACCACCTACATCGCCAGATTAGATTAAATTATTCCTTAAGTTAGGTTGCCTAAAAGCTTTCAGCGATAAGGCCGCCTTTTGTTTCTACCATGACAATATTGTAATTGTGTATTTTGAAATTGTATATTTGGTGAACAACAAAGTGTTATTTATACTACTTAAAATAAATCGTAGATATTAATTCAAAGGTACAATGAATGAGTTATAGGTCAATTATTTCAATTACCGTATTGTCGCTTGGGATACAACGGAAATGACTGTAGCATAAATGTGTCGGACGCAACGTCGCCGGCGCCGGTGTCTAGTAATACGCTAATATTATTAAAACTCAAAAAAGTGATAACTAAAACTAATAAAATTGAACGACTTAATGTTGAAATTGTTTAACTTAAATTTTATGTATATTAATATGTAATGTGTGGAAAGGTTATTTATTAATAAAATCTTTTATTTATTATATAATATATTTTATTCTGGAACTCTTTATTAATACTTTTAAAGAATTAATGTATGTACAAATAGACTAATATATTCTTACGTTAAAAAAAAATATCTTAACTAAATACTTACAAATAAACTAAATTATAAATACATTAATTAATATAAAGAATATAACAAATCGCAGCCAGAGGCAAGCGTGCCCAGAAGGCTGGCTGCATTGCCACGCTGTATGGCATTGCAGATTCGTTGCGTGAAATACGAACCAGCCTTCTGGTCACGGGTGGTATAAAAGAGTTTCTTACAAATTTCTTTGAAGAAACCCTTTGCCGATGGACCCCACGGGCCTAAAGTTTCAACTCCAAGCGGCACAAATATGTACTTCCTAGGGTTCCATTTTATTCTTAGTTACAATTCTTGAATATGTACATTAGAATTTTGCGTTATGTACATTATTAGTAAAATTAAAATATTATTATATAATATCAGCCCATACATGTTCCCACTGCTGGGCTCGGGCGTCCCATTATAGGGGGGGAACGGACAGTATACCCGCTACTCTTGTCCAAGGCGGCTTGGCAGGTTTGACACATCGGTTATCTCGATGTGCAGGTTGCATCACGATGTTTTCCTTCACCGTTGTTAGCACGTGGTAATTGTAACAATATGCACATTAGATCACAAAACTGACTAAGAGGTGCATGCGTTCCGGTCAGGATCGAACCCGCGCCCTTCGATTTAGGGGCGCGTGCGCTGTGGGTTAGCGTGAGAAAGGTGTAGCCTGCCTACCGCTGCCGTATGCGTGAGAGAAAGAGAAGCCAGACAGACTGGCGCCGTAACGCGTTACGCAGAGAAGCGTTTTACCCTCCCATAAAAAGTTATTACTTCAAAAAAACTGATGCTCGCTGTCATAATGCCTCTAAATTAAAAAGTCGAATGCACAAGGTTACGCGATATTTCAGTATATTTACACTGTCCAATATCGCGTGAGTTATTTTAAAATACAGCCCTATAACTACAATGTATCCTTGATTGTTTAATTAACAAACATGATATATTTATAATCGATTGTTCGATACCAATTTTCATTAGAAACGAGCGCTAATTTCACAAGTCCGCCCATTAATAACTCTAGATATAATTAATGTTGTTGGTTGAACAATCACAGCAATGCAAACGGGTGACCGGTCGGCAATGCCAGGTCACGACAGATGGACCTTCATAAAGTACAATGATATCAAGGTCCCGAGCCAAACGACGGGATAGAATGGAATAACTACGCCCAATGGTCGTATTGGAGAATAACAGTTTATGCTTAAAGCTAAGAAATTGTTAAAATTTAAAAAATCCTGCTATGACTCATTATATTGTTACCAGTCGCGAGACTCGAATTACAATGCCGTTAGAATTATAGACTATAGAGTTTATTAGAACCATACAAACACGTATAACACAGGTACAAATATAAACGAACACAACATGTCCAAACGTAATTCAGAAAGTCGTAACTCAATAAAACGCGCAAAGTCCGTCACTTATTAGATTCCCGATTAGACACGTCTCGCTTCGCTCGTGGTTCTCGCTCAACTGCCTCCCCGTCCATCAGGCCATCATTTTATACTACACAAATACAATGTCCCCGTATCTAACTCGCCACACCTAGCTAATGACTCGGCCGCAAACTGCTATAAAGGAGTACAGTAAAAAAATGGTCTGTTTTCTAATCAAAAAAATTAAACACAAAGTAAACAAAAGAAGACGATCATAAAAGAGTTATATTTAGTTTAAATGCCGGCAGGTAACAAAATGTGTTTTGTTTCAGATATGCAGGTGGATTTTGTTTTTGTCGGGACCTGAGTTGTAACACTATATTCATAGCATCATCATATTCTGTGATATCAATCACAGAATATAACCAAACATAGAATGATAAGAAGACTTGGATGTGGAACAACAAAATTAAATTGAAGAAACAGAAACTGTTGCGTAAGCTAAGGAGGGTGATATGTGAAGAAAGATAGGAAAGCCAGTAATGATTAAACAAATTATTAAATGAGCATTGGGAATCGCATAACGCAGAGAATGATGCATTAGACTGTAACTCAATACAATTAGCATAGCTTGATTTTTATGTCTCTTATAAGTAGTTTCCGATGAATATGAATTATTGGCACGGCACATTTTATTGTTATAGTTGTGAATATACAAATATACTTAATTGTTAATAGTATGCTTTACTTAAAATGTTTTTTATTCTGTGGTTTCTTGGCACAAAACACGGGACATTTGGACATGTCTAAATTACAGCTTAAGTCTTAAACTTCCTTCGCATGTAGATGACACATCATGATTCTACACATAGTAATTATGATCAATATCCTTAAATGACCTAATATGTTTGGGTTTTAAAATCCGTTCCAGCAGAATTAGGTTTAGACTTGAATACTCTTCTTACTTACTTCTTAATAAAGACAATACTTCTTAATACCTATAATTTATAGATAGATAGATAGCACTTTATTGTACACCATTACAGAAAACTTACGAGCTAGTATAATTCTAATTGGGTACAAAGGTCTTATCGCTAAAAAGCGATCTCTTCCAGACAACCCGTAGCAAGAATATTGCTGATTAGGACTGGCGTTTGTGGTATACATAATTATTGTACGATTACTTACATTTTAATAATAAATACATAACTATACTATATATACAAATATACACATAACATAGTAATGTTTATAGTAACGGAATAATAACAAATATTGTTTTCTATTTCATACTATTCATTGTCCAGACTATTTTTCATGTACGAGGAGACGTGGCGTAAACAGTACGCTAGTAATTTATAAATCTATAAGGCAACTGTCAAGTGTATACTGATTTGTTAAGGTAACGAAAATAAATAAATGTCCTGTCATTTATGGTACATTAAAAGCATTTATGCCAGCGAAAGGTCACCGCGTTTAATGGCAGGAACTTTAACTTTGACATTTTAAATAGGGGTAATTTCGCTAAATTGTTGCGTTTAGACGTTCTAAATTTTAATGATATTTATGGTTATTTTCCTGTGTGAATTCTTGTTACGCAATTTGCACCATACCGAGATTGGGCTTAGTATGAAGAGAAACATTTATTATTTACTAGTGGTCGCCCAGTGGTCGAAATTCAACCATAATTAATTTAAATTATTAGTTTAAATATTATAATGGTTCTGTTCTCAAAGTTTATACTTATATAATCACAGATTTCGCCAAGGCTACACTGTTAATTTGACTTTAACAATAAACAAAAGAGTATACATGCGTGTGTGTGTCAAATACATGACAGTGTGTGTAATGTTTTTTTAATTAACTTAATGTATTTTTTATGAAAAATTAAAAAAATATATATTAGCATCATGTACTCCTTCTCTTTATAAACTATAAGTGTGCGAAATTTCATACTCCTTCGTCTGTTAAATTTTCGTAAAAAGGGATACAAATTGTTTGCTTCACGTTCACGCACTGATACCTTGACAGCGCAAATGTCTTCTGTGTTATTAACTAACAGTGAAAACTGATCACTTTGGAATACATCATAGTTTTCTCAATTTTATATGAGTGTAGTAGGTAACGGTGTCATAAATGTAACCAAATAAATAATACCTTAAGAATAATTGAAAATATTTTTATCCTAATAATTAGCAAAAAGAAAAAAAGGTTTTTATTAACATCAAAAACGACGCAAACATTACAATCTTTTATACGTAAATGACTGAGAACTTATGGTAAAATATGCCATATACCTATATATGCGTCATACTCATTTGTTATTTGCCTTCTAGAATATGTTGTCTTTTTTATTTTTATTTTTTTATGGCTGGAGTACAGCAAACAGGCTGACGGCCCACCTGGTGGAAAGCGGTTACCGTCGCCTATGGACGTTTGCAACATCAGAGATGTCACCAACGCGCTGCCGGCCTCGAAGAAATTTTATGACACCCTTTTTGAAAAACTCCATATCGTAGCGCTGTGGAAAAACCTCGGCTGGGAGCTCATTCCAAATCCCCACGGTACACAAGAGAAACGTTCTACAGAACCGTTGCGTAAATGAGTGAAGTGGCTCAAGGAAGTGGGGGTGAACTCCCAACTGTCTCGGGTAGATTTTAGTTATAATACTCATCAATGTGTAATTTCTGAAGTACATATCCGAAATATATATCCGATATTTACTATTTGCTTTGTATGTGCATTGTTGTTTACTTTCAGCTCGCGGTTATATCCAGCATGTGTTGGTTTTATAATAAAAAATAATATTTCTGTTAAATCATGAAAATCGACCCATTACAAAATACAAACAACCAATAAAAAATATTAACACAAAGAAGTTTCTTTTTTGAGTAGGTTAAAAATAATTATTATATTCCTCGATCAATCTTATAATACCTACTCAAACATTAGCTTACGAATTCAGTTACGTCAAAACTTTTAATTATACCATATTTTATTGTTTTACGCAGATAATAAATCTTGCGTACCTTTGATGAGAAGTTTTCTCATAGTAAACAAAGGTTTTTTGGGCAAGTATTAGTCAGCGTAGTTACATCACTTTATCTTTAAATAATGTATACTATTGCATAATGGTGTTTTTTTACAATGAAGGCTGTAGGTACAATATGTCTTCGAAAAGCGACATACAATGGATTTACAATAATGTATAAGAATATACTAAAATGCCTGTATGACTGAAAATACATTTTCTTATTAATAACATTTTTGTTAATCACAAAAGAGCTTACAAGAGGACATACATAGCTTTTTATGGAACCGCTTTTCCCTAATTCTATTAGGGATATTATAATTGTAATTGTGATGTAGAACATTTAATTTGTTACATAAATTTAGTTAAGTACATACACGTACATAAGTTTAAGTCACTGGAAGCAACTAACACTTAAGGATACATGCTTGGCCTAGTCTAGGTGTTAGTATCCAGTCTTAATTTTCAGGCAAAAATTTGTTATATTTTTGGTGACAATAAAAATTCTTCTTTCTTTAATAGGTTTAATTTTTTTTAATGGTATTGTTGAAATGGTAGATAAGAATGATGTAGATAATTAATTTACTAAAAGCTAAAAAAGAATTAGGCCCATCCTAGAGCACCTAGGACGTACGTAATTATTTTTTAACTTTTAGTATATTATTTACATCATTATTATGTACCTTTTCAACTAGTACATTAATTATTGCACTCTCCTCATCAATCAAGGGCTTTGATCTGATACAAAAATAAAATCGTGGGGCGTGTGAGATCTCTAAAACCGTTCACAATATTATTCATGCTATTTACGTATTTATTCTGGTCCTGCTACGCCCTTTTCTGTTGATATTTATCAGATCAATCTGTCAACAGGAAGTGACTAAAATTTCAAATATTAAAAACCCAAAAAACAACAACAGCGACAGAGCAAGCTAAATAAAACCGTTTAAAAAACAACAAAAATATGCGCGATTGAAAACCTTGAAACCATTCATATAAAACATAGTAAGGTATGTCGCAAAGAGCCCATTAATATTGCAACTTGTGCTGTCTAAAGTCATGGTAGCGTAATGGCGCGTCATGGTAGCGCACGCGTCCCAAACTCAAAGGGCGCGAGTTCGATCCTGGTCGGAACGCATGCACCACTTAGGCAGCTTTCTGACCTAATGTGCATATTGTTGCAATTACCACGTGCTGACAACGGTGAAGGAAAACATCGTGATGCAGCCTGCACATCGAGATAAACGATGTATCAAAGCTGTCAAGCCAACTTGGACAACCGTGGCGGGTATGATGCCCGTTCCCCTATAATGGTAGGCCCAAGCTTAGCAGTGAGACGTTAATGGGCAGTGATTATTATATTTAAATATATTCTGTCAAAACATAAAATGATTCACAAAAAGGTCTTGTATCAAGTAAACACTGTCATGTACTTATTTCTTTGTCGGTTATAATTTAAGGATATCCTTTATTGAATAATATTGAAATTTATTTTTTATAATGATAAATCTGTCAGTATAATTGCCAATTTATTAGTGACTAATATCAACGGACACGCTTTAAGACCGCAGTCTATTGTCAGAATTAGCAATTGTCTAATTACGTATCGCAAATTGTTGCGATTAAGATTTCACCACCCGATATCGGTAGGTTGACCAACGTTGAACATGACCGTGGTGGAAGCATTAATGATACTATCGTTATGGGTGTTAAATGATAAACAATTGAAGTTATTGATCGCCTTTTCATTCCGATTCGATACGTCTATATAAAGAATCGGCGTTCAATTGAATATTAAATGGGTGATTGAATACTGTATTTAAAGAATGCTTGACTTGGAAGGTTGTATAAAAGGAAAACCGTAAAATTATTTTATTAGAAGGTATGTAGCTATGTCTTGTTTTGCAGATGTGCTAATTTTATTTAGTTGTTTCTATAAAATTATTTACGGTATGTCATCGGTTAGGGTACATGCGTTTCACTCCAATAGTGTGGATTCAAACTTCGGCAGAAAGCATGTACTAATGAATCCCAATACTAGGTATAGTAGCTACATTCCAGGAGAAAATGTATCGGCCACGTATACTTACTTGTCTAAACTGAATTAGCGGGTTTCACGTGTTAGTAATCTCAAATTGCAACTTGTATACGATGTTTTCTTTCAAAAACAGAAAACTGTTACAACATGAAGCATAAGCTAACTACTGCCTACTGCCAGGATTTGAATTTATGGAGTTAATCGCTGGGGAGTTTTATCTCTTGCATCATATCAATATCCTACCCATGCTAAAGCATGAATTATCGTATTTACGTCAGTTTGCGATCATCATTTGTTCTATCATTGTAAGGTACAATTCAAGCTTATTTTCAACCTCCAAAACCCGCACATAGACACACAAGGCGGCATTCGCCTACAGTTCCATCTCGAGACCAGTGTTGCCGTCAAACATAAACATAACTTCATCGGAGAAGATTTAGTATCTCTTCGTCTCGAGTATATGTATATATAGTCCTCCTTGATGTATCCGTCAACGGCGAACCTTGTCAAGTCTGGCTGTGCGAGCGCAGGTGGCTAGAGAAACCAAATTTGTTTTTAAAAGTTCTTCTGCAAGGAACGCAATACAGCATATACTTTGTCTCGAGTATATGAATCAGTGGTTCATAGATCAGTCTCTCTATCGAATCTTACATACAACCTGTTTGCACACTTGGTCACCTCTTCCCTTATAGTAACAAGAAGGAAATACTTTATTGGAATGAGATATGGTTCCATTAACTATTGTGCTTATACTATTTACGACCTCTTTGTTGTTATGTAGATATATACCAACCAGATACCTACCTATATTTATTGAGAAGATGGATAATAGATTGAAAATATAAAGTAGGTATGTTTGAAATATTCATCTTTGACCTTTGAAAGAGATATCTTTAAGCGTTTTGACATTGACCCTATTGATAGGTTCACGGGAGATTTTGACTCAACAGTTTAAAAGTAACGCCTTTGTTTTGATTACTTGATAGGTAGAATGCGAATATAATTGACAAGGTCTCCCAATTTGGGTTTATTCTATTGTTATACGACTATTGATATTTTGCAATTATTCTATTCATCCCTTTTTCGCTACAGAGAAATAAAAAAATAATGTATACAAGTTTAAAGTGTTGGATGATACGATGCGATGATGTGATGGGAACCAATTTAAAAAATGCCTAGGAGTAACAAACGCTGAAATTCGGGACATATTTATTAATCAAAACGTATTAAATAAAAAAGAAACGGTCTTATTCATAGAGAGTTAGGATTAATTTGAACGCTTTTTATGGTTCTTCAATAAGTGTTCAAACTGACTCTAACTCTCTATGAATAAGGCTGAAGGTCTTTTAATCATGGTTTGGAACCAGTTCAAAATTAAGCGCTTTTAGTCAACTATTTCGTTCGGAGCATAAACCTTAAATGATATAATTATAACGTTTAGTTTAGTTTTTAACTGTAGTAACTAACTATTAAACTGAATGATTCCTAGTATTTAACAAATTAAATTTAACCTATGTATTCTACGAATGCCTTAATATTGTGAAAGATGATGTCCGCCCTAATGGTCTCAAAATAAAAGATATCAAAGATAGCGCGAAGTAGAGAACTGCTCGAACTGTTTTTCACTTTTACAATCTTTATAATTCTATGTAATGTTTATGTTTAACCATTTTCTAACAGGATACAAAAGATAAAGCTGTAACTAATAAGTAATTTATGTTCGATACTGTCGTGATTATGTCATATTATAATAAGCGTGAGATATAACAAATAGTTCTTTGAAATCATAACAATTAATTACGATAACGACAAGGAGATGAATGATAAAGATTCAACTGGAACCCTAATACAAGGTTGTAAGTCCTACTTATTGCAAATGCATATTATATAAATATATATTACCAGTCCATAAATGTACCGCATCTGGGAACGCGGATTTTCAGGGCATATGACGATTCATATATCGTTCGTATATTCGTATATCCAAGGCCCATTGACGGGTTTCACATATCGTCAGTTAACTCTATATGCAGATTCCTTAATGATGTTTTCTATCTCCTTCAGCAGTAGTTAGCAGCCTAAGCGGTAAGCATATGCCTCCCTAAACTTCTGGTCTAGATTCGGACTGACCTTATTAGAATGAGTTTTAGTAAGTATACTACCACGAATAAAATGTATATTAAAGAAAAAACAATTGTAAACGATTATTCGTTATTTACTCTGGGCTGGGTGTCTGGAATCACTCTTAAAGATCTCTGATATTATTTAATATTACTCATAACACAAACGTGGCTTGTTTAGCTCAGGAATAAATAATGTGCGTGTCTTTGTATGTCGACTTACTCTATTTAATTTTTGTTTTCAAACTTTCAATCTTTAAATATTTCGTAGACTATATTTATTAGATTTTATAATGTTGTTTTTTATCATTGTCAATTTTTAAACATGAAACGTGTAATCAAGACTGCTGAAATGTGTCTAAACCCGTATAATCGATACAAAGTATTACATATTTAGAACCGCAAGTACTTACTTATTTAAAATTATTTCTCATACTAACTAATTAACCAATTTGAAAGTCTCCTTGATCAGGTATTTATCGGTAATATTGATAGCGACTATCAATTCAATGTTTTGATTAGAAAAATCGATCGGCCATTGTATACAAACAAAGCTACGTTAATCAAACGTATCGAAATTAATAACGAGGGCTGGCTACTCTTAACCATTAGTAAATAAATTAAATTCATGAATCAATTGTCCATGTGACAGGTCATTTGCTTAATGTGCTGCTAGAAATTCTGTTATCATGATAAAAGGACTCTTAGACGACAGACTGGAATTGCGACCGCGGTCGTGACGTAATGTCAAACATCTTCTTTACATAGTATAAAACAAATTGCTTCCCGCGTCTATCTGTATATTGGCTAACTCTTCTTAAACCAGGCAACCGATTTTCACCATCAGTAAGATGGTTTTACGCTAAAGACACTGAACTATATATAAAAATATCTGATTCATTTTATATATGCTGAAAAAAAACAAACGATATTTTGCTACCGATTCACTGAAGCGCGCCCAGATAATAATGTACCTAATGTAATATAACTTGTGTGAAAGCTCGGTGGCTAAATAAACAAGCGTTACGTAATAGAGTTTTGTAGAGGGAAAAGTCTAGTTTAAAACTAAAATAAATCAAAGCCAAGTGTATTTCCACAAGAAGAATTTGTAGAGGTGACCAATCTGCGTCCACCGTTTTTGTCATTTACATGACAAAACCTCCTTAAATTTGCGCTACTTATGTCGGTTGTTCGCTGTCCTCTGCCCACAGCGGCGTAAGCAACTTCAACTGTCAACTTCACCGGCCCATAGTGCGACCTACAATTTACAAACGAGGCAATGACGATTGTTGGCGGTATAACCGTCCAAATGTATTAAACATCCACAGACAGAGGAGAGGGTAATAGTTGGTCAACCTACACCTCTGCCCAGGGAGGCGATTAAAGCAATTCCACATAATAAATGAAGCACAGAAAAAACTAAATAAGTTAATTAAAAAATATTTAGGACGAATCTGTGCACAAGTTTTAACTTTGTATATCACGACCCTCCCCCCCATAATTAACATTGGTCGGTGGTTGTACCTTTAATCCCGGGAAAATATCTTCCTATAAGTTCGATACAAAAAACAAAACATTTCAACCAACAAATGGTGCGTAGTGTAGCGACGTATCTTGATAAGAGCTAATATCTGACCTAGATACTTTGGGTTCCAAACAATGAGAGGGTCACTTATTGACAATGAACTGAAAATGTCGAACAGACTATAATTATGCAGTGCCATTCATTGATCGGTGGTTGAAATAAAAAGAATTTTAATATATATTTTGGCATTTCCTTTGTTCTGTAAAGGTTAAGTGTACAACACAGGCGTGGTATGAGCGTTGAAAGGTAACTCTAAGGTCAATTACTATATACGTCTAAATGTAATAGAAAACATGGGAACAGTACTAGCAATAATCATAGTACAGGTGACTCAAAATTATAGCACAAGCTTGCGAATATTATAGTCAACACAAATTATAGGCAACAAAAAATTCAACCCTATATAATTAAGCAACTAGGTCACATTTTTCGACATTGTGAATTTAGTTGTACATTTTTAAAACCTAGCAAGTGCTTTCCAAGAAATTTCATTATACAATGACGAAGTTCAATGATTTGCCCTTTAATATTTATTTATGTATTTAGCCTATTGGTAGCAATAGGCAGACAATAAGCAATAATTTGGTACAGTTTTCACATGTCTTGGCATAAATGCACAAACATTTATTTAAAAAACAATAATGTCAGTCGCTAAATTTGGTGTGGTCAACTTGGCAGACTGCCAATTTGATGAAAAGTAGTAACCGTCGCCTACAGACGTAGGCAACACCAAAGGCGAAGTGTTGCCAACCTTTAGGAATCGATAGAGGTAGTGAAAATTGGATGGGATAGGAGGGATAAAGTAGAGAGGCATGAGATACATGGAGGGGAATTTTAAATATTAATTAATAGTTTTTTAAACATTAATTAATAATTAAAATATATGTGAATAAAAAATAATTAATATTTAATTAATTTATTATGTCCTTACAAAATCTTTTGTAGAGTAAGAAAAGGTTAAAATAAACAAGTTGCGAAAACACCAAGGTGATATACACTGGTATTTACAAAAGGGTAAGATTGTAAGGTACTCCCACAGAATATCTTGATAAACGCAGTGTGAATATTTGATTATCATCGATACTAGTGCGGCCAATCAATTGGCCACGTCGAGGTTCTGCATATTTAGCCTTCTCTGTGAAGGTACCATTGAATTATCTGCAATCAATATTTTCTTAAATATTTTAGTATTTTGATTGTTTTAAGGTTACGAATGTTTTCGTGATTAATTATTTGGAATTAAGAAAATTGATGTCAGAGTATTAATCGTTCGATCGTTATGATCCAATTGCCTTAGTGTATAATTACATTACACTTAACTATAATTACATTTTTACTATTTTTCTTTTATATTTGTTAAATGTAATGTGTCTTACGAAAATAATAAGTTTTAAACTAAAACAGTTAATTTTTTTTCAATATGTTTTACAGATTTAAAGTTTGCTTGGATTATTACAATGTTTACCAACTTGAAAAATAACAATACCACGATATAGCGGGTGGCAATCTAATATTTACCGAGTCACGAATTCGCCATAGTGGTCATTGTAAAATAAATGTGCAATCTACTAACAATTTTGAAACTATTTTTGGAATTGAATAAACCTTTTGAAACGCTAAGGTCGTCAGTGGGATGGATTGTGAACGTTCTGCATTTGACGGCTGGCTTAGTATTTTTTTACATTTTGCAACGATGTTTGCATTACACAGCTCTAGTATAAATTATTTTATTGCTAGATTCAAGTTAACAGACTGATAATCTACCTGATGGAACGTGGTCATTGTTGGCTGCGGACCTTATTAATGCCAGGATATTATCAACGTGTTTACAATCTGGTAAAAATTTAATGACCCTCTTTCTGCGATACGTTTTAAGCCTCTTCAAAAAAAGCTTAAAAATATATAGTTATAAAGTTTCAAAGAGATAAGTAACGTATTGGCTTTCTTGTTGTTGCAAATGTGTAGCGGCGACTGTTACCACTTATCATCAGCTGATTTGTCTACCCTTTTGCCTATAAGCAAACACCAAAATGTACCCTGTATCAGAGTAGCGGAAAATCTTTACAAGAAGTTCCCTTCAAATCCGTATTTCATGCATGTCTAGAAAACAGTTGTGTTGTTAAATATGATAGATCATACCAATAAGGGTGAACATCTGGCCGATAGTGTGCAATTCTGAAAACGAGGTGTAGGCACTGATGGAATAGTTCCTCTACAATCCCTGTTGAGTAGACAGTACAATACGTAGAGTAGAAATAGTATTTACAGTGGTTTTGTTTGTCTATTTTGTGAAAACTTTGTAAAAATACTAGTAATATCAAGAAAACTTTATTCTTTTTGTATTATGCAAACTAATTTTGAAAATAACAGCTTATTTAAACATGAAGGATAAAAGTAATTTATCATACTAATATATTTTAATGCGGTTATAAATATACAAAAAGTTAGACTGAAACTTCCGTCATGTTCGCTTACTTCATTAAGTGCTTGAACGTGATCTCTGTGTAACCATAATTATTAAACAAAATAAATGTTTATGTACATTTAATTTTTTATATTAATTATTTTAGATCGGATAGTGAATAGGTATCTACTAGTATCTCTTTTGTTTCACCAATTGTAAGTATCTCAATTAATTGGGGTCGGCACAATATGCCGTCCACACTCCTCTATTCGGGCATAAATCTTCTGTCAACCACAAATCATCATATCATCCTTCACACAATCCATCCATCTTTTTTTGGTCTACCTTCACATTTGTATCCATCCATCTTGTAGTCTAACATTCTTTATGTCACGTGCCTTTTGACGTATCTACACTAATTGAATATAATCAGCTCGTAAACATTCTACAGCTGAGTTTTTCAGAGTCAGTTAAGGGAGTATTCGTAAACAATTTGGTCTAGCGACCAGGACCATTTAGGGGGTTTTATACATTAGTACCCTCGATGTGCATAGTTCCCTAATTATTTTTTTCTTCATCGCTAGGAGTTTTTTAATAGCTGAAGTACAGCAGACAGGCCCAACCAAGGTGGAAACTGGTAACCGTCGCCTATGGACATTAGCAACACCATAGGTCTTGTCAATGTGATGCCACCCTAGAAGGGGAACGTGGAGTGATAGTATTACAATAAAGAAAATTTTTACTGGCTAATCCTGATTATACATAACTTCTGTGTTATATCTTCAATTTTCCAAGATTATAAATAGAAGTATGAAGTTAGATCATCTTCTATGCGACAGATGCCTGGAAATAAGGGTAAAATTATTTATTTGGATAGCCATACCGTTGTCTCCAGCCCTCAGTCTTCTGAGGAGATAAAGTGATTTTAGAGGTCTTTAAGCAGTTTCAAGATGTCACGGGATTGCAGTGATATTCTGGCTGACACGTCCTTTAACAATCGTCATGTTCGCTCATCCGTAGTTTTGTCCTTTTGTCTTTACATGTTACAATAATTTTTCGCGTTGTTGGTAAATTAAATTTAACAAGGAGGAGTAAGTATTAATTGTTTATTCTACTATACAACGGTGTAACGAGACCGAGTAAAACTAAGAAAAAGGGCTGGTATTCATACATGAAACTAAGAGCTGTTTTTTTTTCAAAGTCCCGGTTATCGTTACTGAAATTTTAATTTATTTGGGTGGGAATATATTAGTTTCTAAAGTCGTAAAAATTTCGATCAAATACTTTATTAATGTATACAATACCAAGTGACGAAATCAATTACGTTTGTAACCGGAACTTTTCAACGTGTGTGATCTACACGCACTTGACCGTTTTTTGTATTAAAATTAAACAAATAATAAAACAGAACAAAAAATCAGGAATTAAATAGTTGGAAGTAACCTCAAGAAGCTAACATTGAGCAAAATTCACGGTCGGTGTCTTTGTACCGCGTTTTATTAAAGTCGACCCCTTTGTTGCCAGACATCGATCTATCGGACAATGCAGCTCAATATCGACCATCGACAGTTGATATTGAATTATTGTGCGCGAAATGTTTAAGACATTATGTAATGATAGACCTTGAGGCTTGACCCTAATCGTGAGTAACCGTTAGGTGACCGCGTATGGTACACGTATGAGCGGCAGCGATTTTATTCATCAGCATTTAATTTAATATTGGTTTATACATTTACTGGATGGACTGGTCCTCGTGGATTTTTTTTCTTAAAAAGTATCCTATGTTACTTTTAATACCTCCAAGAATATGTGTACAAAGTTTCATAATGATCGGTTAAATAGTTTTCGCGTGAAAGCGTAACAAACAAACTTACATTCACATTTATAATATTAATAGGGATTCCGTAAGGCCAAATTGTGCTTACTGTTATTAGCTTATTATACAATTATTAGTTACCTCGGTTTACGGTAGAGATGTATTTCAAATAAGAACTATAAATAATTTTTAGATGAATATTTTAGAAGCGTATCGTATTTATGAATGTCACAAAGTCACTTTAGTATATACATAATAAAAGTAAATTTATTTGTAGGTTTTTATTTCTTCACGGTTTGGAAATAAATCTATTATTATGAAATTCGGTGTATATTAAGAAAGCAAAGTCATAAGCAAAGTTCTAGTAACATAACTAATTATTAAGAAATAATAAAAAAGATTGCACTATTAACAACATTTATTAAAAAAAAAACTTGAGAGGTGTCAAGGGACACCCGGATGGAACGACGTTCTATTATTTATTATGTACAAAAACCTGTATACACTCAACAAAAATAATCGTCGCGACACCACACTGTTCAATGCGAAATAGAAAGACGAAACGAAAATAACTGGCTTGCTTTCTATAGGAGAGAGAGACAGACAGAGAAACACGCGCATGCCGCACGGCTTACAACTATAGCAAAAAGTGTCGTTACAACTTTTGGTCTTAATTTTTTAGCCCCCTTTCGCAACGCGCGATAATGAACTTCGTTCCAAAAATACCTTATTGAAAACTGTGTATAGACATTCCACACACATGTTTATTCAGCAAAATAAGGTACTCGTATGTTTAGTAAAGTGTAACGTTAAAGACTCCTGTATGTCGTTCTGTAGAGACACTTTCATGATTGTATCTACAGAATGACATCGAAGTGACTTCGACTTTTTACTCCTTATTTTGATGAATAAAATAATTATGTAGCAATTTAATAAACACTAGCTTCTGCCCGCGACTTTGTTTGTGTGGAATAGTTTTAAAAATGTAAGTTAAAAAAACCCAGTGATTTTGAAACATTCTTCATTGGTGCTCCACTCCTATTGCTCTTAGCGTGATGGTATATAGCCTATAACTTTCCTCGATAAATGGGCTATCAAACACTGAAAAAAAATCCTGAAATTAGTGCGTTCAAGCAAACAAACAAAGAAACAAACTTATCAGCTTTATTTATTATACATATAAAATAAAACTCTCTCAACGACACCACACCCTGTCAAAATCTCTGCTTCTATTATGTTACTTTGCAGAGAAATTATTTTCAGTCTGTTATAAGCTGTTAGAAGCAAGTGAGGTGTGTAAGAATAAGCCTAAATAGCGCTCTGTTGCTCGTGCCTACCCCGCAAGGGACCGGGCGTGAAGTTATGTATGTATGTATGTATGTATAAATAGTTTAAGTAATTAAAGCTTTTTTAACTATCCCACGGGAACTCTTTAATTTTTCGGAATCAAAAGTATCCCTTATGTTGACCAGGGATATAAGCCACCACCATACAAAATTTTATGTAAATCGGTCTAGTCGTTTCGGAGATTAGCCGGTACAAACAGACAAACAATAAATTTAAAAAAATCTAAATTAGTTCTATTTGACTTCTTACATCCCCCTGACTCGGTTTTTAGATTTTTTTTTCATTGTACAGAAATTTGACCTATACAATTCTTCTTCCACCGCTACAGTCTTTCCCTTGATTCATAATATGTAAGCTCGGAACAAAGTCGTGAGCACGTGCGTTTTGATTCATAACTTATGCCCATGTTTATGTCCAGTTCAATACCACCGTGACAGACGTCCGAAAGCCAGCATGAAGGGCACACAATGCCTTGTATAGTGATAAAAGACTTGTCTATATACAAGGTATTCCTTGTTGCCGCAATATGAAGGTAATGGATTAATAGTGCTTTACTGTAGTGAAAGTGTTGCCGTGTTAAAAATACATTCATTATAATCAAGATTTATTAAATTCATATGTAAGCGAATAAACTTTCTACCGCTGGGTAGGGGGGTATACCCATTACAATGAAATATAAAGTATATGTATGTACTAGAGTTTACCCCGCGGCTGCGCCGCGGGTTAACCTCTGGTACGTGTCTCTTGTTTATAGAGCAAGCGCTACACGTTATGTTATATTAAAATTTTATGTATTTGCCCACGAAAGATTCACTTCATTTTATATCGCTAATTATACCATCCCCCGTCTATCTGTAAACAACATAAATGACAAAACTTGACCAAAAAGGCCAAAATGGTCAAAATGACCAAAAAGGCCGGAATAACCGACATGGCCAAATTGACCAAAAAGGCCATAGTGACCGACATGGCCAAAATGACGGAATAGGCAAAACTACCAAAAAGGCCAAAGTAATCAAAATGGTCAAAACGACCAAAAAGGCCAAAATGACCGACATGGCCAAAATGACCAAAAAGGCCACAGTGACCGACATGGCCAAAATGACGGAATAGGTAAAAACGACCAAAAAGGCCAAAATAATCAAAATGGTCAAAACGACCAAAAAGGCCAAAATAGTCAAAAAGGCCAAAATGACCGACATGGCCAAAATGACGGAATAGGCAAAAACGACCAAAAAGGACAAAATGACCAAAAAGGCTAAAGTGACCGACATGGCCAAAATGAGTAAAAAGGCTAAAATAGCCAAAATGACCAAAAAGGCCAAAATTACCGAAAAGGCCAAAATGAAAAGTATCCCTTGTCCACCCTCGGTATTTAATTTACATACCTACCGAATTTCAGCCAAATCGGCCCATTAGTTCTTCCGTAAAAGCATAACAAACAGAAAGACTGCAGAGTGCTTTTTACCTGACCTCTCTTTAACACTTATTTGATTATGGTGTGTACGTCTCGGTATACGGGCAGCAACTCTTCCATTCATAATGCTTTCATACACTTGTTTTGTGATTTAAAAAAACCAAGCCACGACCACTGATGTCGCTGCTAATGAATTTAGAAGAAGCTAATGAACGCTACTATGATATGCTATGATTTTCTTTTAGTCTTTAAAAATTAGTTATAATGTTTCGTTTAAAATAAAAACATGTATCTTTATATATGGGTAATAAGAATGTCGAAATCTTTAGCTAGACTAGACCCACATCTGCTCCAGTTGCTCTAAATCAGCGAGGCTTTTAAATTCTACGGGATCTCTTCATCTGTACCAGAAAGCCAGCTAGTTAAGACGATTGCCGTAAGCGAAAACACGGCCTTACGGATATAGCACAAAACACCTTGAACATTTGTATTCGTAACAGAGATAAATGGCCTGTATTCCTTAAAACAAATATATGTTAAACACAAAGGCACGCCGCAATTGAAAGTTTTATGATTAACTGACAAAGCCAACTTTGTGTTATTTGACAGATGATTAATCTTTTTTTAGAAGCGTTTCCTCGTTGAATTTAAAGAGTATAATTAATTAGGCGTGATTGAAAACAATTAGCAACAAAAAGTTAGTAACTATTACGTTTAATTTAAGTTCAGGTAGTAGGCACGCAGTTGTTAAGAATGGATTAGAGATAAATTCGGTAGCTAAAGGCCGAAATTAAGCTGATAGTATGGAGCGTTGTTTCGAGCGAAAAGGTAGTCCGTTCTCTTAGCGAACACCCTCAGGATACTGCTGGTGCTTGCCCGGACTTGGAACAGTAAAGATGGGGCTTTCTTACTTATTTACTTACCTAATGGCGTAAAACGTACCTCAGCGAACATAGTGGATGCACTGCAGAATCGAGGCAGCCCCAGCAGTATCCTGAAGATGTTATTATATTGAACACGGATGGGCACTAAGAGATCTCAGAATGTAGTTGATCCAGAGGCTCCTCGCATTAAGAGATTGACTATATGCTTTAAAATTTAAATAATTTTATTTTACTATACACGGTTAACTATATTTTCGAAGAGAAAAATTGTAGTATGCATGCTTCTGGTTGGTTTTTTTAATGATTTGAAATTATCTTGGTCTTATATTATAGGCTTTGCTTATAGTATCCTAATTATGAATGACTGCTATGTGGCTCGTGTATTAATAAAAAAAACGGAAATATCATATCTGATTTGAAAAATGAAATAAAATTATAAGGTATAAAAATGTATGTAATTTAAACACAACACGGAAATATTGTAACAACAATAATATACCAGATGTATACATATAATACTTACATTATAATAATGTATCTTCCTTTGTTCTGTTTTTGTCGGAACTAACTAATATGTCTTATATATCACTATTATTCACTATGTATATAAATAATTATTTAAATTCGGAATAAAACTAACTCTTTTATCAAAAATTAAAAACAGAGCAATTAAGCCGTTACAAAAACAGATTTTTTTTGCATCCGTAGGCAAATAAACAGATAAAATACATAAAAAAATGTATTTCTATCAAGATTTTTTTGTTAATTTAATAGTTTGATTTATATAAAAGTCACGTAGAGTATTATACTGATTTTAAGAACAAATACCAGAAACAAACTATTAAGTTTAGTAGGGTAAATGGTCCATTTATTGAAAGTTTCTATCTAATGTTAGTAATTTTAAAATACAATAACACTCTTGAACATTTTTATTAGTAATAATATTTTTTATAACAACGTAAAACAAAATTTGTTTTTTCTTTCATCACATGAATGTTATCAAAATATTTTTGTCAATTATAATAAAAATAATATGAAGAAAATATGGTCAACACTTTGACAATTTATAATGTTTTTCTTTATCGGCAGTAACTGTCACTGGCGATCTAGGCTGCTAGATATCTTTTATCATTTGTCGTTCCTTTTCAGCGTAATGCTTGTTCTTTTTTCGGTTGAATAAAAAAAAATATGGACTCTCTTATTAAGATATTCTTGTAATAAGAAAATGGGCAAAAACAAATAATTAGTCTCATTTTTGGTCTGTAAAACTCGTGTGTTAATTAATTAACAAAGTTTATGTAATACAAATCATAGTCAATTAAAGGTTGTCTTACCTAATTTAAGTCGGATATTTTGAACACTATACAGTCATTGCATTTTCTCACGGAGATGTTGAATAAAAAACGGGGTGCGAGCAAAAAGACAATGAGTTGCATTTAAAGTCAATTTGCGACGTTATTGTTTTCGATTTTACTCAGTTATTCAATTACTTTCTGTTTCCGCAGTATCTATTTTTGGCAGTAGGCAACAGATATGTAGAAATAGATCAATTTAAATCTGAATTTAATTGTGCGCAATTTTGCGTTACTTTTTGTACTCACATCGAAAATAGTGCGCAGAACAGACAAATAATCTATCTATACTATAAATAAATTTGCTTCATGGACTTTGTTATTGTAGAGAATGTAAGAATAAACAGGAAAGTTTTAAGTCTGAAAAATTATAGAACGTATCCTCCTTTAACCAAATATGTTATTTAAAATGAGAGAGAGAGAGAGAGAGAGAGAGAGAGACAGACTGACTTTATTGCACATAGAAACGTACAATTACAAACAGACCATATTTACAATATTTTCGGCCAAGCTTTTTTTACAATAAAATCATTTTTTCTTACACAATTTTTAATTCAAATTTATTAAGATTTATTTTCTATTTTTTAGTTGGATTTTCTATAAAATAAAAAAAGCGTATTTTTTTAGTTATTTTAAACTATTATTTTTTGCTTTGTGTTATCAAGCTTATATACATTTGTAATTGATGAGAAATATATGAAGGAAAACGTAATTAAATTACAAATTGTTATTACGTAGGCAATTAGGACAGAAATCTATCGGTCGGCGCGTTTGAAATATTTCTCAAAGTTTTGGGTCTTACACGTTACAACTACATCTTCATTAGATCTTCATTACTTGCTAGCTTAAGTTTAACACTATTTTTCAAATATGAACTTATTTTATAGATCATTACTATACAACATGGGGAACAACAACAGAATATATACATCATGGAGAATTGTTTGTCGTCAGCGATCTCTTTCGGGAAACCTTTAAAGAACTGTTTTGAAGTTTTTAGAAACATTTTAAATATCTGCCCACAAATATATTCAAGCAAACTACACAAATGGCTGTTGGATAACTGTTTTTACTCTGTAAACCAATTTTTAGGGTAACTTGTTTCACAAATTGCATATGATTGACATGAATGTGTTTTATTGGTAATTTTATAATAATTTTGTTTCTTTTTTATAATAAGGAAAATTTGCACCCCTAATAGGCAAAACATGTAAGTCTTGTATTCTTATGACACGTGAAATTTATGTACCATGTTTTAAGCAAACAAATGAATTTGAATCTGTACATTTAGGTGGTGCATATATTGTAAATATTTGATGGAATCTAAAAGATTATTAATTGCTTTTGAGACATTTCACAGAAATTCTTCCCTACTGTAAAAGTTAAGAGGTCAAATTAAAAATAAATACCAAATATACGCCATAACCCCGTAGAAATATTGTAACTATTTCTCGAGTTTCATTAAAACAAACGAATACAAGATAACACACACTTTAATTGCATATACTGCAGAAAACCGTAGCCTGGCACATTAATTAACACAGCAACTAACGTGAAGCTTTGTTTAACAAACGCATTACACGTTATAGTCTTCGCCGGAGGAGGTTTTAGTAAATGAGGTGGCATTAATTCAGATTTGAGTACAAAGACAAATTTATACACACCTATATGTGAACACGTTATTTTCTTAAGTTTTCGTGACTCGTATATATTGTTACGACCGACAAAGACCAATTCACACCCGCAGTTTATTACCTTTTCGGCATTTGGACTTTTTTTTGTTATTGTTTGTGTTTAAAATTTGTAATTAGAAAAACCGCCTATTGTGTATTGTAATCCTTTCTGGAAGGCATTGGCCAGGTGTAATTCTTGGTAATAATTGTGTTGAGACAACAATTCGGCATAGTTCGGGCATTCCTTTATACTAAGCTATACAACAGTATAGCTTAGTATAAAGGAATGCCCGAACGGAGGAGTGAAGCAGTCTAGCAATAGGCACAATCGGGACAAGACGTGTGTACATGAGCTATATAGATTCGGTGATCACGGTTATTGAAAAGTTACCGAAATGTCGAAATAAAGATCTAGTAATATGCTGCGCTTAAAAGCATTAAAACGGAGTTTTAACTTTAATCTTAAAAGAATTCGCTCCTAATAATCGATACGCGATTCAAGGCCAGAGCCTATATCTTACCGACCGTTCATTTGCTTTACTATCGGTTAAAATTTGACATAAGCTCCATACAATTAATGTCAAAATTGAACCGATAGTAAGGCAAGAGAATGTGTGTGTGATTCACACACAGCAGAAGTGAAACTTCAGAAAAGTAGTCTACGAGAGAATGAGATAAATATACAGTATAATACTCCTGAGTATTAGGATAGTTATAAGGGGTAAGAGGTTTATTATCTTTATAATATTTTTACCAAACTCAAAACTTATTTTATATTTTAATGGAAAATATTACATTTCATATATTACATATACTAAGATATATTATAACACATTATTCAGTTTCCATGTTTTCACTTTGAACAAATGACACGAGCGGCTTATGAAAACTAAAATAGGAACCAAATGCTCTAGTTTCATTTTGACTTATGAACTTCAAAATATTTCCAACTCTTTTATGCACATAGTGTTTAAATTATTAAATTCAGCGCCTTACGCTATTTCGTTCCCATCGAAAGAATTCACTATAGTGGCTAAACAAGTTTCACTTCAAAAAGTCCTTATGAAATCAGGATTATCTGTCTGTTTCTCAGAAAAAAAAATGAGTTTAATATGGCCATCTAGGTAAACGAGTATTAAATATTTTTTCTACATTACAGTTGTGTTAACTTAATGCTTTTTTTAATCTAATGCATTGGAAATTTTGGGAGGTAATCCTCCCAAAATTGTTTTTCTCTATGAAAAATAATTAAATTTTGTAGATACTTTTAACGAGAAATTGGTTTAAATAAGATCTCTTGAGTAGTTGTTTAGATGAGGAGTATTTTAAGTTTAATGTTATTTTATCGATTCATAGCTAAATGTGAACAACAGTGTGGTACACATTTGCCTATTTATTTTTTGTGGGATGCAAATGTTTTATGGACTCGTGCTCCATCCTAGACTACGTCGTCACTGACCATCAAGTGAATTGTGCAATCGTAAATAAAGAAAGTTCGATGGTTCTTTTACTGCTATTTACTTTCTGTTTTATAAATGCAGAAATTGACGGTTATCAGTATAAAGGCGACAGGATCGCTTTTTGAAGACGATAAGATTTGCCCTCATCCAATTTGTTCGTGTTCACAGAATTTCGTTAATAACTTCTTAATTGATGCTAATTTGCTTATTTTGAATTTTAATTGTA
Organism: Dendrolimus pini; assembly: GCA_949752895.1. NCBI lineage: Eukaryota > Metazoa > Arthropoda > Insecta > Lepidoptera > Lasiocampidae > Dendrolimus > Dendrolimus pini. The sequence goes on along the minus strand of OX457130.1, from coordinate 8,161,466 downwards.
CGCTGTATAAATTTAAACAAATACGTATAGCAATTTACCTGTGTTTAAGATGAGCCAATAATTTCGTTGTTGTTAACATAATTGCTTGTTAAAAATGACTACGGATTCCTAATGAATCAACTTTAATTTAGACTTAATTAAATAAATAAATCGGTAGATACCATTGATGTAACAATTCTTTTATTGCTACATCAATGGTAGATACGCACATATATATAATCTGAAGTTATGCTTGCGTTGGTTAATATATAATGGATTATTCTGGAGCCGATCCCAAACACTCAGACGAAAGCAGATAATAGAAAGTTAGTCTAGATTTTCAATTTATTCTGCCCAAAATCAAACTCAGGATCTCTGTGTTTCAGTGAACAAAGTGCGCCATGACTTAGACCACTAGACTTCTATGTATAGGTAGATAAGTTATATCGATACTTATTATTTTTCTAGTGTTGAATTGTGTTCTTTACAGCGGAACAACTACTTTACTATTTAGGAACTTAACAACATATTTTTGTACGTATTCTTATGTAGTATTTCCATTTATATCATACGAGAGTTTTCCCCGGTTGCCATCGCCTATGGACATTTGTACCATCAACGTTGGCACTATTGTGCCACCGCTCTCTTCGCATCTCAAGGTTGTTATTATGGCATACTCCAGACCAAAGGTGGCAGCTAGCCAGACGGGTAAATACCCTACCACCTGGCTGTGGGTTATTTTGTCGCGTGTAAACCTTCAGCTAAAAATGATCTAACTGATGGTGAAAACTGCTTAAAATCCGCTGCGTGGTTTGGGAGTTAGTGAATACAGATAAACTCGGTAAGCGAGTTTGTTTAATACTATGTAAAGATTATCGTATGGGCTAAAAACTTTGATAAATACTAATGAAGTGTCTTTGGAACTCCTGGTTAGAACGAAGTCTATCTTAAAATTCATAAAACTCTCAAACAGTCTCAAAACGTGTTAATAATTATCAAAAACGATCGAAGACCGTCTAAGAAAACAAGGAAAAGAAATTGTATAATACACAGCAGCATACAGCGATCAGCATTTTACCTACACCTAAACACTTTTTTCGTGTAGCTCCCATCCCCCGACAAGATACTTGCGATAAAGAACTTCTTTCCAAAATTCCGCTACTTCGCTTTCCCTATTTTCCTATAACAAACTGACCAAATGGGATTCCTTAGAACAGAAATAGAAATATGTTAATATAATTGTTTATTTAGAAACCAATTAACTCGTTAAGTACTTAGCCAGACTTGCACGGTAAGCTTGTAAGTATTTATCGTACTAATTGCGTAAATGTTCTAGGTAAACTGGAACATATTTTATCAATTAGTCATTTTAGTACTATTTGAAGTTAGATTTATACCAATTGTATTACTAGGGTTTTCAATATGGTTTAAATTAACCTAAATTTTGAAATTGGCTAATTAGCAGACCGCCCACCTGATGGAATATAATTACTGTTGCCTATAGATATTTGCAACATCAGAGGAGTAGTCAACGCGTTGCCAGCTTATATATCTTTGGGGGAATAAAGGGCAGGTAGGGAATCATCCACAAATTACGACACACGAATTTCATGATTGCTGGACCCCTCCCCCGTCCTTGTCACAGCTGGTAACATTCGTGAGACTATTTCCATCCCTAGTGTGACATCACATATTTTGCAATTTTACATCAAGAAATTATTAAATTTAGACAGTTGTTCCATAATGAGTTTTAATTCCATCTAAATGATTTTTTAATCATTTGAACACTATGCTATTACATAGATAAAGTTAGAAATATTTTGAAGTTTTTCGTTAATGGTTAAAATTTCGGCGGTCTTATCGCTCAAAGCGATCTCTTCCAGGCAACCTAATCGAGATAAATTTGAATCAGGCGAAATGCCTTTTGGCATTATTTGTAGCTTATGTCACTTTTTAACCGAGTAGTACGGCAAATGAACGATCGGTATGATATACGAACCGGAACTTAGTAATGTTATAAAGCATACATAGAAACCACTTTTTCAAATTTAATGAGTACTAAATAATAATAACCTACCAAGCCGCCTTGGACAAGCGTGGCGGGTATACTAATATCCCCGATAAATCGGGGGCCAGCAGTGGGAAGTTTATGGGTCATATTTATTATTATTTAAATAATGTATCAAAATGAAATTAGTATACATTAAAACTCCATAGAATATGCTTCGATCGCCAGAAATATAATTATCTGAAGGCAATATTTTACGCTAAGAGTTTTGTGTGTATATTATTAAAGTAGGTAAAATACCGCATAAGTCTTAATATTAAATTATATGACTTAAATGTACTAGTGATGCTGTAACTTCGATATTAATTCTCCCAATACGGTATTGTTGTCATGAATAACGTTATAAGGGAAAGCGACTTTCGTTGAAACCGAAAGTTGAAAACTTCCATTTTTATTTACAAAGACTTATCGTAGTAATCATGAAATGACAGTGGATTTCTTGCCGCGATTAAAAAACACCGCTTTTGTCATTGAGCAACATGTTATATTAGAGAAGACACCATTAGAAGTGGGTACGCCTGTGTCGCAGATTGCGATATAATTGTAAAAATATCGTAAAGTAATATTTGATATAAGAAGTCAGTAGGAACATGACAGGTAATGTGAAGGTATTTAATAAATGGAAGCCGTGTATTTGCCGTGCTAAAAACTTGTCAACCTTACATTGAAGGTATTTATGTTTTTCTTAAAATACCTGCACTTGATTTTTGCTAAAAGGTAAACACTGTATTGTTAGTTCGACAATATAAAAGGAGGTGAAATCACCTAGACCAGACACATTCTACGTTCATCGGTTGAACAGAGCGAAATTATTTGTCAGCTTGAGCTGACACCTGCGTGCAATTCGAAACTGCACCCGTTTCGAAAGATGCAAATCTAGGTCCCGTCTTTATAAGACACATATCCGCCTGATTACCGTGTACAGCAAAATGTAGAGTATACTTATTCGTCACACCTTTATTTAGGTCACTTACAATTTTGCTGAAAACGGAGGTTTTATTCCATTTTTTCGTTGAAAATATTAAGTAGGTACTAATTTTCCAAAGAGTTTGATTGTACGACAATCGTGCCATCTCTCTTAGTTATACCTAAGCAAACGGAAAATGTATTTTTCTTGTGAGTCAGTTATAAAAGTGACACCAAGTCAGAAATGGTGACAGTAATGAATGTGGCATCTATTCTCCATCTAGCGTATGGAGCAATCTTTTTGTCTTAGGCGTCTCCTCTGGTAAAACAAATAGCTCAATGGTTTTTGCAGGTTACGTTATACATCGGCAATTCGGCCATGACTATGTATGCATCGGAAAGTTATTGACTTTTGATAATGAACGCAACCAGTTTCCGTCGAGTTGACCGAGAGCCCGCGGCCCCGTTCAATACCAGCTGGGCATACTTCAAAACTATCACTGATACTAACCAATCTCTACCTCATCATACATTGCCACTTTTACTGTCACTTATCCAATAACAATACGTAACAAAGCAGAAGTGTAAGTTGTACCTCTAATGTTACAGCTCCACACCTGAATCGTGGTACAGGGCTAGTTTGTAGTTCACGACAGATTTCAAGTTAGCCCACAAAATTTCGCCTCGAACTTCATTTGATATTCAAAATGATGATAACAGCGAAAACTTGTAGCCGATGAGATTTAAAAATCGATCGAATGAAAACTTAATGCATAATCAAAGGCTTAGTATAGCAATATCATATTGCTGGGCAACTGAAGCAGTAACATCGTTATAAAAACCGATGATGTACGAGTCGGACTAATATATGAACGGTTCCATATATGTGCATTTAAAAATTTAAATACTACGTTCTTTATTTTTAAAATTCTATATTCCATAATAACCCCCTCGTTTATTCTAACTAAATTTTCAAGTTTATTGTTGAATTAAATTGTTAATTATATAGTATGTTAATAATGAAATTCATTCCGTCTATAATTCTGGAGAAAATATGCTATGAAGGTGGTGAACAAACTCGCTCTAGATCCATATAAATTAGACTCTAAAAGCTGTCAAATATATTCATGTAAGCAAACTTGAAGTCTGTATGCTTGATTTTGTTTGCTTGTAGGCAAACTGGGAAAACGGATCACCTGGTGGTAGGTGGCTACCGTTGCCCATAGACATCTGTAACACTAAGGAAGCCGTGTTTTAAGAGCCCCATATTATCGCTCTGGGAAAACCGCGGGAGGGAGGGAGCCCAATATATAACTTGGACACGTATGGCATGAAGGAGCTTCCGCCACGTACTGTAATTTTTAGCGGAATTTTCAAAATTTATATATTTTATACACAAACCTGATTACAATCCATACAATGATACATTAGATTACTAGATTGTTATCATAATATGTAAACATATTAGTATTATAATTAAATAATACAGGAATGACTTGAAATTACTTAAGGAATATTCATAAATATTGTTTAATGTATATAATGCTAATAATAACTTACTATAAGGTGAGTAACATTAACCAGAAAGTTAACTGAGCTCCTATAAGTAAAAACTCTTCGATGCGGAAAGTTGTGGTTTTCTGATCACGACAAGTTTCGCAAAAGCACCCTGCTTGTTTCTGACAACGTCAGTTTTGTAACGTTTTAGAAACATTTTATACTACTTTTCATTGGCCATGTTGCACCGATCGAATGTTTAAGACTTGTTGCTAAGAAATCAATTATAGTTATCTTATAACGATGTCAATGCTGTTGTCTTAATTTATATACAAGTATTTTTGATGTCTATTGAGTACTAGCATTGTAGATGTACAGAATTTATCGCAAATTATTGTTTTTTTTTTTTATTGCAGGAGTTCAGCAGACAGCCCACTTGCTGGAAAGCGGTTACCATAGCCTATGGACATTTACAACACCAAAGGTGCTTCAAATGCACTGGTGCTCTTTTAAGGGAGACTGGAATCTGGTCACTAAAGCCAGAACAAAACTCAAGGTTGTTCTGTCGGTATACTTAAGACCAGGGATGGTAGCCATCCAGTCGGGCAAATACGCTATCACCTGGCTGTGGGTTGTTTTGTCGCCTCTTACGACAGGCCGCCCGGCCGCAGGATATTGTGTTCTTACTCCGTTCCTGCACGGATGAAGATTGATTGATTGTTTTTCTTTTGCTCAAAATGTAATTAAAATTATATGTATAATTTACCTAGCAGTGGTCCGGGGTGGAAATTCGGCTAGGGTGAGCCGGTTGAAGAGACACACTGTATGGTGCAAGCGCAGACAACACCACTGTTGAAAAAACGTTAAACTCGCAATGTGTTTTCTTATTTAAATAATTAAATATTGCATATTTTGAAAGAAAAGCCGGTGCCCGGTCGGGTTATGAATTGCATTTTATGCAATATGTAGAAAGCCGCCAAGCGTAATAGATAGTAATAATATATACACGAATAAAAAACGTAATTAATTTATAGAAACACTAGTAATAATATGTCTGAACAGAACGGGTGAACGCCAAAGAATGCACGGCGCTTGCGACTTTTTGGCATTAGTTTTTTATAGGTAGGCTATTGGGAATCGAATTGTAATAAGTCCACGCTACTAGTACCTATATTTACCAAACACAATGTCGCTTATATAAAGGTAATGATCATCAACAATTTATAACTTTTTAATGAGTCATTCTGTTTCGAAAAATAATTACATAATAATCTCAGTTTATCCATTTTCTGTTACCTTTTTCAATAGTTTGAAGTCGGCAAACACACAATTCATCTATGTCTTTATTTATGACCTTTCTTTATTCTAATATACCTTGATCTTCATGTTCTACATTTTTGTCTCATGATTGCCAGTTTTTCTTTTTTTTCTGAATTTTTAGTCACGGGTTAACTATCTTTCTTATTATGTATATATGTTTCTCGTTGTATCCATTTTCGTAAAACTACACATTAATCTCAATATTCCCATTTCAGTTGTGTTTCACCTATAGTCACACGCTATGTAGGTTGGAATGCTATACTCGTTAAAACAAACATAGTATATTACAATGTACTAAATTATCTTTTTCTTTGAAGTTATCCAAGCAGCGTGATACCATTAGAATATGCGCATACAAAGCTGTGAGACTGCGATAAGCCACCGAGATTGCGTTATTTCTTTTGCGACGTAGACGCTGTCGGCTCTCTCACAATTCCATGAAGAAAACTATTGTTTTATCTCTCAAAGGCGTTCATCAGATTTATCACGATACAAACCCACACATAACACTTCCACATTTGCATATTACAGTGTTCATTAACGATGAATGTATAAATAAGTATATTATACCAATTTATGTTACCGTTACGATAAAATCCTATTAAACAATGAATGAACGCTCTGGTAAATGTATTCATGGAGGGTGAAACGTATTTTGTTAATGACAGTATTTGAGTTAACACAGCCGGACGGGCTTTCATCGGGCACCGTAATTTACCTGCCGGGTCTTAAGCGACTAGTTGCAAATTGTCTAGTTTGGGTGCAAAAGGAATTTCTCTAGAAATTCTCGTTTAGCAATAAACTGTTTCTTGTTTAAACGTCCGAGAAATGAGGGGGTTGCAACGAGTACCTGAAAGAGTGGGGGTGGTGTTCTTAAAATTGGTTGAGAAATGCAGGGAAAAGCTCCGATGTTGTACATTAATAAAGAGATCTCGCCTTGCCCCGGGCAATCAATCTGGAAGCGCTTCCTGGGTGCATTTAATCTTATGCGCTTTGTGTTTTAATTAAACGTTACTTAAAGTTTTTAATGAATGCACATTTTTTTATATTTATATTTAAACTGCAGTGATAATAATAATAACAACAATTATTATTATTATCACTAAAATTAGTTACGATTTCTATTTCTTTTATAAATGTTTTTAAGTAGATAAAAAAAATTCCAAAAATATCTAACGGTATATGCATTAAACCTGCAATGCTCAGATTTCCTTAATAATAATATTTTCTTAAATTTCGTGAGTAGCATTTTTTTGTTGCTTGAGTTCGGCAGACAGGTTGATGGCCCAACTGTGATGGAAAGTGGTTACCGTCGCCTATGAACATTTGAACAAAGGTGCTAACAAAGTGCCGCTGCTCTCTAAAGGGGGGCTGGAACCTGGCCACTAATTCCGGAATACAAACAACCCAAGGTTATGGCGGCATACTCTATACCCGGGGCGGTAGCCATCCAGATGCCTAAATACCCGGTGGTACCTGGCTGTGGGTTTCGTCGTCTCTTACTACAGGCCGACAGGCCGCAGGAAATTCTATTCTCCGTTCCTGCACTGATGAAAACATGCATACACATAGTAAAACTACGTTTGCATGGTTTTAAACGCGACATTTTTTTTTATTTTTGTTATTCCGATGTTTTGGCCACTTTTGACTAGCCGTGAATAACAAAATCAAATAAATGACCGCACTTAAAACCGTTACAACGTATTATTTTATAAAACATTTAACGTGGGGCTTCCTAAACTTCGGTTTTTTATTTAACAAGAATATAATTCTAAGAATCTGTTTTGTGCACGAAAACGAAATAATCAGCTATAACCATTGAATCCGTCAAACAAATTATCCTCAACACCACGCCACGTACTAAATATTGCTTACAACTTTTTCGATCGAGGGGACTTAATGACGTTTTATAGAAATATTGTTGATGGCCAGTGAACGATAAAACGACTTGTTTAATATTCATCCCGACAGATTTTGTGTAGGTATTATTATATATTTTATTATTGAAATCCTGATTGGGGCCCCGGAGAAAAGAAATGCTCTCGATTCCTGAATAGATTTCAAGTGAAAGGAAAATCGAAGGGTCGCTTTTGATGCCTTCATAAATTCACGGATCTGTACATGATTAGTATTCATCTATTGAGAACGGTGCCGTCAAGCCTTCATGCCAAAATAGAAATACTAATTTAGATGTTTCGCTTGGTTTATTGAATTCAGGTTAATTTTATTCACAGCAGTTGGACTTGATGTTGGTAGTTCTACAAATCGGAATAACCTAACTGTAATACCTAGAGTAGAATGACATGGCCGTTCTTTTGTCAAGCCCTAATATACAGGTATAGTATTATATTATATAGTCTCAGTATATTAGTCTCAAGTTAATTACACCTGTACGTTTTACTCGTGTAAACCTCTAAAGCATAGCTCGCACTACGATTTATCAATATTGGACTCAGCTGTAAAAGGATGAATTCGGTGTTGACAATGGTAGAACCTTAGACGCTAACTCGAGTAAAAAACTTAGAGATGCAAGGCCAGCCTAAAAAATCTCTACTTAGTCTTCAATCTTGTATGTTGCGGGAACACTGGAATTTTGTAGGATAATAATCCTATGTTGATGTGCAACCGTTAAAATACATGATCAAATTTCATGATCATCGATTTATGCTCACTTACGGGCGACGGGAACTTGGTCACTAATGCCGGAACACAACCCAAGGTTGTTATGGTGACATACTCTAGACCAGGGGTGGTAGCCATCCAGTCGGGCAAATGCCCTACCACCTGGCTGTGGGTTGTTTTGTCGCCTCTTACGACAGGCCGCCCGGCCGCAGGAAATTGTATTCTTTCTCCGTTCCTGCACGGATGAAGAAATGAAGAAATAAGCATATTTTGCAACCTAGAAAACATTTTTGTTAGATATATGTAAAATATATTTGCCATGCTCAGCAGGGAAACAATAGGACGGTATTAATATTTTTGTATAATTTTGTTTAGAAATTTCTAAAAGTGAAATTCGTTATATACAACAAGTGTTTAACTAAAATAGGCGTATAACAATTACAAAATCAATGATCCCAAGGAGATATGAATGTGAAACACTTCAGATACGTAAAATACGGTAAGTTTTTGCGTAATTCCTCACACCGAATGAAATAATAGCGTTCGCCGCGGCTGCTAATTACACCAGTTTTCTATTAGATGGCATTGACTTTCGTCTACGGTTTTGCAATAGTAAAGTTTACAACTCTATTTTTTTTGGTAAGCAATCGAGGCAGTCACGGAAGCGTGAATTTTGATACGTGAGGCGCGTGCCGTTACTCGGATACGGGCCTGTTGAAATTATCGATAGTCACAATTGGAAAAAGAACTTTTAAATTTGGTACACTGCAACGATTAATTCATTTTTTATTTCTCATATTATGAAAGGAGTTCGCTATTGGAGTTGCCTAATTACAGAGATGAAAACAGTACTTTTAGTCCCTGGAAAACGATTTTCCCTGCTGTCAAAAAATGTAAAGACTATGCGAACCATAGGTAATTACCATAGGTAATATAACCATTTTATACTTATAAATTACTTTTTTTTCACTAAATTATTATTTCATTTACATAAATTTGAACTTTATATAAATATCAATTACTATCAGCGACAAAAATAATCATTAGGCAAATAGTTATTTGTTTAACTAATCAGTTTTTATTTACTTTCCTCATTATCGAAATGAAAAGCATAGTGTTAGGCTAGGCGAAAGGCCTATTTAGGCATCGAATTATTAGCACCCGCGCTTTGCTCGTGCGTCAAATCATCTCATGCTTAAATATGTCACTTTCACCTCTCGTGCAAGTCTGTTTTTATATTTTTGTTATTATTATTGCATGAGTTTAGCAAAGCGCTTACCATTGCCTATGGACATTTGCAACACCAAAGGGTCTACCAATGAGCTGTCTGGGAGATAACTCAAAATTGCTATGGTGGCATACTCTAGACCAGAGGTGGTAGCCATCCAGATGGGCAAAGATCCTACCACTTTGGCTGAGGGTTTTTTTGTCACCTCTTACGACAGGCCGCCCGCCCGCAGGAAATTGTATTCGTTCTTCGCTCCTGCACGGATGAAGGTAATAGTAGGTGGTTACCGTCTTCCACGCACAATTGAACATCTGCAACAATAAAGCAGTCGACGCGTTGCCTACCTTATTGAGACTTTAAATGTTTGTTTACGCCATTTTTGAATACCTACTTATAAAATAACAATAAATAAAATTTAAGTGTTTCTCTTTGATATAAATATTGTGAAAATTGCCATTTGTCGATACCTACTAATCATAATGAACCTTTTTAGATTTTTTGTCGGTGTGTATACGAAACCACTACCGTGCTACCACTGCGCCGCCTCCGTACTACCGCTGCCACCCTTTCGCCCTTTGTAAGCGTCAGCACTGGGCTAGCGCGGCGGAATCAGAGGGCTGACAACTTTCATGTATACATAGAATAGAAGCGAGGTGGCGGAGCGGTGGCAGTGTAGTAACAGTAACTTGTACATCAGCACTAAAAGTTTGTCATGTATATACTCCGAAACTGATCAACTGATTCTAACGAAAATTTTAGAAATTATTATAGATATTTTTGTTTACATTTACGCTTATATTAATATTGGTGTCTTGCAGGATTCAAAATATATACCTACACATTGTTAGGCCTTCGCGAATGAAATTGCGAGCATTCCCAATAAATCACTAATTAGATTTAATTTTTAATTTTGAGGCACATGAACAAAGTGTCATCGCCTTAATAGAGACAAAAACAAAAGAGCTAATGGACGGATACTCTTAGTTAATTTATGTAATATATTATATAAATAACTTATTAGTCTTTATAGATTCGATTGTAATATCAATTAATGTGGTATTTTTCAAATATATTTTATTAAAAATCCAGAGATCGCAAAGGAGGAACAATGAACATACAGACATCCAGATAAAGTTACTTTCACAGTTTCATATTCATAGCTGTGACATTTTAGGTAGGCATTCAATTTTGTTCATCGAAAGATTCCGATCTCTCTTACTATCTTTTCGTAGAGTATTCATATCTTTTCAGAAAGTACAAAAAATAGTTAAGACCTTATTATCTATTCTCATTTTCGTGTGTCTGGCTTCATCGCCTTTGGCGCTGATTTCGCCAATATAAAATCAGTAAAAAGAAAAAGCCTTAAGTGACTTATTAGTGATAGCAATTTGCGACCTTATCACTATGTAACAAACTAGGAATTCAGTTGTAATATAATAAATTAAGTAAATATTGTTTTGTAAGTTTATTCTTATTTGTTTTTATTGTTTAACTGGCAACATCTTAATACAATTACTATAAAAAAACGAATGACGTAAGTCAATGGATTACGCTGTTGCTGCCTTCGAATGGGGATTGTTTACAAAAAATTACCCTCTGATTTTATATTTTTATTACGTAAAATAGGGTATTTAGAAGATACTAATTTGAATATTTTTGTATTTTAAGCGTTAGTTTTTGTATAATTCGATTTTAAAATTATTTCTCCGATGACGTCATAAGGGACAAGTTTACATTAATTTCTTTGCCTAGAAAACAAAAACAATAAAAGTGAGTTTTATCTATAATAATAGTAATCTGTGCTACTATTTAAATGTCACTGTCATTATTCATTACGTATCGTGATCATTTTAGTGTTTTTTGTCGCTAGGCTTATAATTTTTCGTGTTCAAGCATTATTATTTTATATAGTTATCGTTAAATTTTTTAAAGTGGTCTTTAGGGAAAATCCATGTTACAGAACTTAAATCAAATAATGTACAGCTAGATTTTTTTTACACCCGAAGCAGGCAAACAAGCAGACGGCCCACCTGATTGGATTTAGTAAGGTCAAATAAAGGTCAAACGCATTTCTTACAAAATACAAGAATATCGTACGTTTTTTGGAATTTTAACTAGACAGAAATGATTAGGGACACTATTCCTCGAAATGGTTTTTCAAATAGCTAGATTGAAAAAAAGTGATCAATCCCAATTGCTGCTAATATGATACTATGGATGAGCAACGCTTAAAAAAAGGATTCATAAACCCTCTATACCTCTCTCTTTTCTTTCACCATATCCCAGTTAATTGGGGTCGGCACAATATGTCTTTTCCTTCCACACTCTTCTATTCTGACAAACATCTGTCACACTACAAATCATCATATTATCATCCTTCACGCAGTCCATCCATCTGGTCATTTTCTTGGTCATTTTTTTGGTCTACCTTTACATCTGTATCCATCCATCTTGTAGTTCAACATACCTCTATACCTACTATGTATATAACTTATCAGAAAAACTATACTGCTATCCTTTAGGATTATTTATACACCTATCTATATTGCTTTAGTAATCACCATTCGCACCACAATGGTTGACAAGGTTCGCAGTTGTCGGAGACCACAGAAAGGACTATTTGGGTTTGTAGAAAACAATGTAGTGATACTTAAAGAAGTATTAACAACATTATGTTCTCTACAAAATATTAGAAATTAAAAATGCTATTTGTTCGAAATACAAATATTGACATCGAATTAGAACATACACTGGTTTTTTATTGTTACGCTATTCATACGAGGGCATTTTTTTTAATGATGTCAAAATGACGGTATGCTGCGGAATTTCGTGGACGCACACGGACTGCTGCTTTCTAACGATTAAAATATTTAAGATATAACATGGAATTTGAGTGTATAACATTAGTGTTATAGTGAACGGAGCATTATAATAGTTGTAGATCACAAGTGGTTGTATCGGTAAAGGACTAGACGCGGGTGCATTTGGACGGACAATTTCTTCATTTTTCTGTCGTTGTTTCCATTGCAGTACTTAAGTAGGATATTTAATATATTTCCTCTCAAGGGGCGCCCTTCCCTTAAGTTACTGACTGATTATTGTTCCCCCTTTTTCCTATACCCACCGCTGGTTTGAGTACCAGGTAAGTACCTAAGTACTAAAAATTACCTTTTGGGTTTGTGCCGTCGGGTTACCGATTCCGCCGTGTACGGTACAATATTTATTAAGTTTAGAACTGAGTCTCTTTTATGGATAACATACAGATGGCTCCGTAATAGACGTCTTTTCTAATACAGGATAAAACCTTATGTAATGAGTTTGTTGCTCCACTATTTCTCTTTTAATAGTAATATAATTCAAATTGATTCGCAAGCGGTGGAAGACTCCTAACTTGCAATAAGTTGTCTGTAAGATTCTATTTTGAAATAAATATATAAATGTTCAACAAATCTGAAAAGGCTATAAGTTGGTCACGAACTGTAACTCTTTTCTTGGTCAATAAAAAGATAAATTTCTGTGAAGTGAACTTTAAACGTAATATTATGGGAAAGGGTTGCTTTTTAATAAAATGTTACTTGTGTATAATGCGTAACTTGGTCTTTACCAAAGCCACTCGCATGGAAAGTGTTAATCTATATATAAAAAAATCAATTGCTGTTCGTTAGTCTCGCTAAAACTCGAGAACGGCTGGACTGATTTGGCTAATTTTGGTTTTTAAATTATTTGTGGAAGTCCAGGGAAGGTTTGTAAAGTGAGTAAATATGAAAAAAATGCTTGGAATATAGTAAAAACAACAATTTCGCTTTCCCTTAGAAACTATTCCTACCTGTCAAACATTTGATGTTCGTCCCGTCGTTTAGAAATCAATTAAATTTAAAAGTCGCTCAGAAACCAAATTAAATAAGTGAAGTTTTTTTCCTTTTGTTTTTGGTTTTGAATGTCAAACGTTTGATGCTTGTCCCGTCGTTCAGAAATCAACACTTTTTATTTATTAATTCTGAAGAGGTACGACGTTTGCCGGGTCAGCTAGTAAAACATAAAAACTTCTCTAGCTTCACACCTACAATTTCGGTACATAACATTCCAAAATATCTAACTACTAATCAACACTTAAGCTAATTTTAATAGCGTTATTAGCACGTTTTATAACGTGCTTATGCATGCACCGACAACTAAACTCGGTCATTTCTGTGCGACAAAACATATTATTATCCAATCATATGTAAATCGTACATTGTTCGAATAAAACTATAGTCATATCAAGACAATGTAATTACACTTTATAACACCTGTCTTATTTGAATTAGACCAACTTATTTTGCACCTTGAAAACTGACTGTTATTACGTCACTTCCCTTTCCTGAGCTATACCATAATCATGTAGTTAAATCGACTATAGATACTAATGTTTAGTTTCCATGCTGAATCAGTTTGAAGGCTGTATCGTGTTTATAACACAATAGGGTAATTGGGTAAGTGACACATTCTACAATCCTAACTAATATTATAAATGTGAATATGAGTCTGTTTATTTGTTTGTGAAGATTTCACGCTTCCGCGCAACAGGTCATCACAAAATTTATATATTTAACGTATTTTTAATTAGACAAAAATAAACTTAATGAAATATTGCAGTAATTAACTTTGAAAATGATTTTTCATATTTTTCTCAATTGTTGAAATTTAAAGTTGTGTTATGTATGTACATTCCCACTATTCTAAGCACTAATAGAGTTCGTTCTTATAAAAATAAAAAAAAACATTTTTTAGGCATTTTTAGATTATGAGAACTAATTTAATGAACTCTCAATCTATGTTAAAATGTACATATAAATCTGTTTGATGCCAAAAAAATTGTATACACGTTGAAATAGGTATAAGAAGTAAGTAGGACAGAGTAACTTTCATGTAGAAAAAAAGTACTGTTTCCAGCGATAGGTATAGCCGAACAGATTACGCTCCGACTACGTTTTAATGGCGCCACCGTTATGGCAACGATACTGACAGCGATAATTTTAATGTGTTACTGTCATAGATAATTAGTTCCATCATCGTTAGATGGCGTTACGAGTACTTATCATTAGGTAATTATACAGATCTAAGAATTATAATATGCCCACTTCATGACATACATAGATACATAACAAGCTTTACTTGTAAAACAATATTCAAATAAAACAGCGGGCGTAAAATACCTTGTTATCATCGTACTTTAAACAATCATGATGGATATATTTTAATTACTGTTTAAATATTTAATTACTACGATATTTGATTTAACATATATACTATACATAATTTGAAAATACAAATATTTCTCTATAAGTGAAATTGAACTGAATCGATAAAGAGAAAGTTTGCCATTATATCTTATTTTATGGTCTTTTATTACTTTATTACAGGTATTTGACTAAATAATAGGCCTTAATTCAAAATAATGTTACCAATTATTCTTTACACTTCATTGCTATGAGCAATAGAAAACATGTGATAGTTTTATCACACTATCTAGAAATATGCAGCTAATAGAAATGGCTACATATTTGTGACTTTTGGGATCGAGATTCTGCCCTGGGAACGTGGAACGCACACCTTTTAAAGAGACATAGACGGGCATGTGATGTCTCCAGTGACCAATAGGTAGACCTGTATACCTCGGGCAATATTTGCCATTTATAGAGCAAACGTGGTCAGTCCTAGGGGAACGTTACTACCTGACAGCGGTCTGGGGGATGGTTAATTTTATGTGCCCCACCGCTGTCACTGTATTTATCTGACCAATCGTGACCGCGGCCGGGCGAGGACTGAAAATACCCCTGTGTTCTTACAATCAATCGAGCCAGAAATACATGATGGCAGTTGAGTCGGCTTCTACCAATTATTTGGGATTGGTAAAATATATCTTTTCCTTCCTTACTCCTCTAGTCTGACTTAAAACTTCTGTCACCTCACAAATAATCATATCATCCTTAACATAAATCAATCTCTGTTTTGGTCTGGCTTTCTTATTCGCAGCATTAGCATTTTTATCCGTACAGGAACGGAGAAAGAACACAACCCCTGCGGCCGGGAGGCCTGTCGTAAGAGGCGACAAAATAACTCACAGCCAGGTGGTAGGGCATTTGCCCGACTGGATGGCTACCACCCCTGATCTAAAGTATGTTGCCATAACAACCTTGAGTTGTGTTCCTAGATTAGTGACCAGGTTCCAGTCTCCCTTAAGAGAGCAACAGTGCATTTGTAGCACCTTCAGTGTTGCAAAAGTCCATACGCAATGGTAACCGCTAACCATCAAGTGGGCCGTCTGCCTGTATGCTGTACTTCTGCAAAAAAAAAAATGCACCCACCAATGTTAGAGCTTGATATATTTCTTGTAAAGTGAGTTTCATGCTTCCTCAGTATTTGGCATACCATCTCAATCTTCCTATCAATTTTCAGTCACATATGCTAACTTTCAAAAGTATATTTATGTAATCATTTTTCAACTCATCCATTCTTTTAACACTACACATACGTTTTTACATTTCATCTCATTTCAGTGGATATGTATTTGCTCTATCAGTTTAGGGGCCCAACATTACACTAGTATACATGAGTGGTCCCATTACAGATCTATAAATCTGACCTTTTAGTTTGAGTGGAATTAGATTGTCATATGTCACATTTGTTACCTGTTTCTTCATCAGCCAGTCTTCTCTTTACATCCTTCTCTATATCATCATTTAATTTTCATGGTTTATTAACTTTACATAGAAGACTAATGGATCATTTCCAATTCTGAGTATGGTGATAAGAAAATTAAACATTTAGTTTTGCAGACATTCATGATCGAAGATCACTTCTTTTTCATACACAACCTAATAAATAAAAGGGTAAATTTGACTCAGCTTTATTGAACATTGACCCACTAACTCTTGTGAATGACAATTAACTGTTGCAACTCAGCATACGTGCACTGTGTCAACTTTGTGCAATTTTCGGAGCAAGTAGTTGGACATGAAATCGGTTGACAAAGATTGTTGTATGTTATAATTGTGTAGTAATCGCTTAGAAGCAAAACTATTTGCAAAATGATATTAGACACCAAATAGGTAGAAAATATGATGTGTCACCTAGCTAAAATTACGTTTTACCGAACGTGATCACGGAAAATACGGCTATTGAAAAGAGGCCGAAACGCGGAAATAAAAATAGAATAAAATGCAGCGCTTAAAATGGGTAAAAAGTAGTTTTAATTGCACGTCCTAGTCGTGAAAACTTAAGTAAATACTATATCACTTGTAACTATTCATTTTATTATCCCTAATATCATGTTTTTGAAAAATAAAAATTGATTGAAAGAATATGAAGTCTGCAGTAGAATATAGTCGGTTGTTCAAATAATAAAACTGTTTGAAATAATTTATTAGAGGATTAAATAAAACTTTTTTGTTTCATTAGTGGTAATTTAAATTCATTCATAATAGGACTACAAGTATGAATAGGTACATAACCAACAAAGGAAGACGACTTTGTAAGATGGCAATAATTTATAGTTATATAATACTTTAGTACATTAATGATACATTAAAGATATGATATTAAAAACTGCAATTTTTAAACTTGTGTTGTATGTTTTTATCGATGTCACTATATAATTGCGAAAAACGTTAGTTTATAATAAATCTAGTTAGATTATAAAAAGTCGACAGATTACAAAACAACTTGTAATTAGTGAATTAAAATATATTAATACTTGCACACATTAGTGCATTTTGGACTCTTCGCTCTATCAAATAGCTTTATTTAGTAAAAGACTGCATTAATAATGAAGTTAAAAAAACCTGAATAAATTTGGTACATAGAAAGTTTGTGGTATACCATTGATAATCGGTTATTTACACTGTCATGCAAAGTCATAGTCTGTCATGAAAAGACAAGCGTAATTTGTGTGACAATTACGCACATTGGCCTTTTCTAATGACACCATGTGAAACGGAAATGACACTTTTACTTTTTAAAACTTTACGTGGGTATGGACTAGATTGCAAGTAATAGTGAAAGCGTTTGTTTAAAATATTCATAATTTAATGTTCAATTGCACAACATAGGTCGTCAGTTTTGCAATAGTTTTTTTTTAAATTTTCATACTACAAATTTATTACTATTAACTGAATTATTAGTGTTATAAATATTTCTTATACTGTGTTGATTAAGATATTACTTTACCCGCTGTGACCCGTAACTTTACTTCATGAATCCAGGTTGAGTTGAGAGTCCGCGAGCGTGTGGGTGTCCATTATACAGGTAAGGAAGATAAGGCGACACCATGGGGTATAATCTTACCATTTCAATTTATTTTTATTTGAATATATGTCCAATACCAAAATAATAAACTTCTAATTTTATCGGTGTGATACCACGCTCTTACAGAATACCGGCGTGAAAGAAACAAATAAAAAACCTCTCATTTTGTCGGTGTGATACCACGCACATACAAAATACCGGTGCGAAAGAAACATTTACTCTTGAGCTGATTCTCTCGAGCCGCATATCGTCTAATATTAGGTATGGTATTATATTCTGGGGAAATTCTACTGAAGCTGGTACAGCGTTCAAACATCAAATGCGTTGCTTAAGAGCTATGTTCAAACTCAAAGAGACAGACAGTTGAGAACTTTTTTTAAAAAAAATATCAATTTTTACTGAACCCTCTATATGTATACTCGAAATATCTATGTTTGTCAAAACCAATCCACACCTTTAGTCAGCGCTTGGAGGTCTTCCCATGTAACAGATGTGATGAATTTAGATATATATATAACTCAATTACTGCGCAAAAGTGTCTATTGCATGCAGGGGCGGATTTAGACATTTGCCGCCTGTAGGCTACTCAAATTTTGACACCTCCACCGACCTCTATACCCTAGAAATCGATATACTAATTGACAGTCCTATTAATAACTTTTATCTTGTCAATGAAATCTTTATGATTTCTGCACTAGCGTCTTAGCTACACAACATTTTTTCCTCATAATTAGTAAACTGTGAAACAGGGGATTGGTGGGTTTGTTTCGACCATAGTCAAAAGAGTCTTCAAATTATAGAAAATATCTTAATGATAAAACATATTACATGTGGAATATTTTGTGTGGACTTAATAAGAATTATCTAATTAAGTCTTAGAATTTAAGTAAGTTAAAAAAATATTGGTCTCAAATTTGCCGCCCCTTCAAAATCAGCCGCCCTAGGCTTCCAGTCTACTCAGCCTGTTGGTAAATCCACCACTGATTGCATGGGGCCCTTCGTATACAACAATCTTCCGAAGTCTTTTAGTGAGCTATTCCATTTTAATTTAATTGTGTTGCATGCGATGAGTGAGAGTTCCGATAGCCCACTTCCCTCTTCTCCTATCACATCCATATCCCCTCTATCCCGCCCTCTTGTCTGATCTCTTTATCTCATTCTCGTATCCCATTCCATAAAGGCTGGCAACGCGTTGTCGACCGTTGGCCTCGCTCCAGGCATTCTAAACATCTATAGCATCTCGAGCTGGGCCGTTTACCTATTTGCCAGTTTCGCAATAAAAATGCCAAAATAATAACCTATTTCGATGAATAGGTATTCTTCGCCGTAAGAATCACTTAAGTCGTCTTAAGTATTTCTGATATAAAGGCGAGACCTTCGGCGGGACAATAAATCCATTCTTATTATTGTGTGCTTTTATGACATCTAATGCCTTTTGGCCATCAGTGTACGAACATTGTTATGTAAATATTTTTCTTGTCATAAATTACGGCTGACGTATGTGTCAACGCATTATGCAATGCCCGAACCATCCGATAAGGATCTAGTATAATAACATTTGTATTTCATAACTTGCAAGGTATTGCCCTTCAATTGCAATAAAGTGGTTTAATAATTTTGATTGTGTCATAAATACAAGAAATGTAATCAGTCAAACACAACTTTACGATGATTTTAAATATTATTAATCTAATCGAAAAGCCGTGAACATAAACATAATACGGAGAGAACCCGCTGAATAAATTAATTATAATAGAATAAATCATTTAAGTACTTGACAGTCCACGCATTATACTTTTGTAGAGATGACAAACATTCCTTAAATATCCGCAATCTGAAAACTACTGAACAGATATCGTTCAAAACAATTTCGTTGAAAATATGTTTTAATATCCAACACTCAACATTACGTTTAAATATTATGTAAAGTAATATTATTTTAAATACCAGTTTCTATTCGAAAACATTTTTCCTTCATGATTACTTATATATTGGTATATTATTTATATCTATTGCAAATGTACCCCACCCCCTCCGTCCATTCAAACGTCTGGAAGAAATCGCTCTCAGCCATAAGACTGCCTTGTATGTATCAATTTATTTTATGGCATTGTGTTAAATAAGTTATAATTATTTTATTCTGTTCTAAATTCAAAACTCACGGGTTATTATTCAAAATAAGTTCCACTAGAGAACACTTTTTGAAAGTGAAACATACAAGTCAAAATTTGAATTTACGGACTTACTATTTTATGTACACCTCTTCGTAACGTGTTATTGCTGTTTAACTATCTTTTTTAATTTTTAATTGCAGGAGTTCAGCAGACAGGCAGACAGCCCACTTGATGGAAAGCGGTTACCATCGCCTATGGACATTCGCAACACAAAAGGTGCTACAAATGCGCTGTTGCTCTCTTAAAATCTATCTACCTCCTTGATATTTTTTATAATATTCCACGTCATTATTTAAAAGTTAAAGGGGAGCACACTATTTACGACTCTGTCGTAACGTGGCAAACATGTCACCACTTATTGACTTAATTAAAAAGTCATTATACAACATACACATTATAAAATAGACATCTCTTCCCCTACTCGATTAGGTACCTAACCAAAAAAACAAATTGTGGCGGCACTATGTGTACAGCACTAGCTGCGCTTCACATCACTAACAAAAAAGGAAAAACAATTCATTCATATTATGACAGATATAAAAGCACTTCCTGCCCGGCTAAAACCACCAAATCATCAATACCATTATTGTATTTTAATGTGTTCTTTTATAACGCTCTGCCTGTGGAATTAAAGTGTCTACTATCCACGTGTTCTGGATTTTCATTCATCCACTGTCGACCCGGAGGTGTCTAATACCTCCACACCTTTACATCAAATTTCTATTTAGACCTATTACTAAAACTACTAATAGTTTTCGAGAAAAACACAATTACAAATACACGGTCTGAGGTACATTTGGAAACAGTGATTACATGACGGTTCCGTTTTTGCTAAAATGGCTTTAAAACTTTAATTTTAATTCCAAATCAAAACAATTATTTGTTTAATTAGGTTAATTACTTGTAATTAGGGCATTAGAACTACTACTATTAATTATGCTATAATTAGAAAATAAAACGAAAAATGGTTCTAAACCCGACGTCTTTTTAATTTTTTATACAGTAACAGTAAATTACAAGGCACATGTAAAATATTAAATGACCATAAACAAATTGGGACACCTGTATATTTTTCGGTGCATTTTCAGAATTTTATGTATAATGGTGAAAATATACGATTTACGCCCTAATTACGATAATAACTCCCCACAGGGAGGGTGTTTTACCGTCTGTGGCAGCACGGATCATTAAGCAAGGCTTATCCGCTGCAGACAAGTTCATACATTATCCTCGTTTTAATTTACAATTTATAAAGAGTTACTGTAGTAACTTCTTCGGGGAATTAAACTTACGCGACTAAAAGAACGTTAACCGAAAAGATTGACAGGAGAAATATAAAAGTAAAATATAATATTAGTGATATGACCTGAGAATTAATGCATAATCGAGAATTCTTAACATAAATTATTGTAAATAAATTATGTACATTTTATACATTTTAAGGATGAAAAGGCAACGAAACGTGAAATATATATATTTTTACCTAATACCACGAGTATTAGGTAAAAAAAAAACGTTAATAATAAATCGTTGTATTTTAATTGATTCGGTAATATGTACCTTCCTGTTCGATTCCAATTTTTAATTGTATCATCATCAATAGTTCACTTTAACTAGTAAAATTAATTTGATAGATGCCAAATGTGGCTTTATAGAATGGCCGAACAATAATTTATTAATGAGCTTAAGTTCTTGTGTTCTTGTAAATTCGTAATTTATTAATTATAAAATTACATACTATTGAATACAATGTAAGAAAACTTAACTTATTTGTATTGTATTCTACCCATAGTCCCTCAAGACTATAAGTAGAATACTGAGCCCAAATCACCGTCTTCTATGGATAAGGTGCCCAGAAGGCTGGCTACGTTTCCTCGCTGGATCGCCATACTGATCCGTTGGCCGAAGTAGGCACCAGCCTTCTGATCACCTGAAGAGTCAATGAGTCGTTTCGATAAATTTTGGTAGAGGCTCATGGCCTCAGGACCCCACGGTCCATAGCAAACGGCACACACATATAACTCTCACTGATGGTTGCATATTTGCCGCCGAACCGGCCGATCTAGACGTGTTTGGTAAATGGGATGCGGCCAACGTGTCTACGCAAGTCGCATCCTACACCAAAGGCTTTCCACGCTGCCAGGGAATTAGAGTAATTTTTTTTCGTCAACAAAAAAATCGTATTTATATCAATTTCTGCAGATTCGAAAAATAAATACAGAGTCATAATTTACTTACTTTCAAAAATGTGCTAATTGGGCGAGCGATATACCGCATTTAGGTATCTCCTTAATATTTAATTTATAATCCTGTGTGCTTAATAAAGAAGAAGAAAAATATTTAATACGGAACCATGCCTTTCATGTGGCTGTCATCCCATGCTTAAATCTCCTTACATTACTTGTTATACTTCTTCTCTTTCTATATAATTGTATGTAAGTGTATCTATCCCTGTCCACAGAGCCGTAAATAGGGCGATGCCACCTGTGCCCAGGCGTAAGGCGCAGATTCTGGGGGGCGCAAGCATAGCCTGACCAGGCAGGACTTTTATTCTTTCGGTTTGCTCCTGATAAGTTCCCACTGCGCCCCTAGTGCTCGATTCCAACACATACCTACCTAAATGCCAGTATCATTAAAAAGCCTGTTAACTTAGACAAAACATCGCGCTCAATTTGGCAGCACACTAGCGTATTTGTGTTCTAGTTCTTTAAAAAAAATGATTTTTCTTCCAAAATATTAGATAATTGGTCCACCAACACCAAAGGTCCTTGTGCGTTATTTTATCACTCTGAATGAAATAAAGTAAGCCTATACATAGCATTGTTTTAGCTAGGGTAAACAAGGGCGCAGTTATAGAAGCTCGCATAGGGCGCATAAAAAGCTGTTTACGGCACGACTGTCCCTAAAACTCGTGGCAAGAAGATGTCGCCACCTCTCCAACCAATACGATGCAAAAAATGAAAGGGCGGGCGCCCTTTGAAGTACGTGAGCGAAGGTTGTGTTTAATTAAAAACGATTTCCGTCTATTATACCTCTGGTTCTCGATGAGGATTTAAGTAAGTCCATAAATAATTAGTATAATTATTAACAATATTTCCAGAACATCACAGAATGACTGAAGATAACAAAATTAAATTATTGCCTTAAAACAACCAGCATCTATTATCTCCAGCGGCTTCGTGTGCACAGATCATACAGGTTTTTTTGCCGTCGGATTCCGCACAAACGTCCTAACTTCTAAATTAAATTTAGGCGTTAATTGACAGCGTATTCCTTAAAGCAAATCAATTCATCAAGCTAACCGCGCGATTACAAGAATTTCAAGGCGTTCTTCGGTCAGTCACAGTCTAGTTGTCGGTAAAACTGCGTTTCCACTTTGATTGCACATTATACGGATAATTGAACGTTTTTTTTTCATAACTGGTATGATATTTACGTAACGTAATTTTCGGCCGGTTCACTTTGTTCGTTTTTGTGTTGTTTTCATAACTCGTTATCTTGTGTGGTCTGTGATTGATATAGTTATTATGTAGTCGGTACGGTGAAAAGTTTGTGATTATACACCTGAAGTGAAAACCGGTGTTGTTTAATATAGCTTCTGCCAGTGGTTTTTTTTTAGCTGGAGTACAGCAGACAGGCAGACGGCCCTCCTGATGGAAAGCGGTTACCGTCGCCTGCGAACGTTTACAACACCAGAGATGTTACCAACGCACTGCTGGCCTCGAAGAAATTTTATGACACCCATTTTAAAAAACCCATATTGTAGCGCTGTGGGAAAATGTTCTAGAGGACCATTGCGTTCAAGAGCGAAGCGGCTCAAGGATGTGGAGATGAACCCTAGCCGATGGCGTGCGGTACGGTGATTAAAAAAAGTCGAAGGCACCATTCTGAGTAGTTGCACGGAACACTCCCCATTGTACAGCGGGTAGAAGACGCAGAGAGACGCGAAATCTCTTCGAAGGCCAAGCGTATCTAAACCGTCTATGAGTATGGGACCGTCGACAATGCGAACGGCTGGACGTTGTATTTTGTCCAGGGGATTAAACTGATAATTTACGTTCCTACTTTTACTGAGTTAGAATAAATTTGTATTTGTATGTATTTAAGGTTCTTAAAAAAGCCTACAAAACTTACTCTAACTCGATATAAGACAGTAAATAAATATATAATATCCCGAATTCACTTGTGAAACGGAAAAAATTGAACTACAGCCGCCATTTTAAAGTTTCATACAAAATTACGATTGCCATTACTAAAAAAGGACTTATTTGTTAATGGAGTTAATTGTAACCATATACAAAAGACGCATTTGGACACATTCAATAACTATAAGATATATACTACTATAAAATATGATTATCTTACATTACTGTGATATATTCAAATGTCTTTGATAAATGATATTTCACAGTTAAGTTGGGAGCACTATACTGGAAATATTATAAAGTTAGACGTAAAAATAAAAACGAGGTTTTATAGGTTATTGAGTGCGAGTTAATCTAGCGTTTCGGTAGCCATAATTATAAAATGATTTAGATGTTGTCAATGAATGTCAAAGATTTCTTTTGTCTACCCTCAACTTGTTTTATTTCATTTATGGTTCCGGTTTGCCTTATGAGACATCCAACTAGTTTACAAGTTTAGTGCTATCTATCAATGTGTTATTGATTGGAGACAATAATGTATGTATAAAAAATATATGTAACACTCATAATTACCTTAGGAAACGTTATAATTCAATAGATCTTATGATATATAAAAGGTTTTTGTTGAAGGTTTTATACAATTCAGCCAAGGCCAATAGCAAGTTTGTAACACCTTTGATTTCGAAAATCTAGTTTAAAAGAACAACTTTTACGTCATGTGGGCTTGTCTGCTCATGTCTAATAATGAAAAAACTGAATATGAGTGAATAAAATGTAGGAGCTAACTTTATTGTTATGTTTAGGATAGACGGCTTAGCTCGCAAAAGTTTATTACACACTTATTTGTTTTCTTTAATAAAAAGTATGCTATGTTCTTTTACGTTATTGAAATCTTACTACATCTTACAAAAGTTATTATAATACGTTCATTTTGACATGTATAATATAGAATAGAAAAGAAAAGAAAACACTTGTTCACCAAATAAACAATTACAGAATAAATAATTACAATAATTTAACGGCAAAACAAAAGGCGGCCTTATCTCGTTCAGCGATCTCTTCCAGGCAACCTGACTGAGAGGATACTTTTAACTACTTATGTCTAGGTATAATTAAATTAAAAAGAAGTTATATAAAAACAAATATCGAGGGCTTCATAACAAATGGGCGCGTATACGCAAAAATGCCATTTTTTTGTACTTTACTAAAAATCATGCATGTTACAATTTAGAAAGTTCCAGTATGTAAGTGTCCTAAAAAGAAGGGTATTCCAAATTTCAGCCTTATACAATAAACTAGTTTTGTTTTATTCACAATTTTGTCCCTATTGTAAACTACACTTTTGTCTGTACACCAATTTTTTATGAAGCTTTCGATATGTACATTCATACATTGTATATAAACACACACATACACACAGTAACTTTATAATAATTGTCTCATTACTAAGGGAACGAAGACGTAACAATAAACATATAAATATAGTTACTTTCACGTCTAATAAACATGAACATGACATGACATGACCCTAAGATTGTAATCGTGCAAGTCCACAATAAAATAACCTAATAAAACGCAGTTAGTTAAACAGCTCATCATTATAATAAGATCTAACGCAATAGAAAATTGAAGAAACGTTGTATAAGCTTATGTTAAACGTTTAAGAATTGCAGTCCATTTGGCTAACAATGTATGTTAATAGAATTAATGCCTCATTTATGTGCAAATGAATTGTACTTTTAAACAGTCTTTTGGAATTAAATCGTGGTAATTGGCAACAGTTTGGTAACGACCTGCTGGAAAAGTTAATTGTATTTTTATGGGAACTATTGAGAATTTATATTTTCATTTTGCTTTTTCGCTCGAATTTGAAATTAGACGGAATAAAAAAAGGTGAAAGGAATCTGAAAGCCTTAAATATCATAGCCGAAAATTAAACCTATTGATTTTGAATGAAAACATATTCTGTATGGTTGCACTATTTGATAACACTGTTACTAAGGATCAAATAATAGAAAATTAGAGCTTCAGATTGAGTCCTGTGGCCATCATTGAAAATAACCGTCCTTTAAAATGCTAACTTCTTATTCGTAATAGTTATGCAAGGTTTATAGGCTTCCTGAAAAAAGTATAATATATACATAATTATATTTAGAATGGGATTATGAAAGCACTTTTTAACTCTTTTGTCTAACGAGTCTATAAAGCTATAACTATTATGAATTAGAGGACTGTGGCGAGAGTCAATTAAAGTCGAGTGTCGAGAGACAAACTCTGGTAAGTAGATCTATTTTACACACAAAACTCAATTAAGTTTTTATGTATCATGAACGAAGCCGCAGACAAGTGCTATATATAAAATAAACAGTATATATAAGTAGTACTAGTAACAGAAGTAAAAAAGTAGTATATATTACGTGGATCAATAAGTCCCGGGACTAACCAAGAACACATTTTTTTGGCAAAATTCCACTTTATTCATCAACATAGTCTCCTTCAAGAGCAACACATCAGTCCAGCGTTTCTCTAACATTTCAATACCTTTCTTGTAGAACGATTCATCTTTGGCCTCGAAATAAGCATTCGTTTCGGCGATGACTTCTTCGTTGGAGTAGAATCTCTTTCCTTTGAGCATTTTTTGAGGTCTGCCAATAGGTAGAAGTCGCTAGAGGCCAGATCCGGTGAATATGGTGGGTGCGGAAGCAATTCGAAGCCTAATTCTTAGCTCCAAACAGCGATCGGAATCAGCGACACGTTGTCGTTCTTGATCCGCGGTGAGCAAACGCGGCACCCACTTTGACAGCAGCTTCCTCATAGACAAATATTCATGCAAAATAGCGTACACACTGCCGTATGATATCTTTAAGATATCAGCTATCTCAAGCAATTTTAATTTACGGTTTTCAAAAACGATTTGGCGGAGTTTTTTATGGTTTCCGGTTGAACCACCTCATTTGGCCGGCCGGAGCGTTCAGCATCTTCAGTGTCTGTACGACCACGTTTAAAATCAGCATACCACCGACAAATGGTTGATTTGATGGAGCAGAGTCCCCGTAACACTTTTCAAGCCATTGCTGAGCTTGCATTGTGTTTTTTTTTCATCAAAAAGCAATGATAAATCAACAAACGAAATTGTTTCGAATCCATTGTTTTGGATATATCAAGACTAGCGTCACTTAAATCACTCTAACTCGTGGACCAGACATCAGAATGTCATGAAATTTTGACAGATATCTTTTGAAGGTTGGTCATCACTCATGAAAAATCATACGGAACTTTTGTTGGCAACGCCATCCATGTGTCAGTACCGGGACTTATTGATCCACGTGTTATAGGTAAAAACCTCTTAAAAATCCGCTACGTGGTTTAGGATAGCAGATATACAGACAAGACAGACGCGAAAAGCAACTTTGTTTTATAATTTGTAAATATTATTCCATTATATCAAAATCAATATTAAAAGGGGATCTCGTGTTTCTTTTTGAAAGTAAAAAGTAGTACAATGTATCCGTCTCTCCCCTACATACAAAAGCGAATTTCAAGCATGTTGCTATTAATGTTGTTTACGAAAGTAATCCGATATGTTCTCCAGCTATGACATGTAAGGAACACATCGATTTGTCCGCAGTCGAGGCAGTTCCCGCGGGAAATTAGGGTCTGAGATACACTCGGTGACCACGTATGCTTCTTATATGAGTATCTACCGTCATTCATACACGCATCCTATTTCCAATTATTGTTTGACTTGACATTTCGTTTATGTGTTTCTTAGATTAATATGATTGTTTTTATTTGATTTCCGCACTTATATAGTATTAATAAAGACGAAAAAAGATTTTGTGACAGTAATTAATGTAGGATTATTCCAGTGTTGTTATTTGCGAAATTAATTTTTAACACACAAAATAACTAAGTTTATTTTCGTGCTAAAATATATTATGTTACAGATACTTAAGCGCTGTCTTAAGTGATCAAAATCCACTTTTTGAACCACTTTTAAAAAACCGTTGATTTTGGTTAAAAGAAATACTTGATATTCTTATTCAAAATATGATGCGATGATATTGCGGTACCAAGGATATAACTCTCATTCAACACACAATTTTAATTAATACGAATAATTCAATTAATTCATATTTTTTTAAGTCGAATCTAAAAGCCGTGTATTTGAAGTATGTTTACATAACTCTTTCTTTAATTTTAGTTTGTTTGAGTAGAGACGAAACGAAAAACATTCTTACCCTCGTAATAGATATAAGTCCGTATTATATGCCTATTCTTATTCGAAGTAAGCATACTAGTTTCTCCTCTTTTCTTTTACCTTCTCCCAATTATTTGGGTTAGCACAATATGTCGTTTCCTTCCATACTCCTCTATCATTCCTTCACACAAT
The DNA here is from genome assembly GCA_949752895.1 of Dendrolimus pini. Lineage (NCBI taxonomy): Eukaryota > Metazoa > Arthropoda > Insecta > Lepidoptera > Lasiocampidae > Dendrolimus > Dendrolimus pini. The sequence goes on along the minus strand of OX457130.1, from coordinate 8,132,848 downwards.
CCATCCAACTCTTTTTAAGCGTAATAGTTTGTGACGTCATTAATTTGCTCTTGGTTTTTGCCTTATACTCAAACATCATCTCAATTCTTACCATTTATCAAACTTTAATCTATATCTAGCTATCTGCATTTATTTAATGTCTCTATGCGTGAGTCATCAATGATTTCATAATATTGTAATGCTGAAAAAATTCTCACAAGAATTTCAATAAAAATGTCGAAATTATTCAAACAATGTTTGTATAATGCACGTAGCGTGTATTTAGGTTAGATTATTACGAAAATATTGACTAATTCAGTACTTAGTTTCCTAAATTTAATAGGCCTTAGTTCTGTTCGGTGTCTTTTTTTGTATTACTGTAGTCATGTGTTATTGAAAGTAATATGTTGTAATACAGATAACGTAGATTATAGGGTATTTATAAACCTTTGGTTTGTTGGAAAATAATATTTCATAAATATTTTTTGGGAGAAGTTTTACACAGCGAAAGCATAGATGCGCTAGTTGCATTCACTTTTAGTATTAAGACTTAAGTAAAAACAGCATACATTCTTTCTTGAATTATATGCATGTCATTGTAATGAATCGAGGATAAGGTATCCTCGATTCATTACGATGACATCGATTCTAGTCGAGGATAACTTAGCTAAGAAGATACTGCGATGTTACCATTCTTTGCATATTTTTAATTGATATTGGAAAGATATTAACGAAATTAAATTATAAATTAAATTATTTAAAATTATTTGTCCGTTTATATTTGATTTTTACTCGTATTATTAAAAATGTAATTATACTCACTTTGTATTTAATGCTACCCTAAAAGTGTAATATTAATGAACATAATTTTATTTATTATGATTTTTCGTACTTGAAAACCTACAATTTTCGAGAATGATCTCGAAATTTTTCTTGTACAAGTTCAGTTCTAAATTAATTTCGATTAAAAATATTTTCATTAACACTTCAAATGTCAAACAAACGTAAAACTATTGTAAATCATGAATACATTTTTTTTATATTATTTCCGTTTTTCAAACCAACTTTTCTCTATAGAAAAAGCTTAAGCTTAGAGGGAGTTATGCTTTTTTAGCAAACCGCTTACATATAGCTATTAACCTCAAATATACATTCAACGATCTAGATTATGTGAGGATGCCATCATCATTTGACGACTTAATTTATTCGAAGAACGCATTGAGGTCAAAATATAAACTCGTGGTCTACATTTAATAATGTGTATGTCATTTTAATGATTGGCAACTTAAATTTTAATTAATATTTTTCAATCTATTCACATTTCAAATTAACTTGAGAATATGTGGGTATCCTAAAATATATAGCAGCTAATATGTATTTATAGGAGATGTCATGAAACTATAGTTGTAGTAATTAACTAACTCCGTTGGCTCAGCGATCCAAAATGTGTCTTGGCCTCCGAAACGAGAACACGCCGCCTGTTCCTGTCCTGTGCGATATCTTGCCAGTTAAGGGCTTGAAGCTCACACAGGTCAGCATCCACTCTGTCCCTCCACCTGTACTTGGGGCGACCGACCAGACGTCGACCATCCGATCGCCCCATTAGTTGTAGTAATTACTCATGTAAAAATGCCATAATTTAATACATTATATGAAACTATGTAGTAATATGTAAATTTGACAGTTGTGAAAATGAGTAGTTGTATTGTTTTGAAAACTTTGTTCCCGCAAACATGCACTGCTTAAAGATGGCGCCACTTGAGATACCGATAGAAATCGGTGACGATGACAAAAATATACAAAAGGCCTAGTGTTTGTTGAAAACGATAATTTGACCGCAATTTATGTACTTATAAGGGTAAAAGTGAAGTGTAAAGTTGATGACTGAAATTGTGCTTAGAGGCTGAAAGTGAAATAAAAAATACCTACTTACAATATCACATAATCATGAAAAAAACCAGAAGCTGGTGCCTACCTCGGCCAACGGATTAGTATGGCGATCCAGCGAGGAAACGTAGCCAGCCTTGCCCAGGCTGGCTACGTTTCCTCGCTGGATCCTTACCCATACCCAAAGAAGACTACTCCTTACCCATAGAAGACTACTACTACTTATAGTCTTGAGGGGACTATGGGTAGAATACAATAGAAATAAGTTAAGTTTCCTTAAATAGTATATGTATGTAATTTTATAAACGCAATGTATTCAATTCAATTCAATTTATCATGAAATTTTATTTATGTAGCGTAAGTTTTATTAAGCAAAAACATCCTACAGCGGGACTGTACGCAATAATGAAGGTTCCGTAGAGGTGACTGATATTTTGAATGATGTCTTTGTTATACGGATTCGAAAAATCGAAACAGACAATAATTCACCATAACTTCAAAACTACTCAATGAAACTATTTTGATAACACTGGAAGAATACATTTATCCCTTTGGACCCCGGGGGAGGCTTTAAGGTCAAAATGTATGTGGGGGGGACTCCCAGTGGCCGGATCTGGATACACCTTTACTTAAAAACTTCTGAGATGTCGTTCGTCAGACTAAGCCTACCTTACCTACCTACCTTGCTGACTTCAAAAATGCCTTAAAGTTCCCATCAAGAAACTCAAATAGAGATTAAACCACGAGTAAAGACATTATCAATGATAATCTTGCTGCTCGGCTTCAAAGCCTTGAGCATCGCTGCAAATCTACCGGTTGTTTATCAGATTCACTTCGGAAAATGTACTTTGTGACTACACTTAAACTTAGTTTCCCAATCCTCTTTTTATCATCGGTCACAGATGCACAGATTTGCCGTTTTGCAGTTTTTTTTTGCCTTGACAGACGCAGTGCTTTTTTCCTTGGGTGACGCCTGCTTTTATTATTTTAATGTGATATTATATTTATTTTAAATTTTGATATTTATTTTTAAATATATATGTAATATTACGTTACATCCATCGTTACTTGTTGGACATACCATTGGTTAGAACGAATCGTTTTGCCAGAGTTTGTGTTCCCCGATTCATATAAACCAGTGATCTTCACGAGTAAATAGTTAAGCGTGCTCCATCCTAGACCACATTGTCGCTAAACAATAGGTGAGATAGCTATCAAACACTAACCTATAAAAACCTAAAAAAATATTCATATTAAACAAACATATTTCGTTTAATTGAATTCAGAATCCGATCCGAACAATGTTCGTCTTTTATTAAATCGACGTAATCCAACGTGCGCTTAAATGGTTGAACACGTGTCGTTCTTAGTTGAAATCCGTTATCGGTACGACTCGAAAAGGATTTAATTTCCTGTCGGTGAAATGAAAATCGATTAGTTCGATTTCCGCCGTCCGCTAGTGCCCGCCCGACTCGATAGTTTCAACATGCCCCGTGCCAAATTAAATAAGACATGAGTTAATTTAAGTGGGGCTAGCACCTTGAAACACTAATGCTATATATGTTTTACATATGTTACCATATGTAAAATCAAGACAATTTTTTGATTGAGTACCTTAGCGCAAGAGTAGTTTAATCCACAAAACAATAACAAAGTTAATTAGGGATTTTTACTTTATATTTTTACGAGTTACGGGACTCGAATTAAAATGCCGTTGGAATTACTATAGAATTTATTAAAACTATACAAACACGTATAATAATACAGGTACAAATATAACTTAACACAACTAGTACAAACGTAATGCATGATTCAATAACACGCGCAAAGTCCGTCACTATATAGATTATCTAATGTACACACGTCTTGCCATGCTTGCGGTTATCGCTTGACTGCCTCACCACTGCGTTCGGGCATTGCTTTATACTACAAATACCTAGGTGCAATATGTCTCGACACAATACTCGAACGCGTTACAATAATTTCCAAGAATCGCAACTGGCTAATGACTACCATAAAATATTACAATACACAATAGGCTGTTTTTCTAATTACAAATTTTAAACACAAAGTAAACAAAGTAAGTCCAAATGCCAAAAAGGTAATAAACTGCAGATTTGATTGGTCTTTGTTGGTCGTAACAATATTATAATACTAGATATTGAAATTCATAGCGGCCTAAATTTAGTTTCGATTGTCTTATTTGTAATAGATGTCACATTAATAGATGAACCTAATTTAGTACTTTGTGGTTTAAAATATCTACACATAAAGAATAAAAAACACATGCTCAACTCTGTTACTGTGAAGTAGTGGATTAGGTCACTTGTCCGCTGAGCCACTTATTTATACACTGTGAATAGTCCGTTTTTAAGTTTCGTTGCTAAATGGAAATAATTCGGCACATATGTATCAGATCTTGCACGCAGAAGGGTTTCGTAGAAATGAGAAACTTTTACTGTCTTCACCACTTAGCTACGGAACCTTAATAAACTTTTTAACCAAAAGTATACCTGAAAAATAATCAACGAATCTTGTTCAACTCTACTTTACTTATTACATACACCTCGAATTTTACATTACATTTGATTTCATATTTCAAGATTGATTTGCAATTGGATATTCATGAAACGTTCTTTATAATTTAATAACATAATAATATTATGCTCTTCAAACTGTTTTTAAAACAAATACCGTTTCACGCCTACATATATGCTTTTAGCCACAGCAGGCTTCTTTCACATCTACATAAATAGTAAATACCGTCAGAAAAAAAGAATTTAGTTTAAAATAATGTGTAGTATTTGAATACTACCGTATACAGTTTTTTAAAACAATACTTTTTCCATCACAATGTAGTGCACCGATGCGTGAGTAAAGGTAATTTGTTTACATAAAATATTAAGCCTTAATATAATTAATACTAATGTTGACTTACCAAAGTCGCGTGTACCGCTTTTGTTCTGAAACAACAACGAAATGTTAATTAAAATATTGCTTAGTTTAAAAAGTTGTCGGTCATGTTAGAAGGTACTTTGTTTTCAATAAAGTTACTTTGTTATTATTATTTAATGGTTGTTGTATATAGGTAATTAAGAATATACCTATTTTGATAAGCGGTGTTTAATAGCTTTTAGACGATTATTTATTATACAATAAATCATAGGCAAAGATAATATAATACGGGGCTTTATTGTTAAAAACTTTGTATTCCATACAACAACCTTTGACGGTGGACTGAGTATACCGTACTTTCCTATTGCAATCCCTCTATTCCATCCTAGATGACTGATTGATGATAGATTGACTTGACTTGACTAACTGACTCCGATGGCTCAGCGACCCAACATGTGTTTTGACATTCGAAATGAGAACAAGCCACCTGTTTCTGTCCTGGGCGATTACTTGTCGTATATGGGCTTGAAGCTCACATAGGTCAGCTTCCACTCTGTCCTTCCACCGGTACTTGGGGTGACCGACCGGACGTTGACCACCTGATCGTCCCAAATAGGCCCTCTTCACGCTTCGATTCTCTCCCATCCCTTCCACGTGACCAAGACAACGGAGGCGGTGAGATTTTATCTCTTTTATTATGTTAGGCTCGGCCACGACATTTTTAATTTTGACGTTGGTTCGGACCCTCCAGCTACCATCGTCTGACTTTGTTGGGCCCAAAATCTTACGGAGAACCTTTCTTTCGGCCACTAACAGCTGGTTTTCTTGCTTTAGGGTAAGCGTTCAGGCTTCACAATCGTACATCAGGATGGGCCGTATGACGGTTTTATAAGTCCTAATTTTGGTTTATCTGCTTAGAAACCGGGACACCATTACCTAAATGTAATGCTGCGCAACACCTCAGGGCGTTTTGAATACGTACGTTTATTTAATTCTTTCTGTGCAGCCCAAATATTTAATTTTGGCTACACCCATTTTTTTGGAGTCAAGGGAAATACACTGCGTACACTACCGGGTCCTTTACTGGGATTATACCAAAGCAATGAGAGTTATCCACTGAAGATAGCGCAGATAACAGAGTCGATTGCCGGCATATTTGGAGAATCAACAAGGTACCCCTCTCTATATGGAGAGGTAACCCACTAATACCTCACTAAAACCATCTTCCTCCCATGAGCCCCGCGCTTATGGTAGGAAGAGCGTGACACTTATAACGTAGTTACGCCGACGCTGATCCTTCGCATCCGTGCTTGAGAAAGCCTTATAATGAGCATCTCCAACATGAAGGTCCTCGCGTGTTATATGAATATTCCTATACCGTTTCATGTGAAGATACTCGGTTTTATTGTGGTTGATTTTGAGTCCAACCTTTTCTGGGTCTTCCTCTAGAATCCTAGCTGCTTCTGCAACTTGTTCACGGCTTTCTCCTAACAGCGCTAGAACATTCGCGTATCCTATCACCTTTATGCTTTCCTTTCAGTTGTAATACACTCTGTAGGCGACAGTAACCAATTTCCATTGCGTAAGCCGTTCGCCTGTATGCCAGCTTTACAATAAAACTGTTATATACTTTAGAAAAGACCTCTTCTACATCCAATAAGGAAGCATAAGGACATTAAATGAAACAAGAAGGAAACAATTATCATATTACACTGTGCACGAGCCATCAAACAGCTCGTATATCAAAATTGTGCCCTATTAAACTGGATAGCATATCCAATCGCACTTATGTTGTTGTCTGCTTGATTGGCAGGCCCTCGAGGCGTCATTGACTTATCATGGCAGTAGTCACTTGTATAATCTAAACGTCGCCATTAGCGTTTCGTTGTTATTGTTTAAAATAAGTTTAGAACTTGTTTTCATTATATGCATATCAAAGGCTGTGTTAAAATTAGACATATTAAGCTTTACAGTTGTGTATAATGTAAACACATTTGTATAAATACACTCTACCATTACCGGCAAGCTATTAGTGCTGTCCTATGTATCTTCAAATAATGTCCTAGGACTATGGTGGTCTGAGAAACCATACTTATTTTACCGGATGTTCCAAACATTCTTAGTTTTTATAACAGAACAGTAAGGTGGGCACAAATAAGCCGTTGCCCTATAATCCTAGAGTGTGTGATATGCTGGGGTATATACTGAATAATTAGGCAGTCTTTTTTTTCTTTTTATTGTAGGAGTTCGGCAGACAGGCAGACGACCCACTTGATGGAGAGCGGTCACCATCGCCTATGGACATTTGCAACACCAAAGGTGCTACAAATGCGCTGCTGCTCTTAAGGGAGACTGGAACCTGGTCACTAATGCCGGAACACAACTCAAGGTTGTTATGGCGACATACTTTAGACCAGGGGTGGTAACCATCCAAATGCCCTACCACCTGACTTTGGGTTGTTTTGTCGCCTCTTACGACTGGCCGCCCGGCCGCAGGAAATTGTATTCTTTCTCCGTTTCTGCCGCAACATTATATATAAATATTGCTGGGCAATGGAACGTCTGTGATCTAGTTCTATAGGATCTAGAAGCAGTATAGGAGTAGCAGCCGTAAGCTAAGCTAAGCTAAGCCGTAGTTGACGGTTGTTGTTGATGTTGAGGGATGTCCTATGAGGGATATTGGGGTAGTTCAGTAATATCCGCGATGTACCACGGGTATCCACTATCCCCACTCCTTGACCTCTGTTAGTTGGCACACATAAAGTATTGCATCACAAAAAATATTTTAAATCTAAAATACTTTAATATATAAATATAGGCGAGTTTCCAAGGCATTTCATTTTTAAAGTAAAACTAGGCAGCCGAGGGAACGCCCTAGTTTTAATATTATTAAATATGATAATTAAAAATGCTTGAAGCAAATAGTTCATTTGTAATAAATTTTAATAATATTTATTAACTTATAGACATTGATTTCTCTAATTACTCATTGGGTGTACTTATATTCTCTAATTACTCATTGGGTATGTTTATATCATTGCACATATCCTTTAAATTTACATTATTAATACATTGTGACTCGATAAAAAACCATTAATATTTTCAGAAATAGACTGATAATGTAATCTAATAGTAATATTAATACCAATTTCTTAATATAAGACATCGTGTAGATATCAATCGTTATTTAAAGTCTTATGTATCGTTCGTTATGTAATCAGGCCGACGACATTTATATTAATGCTTGCAATTACGAAATAAAATAAATTTAAATTAGAAAATTTATTACTTTCCTGTTTCATCTATATTATAGACGCAAACTAATGAGCTCTTAAAATACACCATATGAGTTTACTTTCATATATCGTACATTTCTAAGTAGTTTAATAGACCAAGCACACTAGATGTTTTTATGTAAGTAATTGTATAATGTTTGTTATACAATTTACAGACACATTTTTGCTCTATTTATGTATCAATACTAAGAAGGCTACGTAATGTATAATTTTGTGTGAAAATCATCTAAAATATTTAAATCGTTGTAGTTTGATAAAAGTCTAATTTATAGATGCTATACAAGTCGTCATATTTTTAACCGACGTTAAAAGGGAGGAGGATCTCAACTTGATCGTTTTTTTATGTATGTACACCGATCACGCTGATATTAATGATCCAATTTACGTGATTATTTTTTAGTTTTATGCAGAATAGTTGCCATTTGGTGCCCTAAACATTTAACACAGTTTGACACAGTTTTCATTTTATAAACATTTTTTATGTTTTTTTTCCTTTTCCGTTTCTTGGGGTCCATATTATTTAAGGCGCGCGGCACCTTTTGTAGGCCTACCCATAGCTAGACACTAAAAAGTAACAAATAAAAAAAAACTTCGTTTAAAAAAACCGTCTTCAAAAACTAAAAATTATAAAAGAACTTATTTCTAAAGCTATTTTTAATTATAATGTCTTATTTTTATTATATAAAACATCTTGAAGTGGTATCGAAGTAAAACATAAAAATGACTATATTTTAAAAATTACTAAGCACCGACTTTAAGATGTTTTAGATAGTATATTAAAAATAAGATATTATAACTAAAAATAGCTTTAGAAATAAGTTTTATTTAGAAATAAGTATTAGTTTTATACTTATTGGTTTTTGAAGTCAGTTTTTTGAACGAATTTTTTTTTGAAGATTATTGATAATAGTTTGAATATAACACTCTTTCAATGTGCAAGATCCAATATGCATTTGCTGTGTATGCAACTAAAACTTAGTTGTTTTAAAACACAACTTATGTTTAAAATTCTTTTAATTCCCTTAGAAATGACTCTTGCAAATTTGTGCTTTATTGGCTTATCCATTAATCCTTTTAGAACAATTACGTTGAAATTTTAATAGACATTGTTAGGGATCCACTTTGTGAACAACGGAGCTATTAAGGGGATTGCTAGTTATTTATTGATTTACTTTGACTAGCACTAGTACTAGGGTAGCAAAAATGCACTAGAATTCTAATTGAGTGAATTAAGTTATTTGGAGATCTACCTCTTTCGTAGATCTTATAATTGCATATGAAGTATATTCTCGTATGTACATAATATAGGATAGGTTAACGTTGATGATGTACTTAACTGTAATAATTAATATACAGAAATCTAGTTTTATTTAATTAAACCTACATTCCCGTATAAATATACTGTAAAACCTAGGCCCCGATAAATTTCACGTACAGATCTGTAAAAGCACACTTGTAATACTTTTATGATCGTCCTCTTTTGTTCACTTATTTATTGGCATACGTTTCTAGTTACTATGGAGAACCGCCTATTGTCCTATTGTACTCGCTCAGGAGCATCATTAGCCAGGTGTTGGGGATTACAATTACAAGCTAATTCTAGGAAATTGTGTCGACGTTGCCGAGTAGGCACATTTGCATTTGTGAAGTATAAAACGACGGCCTGATTGAGAGAGGAGTCATTTGACCTACAACTACGATACGGGTGTGAAGTGTTTACATTCGGGACTCTAATAGTGACGGACTTTGCGCGTTTTATTGAATGACGACCTTCTGAATTATGTTTGGATTTATTGTGTTCGGTTATATTTGTACCTGTGTTATACGTGATTGTATAGTTCTAATATACTCTATAATAATTCTAACAGCATTTCAATTCAAGCCCCGTTAACTCGTAACAATACCGTAATTACTTGAAACAGCTAATAAGAATTGCCTGTCAATGCAGAAAGCTTTCTAATTATCAGTAACATAATGTTATACTGTTAAAATCAGCTAGTCTTCCTATTTAGAAAGAAGAAAAGAACTCCATATTATTGTTATTCGTAATGTACCCAAAATTACATATTTACATACTGATCACGTATGCTGTAAGCAATCGTCCAAAACTTATCTTTGCTAAATTTTCAAGTATTTTCTACATCATGTTTATTTATCAACAATGCATTATGCCAAAGAGTTATATAAGCAAGATTTCTTAGCTTTGCATGATGTCAGAGGTCGAGGAGAGAGTGGCCATCGACCCTGGGTAATGACGTCACAGTCTACATGAAAACTATAAAATTTTATGTGTATTAAATTTTCTGCCACGAATAAATAAATAATAATCGGCAAACAAACGCACATATTGTATATCCCCAAATTAAGCAAGTTACGCTTGTGTTGTGGGTAACATACAACGGACTACTCTGGGGCCGATCCCAGACACCCAGACCATAGTAAATAACGGAGAAAATACATTTCCGAAATTTACTATACCAGGAATCGAACTCGGAACCTCTGCGTTGCAGCGAGATAGGTCGGCAAAGGCTTAGCCCGCTCAACCACAGATGCCGTCAAACGAAATAATACGAAACATTACAAATATTCGCTGTAGACATTGTAGAATTGTACGCCTTACGTAACAAGATTTTGAGCTTTAATTTGAGGTTATAAATCGATCATATCCTCAAATAATCGATTTTTGATAAATCTCCGATATAAATACACGTAACTGTTAACTCTATTTTAAATTGTCTTACGCAGTTCAATGCAAATCAAGTTTTTCGTATAAATTACTAATCGATTAAGCCAAGTGAAATCAGTTACATCATATTATTGGTTATTATTAATTTTAGTCATATTTACAAAAATTATATGATTTTCATAATTATGTTAAGTATATGTACATTTTTACATAGAGATTTATGTATATTTTATGCATAGTATAGTATATATGATAGATGGCTGGCAGTATAATATAGGATTCACTGTTCAAAGACTTTCGTCTTTCAGTTTTTCATGATGGTCGATGTGAAGACAAGGCAAAAATCCCCAATTCGTCCTTCCTGAATGATACTATCTATCAAGTGATGCAAATGAAGACGTCAGCTTATATGTGTGCAATATTAGAAACCTATTTGGATCCTATGCATTCCTTGGCATTATTGTTATAGAGCTTATTTCAAATTTTAACCGATAGTAAATCAAATGAACGGTCGGTGAGATATAGGAACCGGCCAATTAAATAATCATTCAAATTGTTACTCAAGTTCGTAGAGTAGGTACTTGGTTCAAATTAAATTGAAGTGAACTCGAAAATTGAAATTAATATAAATAAATTTTATATCAAATCCAGGAAAACCTTTGTTGTTATTGGGCTTGGAAGAAAATTTTAATTGAATATTTTACGAAATAAACGTTTCTCCATTTCGGCCTATCACTGAATCTCGGCCCATTCGATACTTAAATCCCAACACCGAACTTATTAATTAAACTTGTTTCATTCAATAAAACAGAGTTTGCCAAAATTAATCAGTAGGAACGTATTTGAAAAGAGAATTTTGTGATTATACTACGTGCAAATTTTTGTACACTTTCATATTATAGAAAATATGTAGGGCAGACCAAGGTAAGCGGTAAGCTTCGACAGGTCTTCTCGTCGAGCATTCCGCAATGCCTGAAGACGAAAGTCTTCGAGCAGTGCGTCCTACCCATCATGACATACGGTGCCGAGACGTGGACACTGACAGCGGGACTGGTCCACAAATTCAAAGTCGCTCAACGGGCTATGGAGCGAGCTATGTTAGGTATTTCTCTTACGGATAAAATCAGAAATGAAGACATCCGTAAGAGAAAGAAGGTAACCGACATAGCTCGCAAAATTAGCAAGTTGAAGTGGCAGTGGGCCGGTTACGTCTGTCGCAGGACCGACGGCCGATGGAGCAAAGGAATTCTGGAGTGGAGACCACGTCTCGGCAAACGTAGCGTAGGACGCCCGCAGCCCGGTGGACTGGTGACCTGCGCAAGATCGCACAGGGGCTGGATGAGGAAGACAGGAGACCGGAATATATGGCGCGTACTTGGGGAGGCCTACGTCCAGTAGTGGACTGAAATTGGCTGAAGAAGAAGAAGAAGAAGACCAAGGTAAGTCGTTGTTATTTGTTGCTTATACACCTATGTATCATTTAAATGACTTGGGTTTATAGAATTTGCTTTGGAAGGTAACAATTGCCACACACGGATGGTCTAGAAAAAAATATGATAAAACCAGCACATCAAAATAACTGTGATGTTATATCCATGTAAATTGAGTGAATCACAAATAATTTTAATGGAAACTTAAATTAAGCAAGTGTGTGGCAGTTCACAAGAGCAGAGAAAAATAACAGTAAAAGATGGACGGATGGACGGATTAGACAAAAACATAAAGGTTCCGTTTTAGCTTAAATGGCTACGGAATTCTAAAAAAGTGTGGGTTATTTAATATTAAATTAGACATTGTAAACATAAAGAAGTTGATCCCAGCAGTTGAACTATATGGGTTAATAAGTTCCATATACATAAACTAGGTTTTGCCCGCGACTTCATCCGCGTTCAATAGTTAAAAAAAGTAAGTTTAAAGACCCCCCAATTTTGAAACATTCTTCATTGGTGCTCTGCTCCTATTGGTCTTAGCGTGAATCATCACCACCTGTCGCCTCTTACCACCCCTGGTCTAAAGTATGTCGCCATAACAACTTTGAGTTGTGTTCCGTGCATTAGTGACCAGGTTCCAGTCTCCCTTAAGAGTGTAGCAGCGCGTTTGTAGCACCTTTTGTGTTGCAAATGTCCATAGGCAATGGCAATGGTAACCGCTTTCCATCAAGTGGGCCGTCTGTCTGTCTGCTGAACTCCTACAATAAATAATAAATAAATAATATGTAACACTGAGATAATTTTTCAAATCAGACCAGTAAGTCCTGAGACTAGCACGTTCAAGCAAACAAACTTCAGCTTTATAAATTAGTATAAGATACATTTCGTTTTGTAATAAGCCTATCTTTGAGATAATAAGCGCATTAACAGATCGTCCCGTAACTAAGATCCGTAGTGCAAAGATCCCTTGAAGAAGTTCTTCTGAAGTGAAGAAAAAGAAACTTCTAAACAGCCAGTCAGTGGGGAAATGAAATTCATTCTATTCGTAAGTCACGGGCTTCATTAGCATAATACAAGGTGAAATGAGAAACTTTAAAGACGTCGAGTTTAGAACTGGAAAACTTGCACTTTCAGTCTAGACGTTGACTTCGAATCGAAAGAGTTATCACAGTTTAAAAAGACTTCAATTCGTTAGTGTAATAAAATTTAACTTATAGTTGTCTTATTATATATAAATCTGTCATACAGCATGACTGGGCGTCATGCTATATGGGTCGGAATGATGGGCCACTAAAGTGATAAACCACAAACGTCTCCACTCAGCTGAGATGGATGTGTGGTGTTTCAAGAATGGATAAGGTGGGAAATGAGTACATAAGGGGGGGGGGGGGGGGAGAGATCTTTGAAAGTTGCACCCGACTGAAAATTTAAGAGGAGGAAAATTAAGTTGGTATGGGCATATAATGAGGAGGGATGAAAGTCACGTGACAAAATAATGTTAAACTGTAAGATAGATGGATACAAATGTAGAGGTAGACCAAACAAAAGATGGATGGATTGTGTGAAGGATGAATGATATGATGATATGTGGTATGACAGAAGATGTATGTCAGAGTAGAGGAGTGTGGAAGGAAAAGATAAATTGTGACGACCCCAAGTAATTGGGATATGGTGAAAGAAAAGTGAGTTATTTTCTTATCTTATATCCATAAAGCTCTGATCAAACCGAGGAAAATGACGTGGAATGAGATTTTATTAAAGCAATTCGGTCGCTTGTTTAAATTGTTATTAGACTAGGCTGATTTATGGACACTTTTCAAATGAGGGTGGTGTAAATTGAAAAAGAGAAACGAGGTTTCAGCTTGGTAACGTTCACCCTTTCTATTGGGTTTCTAAATCAATGAGTGCAATGTAAATGGGAGAAGGAGAAATATGTCTCATGATGAAAAAGATGAACTTAAAGGTACAGTAATTTTTAATTTAATGGTATCTTATATCCTCTTAATTTTTTAAATGATTTCTTTTATCATTGTAGGTTTGCATTTCACACCCGATATCCATTTCACATAGGGCTTGAAGACACCCAGGTAGTAGCTATCGACAAAAACAGACTCTGGCAACGAGTTTCACTCTTTTGCAGTGACATGCAACGCAAAGTGCTTCGTTCGTATAGTCCGAATATCTATTATATATCGGTGTTGTATGCCAGTGCGTCTGGTAGCCCGATGATGGAAAGAAGACGGAGGAAACAGACCGAAGAATTACACACTCACTCCGAAGTGTAACCGATAGAAAAACAATAAGTTGGCAACCCTGCGTCGATGTTCGAGACTTGACGAAATAGTTCGTATTTAATGAAACACTAGACAATAAACCAAACCCTACAGCGTTTCGCTACAGTTTCAAGATTTTTTTCTGAGTATACGCGCAGATTGAACACGTTCTTAGAAGGAAGTCAGAATCATCACCAGCAACTCCCGTTCTACGTTTATCTCTTCATTCTGTAATTTACCTCAGTTTGAACGGGGCTTAAAATAATCTTTATAATAATATAGTATAATAAAAATTAAAATATATCGAAAACAATCTTCAACGTAATTATTCAAAATAATTCAGATTATGATTTTGTTATTCAAACTTCTTTTATATTGTTAAACAAAACTAAAAGTATTTTTTTCAATATTTGTTTGTTCCTTGTTCACTACCTTGAATATTAAATTTATTCCAAGTAATTACATTTAAAATTTATTAAATAGATGTTATTTAAGCTATTTTGGAGACCTGTATAGCCTTATTACTCGGTAAAGCAAGCGTTCTTCAAGATTATGATTGAATAAAATTCTGAATCACTACCTCGGTATCTAATTATAACTTACACAATATTACGAAAAATAAATTGTATTAAATATCTAATTTACGGTAGCCACTGGGCCAATATCACGGTTTTCATTGCCTAATCTATAAAAAAATATGTTTTAAATTTTATTTTACTATGAACTTGAATAAATTGGTAGGTAGCTCAGTGCCTAATTTATCCACGTCTTACTCTAATGACGTGAGTACGAATGTAAACGCGCACTAAATACACATATTGTTACAATTACGTGTTGATGTGAAGGAAAAACATGGTGAGGAAATCTGCACATAGTGATAACTGTAGTGTGAAAACTGCCAATGGACCTTGGAAAAGCGTGTTGGGCATAACCACCTGTTCTCCTAGCTAAGCTGAGGAATGAAACAAACACGAAATTTTAAAACAAAATTACTGATTTAATCCTTAAAATTTCTACTTTAATCTATTGACCGGTTATGGAGCCTATTTCAGACAATTTTTAAGTACATACATACATACATACATACATAACTTCACGCCAGGTCCCTTGCGGGGTAGGCACGAACAACAGAGCGCCATACAGGCTTATTCTTACACACCTCACTTGCTTCTTTTAAGTGACGCACAAGAAAACATTCTGATAATAGTTATATTAGAAATCACACGTACATACTTAAATTTCATTTATTGGTATTGATACATTTACATTTAACAATCATATAAACGTTTAAGTGGGGTCCTTTAGCTGGCTAAATCTTGCGGCGAAGGTGAAAGAGCTTTTAACGTTCATAAAGCAGTAGGAAGTACGACACACTACATAATAGAGGGGAAAGGATCGGTCGGAACCAACTTTCCGAGACGTGCGCCTCTCACACGCCCATACACGGCTAAATACGTCCTAATGGCAGCAATAGAAATGTTATCGCTACGTGAACTTCCACGATATTTCACCCCACTCCCGACGTATACAGATGTAAGATTAACTACGTCAAAGCCTCTGACGAATTATTTATGTGTATTAACAGGATTTGGGTAATTGCATCCCACAGTGTATACGTTAATCCATAGTGATGCGATTAAGACTACGTTATATCGGTTTTAAGCCCGGCATTTTATTTGTTTTTTTTTATATTGACGCTTCGGCCACTTTTTAGTAGCCTTTTCAGTAGACTAAATAATAATTTTCATTGACACTTGACATCTTTGTATTCCGTTGTCACGGCTATTCAAAAGTGGTCGAAACGTCAAACAAAAATCAAATGAATAATATATAAATAATAAATAAAACCGTTATAGCGTTGTTTTATTTATGTGCAGTAGTTTTAAGAACTTAAAAATGTACATAGTGATGTGGTTGTTTTTTTGCATGTTAAAGAATCATGGCATATATCTGTTTGAATTATAGTTCTGCACCATCTGATTTAAGTTCCATGCTAGTAGAATAATTTTCATGCAAAACCTTTCGCCAAATTATAAATCTTTTAGTGACGTCAAACGAAGGAGCTTTTAGGGCAAATCAAGTCATTAGAAACAATTACATACATACATAAAATCACGCCTGTTTCCCATGGGGGTAGGCAGAGACTATGGATCTCCACTTGCAACGATCCTGACAAACAACTTTCGCTTCACCTACTTTCATTAACCTCTTAATACATGCGCGTTTATTTGAAAAGCTTTTTACTTGACCTTTTTTTAACAAATCTGATAATTGTTCATGGTATGTTCGTCTCGGTCTACCGGCAACAGCTCTACCATTGACAATACTGTCGTATACCTGTTTTGTGATTCTATTTTCATCCATCCTCTCTACATGCCCAAACCACCTTAACATTCCTTTTTCAACTCTTATTATTACGTCTTCTTTCAAACCACAACGTTCCCTAAGCACACTGTTTCTTATCCTATCATTCAAGCTAACCGCACATATACTTCTCAAAGCTCTCATTTCAACTGCGTTTATCCTACTTTCATGCTTCTTCTGCCATACCCAACTTTCACTACCATACATCAGGGTCGGCACCAACTCTCCTTTATGGACAGCCAAGCGTGCCTTTACAGACACTTTCTGGCTATTCATAAAAGAATTTAGCGCTCCATTCACCCTATTACCTGCCATAACTCTCCTTTCAATATGCCTTTCATGCTTTCCGTCTCTGAAACAATTAAATATCCTGCAAATATTGTTTACTTTTAAACTATTTGACTTTGTGTTGTTGTTCATTAAATTATAGTATATAATACTATTTATTAATTTATAAACTAAAATATTGTACGAGTGTTGGTTTAGCAACTACAGACTTTTGTTGTCCTTCTTATACGCCATTTAAAGGTTGTCTGGAAGAAATCGCCATGGGCGATAAGTCCGCTCATTGCATTTGTATATTAATGCTCTTAAAATATAACTTAATTATTTCATGGAGACATATGTTTTGAGGTATGATATAAACTATGAAATAACCACATACATCTTTTAAGAACGGTGTTTAAGACCATTTTAAAATGAAAAGTTTATATAAATTTGTCTGCTAAATTTCTGCAATAAAAAAAAATATATATAATGTAAATGCTACTCTATAAGTTTTTTAATTTGTGCAGTTGAACAGTATGTTACATTTAGTAAAATTAGGAATTTACAAACAGAAAGATTTCAACACGTGTCTATGTCCAATCTCCATTGGATTGATTTAATTGAAAACTTCTACTTTTACACTCAGTGCCTTATTGTCGAAGTAATTCGCTAAAAGTTGTGATTTAGTTTCAAAAGGCGGAATTGAAAGGAGCACCGAGAATCCGAGTTTCAGTTTGAAAATTTTAATGAGAAATTCGTATCTCATTGCTTCAGTAACAATGACGGAGGGCGACAAACTTCGGTGTCGCTTTATTCTGTCAAGACTTAAGTTTGCAGCTGGTCTAGACGTTATCTGTTCTATAAATGCTTTCTGACATGTCAGGTAATAGGGTATTTGCGTTTGCATGACTACAATCTCTGGACTAGAGTATGCCGCCATAACAATATTGAGTCGTGTTTCGGCATTAGTGACCAGGTTCCAGTCTGTCTTTAAATAGCAATTGCACATTGGTAGCACCTTTGGTGTTACAAAATTCGATACAGGATGGTAACCCCTTTCCATCAAATGATCTGTTTGCCTAATGAACTCATGCAGAAAAAAATATACAAGCAAAGAGATAGAAAAGTATTTCAACCTATAAGTGGACATATACATTACTAGCTGTGCCCGCGATATAGTCCGCGAGGAATATTAAAAAAGTAGTTTAAAAAACCCCGATTTTGAAATATCCTTCATTGTTGCTCCGCGCCTATTGGTCTTAGCGCAATGATATATAGCTTATAGCCTTCCTCTGTGTAAATGGGCTATCTAACACTGAAAGAATTTTTCAAATCAGACCAGTAGTAGTTCCTGAGATTAGCGCGTTTAAACAAACAAACAAACAAACTCTTCAGCTTTATATATTAGTATAAGATTAAACATATCTTCATTGATTGTGAGATCAATATGGTAATCCAATGAATTTTCCAGTCTTCGTAAAAAGTGTACACGTACTAAAAGCTCTATTCAATATTTTAGATCTAATACGAATTGAGAGGATTTTGGTATATTTTACTTTAAGTTCCTTAAAAGCGAAGATATCCCCAGTCTTATTTGTTGGCACGTCCGCTTAAATTAAAATATAATGTGTTAAAGTTTGCCCGTTTGGGAGCGGGTCCGGTGGTACGGATTGGAATTATTACCTGGCAGTTAGGGCCGGCCGGTACGACGCGGCCATACCCGACATCCCTCCAACCAGCTAACCGGAGAACTAAAGTGTGCTAATGTTAAAACTCTGCGATTTATTTAGGCACCCAGATGCCGACAACAATCACTATGATAAATTGCTTTTCTGCGTGACTCTTAATTTTCTAAACCGCTCCCTGAGAGCTTTGCGCACTGAGCGACTAGTCGCTGATCACTCGACCGGTAGAATGGATACACTGCTAGTTAAATAAATATTAACATACTGAATTCCCACTAATAAATAAGAAATCATATATTAGATCTTAGATAATGTTAAAGAGTATAACATAAACGCAAAGTAATTTATTTTTTGTACACAAGATTAAGTACTGATTTCCAATATAATAGATTAGCACTTGTTGCATTTGTATATTGCAGCTCTTACAGTGTTTGAATTTAAAAATAGATAATTATAATATATATATGTATATATACCAGAATATATATATATATATATATATATATATAATATACCTCCGCTCGCACGTAAAAATATAATTAAGCAATTATTATTTTTTTATAAACAATATTAACAATTACTACAATCAAATTGTACTTCGATTTGTAAAGTAACAAATGCATGAAGTATTTGATGGTATACATTATTGACTGACAAATATTAAATGCGATGTGACATACGTATCCCAACCACTCAGTTGTCTTTAAGAAATTAGAAAGTTTTACATTCAAGAGTAGCGTTTGTACATAATGAATCGCCGGCGACAAGTTTACCAGTGCGAATTATCTCCAAGATTCCAAAAAAGTTTGTATTGCTGTCCGTTAAAAAAACCTGTTATAATTACTTTTGCTTTAGATTTATGCGATTACAGAAATAAAGCTGATGTTATTCAACGCGAAACTTTTATTTCCGTCTCCCTTAATGCTGTAACTTCGTTTAAAAATACAGCAACTTATTACCCAATCTTATTTACAGCATTCTTATGATGAAACTTCAAGCTTAGCTATGTGAGTGCTCAATAAATCATAGATTATAGGATTGATACTTATTTGTGATATTATTTCAATAAGTAACATATCTATCGCAGATAGTTTTGAAAAGGTTGCCTGGAAGAGATTGCTTTTAGCAATAAGGCCGCCCATTGTACTACCTTTTAGTAAGTAAGTTTTTTGTGTATTTGTATTTTTTCCATGTAATGTTGGTGTACAATAAAAAGTATTCTATTGTATTGTATTGTATAGTTTATAGCTGTCTTTAAGAAGCTTAGTTAATATAGTGATGTCATATTTTTAGTGCTTATAAGGAAGCCAATAACCTGTCAAATAAAATAAAAACGATACCTGCGCGTGCGCCACCTCGGTGGTCGCGTGACTTGACCTCACGTTCGTTTGCTCAAGTTTTTGCTATTACACACAAGATAGTTTTATCCATGGCTATGTTCTTAGTTAATTTATGCATCACTTTTTACTGTACCTTCTACACTAGCCAACTGAAGTGTCTTTCCGTGACTTTCAAATAAATGCCAAAATTTACGTGAAAAAGGTAATAAATACTACTTATGTGATGTCAATAATAAATATCCGTTTAATATTTTTATTTTTAGGTTTAATTATTATGTTACTGCATAATAATAAAACGTAATAATAAAAATATTAAACTGATATTGAAAATCAAAGTTATTTTATTCTTTCGTGTTTCATTTAGATAATTTTCAGAATTCAGGATATATATAAAGTATAATATAGAGTTAGATATCCTGAGATTCATGTCGCGACAATAAGTGGACAGAACAGCAATTTTGAATAAAAAATATTCATTTAAAGCAGAGGCTCCCAACCTTTTATGGACCACCGCCCCCGTTGACAAAAATTTCAACGCCTCCTTTTACATACTAGTTAGACTTTCTGTAGATCGAAAGACACTAATAAATGACAGATTTATCCGTGCTGGTGTTTACACCTATATATAAAGGCTCAGAGCAATCTTTGATATCCGATGATGAAGCAATGATTGAAGGCGGAAACGAGCAGCTGCATGGCACATTCTCTAAATTTTATCAAGATTGGCAGTCTCACGTTGAAGATGTCGATTTTGAGTTTTTTTTATCGACAAGCTGGTCTTTATTGTATTGTGCTTTCTCCCTCCCTGTTTTCACTCGAATTAAATGTTTAATTACTAATAAACAAATCTCGTTTGAACAGTTTTTGCTAATATCATTACGTGAATGTCGTATGAAATCCGTCAAGTGACTCACATATTTACTGTGACTTTAATTAACATTCAACAGTTGTTTCGCTAAGGAAAAAATCTAACGGAATTACCAAAATCTTGGTGATTGTTAAGGAAGCTGTGTCTATTTTAAAATTATTGCCAAGATTTTCGTGTTTTATGGTTTTCTACGTTTTTGGGCAAGCAATTTGATCAATCGATGGTAAGTGATTACTGCTGCACATTTATGTCTTCAACACCAATGGAGTAGATACGTTACCTACTTTGTTAGGATTTCAAATATCACTTTACATCCTTTAAATATTCCAATATGAATAACTCCTTGTTATATCTTTCATTATCAAATTATCAATTTGATAATCATCTATAACTTAATCATAAAGCAATCTTTTGCTCATAAAATTTTCAAAGTAAATGGCTTACTTAACTTATTATCAAGTAAATTTATTAAGAAAATAGCAATTATTATAAAATTTTATAACCTAAATAAAATATTTACTTGAAAATAATCAAAAATGTGTGGAACCTAAAAGAGCATTAATTTAATAGTTATTGGCAATGGATGCCATTTGAGACTTTGGTTATACAATAATAATAAGAATAATTTACATATTTTGTAGAAATGTTTATATGTATGTTCTAAAATTGATATTTTTTTTATTGCAGGAGTTCAGCAGACAGGCAGACCCACGGCCCACTTGATGGAAAGCGGTTACCATCGCCTATGGACGTTTGAAACACCAAAGGTGCTACAAATGCGCTGCTGCTCTCTTAAGGGAGACTGGAACCTGGTCACTAATACCAGAACACAACTCAAGGTTGTTATGGCGACATACTTGAGACCAGGGGTGGTAGCCATCCAGTCGGGCAAATGCCCTGCCACCTGGCTGTGGATTGTTTTGTCGCCTCTTACGACAGGCCGCCCGGCCGCAGGAAATTGTATTTTTTCTCCGTTCCTGCACGGTTGATATGAATGAATCAAAACAACACCTTAAACATTATACTTCTATTAGACAAATTAAGCTAGAAAGTAAGATTTTCTTATTAGATACAATGCAAGAAATAAAAGTACAGAAAACCCTAGGCGGTCTTCTCTTTAAAAGTAATTTCTTACAGACAACCTTAGGATGGATTACAAGAGTTTGTGAAACATTATGTTAGTATGTTGTATAGTATAGTAAAAAATCTCAAATGTAAATTTAAGAAAGTGGTACAAGATAGTAGTTGTTAACTCATAAGATTGTCATTGTCAATCATGATTATAACGATAAAAGAATTATCGATAAATCAGATTCTCGTTTTGTTAGATAACAAGTTTAATATGTTGTCGTGAGGAAGAAAGTAGCTTTTAGGCTGTGTATATGTTGACTAATTAGAAGGCCGTAATTGCAATACAAATTTTAAATTGCTAGTATTATAAAATATGACTGTCTATGCGGCTTTGATTAAGTTACCAATTCATGTAATTCATATAGAATTACATGAATTGGTTCCTCCCTCACCATACTACCACCGGGACAAGCAGACGTACGCACTCACGCCACCGATATATGGTGGAAATACCAACAAAGCGGACGAAACGCTATGCTTCCACTTTTATCATTCGCACCGCTGAAGAGTGGAACTATTTACCGTCGTCTGTTTTTCCTGAAGAATACAATCCAGGTGTCTTTAAGTGTCACGTGAACAGGTATCTTCTAGGTAAGCGTGCTCCACCTTAGAAGGCATTTCCGTCTGACATCAGGCGCAATTTCAGTCAAACGCGAACCTATTTATTCATTATAAATAAAAATAAAAAAAACTTTGTAACTATATCCCAAAAAATTTCAATAAATTCCGAGGCCGCCTCGTCATCAATGGTTTAAAAAATAAAAAAATAACCACGTTCCACGGTGATTGATTTACTAAGCTTCATTCGTGTAATATTTTTATCTATAGCGACATCGAAATCGAAACTTGGGCTGCTCTTGAGTCTTTGCAAAGATGCCGTATTGATTGGCGATACATTGAGGTGCTGAGATGTCTGTATGACGCCGCAACGATGACCGTCCAGATCCAGAACCGGAGGGCGAAGCCTATACCCCTACGTCGCGGGGTGAGACAGGGGGATGTGATTTCACCGAAACTGTTCACCAACGCAATGGAGCATGTCTTCAAAACTCTGGACTGGGCTGGATGGGGCATTAACATCAACGGCGAGCGCATCTCTCACCTCCGTTTCGCCGACGATATCGTTGTCTTTGCAGAGACTTTGGAGGAACTTGCCGAAATGCTGGGCAGCTTAAATGAATCTTCCCGACGGGTCGGTCTCGGTATGAATTTGGACAAGAAAGTCATGTTCAATGAACACGTCATGCCGAGACCGGTAAACGTCGATGGCGTCCCTCTGGAATTTGTGCAGGAATATGTCTACCTAGGATGAAAATACAGGTAGGCAGGCACAACTTCGAGGGGGAAGCCAATAGGAGGATTCAGTTGGGCTGGGCGGCATTCGGTAAGCTTCGTCTAGTATTCTCGTCGACCATTCCGCAATGCTTGAAGACAAAAGTCTTCGAGCAGTGCGTCCTCCCCGTCCTGACCTACGGGGCCGAGACGTGGACACTGACGGCAGGATTGGTCCACAAGTTCCAAGTCACTCAACGGGCTATGGAGCGAGCTATGTTGGGTGTTTCTCTTATGGATACCATTAGAAATGAGGATATCCGTAAGAGAACCAAAGTAACCGACATAGCTCGCAAAATTAGCACGTTGAAGTGGCAGTGGGCCGGTCACGTCTGTCGCAGGACCGATGGCCGTTGGAGCAGACGATTCCTGGAGTGGAGACCGCGTCTCGGTAAACGTAGTGTCGGACGCCCTCCAGCCCGATGGACCGACGACCTACGCAAGGTCGCCAGTCGGCGCTGGATGAGAAAGGCAGCGGACAGGTATGAGTGGCGCCGTCTTGGGGAGGCCTACGTCCAGCAGTGGACTGTAAATGGCTGATGACGATAGCGACATCGCGCACAGAATTTCTCCTCCATCTATTATTATTAGTTTTAGTTGTGTGACATTGAATAAAATGTAAGAAAATTAAATTTTAATTCCAATCAAGAGCTTCATACCACTAATCGACAAGAGATATAACCCTGTGGAGGAGAAAGTGAAAAATTCTCGTTTCGGAGTCCAGGAGTCATCTTGGGTTATTGATCCGCAGCAATCAGAAAACAAATGTTAAATCTAAGAAATTTCAATAATAAAATAATAAAACTTCTTTTACGTTTGTAAGCGTGGTATTTTATTTGATCTTTATTCCAACGTTTCGGCCACTTTTCAGTGATCCGTGATCACGGAAGACAAAGTTTTCAAATATTGACGGCTTTTGCTGGGATAGCTCACTGTAACGCGGAGGTTCCGGGTTCGAATATGGTATGGTAAATTTTGGAAACGAATTTTCTCCGTTATATACTATGGTCTGGATGTCTAGGATCGGTCCCAGCGTAGTTCGTTCTATATTATTCATAACACAAGCTTTACTTGCTCAAATTATTTTTTATCAATTACAATATGTGTGTTTGGCTGCTATTATTATTATATTTTAAGTCTCAATAAATACTGTTATAGTTTATGTAATATTAATCATTAAAACGTAGTTTTATTGTTAGTGCATTAGTCGCAAAAACTTAAAAAAATACAATATATTAGGACTGTTCTAATTACCATAATTGCAAAACAATAAGATGCATGCGCATTAGCATTATTTCATTTAAAAACAATTATGTGTTTGCTGACGGATTGAAATCATGTTATAACGGATCTAATAATATGTACTTCATGGTTGAAGTTATGTTCTGTCTGTACGCGGCTTTATATTACTGTAGATGTTGTGCTGACGATAGCCGGAGAGAGGCGATGTTTGTCGCACGAGATCAAAAAATATCGATAACGGTTGTATATGGTTATATAAGATAAAACCAGTAAGAACGGTAGTTAGCGGTTAAATCACTGCGATGATCCAATCATGGTAATATCTACGGTTATAAATAGTAAATAGAAAACCGGGTGTTTCTGCACATGGCGTTATGTTATGAGCAGGAAGGATAGTCAACACTTCCGTCTAAAATATGTTCCTTTTAAGACTTATTCACTATTCCTCATGAATATGATATTAAAAAAGGGAATACTCGATGTTTGAAGTGATAAAATCTTATGGGAGGGTAAACCGATTCGTTACGCGTTACGGTGCCAGTCTGTCTTGCTTCCCTTTTTCTCACGCATAAGAGAGCGGTCTAAGTTATCACTTCTGTCGGGCGCCCCGAGACAAACACGTTAACGTTAAATATATATTGTTCTGTTTCCTTTAATAATTCTTCAGATAAATATGAATCTTATGAGTCTTTGGCGAAAACTTGAAAGGAGATTTTTTCTCAAAAGTAGTATATAGACTATTTCAAATGGATACATTTTAAAACAAGAACACTATGTTTGTGATTAAAATCTGAACTATTTAGTTCAATGTGTTCAATTACGGGTACACAAGAACTACATTGTTAAGCATTAATCAAATTTACATTTAATAAATACTTAGTTTTTTTTTACCTTTTCAAGATTAAATGGCTGAGCATAAAAAAAACCTTAATAATAGTAAAAAACAAATGCGGATGAAATAGAAGGTGCAATCTTGGTACGTACTAATTCCAATATTAACAATTTACTGTTAGAATTTGTTTTTACTGAAGACTGATTTAACATAAACTAACTACTGATTACTACTGCATGATGAAATATATAACCACTATGCACTATGAATTATATAACCTACTTAACATTAATCATATTCATTGCACGCAATTGTCTATTGTATTTTTTGGTAAAAAAACTTTTGTCAATTTAAATAAAAAAATGTTGTGTCTAGTTTTTTATAAAGGTAATATGCTAATGTTACATTAGGTTAGGTTATATCCATAAAAAATATGTTTTACCATAAATATGCATATATTGGTAGTAATATAAATAAAAAATCGAATTAATAGTTATGACTTTTTATTAGAGATTGTATAATCGAAACCATACACTCCTATGATATCAGATTTTCCCACAACTTGCCAAAGCAAGGGAGATATTTTTAATTGCAGGAGATCAGCAGATAGGCAGACGGCCCACTTGATGTAACGCGGTTACCACCGCCTGTGGACATTTGCAACCAAAGGTGTTATAAAACAAATTCGCTACTGCTCTCTTAAAGGAGACTGGAACCTGGTCACTAATACCGGTATATACAACACAAGGTTGTTATGGGGGCATACCTAGACCAGGGTTGGTCGCCAGCCAGTCAAGCAAATACCCTACCACCGGCATTCTTCTATATACATATATATAGACAATGACTTCAATTTTTTTTTAACATGAAAAACAACACAAATATTGCAAATAAAAGTATAAATAATTAATATTTTCTAAATTATAAATAAATTAAACTAAAAATAAGCTATAAATAAAAACTAAAATTAAACCATAAAATCTAGTTCCAGACCGCTGTCAGTCGGAAACGTGCCCAAAAGACTGGCCACATTGCCTCGCTGAATGGCAATGCTGATACGTTGTCCAAGGTATAAGCCAGTCTTTTGGTCATGTGAGACATCCACCAGACGTTTGGCTATGTCTCGATAAAGTCTGTGAGCCTCAGGCCCCCATGGTCCCAGGGTCTCGACCCCAAAAGCCCCAAATATGTAGCCATTTCCGATGGCTGAGTATTTGCGGCGTTTTAGGGCCTCCTGTTGTGCAGCAGCTGTACCGGCAGACATGCTAGTAGCTGGAAGATGGGACGCTGCCAAAGTATCAACGCAAGACGCGTCCCATACTAAGGGGCGACCCATCTTCCAGGGCACCAATGACATACCATCGGGTCTCTTGCCATCGTCGCGGCACAGGCCGTTCGGTTCTAGGACGGCAGGTACCCCGGCGGTGACAAGAGCCCGACGGATTATGTCATTAAGTGTTGCATGACGTGAAATTCTACCGGCACTCCTGATGCACGATAACCCATGGTGACCGAGGCGCTCGACCTTATCTCCGCACTGACAGCGGTGTGGGACAACACAGGCTGCCCCTAGGCGAATGCAAGCACTTATTCTAAACGTGTTATCGTCTAGAAAAGTACCTAAACTGATCTTCGCCGGCAGTGGGGCCTCGGGTCCAGACTACCGGTGGTTAAGGCTCCAGACACAGGAATCTCCTCACAATACGGGCCGTGTCCAACAAAGCTGCCTTTTGCATCCGACCCTTCAACCAGATACCAAGCGAGAGCCTTTCAAGGTGGCGGTCAAGGCTCTTCGCTATTAATCCATTCACTGACACCACTATCGGTACTATGATTGTAGAATTTAGGTTCCACATGGCGGTAACCTCGTGAGCAAGATCAATATACTTTATTTGTTTATATTTCTCGGCATTCACAAGTTTACCATCATGGGGGATCGCGACATCTACAATTAAAGCACGTCGCGCAGACCGATCAACTATGACAATGTCAGGCTTATTGGCAACAATAGTCCTGTCTGTGATAATTGATCGGTCCCAGTAGAGCAGATATTGACCATTGTCAAGAACTGGCTCGGGCTTGTATTGGTAATAAGGTACCTCCGACGAGACAAGTCCGTATTTATATTTATATATATATATATATATATACAAATATATATATATTTGTTTGATTTGGTGAGCAATAAAGTGTTATCTATCTATCTATAATATAATTAGAAATAGTTGTTTAAGAGCCTGTATACTACTAATTCAAATCGGTGTTTCACATAGTTTACCCCCGCGCAACCAATGTTTACTTCGATGGGACAGCGCCAATTTAAGGCGTGCGTGCGTGTGGTAAAATATTGTATATCACCGAACATACGCTACATAACATAAATAGGTGTATACGTAGCTAACGAACATTGCACGGCACCGATATCACACTATTCATGCGGCTGAGAACAAGAGGAAGCGAGACAAAACATGATAAAGTGAGAGAAGTTCACGTGGATAATAGGTATTGAAAATTCGACACGAGGTACTAAACATGTTTGGCCTAGTGGTTTTCTAATACTAAGGTAGTGAGGAGGTTGAAGACTCGATCCCGCACACAGGTGGTTTTTTTTTCTCTTTTTGTAACTAATTTTGATACGTTAAACTTTATTCTAATGATATTAGTTTTTAGATGTAAATGTTATAAAAATCATTTCATTGTATTATGGAACAACAATGAATTCATATTATCCCTATTGATATTATAAATGCGAAAGTAACTGTCTGTCTGTTTGTTCCGTTTTCACGGAAAAACTACTGGACCGATTTGGCTGAAATTCATTTGATATATATTTTCGATGCTGAGAATGAACATAGGATGCTTTTATCCCGAAATATGGAATAGTTTCCGGGATAAAAATATATTTGTCTTTTTTTGTTTCTTATCCTTTTACGGAAAAACTACCGAACCGATTTAGTTAAAATTCGGTATAATGGATTTATGTAATCAATATTATGGGTTATCCCAAAAAATGGGGTAGGTTTTTTGTGATTTTCCATTTTGGTCATTGCAGCCATTTCAGTCATTTCAACCATTTGGGCCATTTCAGTCATTTAGCCATTTCGGTCATTTGAGCGATTTGGGCCATTTCAGTCATTTCGGTCATTTGGGCCATTTTGGTCATTTCGGCCATTTCAGCCATTTCGGTCATTTCAGCCATTTAGGCCATTTCAGTCATTTTGGCCATTTAGGCCATTTCGGTCATTTCGGCCATTTGGGCCATTTCGGTCATTTCGGCCATTTGGGCCTTTTAGGCCATTTAGGCCATTTTAGTCATTTCGGCCATTTGGGCCATTTCAGCCATTTCGGTCATTTCAGCCATTTGGGCCTTTTCAGTCATTTTGGCCATTTAGGCCATTTCGGTAATTTCGGCCATTTCAGCCATTTCAGTCATTTCAACCATTTGGGCCATTTCAGCCATTTAGGCCATTTCGGCCATTTTGGTCATTTCAGCCATTTTGGTCATTTCGCCCATTTGGGCCATTTCAGTAATTTCACCCATTTGGGCCATTTCAGTCATTTCAGCCATTTCAGCAATTTCAGTCATTTCCGCCATTTGGGCCATATCAGCCATTTCGGTCATTTGGGCCATTTTGGTCATTTCGGCCATTAGGGCCATTTGGGCCATTTCGGTCATTTCAGCCATTTGGGCCATTTCAGTCATTTTGGCCATTTAGGCCATTGCAGTAATTTTGGCCATTTAGGCCATTTCAGCCATTTCAGTCATTTCAACCATTTGGGCCATTTCAGCCATTTCGGCCATTTTGGTCATTTCGGCCATTTGGGCCATTTCAGCCACTTCGGTCATTTCAGCCATTTCAGTCATTTTGGCCATTTAGGCCATTTCGGTCATTTCGGCCATTTGGGCCTTTTAGGCCATTTAGGCCATTTAGGCCATTTCGGCCATTTTAGTCATTTCAGCCATTTCGGTCATTTCAGCCATTTGGGCCATTTCAGTCATTTTGGCCATTTAAGCCATTTCGGTAATTTCGGCCATTTCAGCCATTTCAGTCATTTCAACCATTTAGGCCATTTCGGCCATTTTGGTCATTTCGGCCATTTTGGTCATTTCGGCCATTTCAGCTATTTCAGCCATTTGGGCCATTTCCGTCGTTTTGGCCATTTAGGCCATTTCGGTCATTTCGGCCATTTGGGCCTTTTAGGCCATTTCGGCCATTTTAGTCATTTCGGCCATTTCGGTCATTTGGGCCATTTAAACCATTTCGGCCATTTCAGCCATTTCAGTCGATTCAGCGATTTCGGCCATTTGGGCAATTTCAGCCATTTCATTCATTTCAGCCATTTCGGTCATTAGGGCCATTTCAGCCATTTCAGTCATTTCAGCCATTTCGGCCATTTCAGCCATTTCAGTCGTTTCGGTCAATTCGACCATTTGTGTCATTCAGCCGTTTGATCATTTAGGCCCGTTCGGCCAAATATATTTTCATATTGGAAACTATCTCATTTTTCGGGATGAAAAGTAGTTCTTGGACACCCTCGATATTAAAATAACATAATTATGTACCCAGTTTCATCCAAATCGGTTCAATAGTCTGTCCATAAAAGGATAACAAACAGAAAGACAAATATGCTTTTGGATTTTTTTTCGCGGAACCCTAAAAACATAGCCTAAGGTACTTCTTATAACATTAGCTATCTGCCATTTAAAATTACGTCAAAATCGATCCAGCTGTGTCCGAGATTATCCGGAACATCCAGACACACAGACAGACTGACAAAAATTCTATAAATAGCATTTTCGGAATCTCCTGGTCCGATTTTTTTTAAATTTATTTTGAGATTTCAAACAGGCACTTCACTTTGCGTTTTTGGAATCTCCTGGTCCAATTTTTTAGTTTTTATTTTGACATTACAAACAAACCATTTGTTTATCTGTATAGATAAGAACTTTAAAATAAATTATAATAGATAAAAGATAAAACATAAAAAAATTAGACAGAAAAATGAAATGAGCACTCGAACCATGAACTCTAATCGTACGTGTACTAGTATCAACTCACTCTACCACAATAACATTGGAGAAAGTATTGAAAATTTTGTAATATTTATAACTCTTCTTATCCACGTGTCAACGTAATTTTCTATGAAGAATCATAGATGGCGCTTTCGAATTTTAATGTTACCGGTAAGATTGATTTAAATACGTTTTATTGTCAATAGTATAAAAGTCCAGATGAAATGAAATATAAAAATTTAGAAAAGTATTTTTATTGCATTTTATAAAATTATTTAGGAAGAGAAAAAGAGCATTTTATCAACTTTCATATCAAAATAAAAAAATCTTCTAGATCAAGTGAAACTACTAGGGTTCGAACCCACACAGCTAGTGATTTAGACCAGACCTCTACCGTATACGCCAAACAAGTATAGCGCGACCGCTTCAAAATTCTTGTTATTATTGCTCCTTCGTTTATTTAAAATTATTTTTCAATGGCGGTCGCGGAGCAGAGTAGCGCGTGCAGTTTAGACGAAAGCCTCGGGCGTTATGATAAATTCCATACATTGGGACCGGCAGGCGGGATTTTTGCAGTCATTTTTAATAAAATAATTAATTACTTCCAAATTAAGTTAAGTAACCCAATAAAAGATCTATAATTGAATTTGTTATAATATAATATGTTACTGTTATTTATTTTAGCGATGTACGATTAACAGTAATAACAATAACCAAGATTGAATAACTCGTTTAGAGGTTACTTTGCAATTATTTTCTATCGAGAAAATTTATCGTAAATGCGTTCTGAGTACAAAGTTTACGTCAGAAATATGATCAAGATTGACATATATTTTTTTCACCGCAGTAAAGTGTGTATAACTACTGTAAAAATGGTTGAGAAAATGATCTAAAAACGCATTCTGTTAGTTATCACCTTGTTAAGCGGTGTCTACATTTATTTGTATCGTAAGCCATGATTATCAACTGTAATATAAATATATTGATACCATCATCTGATGTCTTAAGTAATTATAGTAAAATTTCTCAAATTTTTTGTAAAATATATCTTACAGCTAAATAAAATTATGTTATCTCTGCTATGCGGCATAGAGGAGCTTTGAGTTTCAGGACTGTATCCTCTGAGAGCTTTCGTAAAAAAAATGTATTTTGTAATAGGCAAAACAATTACAAGACTTTATCATCTTAGAAAACGTCCCAGCGTTGTTGTGTTTGTATCTTTGTGGCAAATTGAATATTTCGTATATATTCGTATACAATAGTATGTTTCGATGTATGGCATGTCTTATTTTAGATATGAACCGATTTTTATAACAGTTGATTAAATCCGTTCTCATCTCCAAAACAAAACGTTCTAACTAATTACGCGTAAAGATTTGTCCTTAATTTTTAAAAGTTGTTTCAAATTATTTCTAGAATTTACGTTTCTTTTCTTTCTATGACCGTAAAAAGGGACAAGAAACAATTTACACAATTTGTCTAACCAAGCCTAAACTGCCATGGTTACACAAGTGTCATTGCCGCGATTTGCATCAGAATGACAGGGTAATCGTTACTGCAATAATTATATAACATCAGGCCTCGGAAAATTCCTTGACAGTTCACTTGAATATGCTGTCCAGACAGGATGTCGACTTAGCGGCATAGTAATAAAATCGACAACACTGAATCATATAAAAACAAATAAATTATTATTTATATAGCAAGTACGATATCCAATTTAGATTTCCAAGGTAGGCTTAGGTTAAATAACGCTTAGATTAATCCATTCGTTATTAGAACCTACTGCTAGCGATACTATTCATATTGATAATACAGCGTAAAAACTAAAGTATTGCGAAATGTAGTATCTATCCAGCATAGCTCAGATCGTCGGTACGTGGCTAAGCGAGTATACTCTGGCTTGAGACAGGTAGTAAAGAATCAAATTTAGCAAAGACAGGTCAAGGATAATGGCTTGACGTAGAGGACAATACGTGCTAACAATATCACAGTGAAGGAAGCCAAAGACTGCGAATTAGCGACAAATAGAAAATTTGCGGATACTGGAATCCTAAGCAGATATTGAGTGTGCAAAAGACACTTAGGGCCGCTTGTAAAAGGTTGCTTAAATTTATTTAAGAAACACAAAACGTATTTAACACCCTTAAATACAATTAGCGTCTTGCACAACGCAAAATTTGCCACTAAATATGTTTAAAGAACTGTCAATACGTTTTGTGTTAAACGTATTTAGGCAATTTAATAAGATTAACTAATTTTATTTAAAGGCGACCGTTATGCAAGCGGCCGTTTTAATTTTATAAAGAACCTAATTAGTTTTAATTATCATCATAAACAAGAGAAGAAAAAATAAATAAAAAAGCTTACACGACTGTTTTAGATGCAAATTTGATAAATACAGATATAAATAGAAATATTTGAATTGTGATAATGGTGAAATTAATTGTGTTACCAAAGTTGTGAAATCTACTTACGTGACAAATAGTAGTAGTAGAAGCAGTTCACTTACGGTCGTAGACGATTAACACGTTAGTTGCGTTGCTATTATCAAAGATCTTTTACCCAACACAAGATCTCGTAAAACATTTTTACTTCCTCCTACTTTCTTACGTGCGTATGAGACCTAAACTGCTCCCATAAGCACACATAGAAATGTAAATGTTATGATTTTCCACACAGAAAAGGATGATACGACGTTAGGGGCCGCACTGGCTGAATTACATATTCTTTACATCTCCTACCGTAAGAACAAGGAAGCATACACAATACAGAGTGTTTCGTAGGATAAAAACGGCAAGAACTCACTAAGTTGTAAATATGCAATTGCTTACTTATCGTAGTTAATATAAGTATTTATAATTTTTTTCTTATAAAGAAGTAGCCATTGCAAGAAATATATTTATATTTGATTTGATTTTAACACAAAGTTTTATATAATTTATGGAGGGAAAGTTGAAAAAGTGGCCAACAGTATGCTGCAAATATAGGTTCAAATTCCTATCACAGTAACCCTGGCGTACGAACAACTATACATATGAATTGTAAACGGAGTAAAATCGGCCGAGTTCAAAATTTAAAAATTGTTTTAGCGGCACACATTGTATGTATTGTAGTATAGAAAACTTCAACTATTTACGTAGTTTACAATAATTTAGTAAATATAATGCTGTGAGAAAACGTGTAAAGAGATTTAATTATTGTGAATTGTTACAAATAAATAACAGAGCGAAAATCATTCAATCCTTGTTTATTTGGTACTCCGGTTATAATAAATCCTATGCTACCGCAGTGACAATTTTTCATACACAAAGAAGATACTTGCCACTTATCTCTACCCTCTATAATAAAATTAAACCAGTCAATAATCGATTTTAAGGTTTTCAAATGATACTAAATTATTATTTCTAAATTGTTAATTATATATTTTATATTCGCTATAGTAAATTGTATAACAATTCACACGTAAGTACCTACATAAAAACATTAACTTTTCATAACCTTACGTCCCCGTTCCACTTACATCGAAGTTAAATGACTTCATAAACAAAGCTCGCATACAAATTTATGTATTGTAATAATCTGTTATCTAATAATAATATTGAAGAATCATTGGATATTTACTATGTAGTATGTAATGTATGTATGTAATCATATTATCAAGATAATGTTACACTGTATATTTTATAAAATGTTTGAAATACCTGTAGTATTTACATTTTAGTCCAGGGCTTAAACAGTGATGTTTGAAAATATGGATTATGTAAGTAACCGAATTATCGATTTATAACTTTCGGGCCCTCGTTGAGTTGTTAAAAAACGATTTTAACACAAATAATTTAATAAATAAATTAAAACTAACAGTTATTATTTAATAAAACTTCAATAATAATTAGTTACTAAAACTATATACAATTTTATTTTAGATTTATGTCAAAATATATATTATTATAATATATATCCAGCCAACTTATGAAAAGGGCAGAAGATAGGATTTCATGTTAAATTATTTGTCATATCGGTAACTTAAGTAAAAAATTAAAAAAATGAGAGGAAGAAAACTAAAGTGGTATGAGCATATAATGAGGAGAGATGACAAAAAGAATATTAAAATGAGAAAGAGATGGTGGACTGTGTGAGTGGTGACAGTATTTGTGATGTGATAGAAGACGTATACTAGAATAGAGAAGGAGAAGTAAAAGGCATTTTGAGCTGAACCTTAATAATAATTGAGAGGAGTTGAAACAAAAAAAACTATGGACATTTAAAAATAGTTTTTACGACGAGAAAAAAACACGTGAAAACTGTCATTACAGCCTATCGTGTTTTTATATGAAAGTAAATCGTAATAGGTTTTGTTTTATTTAACAATTAGCAGTTCGATACAAACGAAGAAATTGTTTTACATAACAGCTGTAAGCCAGAGATAGGACGTGATTTGTACAAGGGAAAATCGATTATCCATGCTTTCTTAAAATGCCGTAATAACCATTACAAATCGGACTTATTTTAAAACTTTTTAAGATAAGTTTGGTAGGTACTGTATTTATTATCAAGTAACTATTACTTGATAATAAGTACATAAATTTCATGCTTTTCACTTAGGTATGTACTGGCGTTTGATGAATAAAGTCCGTGAAGAAGGTTAAGAACTTCTAGAATGAATATTATTTCTTTTAAAAAATCAAAACAAGAATGGGTAAAATTTTATATTAGACACCCTGAATTATTGACAGAATGTCTTCTTTTTATTTTTTAATGTGACTTTCCACGATTTAAGTATCTAACCAGAGTCTATTATTCGGGAGAGTTAAAGTTTTAAAATAATCACAATATGATAATACAAACATACATTCATTACTTCACGCCGGGTCCCTTGCGGGGTAAGCACGAAACACAGAGCGCCATTCAGGCTTATTCTTACACACCTCACTTGCTTCTTTGACATTCATAACTCTTGTTATGAACGCTCGTCTGATCTTAAGGCTCCTGACATCATCTTCTGCTAGTACACGATCAATTTGTTCATGGAAGGTGTGTCGTGGCCTTGATGATGATAATGATAAGGCAAAAATAATAAGAAGAGAAGAAAATAAAAAAACGCATTAGAAAAGGTTACGAATATCAGCATAAACACAAAATTCTCCTTTCAAGCAATCGATGTCCTGAAAGGTCTTGTTTAACAAGCTATTAATTTCTCATAAATTATGTAGAACTGTTGTCTCGTCATTAATGGGGTATTCATAAATCTGCCTTGGACATGTATAGTATTGAGTTCGTTTTCTTGAAATAGTGAGACGAAACCCTAGTAGAGGGACGTTTATGTGTTGCCATAATATTCACATAAAGACAGTCATATTATGATATTTGTACGACGGTTACGATTAAATTTGGCACAAGCTTATGATTCACTAAAAAACAATAAGGAAAATAAATATTTATACCTTGGTCTTTCTTACAAGATAAATTTTTGGATGAAATTTTAGTTATATAGTGTTTAGATAATTAATATAAAACATTTTCTACTGTAATATCTAACTTTAAATGTGGCTTAAGTTGTCTAAGACATTAAAACATCGTTAAATAATGTAATTCCTTGCAAAGATCGTGTTTGTAATGTACAAAAATGATCCAACCAAAAATAATGTATATATAATTTCTGTTTTAGGTTTTTTTTTAAATATCATATGGTAATACTTGTAGAAATATATTCTGATCCGGATTCTTTAAAAAAAAGATAAGGAAAACATATGAACGTTATTTTTGAATTAATTGTACAAATATCTACAACAAATATTTTAGTGACATAGACATTTTTAATTCTTCGAAACAAATATTCAAGTCATCAGTAGTTATTAAACTTATTAATAAGATTGAAAAGGAATGTGGTGTTTGTATTTAGACCTAATAATTTAATTTAGTTTTGTTTAGTTTTCCCGTCAGAAGTTTCACAGTATTAGACATATTGAGTAATTTATTTTAGTGTAGTGTAACACACTATTTCTTTCTGTTCCTTTTTCTATATTAAAGTATCCAGTTTTGGTTTATATTTATTGTTGTGTATTATAAGGCCTTAAATTATGGATATACTGTCGGATACTTTTTAATAATAAATATTTTAATAATACTTTTTAATAAATAAAAATAAAAAAATAGTTGAGTATAATATTAGTAATAAACTGAATTAAAAATTACCTGCACTTGGGTTCTTACTACTTATGTGGACCACACACATGCGTCTGTGGAACAGAGGTAATCGACTCAGTATACCACGGTTTTTCTTGCCGCCGAAGTGCAGGCAGATGGTCACGCCACGCCGCCTTGAATGATGTCTTATAGAGGGCGCTTGCCACCGCTAATGCGCCGGCTCTATTGGAGACGAACGGTATAACACGTGACAATGGTAGGCGTCCTGACGGAATAACTCTTAATTCTCTGGCAGTGTGGCAAACGTATGGTGTGAGATGGGACCTGCATGGATACGTTGGCCGCATCCCATTTACCAAACACATCTAGATCAGCCGGTTTGGCGGGGGAAACATCTGAATCACGCAAGCAGCGGTAATAAGCAACCTTCAGTGAGGGTTATATGTTTGTGTTGTTTGATGTTGAGATGCTCTTGGCGTCCGGATCTTAGGGTCCTGAGGCCACGAGCCTGTACCAAAATTTATCATAACTACTCCTTGACTCTTCAGGTGATAAGAAGGCTAGTGCCTACCTCGGGCAACGGATCAGTACGGCGATCCAGCGAGGAAACGTAGCCAGTTCTTTGGGCACCTTACCCATAGAAGACGGTGACCTAGGCTTAGTATTTATTCTACTTATAGTCTTGAGGGTCTATGGTTAGAAAACAATATAAATAAGTTAAGTTTTATTTTATTGTATTACAATATTTGTTATATTTAGCAATAATTATTTTATATATGTTAAATTAATAATCTTATTCCTATATATATTGAATTTATTCACGCAAAAAATAATAATTCAAAGTCATTGCAAAGTGCGACTTTATAGCATTAAGTAATTGTGAATTATAACGTTTTGTTTATATGTTGCCTTTAAGAAATTATAAACATGTAAATAAATATTCTGCACAGTAATCTCTGGTATATCATTATCATTTTGATAGAAGTTATTATGATTTGTATAAATATAGTTTGATTTCTTATAAAAATATAATATTAAATTGTGTAAGTCTAGGCTTCGGTTACTCGTCAAGAGTTAATTCGCAATTCACATTTGAAATTCTTCCGATCGAATAGCTGTTTCTTTCGGAACAAAACGAAAACATACTATATAGTGTGACTTCGTTTATATATTTATGTTTTTATAGCCCTCGTAATGAACCCATTCACATCAAATTTGGTACACATTAATTGCTATACATTTCACAAGGAAATGAACAGAAACTGATATAGTATCCTATGTAAAGTTTATATAAAACAAAAAAAAACATTCAGAATGCAGCCTTTATAAAGTCACTTTCAAATTCTTTACATTTCTTTTCAGTACGTATATAGAAATCAAATAACAAATCCATTCTAACGAAATAAAACAGAATACATATAGTGCTGCGACGAAGCTCATAACATAAACTGTTAGCAGTTAAAGGGTAGTTTGCCCCTTTAATTGGCCGGTTTACTGCGTTCCGTCCAGTGGTTTTAATCAACTCACTCCTCCGGAGGAACATGTAGCCAAGTGGTCGTACGGACGTCGAGTGCACTTCAACCCACCCGATTAAGTCTCACGACACAACCCCGGTAAAAGCTCGTACCTAACTTCAATTTTATTACAATTTTTGTACACATATACCGCTTCAAGATGTAAGGCAGAAGTAAATGGTACTTTTGGTAAGATCCTGTGACTGCTGATGATTAGTTTCATTGTGATGTTTGGACCGTAGTGTTCAGAGTTCTCGAGCTACAAAGAGCTTTCCAAGCACTTGATTAATACAAGTAATCAGAGACCGACCTCGATGAATGGTTCAGTAGAAATTCAATGAGATAACGTTGCTAGTCTTACGGGAGCCTTATCAAGGTGACTTAGTGTTTCAGTACTGTTAAATGAATAATAAAATAATCTCAAACCTTATATAACCCACTCTTAAGTGCGAACATTCCAATAATTAAGGGCACGGGTGGTATACATACGTGCTTGTCTAAGGCAAATGGCTGCTTTCCTAATTCGTTATCTGGAGATCAGAAAAAGTGACTTAGCAGTGAAAAATTTCTGCTCAAGATTCGAACCCACTATTTCGGAATGGCGTGTGTTAGCCACTAAGGTAGCACTTGAACTCTTAGCAGACTTAAATGTATTATATTACGTTTGAATGTATGCAGCGATTTTCCAATTATAATACATAAAAACTGTTGCAGCTGATCTTATGTATGTTCTGCATGTATTTCTTATAGAAACAAAAGAAATATTACTACTAAATTTTTATGAAAATGCTACTGCATAACGATGCATAACTCCTGCGTTGTATGCGTTCCTGCATAATAACGATTAAGCAGGAACAAATCACCAAACAGAATTAAAAATGCATTTATTTTCATACTTATATTTCTTTAAAGTAATTATTTCTATTTATTAATTAAAACATGTTACGTGTAAAGAATGCATAGTTTGTACATTTGCAAAAATCTTATCAGTTCTTGACCATGACGCCAACTAAGTATCTTTGTTGCAATACTAAGAAAGGTCGTCTGCTTTGCACTTAATTATAAACAATAACAAAAATACATCACTTAACATTTAACCAACGAAAAGTATGAGATATTTTTTAAAATTTTAATGTTAAATTAAACAAACAAGGAAATATGTATGATGTATTAAACTGTATCTATTTTGTAAGCATATTACTTGCATGAAGGAGTGTGAGATTTGGCATAATATACTGAGAAATGCAAAAAATTACGTCTATTTAATTATAATATCTATTTATATATTATATACGTGAAGCAAAAACTTTGTACCCTTTTTACGAAAATTGTGCGGACGGAGGAGAATGAAATTTCGCACACTTGTAGTTTATATAGAGAAAGAGTGCAGAATGCTAATATTTTTTTAAAATCATGCATAAAAAGTTCAATTAAATTTATAAATAAAACATTACACACACTACGATGTATTTGACTTACATTACTTACACACATATATACTCATTTGTTTATTGTTAAAGTCAAATTAACAGTGTAGTCTTGGCGAAATCTGTGATTATAGACGTATAGTTTTTGACAACAGAACCTTAATAATGTTCAAATTTATAATTTAAATTAATTATTGTGGTCGAATTTTGACTACGGGCGACCACTAGTATATTATAAATACATTAATAAATTAACATATATTATTTAAAATAATTAGTGTTTGAATTCAGCGAGGCAATGCTGCCACCCTAGGTACCTAAAAAGCAGGCGGCATTACCTCGCTGTACATTAATTGCCCTAGGACATGCAGCGGTTTGCTCGGTCTGGACTGATGTTAGTTTATAGTTTTATATGTTTTATTTGTATGTATTCGTTTTATTTCTATAGTATATAGTTTATTTTTAAAGTAATTATAATTATATTATTATTATTTAATTATTGTAATTATATTACATTTTAAGATCATTTTAACTTCTTTGGAAGCCAATATCTCGCTATTTAAAATACATTAAATTAATATATTTTTTTTTGCATTTACATTAACATTCATACTTTAATGTTAGTAAACAATGTAAACAAACTAATGTTATTGGTTTTTAAATATGGTTCAACCAAATTAAACTTCACTATTTCGATATTTGACATTTTGATATAAATCCAAAACTACTGCATAGACAAAAAATACATATTATCCTCGCAAATTGCTATTGCACCTGGCCGCCATTTTGGTGACGTAACCGTAGCCGAACACTCAGTACTGTTAGCATCGCTGGTCGGCGACTATGCGTACGTATCGAGTTGCGGATGACGTCACGTGAATGTTAATTTGACAAGGTTCCAGCGCATTATCAATTTGCGGGGATAATACAAGCAATGTGGCAGATAATCTCCCAAACGTTTTCAAATTTTGTACCTTGTCATAAATGAAATGTAACAATACAATGAATAATGGTGGAATTTCGACTACTGATCGACCAAAAAATAAACAGACAAATAAAAATATGTATAGTTTAACATATTGTTATGACCGAGGTGCTGACAAAGACAAACTCACACCTAGAGCCCTGTAGAAACACATTTAATTACCTTTTCGGCATTCTGACTTCTTTTGTTTACTTTGTGTATAAAATTTGTGATCAGAAAAACAGCCCATTGTGTATTGTAATCTTTTATGGCAGTCATTAGCCAGGTGTGATTCTAACAAATTCGATCCACGTGGTTGGGCATACATATGGGATCTGTGCAGTATATAGTAATGCCCCAATTGAGAGAGGAGGCAGTCAAGCGATAACCACAAGCGAAGCAAGACGTGTGTACATTTGGTAATCTATTTAGTGTCGGACTTTACGCGTGTTACTGAATCGTGCATTACGTTTGGACTGGTTGGGTTCAGTTATATTTGTACGTATAACACATACGTATTTGT
This sequence comes from Dendrolimus pini, assembly GCA_949752895.1. Taxonomy (NCBI): domain Eukaryota; kingdom Metazoa; phylum Arthropoda; class Insecta; order Lepidoptera; family Lasiocampidae; genus Dendrolimus; species Dendrolimus pini. The sequence continues at coordinate 8,091,752 of OX457130.1, read as the reverse complement.
ATAGTTCTAATAAATTCTATAGTAATTCTAAAGGCATTTTAATCGAGTCCTGCAACACTTAACAATATAAAGAATCTCTTATACAATGACTTTGAATAACGCATATAGAATATTGATAAAGAGAAAGAGCGGACGACACGTCTTGATCGTAAGCGAATATTTCACATATTGTGAAGTCGCAAACATGATACTGGCACAGACGACACGATATTGCAACTCTTTTAATATTTCCGCAGACGCTCTCAATATGGGTTGCGAGATTTTGTTACAGGTTGAAGAGACATTTTATTCGACAAATTTTTGTTCGGCTTAGATTCAGTTATAATATTGTTGTTTACCTTATGGCAGTAATAGTATGGACAAGTTAGAAGTCATAATTGCTCATTAAAAAACTTAACTTTGAAAATCTCCTGAAAGCTTTATAATAAATACTTCACTAATTAGTGAAGGGTTCCTGCACAGATGGTAGGCGTAGCCTAACGACGGCCTCTGTGGTTGAGCGGGCTAAGTACCGGCCAATCTCACAGAAACCCAGTGGCTCCGGGTTTGATTCATGGCATATTTAATTTCACAAACGAAGGCAACGAAATTTAAAAAAATCAGGCCTCAGTAAATTTTTTTATTACTAATGAAAATGAAACCTATCCTACGTCCTAAGTTGGAACAAATCCAGTAAAATGAAAAAAAAACATCAAAATCGGTTGAGTAGTTTCGAAGTTCATCGCGGTCAAACACTGTTATACGGAATTTTTATATATCTAGCTATATAGATTTTGTGTACAAAACAGAATGAAGAATGATCTGAGTCGAAACGTGTGGCTAGGTCATGCAAATTTTTTTGAGAAGATATACAAAACCAGCGATTGTTTAACGTACCTACATACATAAATTATAACTGTATGTATCTCTCATAGAAATCATAAAATTGATATTCATTAGTAGAACGAAACTAAAGTTAATTAAATTAAGTGTGATAAATGTGATTCAAATTATTAAATTAAAAAAAGATAGCGCATCGGACACGCGCCGTGCTGATTCGCGTCAAACCGGTGTGCGGCGTTGATATTAATGCGCACGCGACGCTTCCGGCCCGCACTTTCGAATGAAAGCGACATACCCGCAGAACGGCCTTGCTTCACGGACCACCGAGCTTAAGAAGCCCATTCACGGCCCTGCATTGCAGTCCACCGCGTAATGCAGGACGGTGAATGTTATTGCAGCTTGCATTGCGTCCGGCAACACTGGACAGAATGCATCTCGAGTCTTGTAAGTTCCGACCACTCACAGTCAAAGTATTTTATTTGTTTAAAATATGGACATTTTTGCAGATGTTATGCTGAGTCTCAAGTGACTTGGTTCGCCTTGACAGGCATACCATTTTTTTGTAATTTTGGTTACAAGCGGTTATGGCTTCATACACATACTGATTATGATGATCTTAGAATTACAATAAATAACTACACTGCAGGAGTGTGCTGCAGGATAGTGAATGGGCCTCTTAGGGAACTGGAATGCTTTTGTCATAAACGATTATGTGGTTTCGCTTAATTTGATTTTTTGTGCGAACGTAAACTTTTCTAGGTTTTAGACTGGATATTAATTTCTAGATTTTTCGGGTCTATTGTGTGAATGAAGGTTATATCGTGATTTGTGGTTTCATTCATTTATTTAGTCTAAGGCTAAATTTGAACATTCTAAGATTTTATATAAGTATAGAAAGGCTTATAGAAAAACCTAGAAAAAAAAGAATAATCATTTTGCTATTTGACTAGTATCTCGGAAAATACCGCGTTACCGCAAAAGTATGATTTTATTTAAAACATAACATTCACATATCTTATTTAAAGCCGTCTTCATTAAAAACTTTTTTTTAATTCGACCAATTTATATTTATTCAGAGTAGTCTAAACGTTAAAAATTACTTTTTACAAACATTCAAGTGCATATCTTACTATTGACTTTAAAAAAGTGATAAATAAAAGTCATTATCATTTCTCAAGATCTATAGATACAATGGGGTAGTTTACATATATCACAATAAATTCTGAAACAATTTTCATATAAAAGAGCGCGTGATCAAATACCATGTCAACATCATAGCTTTAAAATATAATTATAGAAATAATTTTAATTATTATTTATAATATAATTAAATTAATACATACGCTATTTGACTCGTTATAGAGTTGACGTCATAGTTTGCAACGCTCATAAAAATTCTAGGTGGCTTTGGCGTTTTGAAGATGATAAAAGTATCTCAGTTGATTAACTAGCAATTATACTAAATAAATACCTCCCAAGCTTATATGCATGGATTTCATTTTGTTATTTTGTACAACGTATTTATTTTCTTCCAAGTACTTAGAGAGAACGAACCGTGGTAGCTTAATGGTTACCGCACGCGTCCAGAAAACATGCACCGTTTAGGTAGTTCCCGAACCTATTGTACATATTTTTACGTTATACTGTCCGTTCCTCTGTAATAATGGAAGGTTCTAGTCCAGCAGTGGGATGTCTATGATCTTATTATTTCCTTCCCATAATTTATTTTTCAAGCATATAGGGGCTATGCATTGCTTTGACGATTGGGTATGACTGTTCGCCATTAGATATTGACATTTACAGTCACCGACACAACTTTTACAGCTCAATTTCGCAGTTTATTTGCAACTAAACTGCAACTACACGCCCGGGGCAGGTCAAGTTTGTACCAAAATGGACACGACTGTACGTAGGTACAGTCGTGGGTAATCCCGCCCCAGATTAAGTCCGAAACTCCTGCTATCGAATGTTCGATCCGTATTATTTTGTGCTCGAGTGTACAACTCGGACCGGCTTATTTCCATCTTTTAACTAACTTAAAACGAAGCTGGTTTTAGCACTTTTCTTTTTGAAATTACCTTTTAGTTTTTAAAAGGATTTTATTTTTAGAAGTTGAGTCTTTGTATTTGTAAGACATGTACCTTCTTTTTATAAAAGAAGATCGGATGAAATTGTATTTGGTTTGAAAATGTTTTTAAGTTAATTATTATATAGTTATTATTGAACATTTTAATTATATATTAGTAACTTTTACTCACGACTTCGACTTCATTTATAGTTTTACCTTTATATAAAGTGAATGCGCAACTATTACCCTGAAATATGGGTATTCTTATCAAAAAATTTAATATACATTTTCATATCCATGAATGAAACCATGAGTTATTTTAAACATTTCGAAAAGATTTTCTTCTATTTGAACAGTCACTTAACATTAATTCTTTTAAGCAAGAGCTTAAGATATTTGTGTAGTAATTTTCAACTGTTTAATGAATTATGACTTTTTGTTTTGTCTTAAAAATTTCGATAGTCGGCGTCAGTAAAAAACCTACAATAAAATGGTTGAGGTAAGTGTAGGTGTTATAACCTGAATCCAGTTTTCTTAAAGTTTCCGGTTTTGCCTGGCTTTATTGAAGATTATTATAAAGCTTCAATATCCATTCATGGCTAGATTCACAAAACTGTGCGATGCCATTTTAAAAATGGAATTAAGAAAGAATATAAATTGCTCCGGTTTGGCGGCCTGTTGTAAGAGGCGACAAAACAACCCACAGTCAAGTGGTAGGGCATTTGTCCATTTGTATAACCACGGACCCTGGCTACAATATGCCACCATAACAACTTTGAGTTGTGTTCTGGCATCAGTGCCCACCTTGCAGGTCCCTTCCAGGCCGGCAGCAAATTCATTTGGTTTTGCTAATGACCGTAGGTGACGATTACGCTTTTCCATCACGTAGACTGTCTGCTTGTCTGCTATATAGTTTCTATCCGCGAAATCGCTCGCTTTAATGTTATCCCTGGGAACTGTACATTTTTCGGGAGAAAAGTAGCCTCTGTGTTATTTCTATTCAAACATTCCCGCGTCATCAAGCAAGAGACATCTTTTTAAGCTTTCGCATTTATAAAGTTAAGTATAGAATGAATGAAAACTCTTTATTGATCATAACTAAAACCTAGACAATTTAATATGAATACATTTCCATGAGAACAATGGGCGGCTTTATCGTTAATAGCGCTCTCTTCCAAGGAACCCAGTGTATAAAAGTAATAATAGTATCTATACATCTAGTAATGATGAATAATAAGTTTTTTAACAGACTCCAATAGGAGGAGGTTTTCAATTTTTCTATATGTTCGTTACTCAATTTCTCCGTCAATAGTGAACCAATTTTAAATTTTTGTCCTTTAATCGAAAGATACTACTCTCGAATTGGTCCCATTGTCACCATGTCTGGATCTGATTAGTGGATTCCAAGAAATTAGAAAAACTCACGAAAATTGTTAACTAACTTCTTCGTAACACGATATCTCCGTCCATTGTAAACCGATTTTCAAATTGTTTTTTTTAACTCCGGAGATGGTTCCATAGTCACCAAATCAAGATCCGATTTGTGGATAGCAAGGAAATCGAGAGCAAGGAAAGAGTTAGATGTAAAATTTGTATAAGCGTGCTAGTTGCAATTTCTACAGGTGATTGATATATTATTTCTAAAGCTATTGAAGTATTTGCGCAAGTAAAAAGTAAAAAAAACATTAATTTTTAGTGTGAAGTCGGTTTTGTTTTTCTTAATTTATTTTAATGATAGATTACATTTTGAATTAAAATATTATTTTGAAAAAACAGTCTGCCACCATTTAAAATATTTCATATAAGCGATGCGATCTTTGCAAGTATAATAAATATTAGTTGTATGGTCATCTTCATGATTCTTTTTTTGTAGGTCAGTGACGTTAACGAGCAAGTAAACATAGTGACTAACAAACACGTTTGTACTCCTTGATCTTGACATAGATATAAATACAGAATAAATCTTTTATAGAGAAACCTGTTCGGTTTGCAGGTATTTGCAATCGTTTGTTGATATTCATGGTGTTATAGTACAGTCATTAATTAGTATTCTAAATTATTTGTGGAAAAATCTTATTAATCCTATTAATATTATAAAATATGAAATTAGTGAGGATTGTGGTTATCGTAAGAACTATCAAATCAATCAAAAATCATTTATTGAGTAAAACATAATTCACAATTTTTGAAAGTCATTGGTCCCCAAACTAGGTCGACCTGTATGAAACTGTACTATGAAACGGATTTTAAAGAAACTTTAGAGTAATCTACTTAAACTAATATTACAAATAGGTAAAGTTTGTGAGTTAGTTTGTAGGAAGTAATCTATTGAACTACTAAATTGATTTTTAAAATTCCTTCACTAGTAAAAAGCTACATTTTTTCTAATTGATATAGGCTATATTTGATTGCGATTAATAATATTTATAATTTTTTAATTACGCCCAGCGAAGTGGACACAGGCCAGCTAGTATACAATAGTAGTGGGCCTAAGAGACATTGTCCTGCCCTGAAGAAATAAAAATCCGGTGGAACACCTCCTACTGTGAATCTAAACCATTCTTGAATTCACTTGTACACACACAAAAAATCAATAAAAACGGTCCAACTATTTAGGAGTTAAATGACATACATGTGCAGAAGAATTGTATATTTATAGACACAGAGCTATTATATATTCTTAAATAACTATGTAAGTCCATACATATTATATGTTGGGTATATACCCACGCACACATCCATAAACGTATATTCATAATAAAGCACACTTGACTATTAACCATAATTACTTCGTGCCTTAATAGCATTACTCCGAACATTTCCGATAGGTAATGATTGAAAGAAAAGGCAATTGCTTGTAAAGTCACGAAGCATTAACGCACATTTGTAAAAGAAAAAATGTCTAATTAAGGACACGTTAATGAGTGCTCATGACGCTGATAAAATAAGAGCGCTGACAAAGAAATTAATTAAAGAAATATAAGAAAAAATCTTTCATATAAAATAATAAAGATTTAAGGAAATTTAGAGAAAAAATTGACTCCTGTAGTAGTAAGTACAGCCCAGCCTTTAAGGTCACGTGAGATCTTTATCAAACAAGATGATAGATTTTGATAAAATCGATACGCCTCGGGATCCCATGGTCTTAGAGTTTCGATACCGAACGCCTCAAATATGTATCCATTGCCAAAAGATGCATATATGCGGCGTTTTAGTCCCTCCTGTGGTGCGGCAGCAGTGCCAGCTAATAAGGCCGTGTCTGGAAGATGTGAAGCAGCTAAAGTCAACGCACGTCGCGTTGCACACTAAGGGTCGTCCCATTTTCCAGGGCACCAAAGACATCACGTCTGGTCTCTTGTTATCATCGCAGCACAGTTTTAATCTTCCTATTTTAGAATAATCTTCAAGCAAATGAATATCACACCAGATATGTATTTACAAGCTTCTCGCCTCAGCCCTGGGTACTTGTAAGTCTTTGACTGAGACTACACAAAGAACTTCCGACCACCTGTAAAGCAGCACTTCATAGAACAGTTAATATTTCGCACATACGCGCCATACTTAAATCAGCTTCTGTCAAAATCAGTTTAAAAATATTTTACAATATTTATTAAAACTTTACAATATACCTGATTTTAACATTGCTTTACGAGTATTCATCCGTCAATAAATCATAATAAACATGTTTCTGTTTTGCAGTCTTGTGTGCTTAACAGCATAAGTAAACGATGTAGATAACCATAAAATATTATAATAAGGCGTCTGAACTCGTTCCTTTATTCCTGGTATTCGATATCTGTTTCGAAACGTTTCGTTTATAGGTATTTGGGTAAATGTCACGTGTATACAACACAAATTCTAAAATTAGTTACATTAAAACCTGGAATATTGGCAACACAACTGTCCGTGTCGTAAACTTTTTAGCTACCCTCATGTTGTGTGCCCACTATTGAGCAATGGTAAAATCCCAAATTATGCCACTGGTTACGTTTCCTCTGAAATATAATGAAAGTTTCAACGGAAAATTGTTTTTTTTTTAAATATTATTAATTGTTTACCTCATTTTATGAAAAAAATGGTCTGGCGTTCCAGGGGATTCTAGAGGGTTCCACCGGGCTTATTTTAAATGTATTATGACTATAAAAATAAATTTAATTTCTATTTAAACAGTAACTATTATAAAACGCTATATGACTAGTTAAAATGATATAATATAGCGCTATTCTCATATAAAGTCTAGGAGACTACAGCGTTCCACATTTATAAAAAGTATTTCAGTCGATTTGACGTGAACAACCTTATTTGAAAAGATATTTCAAAAAGAGAACAAATTGAAAAGGGACGCTCACATTGGACTGCAATGTAAATATTTCAAAAGAATACATAGTTCTCTTTATCATACATAATTGCTTATTACTAACCAATCGAGATATAATACTTATCACATGAATTATGGGATACATTATATTTTATACCTGCCTATAATAAAACAATACTTGACATATTTGTTGAGTTTCAAAATAAATGTGAAATCTTAAATGACGACTACTATTCTATTACGTACGTATAAATCTAAGATGTTATAAACTAATACAAATACAATAAATAAAACTAAACTTAGTCTGGTGTGCACCGACATTTAACCGGTGGTTAAAATAAAATAATCGATCAAAATGTATGCATAAACAGCGATTATTTTATTTTAACCGTCGGTTAAATGTTGGTGCACACCAGCCTAAGTTATACTGAATTCTACTTATAATCCCTCACACTATAAGTAGAATACTGAGTCTAGGTCACCGACTGCTATGACTTTATAATTTTGGTTAGTTAAAATTTTAGAAATTTAATTAATTTAATTTTATCTCAAAATTTCGTATATGTTTTAATTTTAATGATCCGTCCAGAAGATATGAATAATTATAAAGTTCATTATAAAATTATAATTATAAAGTGACGCATTTTATAAACTGCATAAATAACTACTATAAACTATATAACGAAAGTAACGGGAACAACTAGATTAAAATTGAATCACGTAAGCACTATCAGTGTGTTTCCCACTAACCATACAAGGCAACCAGCCGGGGTAAAATGGTTCAAGCATTTTTATCAATTTAGTACATGATATATTTCACGGAAAGTTAGAACCAAATCTTAATGTCGATCTTAATCGTCTAGTAGACTAGATGTCTTTGCCCATAACGCTACTTTTGCATAATATACACGTTGTAACAACGTATTTTACGCAAAACTGCCTGTTATATTTTATTGGTCACGCAATTTTACGTAGATAAAACAAAAAACGCAAGTAGGCTGTGATTTAGTTGATTCATACTTTTGATTAAATACTTAGCCGTCTTGGAGGTGGTTGATATTGATAATAGTGACTGTTCGAAAATATATAAAATTTGCTAGTTACGTGACATATAGAATCCCGTAGAGTTCGTGAAAGTCAACTGTTTAATTTTTGCAATTCGTCTAAACAACCCTAAAATACATTCAATCGAAATAAATATACCGAAACAAATAGTCCTATCTTTAAAAATATAGAACGGATCTTATCTAAAGCACTTTTATTTTTTCAAAATTTTCCACACTCACAATTCAAAAAGTTGTGAAGGAGAAAGTTACTGGTTACTTATTTTCTACTTATAGACTTAAATAAATAAGTCTTCAAGAAGAATCGAATTGAATTTTTAAGCTCTAACAGCTCTAACGTCAGCTGAAAATAATATTTCCTCATTTCTCAGTAACATTTACGATGGCCACGCCTAATTTTCTCTGGTAATTTTTCTACATCCTTTTGTAGTGGTTTATAGAATAATAGCTACGGAAACATAAAGAAAATCAAATCTAATAAACACTTAAATGTAACGTGGTTTTAATTATGTTGTTGAAATGTTTAATTTATTTAAAATATAAGTTTTCTATTTATAAAATAGAAAAAGATATGCATAAAAGAAATATTATTTTAATTGTCATGACAATGAACTAACTTAGTAGCTGCGTAGGCTTTCACGTCATGATATAAATTTTTAGTATGAATTATTCAATTGTTAGAAATTCTCTATTAAAGTGTCAAGTCATAAAATGTACAATGTACATTTGATATTGATTAGAAGTTTTTATATATAAAAATGTTTTTAATTATAAAGACTTATTGAAACATTCAAACAATTATTATCGGTATTCAAGGTATGACAATAGAGATAATATCTCATACTTTGTGTGAATGACCACCAACAAAGGTCAATTTAAGAGGCCTTATTTAATGCAGATGCAGTTTCAATAAATACAGGCAATCCTATCAGTTCATTAAGTCGTAAAGACCTGATAGGGTTATCAACAATACAGGTGTATTATTGTAATTAAAACTTGTTATTAATAAAAAGTTGAATGAGTATTATTTGAAAGTTCTTTAGAGTTTAGTAGAGAGTAGATATATTAATCTTACGTGTAATTAGTTTAATTTTTAGTATACAAATAGTCTAGTTTCTATTTTAATTCAACTTTTTCATTAAAGGGAGCCGCTTTGTCTTAAAAAAACCATTTTCACAAATATGACACTACAATTTTGTACACTGGACACTTTTACATATATACCAAATTTCATATCCAACGCCTTTATAATTTCTTATTTAGTCAGTTAGGTGAATCTCCTGAGTGCATCTTGTTCCGCATCCACTTTTGTTTTGTGCTAGATCATTAATCGGTTGTAATATCGCTGATCAATGCTCATTATTGTCATCAAGGCACTTGAATTGAAAAAATATTAAGAGATAAAAGATTTAAAAAAAAGTTGTTACGGACAATGATGCCAAGAAAAGAAAAGATTTAGCCAGCAGTGACACACGGATGGATACTAGAGTGAGACTTGAACACAAGAGCTCACATTTCCGGCCATGTGTTCGGGTTTATCATGTACGATCACATTTTAGACAGGCCACAAGAAAATCAAAAATATTTATAGGTTATGATAATAAATGGACAGTCTTATTTTCATCATGGCTGGCATCAAACTCCTTTACTAACAGTTTGATTTTATTTGATATGTTTACTCTTGCAAGCAATGCAAGATGCGTTTACTCTTAAATAATTCTTCGCAAATCATAACTTATACCATAAATTGATGAAAACCTTAGTCCAATTCAAAAATGTGAATGCACTCAATTCCAGTTATCTTACCTTAGGTTCCTAACTCAGAACCGGCCTACCATTTTTTAAACCAGTTTCAAATTAACAAAAAAAGAATCCCTTCGACTTACGTCAGCTTAACATCCTCCGATGATGGCACGACCTCGCAAAAGACAACGTAATCCTTATGAGGATATTTTCAAGATAAATATACCATATAAGTTATACTTTTATAAAGGACTTATTTAGATAATAAATGTTCGTGTCCATTTCTGTATTTTACCTTCGAAAGAACCATGAATCTGATATCCTTTACTCCAATCAAAATTTTAAAGATTAACGAATCTACAAATGACATAATAGGGGGCAATCAGAATGTTTTAATAATATTTTTTATGGTATAAACGAACTTCAAGATGTTATTGAATTTGTTTTGGAATATGATACTTTTTGTTGTCTATGTGTATTGTATTTCGAGACGGCTTTTAGTATATTTTTTACCCATCATATAGATATTTTTTTTATTGAAGACTGACTACTATAGGTAATAAAATTAAATTTTAGTTGCTATGTGTGACTGTGTCCAGCGCTGATTTTCACATTAAAACACGTAAGACTTATTTTGTAGACAATTTTAAAAAGTAAAAATTAATTTTGCAATCACGAGATAAAAGTCATCCAACAATAAAACATAATTTTTTAATCATATACTCGTTATTACATCTTGTATTTTATTTTAAGAAATTTAATACACATTTGTATATGTTTATTTGCAAAAAATATGATTAGATTGACGATGACGACATGTTTTGAATATTTTTACCTAGAGGCCGCTACAAAGAAGTCCTACGGACAATAAAGGACCTAAAATTGCCAGTTCCGCAATTTGATAAAACTTTGTTCGTAAAATAATCAATTAATAAATTTACAGCTTCAATTATGGAATATTTTGTTATTATGATTGCGTAATTACTTACGTCGATATACGGATTAGCAAATAATTACTCAGACAGGATTTGAATCCATCAGTGAGTTCCATAAAAGCGTATGTACATCTGATTAATAAAGTGTTGGAAATTGTGGTAGCGTGTTAGAGTACAAACTTGTAAAATTTCCATAATTAGGTTTCCAACGTCTTCGTTGGATGAAGTCATGGTGTTTGTTTTTTGCAAACGTGATTTTGTTCTAAAGAGACAATATGATTGATGTACCAAAAAGCCATAAATAAAAAATTAATCACCTAACTTATTATGAATTTGTAAACGCCGCGTTGAATCGAGTTTTTGTGTGTTGATCATTATTATGTTTTTAAAAATTATTAAATTAATACACACTTCGTTTTGATACTTGCTTGTATTTACACATAATCATTATAATTATGTTCCTATCTCATATTATTTTTTTACTTGTTTAAATTTTAATAAACAAGAAAATTTATCTTTAAAGGATGTTCATGTATTTTAATACAGTTCCATGGACTATTCTAATAACAAAAAAACTGTAGTTCTAGCGATTCTTATTATAAAAATATGACGGTATTCCGGTAGATATTTTTCATTTGACTCACAAACATGCTCTTTTTTGTGTTGGTTTGATCGTTCTTTATGGCTTTGAGAATAGTAACCAACAGAGACACACATACTTTAAAGCTTGTAGGTGAATTTACAAGCTAATCGAGTTACTCTTGTGTCATTGGTAATATTATGATATGAGTACAACGGAAAGCCGATTCCAGATGCTCAAACGATAATAGACAATGTTTACGAAATGTATTATAATGCCAAGAAACGAGCTCGAGACCCCTTGTTCAGAAATCTGAGAGAGAACGAACTGATTATCATGAAATTTTATTTATTTACATGCATATTCGATACTGGGGTTAGCCATGCCTCCTCCGCTAGGTACCGGTCGAAGGTTAAGACCTAAGAAATGCTGAATTGGCGTTGTGTAAGATGACATGCGTACCAATGGCCTCAAAACGGCGGATACTGAAGACCGCGTGAAGTGGAGTAGAAAAAGTAGGAATGCGGACCCTGGGCGTCGGAGTGGACATTGCCATCGCAACCGGGATTTAACGCTCGGATGACGATGATGATTCAATACTGGCGATATACAGAGTACTTTCTATCCTATAAAAATCTTTTTACGAGTACACCAGCGGATCGCGTAGTAAGCAAAACGAGCATACAAAATATTTATTTTATCTTTGTTTCTTGTCTAAAAAGTAAGACAAAATTACTACAGTATTGTAAACCGTAACTAAGTTATCTTAGCCGTTGTACAGATTTATACAAACAGGGTTTTTATGTCTAGATTGTGTCAAACTTTACGCAAATTTTGGTTTACCTAAGTTGACTTGTCACTAAAACGCAATGCCTGGGTATAAATCTCTGTTATACGTAATCTTTCTAAGAAGTTATTTGTTTTGTTTTTAAGATTTACTTCTAAGACAAAAGTTATTTTGTGGTTTTAACCATTTTGATGTTTTACATCATAACTAAAGTTTTTCCGAGTGTTTGCTAGCATAAATTTCAAATTCCATTTTCGGGAATAAAAAGTACCCTGTACTATATTAATTCGAATGCCTCCATAGTTCAGTGTGCATTTGACGGCCTAACTCACTAAAAAGCAGAGGTTCCGGGTTCGATTCCTGGAATTTCGTCAATGAATTTTTCATAATTTACTATGGTCTGCTGGGATTGGTACTTGAGTGGTCCGTTGTATATTAACCATAATACAAGTGAGTGTCACTTGCTTAGCTTGGGGAAATATAATATTTCTCTGCCAATTATTTATTACAGTAGAACCTTTTTGTAGTCGAACCTCGATAAGTCGAAAGCCTCCCAAACTTGAAAAATAATTATGTTCCCTTCCCTTCAGTTCCCCCAAAACCTCAGTTGCTTGAAATTTGAACCCTTTATAAGTCGAAATAATTAGTGACTCTCTATAAGCAAATTCAGTACCTAATCTCCCTCAATAACTCAAAACAATAAATTGGACCTCACAAATCTCGAACATAGCAATATTTCATTTTACAACCTTTACAACTCGATTATTTGAATAAATCTTAACCTCTACAAGTCAAATGTTTCCTTACAAAATATGCTAAGTCGAAGTCCTCCATAAATTGAAAACCCTATAACTCGAATTTTTCAAATTCAACTTAAAGAGGTTCTACTGTTTGTAACTATATTAAGAGATTTGCACGAACTGGAGAATTGTACTGTGAGAATATGCTGATATATGCCCTCCGCCTCTGCATGAATCCAGCTATTCAGGCAGAGGTACAAGGCATATATCAGGACACAAGGCACATGTCCTGTATACTGCTGAATCAAACCTATTTGGACATGAACCTTTGTTTCTGTTATTTTTTAATTTTAATGTTTGTTTTTCATTTGTTCATTTTTCTTGTCAATATGGTTTCTCAATAATAAAGTGTTACGCGCAATATTTTATTTTACTCTAATTAATTTGTATAATGAAAACATCAGTTTTATATACATTGTTTCCTGAAATAATAATTACCATAAAGTTGCATATTTTTACATTTTAAAATGAAAACAATTCAAATAAAACCGTTTGTAAAATAGATACATTTACAAAAGCAAATAATTTTTATGTATATTATTTAGTAAATGATTTAAGTAAGATTGAATGCAAATATTGATAAATGTAATCTTCATTCTGGTGTGAAGTAAATTGTTTTACATGTGTTAATATTCATGAACATCATATGTTACGTACTATTATAAAATTTCTTAACACACAATCAGATTATTTCATTGGTAACTTTTTCTATCTCGAATATTTACATAATAACAATAACTTGTAACCTTTTGACACGTGTCAAGGCATACAGGAAAGATTTATAGATTAGATATATATATAATCGTCAATTAAAATTATTATTCATTGATGCGTGATGTTGTATGTATGTCATTGTTGTAGGTACCATAGTGACATGATTCATAAGTTTTGAATAGTTTTTATACATATTATTGTGTAAACGAGATCATGTTTATTATGTAGAACTACCCTAAAGAGACACACAAGGACTTTTGTATTTAATATAATTACTGTAATATTCCTGCTCCATGTTAGTGTTATAGTGACTCTGGCCAAATGCGTCTTGTTTATAGCATCAAAAATAATGCTTTGAATGATTATGTACATAAAACTGGGGCTTCATCTGCGAAAGTGTTACAGATATAGGCCGTTTCACGCAGATTGTTAATGACGATATATATATATATATATATATATACAATGACATTAATATGTTATTTTAACGCTTTAAATAAGGCGCATTCGGCCACAGCCTAAATCTTATACACTAACGCAGATGTATATATTATATATTTAGATGTATATATTTTGTTATAATGTTTAACACTAATATGGTAGAAAATTGTACATGGAAAGACGGACATACAGATGTAGGAGTGATTTTATAAGTATTTAGTTTTTGCTATTTTCTTACGGTACCTTAAAAAGTGTCAAAAGTTTAGAGGAAGTTTAACAAATTATTTAACCTTATACGGAATTTTAATACACATGTAAAACTACCCAGCAGCTTGGAGTAACTTTTACTCTGATACTAACGTCGAATTAGTCTACTCCTTGTTTACTCCACGTTTATTAATACTGATATTGGTTGCTACTGAGATAATACTAGGAGTAAAGTTAATCTAGGTTTACTCCATGTTTATTAATAAGACGGATGGTGTATAGTGTTTGCAGATAGGAATGTCAAGTGCATCAATGACTCGACCAATATATACACATGTTCGTTATTTCTTTAACATATCCTATATTAGCACATAAACTTCACCTTGCGCCTTATTGGTGTGTATAACGGCAATAAAACATTCCGTATAAGATTTTTTGCAACAATTAATTATATTTTTATTTACTAGGTTTTGTATTGCGTGATTATGATTGTAATTTCTCAAGCGCGGTTCTTGTTGTGATTTATTATTGATTTGTTATTAAATGTCTTTTTATGATAGCACGTGTTGGTTGAAATGAATTTCAAAATTTGTGAATTGAACGTTACAGTAGGGTGCGGTATAGATATAGGGCATATTTATTTAATACTTGAGATATAAAATTAACCTTGGGTGGTTATAAAAAACACGAACCTCTATTAAAGAAGTTCGGATCTGTTCATTATAAATAAATGTGCAGTATACCCCACCCCTTAGAGTAAATAAAAAAGAGCTATATAGGTCTGTACATCACATGACATGACTTTTATCCTCAAATGTCCAAGATAATTTTTGAAAATACCCTCTCTAAATATAATAATTATCTACGTACTTTTATGTGATATAAGTTTTGGTACAATAATGTTTCGAACCTTAAGTTTTAATTATGGTTCCAGGCCGATTCGTCCACTTATATCCCAACACTATGTATAGTTATAACCCGCCAGATTTTTCATGTATCGCGGAAGAATATATCCCTACTTACCTGCAAATTCTGAAGTATGTTGTATATTTTCATGTAACCTATCTACATTCAAAGGCATGAAGAAATATGACAATATCAATATTAATGAAAATACTATTTAAATATGTATATCTGCATTTTGTCTAACAAAGTTACTTTCAAATTTATATATATTATGATTTGAATTACATACATTTGAATATTTAATTTAGACTAAATTTAGCGATAATGCTAATGATCGCTACACGTAGATATAGTCTCGTAGTCAGCCATTTGCAGTCCACTGCTGGACGTAGGCCTCTCAAGACGGCGCCACTCATCTCTGTCCTCCGATTTCCTCAGCCAGCGCCTACCGCGGCGTCGTCGGTCCATCGGGCTGGAGGGCGTCCGACACTACGTTTACCGAGACGCGGTCTCCACTCCAGGACTCGTTTGCTCCATCGGCCACCGGTCCTGCGGCAGACGTGACCGTACGTACCGTCGTCGATGTAGCAATGGGTTTAATTCATGATTTGTGATGTGATGTTGTTATTATTTCTTAATGACGTTATATTTTGAGAGGTAACCTATCTATATATATACACTAATGTAGAAATTCATTAATTATTTTAATGCTATACATAAGGTGCATTTGGTTATAGTAATAACTATAACCTTACCCAGATGGAGCCCGAGCACGTAGGTTGCTTGAATTTCTTTAAATCTCTGGAATTTAAACGATTTGCTACTTATAATTAAGATTTTCTAGTACTGTTGCAATTTTATGTAAAATGTTAACAAAAACCGTGCGTAACGGCTTTAACCTTTATGAATTATGAATGATTTGCGAAACTACATGCAATTGGCACTATTTTTGGAAATTATACTTATAAAATTATTTTATTAATTAAAATAATGCTTTAAATTTAGAATTTTGTAAAAACTTGGTTATTATTAATGAAATTAGAATATAATAAACAATTTCTCACGTTATTTCTTCGTTACGGATTGGAAAGTAGAACACAATTTTTCAAAACGAGGAAAAGATATTGTAAAATTTTAAAACAATTATTGATAAGTTTGCAATAAGACATTATATACACACACACACATATATATATATATATATATATATATATATATATCTCAATGGCTGTTCGTTAGTCTGGCGAAAACTCGAGAACGGCTGGACTGATGTGGCTAATTTTATTATTTTTTGTAAATATGAAAAAAAATGCTTGGAATATAGTAAAAATAACAATTTCGCTTTCTCTTAGAAACTATTCCTACCTGTCAAACATTTGATGTTTGTCCCGTCGCTTAGAAATCAATTTAATTTAAAAGTCGTTTAGAAATCAAATTATATTTAAAAGTGAATATTTTTTTCATTTTTTTGGTTTTGACTGTCGTTCGATGTTCTTCCCGTCGTTCAGTAATCAACGATTTTTTTTATTGATTCTGAGGCGTAAAGAAGTTTGCCGGGTCAGCTAGTAATTAAAGACGCACATGTTTACATACTAATAGTCATTGCACCGCAAAAGTGTAAAACTGTGCTGCAATCCCACTTTAAGATAATGATGTAAATTATAATAGAGTACAGGTTTATATATACAATGTACTCTGTGGGATACGTTATAAATATAAAATGAACATAAAACTAACATAAAAATAATAACCTAAGTGTCATTCTCGGCTATGAGTGCGCGAGTATATGTGTATGTGTGTGTGTATGTGTGTGTGTGGTGTGTGTGTGTGTAAGTATACATGTATACGGTCAAATAAATTCTAATAACCCTTCCTCTAGAAGCATGCATAAGTATATTTCCTAGATATACGTATATTTTTGCAGCAGTATTGTTTTATATGTATTCAATATTGCTTTAGATTACGCAAAGATTCGGCCGATACTGCACACAACTAAATCGTTTCAACAACTTAAAACGCAAAAAACACGAATTTACAAAACCTTATACACGTTCACTAGTTACGTAAAAAGGAACAAAAGGAAATATCACGATACGAAGCAAAACAAAATTAGATTAGACTTCAATAGATTAAAATAGCAAACATACATAACATTAGGGGTCGCTTGCATAACGATCGCCTTTAAATAAAATTAGTTAAGCATATTAAACTGCCTAAATACGTTTTACATAAAACGTATTGACAGTTCTTTAAACATATTTAGCGGCAAATTTTGCGTTGTGTAAGACTCTAATAGTATTTAATGGTGTTTAATGCGGTTAGTGTTTCTTAAATAATTAAAGAATGTTATGCAAGCAGCCCTAAATGATTTAATTTAGAAAATTCGAGGGAGGACTAAACTGACTTTATTCATAGATTTTGGAAATCTAAGTCTTGGCTGTGAACGGTACTGGAAAGGGGTCGAAACAGAATAAAATAAAATTTAAAATCAAGTTAATAACCGTTAAAAAGTCTTTTTAAATAAAAAGAGAAAATGTTTCAGCACAAATAATCAATAAAATCAAATAACATTTATAAA
The DNA here is from genome assembly GCA_949752895.1 of Dendrolimus pini. Classification (NCBI taxonomy): domain Eukaryota; kingdom Metazoa; phylum Arthropoda; class Insecta; order Lepidoptera; family Lasiocampidae; genus Dendrolimus; species Dendrolimus pini. The sequence continues at coordinate 8,073,789 of OX457130.1, read as the reverse complement.
AGCTTCGTCATTGTTTGTTTATTAAAGAGCAAGGCTGTCAATGTCAGGTTATATGGTAAAGAGTCTCCATATTGTCAATGATGTAACTCAGTTAAGATCACCGCCATGACAAGTTCAACGTACGTGGTGCTAAGTGGTGACGTCATAGTGCAAATATTATTAAATCGTCAGTACATATATAAGGAAAAAATTTGGCAGATCTGCAAATTTCCGTCTTATACCAAGTCGAGTGGCAGCGCATTACATTATGTTCTACAATACAATGACCTACGTGGAAACCTCCAATTTTACTTATCATTTCTAATAGATAGCTATCGACAGGCAACACACACATTAAAACGGTCATAAAAATATTATTTTACTAATAAAACACACAAGTACCTTGAAAGAAGGCGATTGATTATAATCAAGACGCTATTCATACTAAATATATGTAAAAGAAAGAAAGAAAGAAAAAACATTTATTCAGAACTACAACACATGAAAACACAATATACAAGCATAAATAAATAAATGTACAATGTGATACAATGCAATAAAAATAAAAATATGTGGGTTATTGTTTTAATTTTATAACTTATGTTAAATGTTTATGTTAAATATAATACCTTATGGTCTGACCATTTTCCACTTATAATAGAACTGAACTTAGATATATTAGTTTTGAAGTTACCTTTCGTGTCTTCTGTTAATGTTAATGTGAAATGGGATATAAAAAATCAAAACGAGCTGTCAGATTACACATCAAAATGTCAAAATAGACTATCATTAATCGGTACGCCAATTGAGTGTACTGATTGTGCTGGTTTATATTGTAATAATAATAGTCATAGACGGGCTCTTGACCGGTTATACTCGGACATTGTATGCGCCCTTTGTGATGCAACGATGATGAATATAAAAACTACAAAGGGTGGCACGGTACGGGTACGTGGCCCACCCATCACGGGTTGGAATAGACATGTTAGCGACGCACACAGGTTGGCCAGGTCGAGCTTCAAACAGTGGGTTCAAAGTGGTAAACCTAAATCTGGCTCGGTTTATACGGAAATGTGTGACAGCAGAAGAATATTCAAATCACGACTAAAATGGTGTCAAAACCATCAAGAACAAATAAAAATGGATGCACTAGCTGAAAAACATTCAAAGGGTGATTTTCGTGGGTTTTGGAAAAGCACAAATAAAATGACGGTTCGGCCTGGCCTACCTGTGAGTGTTGAAGGTGAGAGTGATGCGGAAGGTGTTGCCAATATCTTTAAGCGGCACTTTTCGGTAGCTTCACCTCTGGGCCCAGCTGGGAAATGGTCAGATAGTGATATGCCAACAGGAAAAGTGGATATCAGTTTCAGCGCTAAGGATGTGGAGAAGGCGGTGAAACTGATGTCCAAAAACAAATCTCCTGGTCATGACGGACTTAGTATAGAACATTTGTTACATGCGGGGCCTCCACTGTATATATTATTGGCAAAGCTGTACTCGCTGTGTATATGTCATTCATACCTACCATATGACTTAATGAAGACCGTTGTCGTGCCAGTAGTCAAGAATAAAACTGGAAACCTGTCAGATAAGAACAACTATAGACCCATCTCGCTGGCCACTATAGTTGCCAAGGTTTTTGACAGTTTGCTTAATGCTCAATTAGATAAATATGTCAAACTACATCAAAACCAATTTGGATTTAGATCACGCTTGTCTACAGACAGTGCGATATTGTGCCTTAAACATACTGTCAAATACTATATAGACCGTGAAACCTCAATATATGCCTGCTTTCTCGATCTATCTAAGGCATTTGACCTGGTGTCGTATGACATCCTCTGGGATAAGCTACACAGCATAAACTTACCACTCGAACTTGTTCTCATCCTTAGGTATTGGTATCTACATCAGGTTAACAGCGTTAAATGGGCGGGTGCAATGTCTGAATCATATAGCCTAGAATGCGGGGTGAGACAAGGGGGGCTAACATCCCCGACGCTTTTCAATATTTATGTAAATGCCCTTATAGGTGCGCTCAGCAGACAGCATCTAGGGTGTTCTATTGATGGGGTACAGGTTGATAACTTAAGCTACGCAGATGACATGGTGCTGCTGAGCGCATCCGTGTGCGGCTTGGGAAAATTAGTTAAAATCTGTGAAGAGTACGCTGTAAGTCACGGTTTGGTATATAACATTAATAAAAGTAAATGTATGTTTTTTGGACCGGATGCGAAGAAGCCTCTAAGTATTCCCTCTATTCGGCTTAAAAACACACCCTTAGAATGGGTTGTTCAATTTAAATACTTAGGGCATGTGGTTACGTCTGACCTTAAGGATAATGCAGACATTGAAAGGGAACGAAGGGCCTTGTCCATAAGAGCTAATATGATTGCCCGCAGATTTGCACGGTGCTCACAGAGAGTAAAGTTAACGCTTTTCAAAGCTTATTGTACATCTCTCTACACGTGCAGTCTGTGGGCAAATTATTCACAGAGAAGCTACACGGCCCTTCGTGTCCAATATAATAATGCGTTCAGGGCGGTGTTGGGGCTGCCCCGCTACTGCAGCGCCTCGGGCATGTTTGCCCTGACGCGCACCGATTGCTTTCAGGCCACCATTAGGAAGCGGTGCGCGTCCCTGGTGCGCCGGGTGCGGGCCAGCACCAACGCCGTCCTGGCGATGATTGCCGATAGGGTAGACTGCACCTACGTTAGGCACTGCTGCGCTATGCATAATAGTATAGCCAAAGTGTAACTTGTGACATATATATGAGAATAAGTGTGAATATGAATATGTGTGTATGTGTAACTTTTTAAATTGTGTAGTAATTTTAATGTGAATAATGTAATTTAATATGTATTAATACTATGGGACATGTTTTCCTGAAATAAAATTATAAATAAATAAATAAAAAAATAAATAACTACAATTTCAGTTAGGCCCGTTTTCTACAATTACTAATCTGTCTATTTTAGAAATAAATTTCACATATTCGTTGTGGTAAAACGAAATACTAGTGAATAATAGTTCGTTTTTGATAACATTTTCAACAATAGATAAGTGCTTCTTTGTTTTCCCGTGACAGGAATGATTTGAATGTAAACCTTTATTTTTGTTATATTTATTTCCATTTTACACTACCTTTTTGAGGTTTTAACATAGTGTACGTTATCTACTTCTGTTCTAACACTTTCTTTCTATTATAATTCTTTCAAATGGAAAGTGACTTTTGACACAAAACCATATTTGTTATGTATAAAATTCACTTTACACCTGAATTTTATCTGAAAGAAATTTATAATACTGATAAGATCATCGATTATATTTTTTTCGTTACACTTTTAATATAATTTTATTTTCACATAATCTAATTGTATTAAATCAAGTATATAACATATGATTCACTTGTTAATGTATTTAGAAGTAGAATTAAAAAAATAAAAACATATTTTTAATTTTTAAGTTAAGTTCTTATACTTAGACTGCCAAAGCACGAGTGTAAAGCAGTGAGGGCGAGTGTGCACAGAACACAATTCTTCAAATAATATTTCTGTAGTAAATTCAAAAGTTGTTCACCAAAACCTCAACTGTCATATACTTTGACTCAATATATAAGTTTTAATATTCAGCCCGTGTGTGGAATTTCTTGAGAGAGGAGCACTGAACTTCGACGTGAGTGCATTGACTCCCTTCGTTCACCGGGTACATGCGAGTACATCCGAGGACTTGTACAATTTGTGTAACTTATAATAAGAAAGCATCATATCTTAAAAGTTTAGTCATGTGATTATATTTTGTTTACATTACATTATTTATATTACCTACAGGTCCCAAACTAGGCAAAGCCTGTATTTTGAAGACTAAAGCCGATGTTTATTGCCATAGCGGGCAGACGTGTGTGTTTGTGTGTGTGTGTTTACGCATTTTCGTATCACACTATTTAGACGGTGATTTTTAGCACATTTTCAGTATCGTCGTAAGTGAGACTACTTAGCCATGCATGAATCAATTTTTTAGCCTCTGACAGACTTATTTTTGATGTCACAGAATTGAACCACCACGTTATAGACAGGAATGCTAACGAAGAGTCCAGTGAGGTGGGCAAATGAGCTTTTCACCAAGACATTCTTGTTTATTACGTTATTCTTGTTGTTTTATTATTTTGCGAATTGGTTTTGTGAAAATACCCTTAAAGATTCGGATTCCTCATTATTTTAAAATTATTATAAATAAATAAAGATACATGTAGCTTCAATTCAAAATGTATTTTATTTATGCAATGGCTAGGGCACACGAGATTAAGTTTCATTTAAGTCATAAAAATATCAAACCAACATAGAAGAAACAATGTGAAACTAGCAAATGTTTCAAAACTTTTCATGCCCACTTACCTGTGCTATAATCATGTTTATTTACATAACGAGAAATGTAATGCTGAACCGAACCAAGTATCTAGACCGTCCATAAAACCATGAATATTCATACTCTAATAAGTTCAGTGTGAATTTGAGTTACACTTGATATCAGATAGGCTGCAATCAGATACTAACCTATCACACATTCAAAATTTATACTAATGGTTAAGTGTAACTAATATGAAAGTAATTAATTGAGAGGAAGAAGACTAAGATGGCGTGTGCATGTAATGAGAAGAGATGAAAGTCACGTGACAAATTGATGAGTACAACTGTAAAGGTAGACCAAACAAGAGATGGATGTATTGTGTGAAGGATGACATGATGATTTGTGGTATGATAGAGAACGTATGCCAAAATAGAGGAGTATGGGAGGAAAGATATACTGTGCCGACCCCAATTATTGTAATAATGTGAAATAAAAGAGACAGGAATGTAATATAAGATTACTTCATTAAAGATTATAATATAGTCTGTAGATGCAAATAAATAATACGATTTTATTCGAATAAGAAGATTGTATCAATTATCATTTTATGAAAACCGAAGAGAATGCAAATAACATTTTAAGCAGCATCTTAGTATATAATGTAACATAAGAAAGTCAGCAGGCTGAAGTGACAACGAGCTGGTCACGCAGAGGGAAAAACCGATGACCGATAGAGCACATGGAAGGTGGAGGAGACTTCGTATTCGTTGACATGTTGTAAGGCCTTCAGCATGCGAGCCATCGACACTACGGTAGCTCCCTAAACGAGTTACCGGAGGGTAATAAATAGCCATCGGAGCTACGGTCGAGGTAAATAGAATAGTAGGATTGAAGAATAACTTAAGGGCTTCAGCAGGGTAGGCCGACGACCTGCGTAAGGTGGCCGGTATTCATTGGATGTGGGAAGCAAAGGACCGGGATATAGATGCAAACTTGGGGATGCCTTCACTCAACAGTGGACCGCGACAGGCTGACGACGACGATAATATACATGTTGCTGATTATATACTATTGCTGCGTGAATCTACATTCTGAACTGTCTCAACAAAAAACATGCTAAGCGTTACGTGGGACTTTCGCTTCGCTGATGGATCGGTCGGGTCGATCGTCTATTGAGCAGTTTTGTATAATTAGTTGCGTCAGAGTACCGCTACGTGTCGTGCTATACCGGCCCCATAGATGCGGTCGCGTGTGGAATAACTTATGACTGCTCCTCGACTTTCACGTATGCGGAACCTTGCAAATCTTTTAAGACATGTTTTATATACATTTTTTTATTAGGCTATTTTGAACTTTAATGCAACGAAGTAAGGTAATACACGATTTAAAAAACCCTAACAAATATATTTGATGTTTGTTTTTTTTAATATTAACACATTATTTATGTTGTTTGTTACATGTATTTATACCATCGAATTGGAATTAAAGCTTAATTAAATTGACCAAGTCCAAGGCAGTATCTACACGACCTAAGATGGGTTCCGCAAAGATAAAAAATATGTATTGACTTCTGTCATTTGTATACGGAACCACAGAGCATTTAATCAATAAAGCTCTATATCATTATGTCGAAAACTATTCAAGTGACTAACTAAGTAACTATTCAATAATGCAACAAGTATTTTAAATTTTCACCTAATAGTTTAAAAATTACAAAAAATATCAAGCATCTCTTCAAGAAAACATAATTATTAAGTTTTATGAGTCAAAAGAATGAGTTAAGTGCTTGACCTACTTTTTATGAATGAATGAATCTTTATTTGTACAAAGAAATAGTTGTACAAAAGATGGTAAACAAAGTCTACTGGTCTCACTGTATTTGACCTAAACATGGTCATAGAAATATTTGGGTACATGTCAATTAAAAAAATTATAACAGTTCGAAATTTATAGACACAATTTGATTAATTATATAATAAATACAGAAATAAAGGAATGTCAACAAAATAGAATAAATCAGTTGTCAGAGGCAAAAATATAAATATAACCATTTACCTAATAAAATTCCTAATGTCATAAAAACACTTTTCCATCAGCCATGAATGTAATTTTAATTAAAATTTTATTTTTGGCATTTCTCTTATTGATATAGGTATCGAATGCTATAATCTTAGCAGCGTACCTTTTACCAAACGTTGACTTAATAGGAAAATCTCATTTGAAATATCGTTCCAATTTTACATCCATGTATGGAGTACTATGATTAATTCTAGAAGATATAATTTATTTCTGTAAATTTCATCAATGTAATGACCGCAGTCTTCGAGGAAAACAGCTGCTCCATATTCAGACATATGTATTTGTAGAAATTATATTACGTGTTCCGTCTTTACCATTTCTTTACCGATCCCCAAGGAGTAATATAGTTATCGTACTAGATAGGATTTATTCTTTTAAACAACATAGTTATTCAATATCAGTATTCTCATTGTAGCTTTAAAGTCTAGTGACAAGTCAATTTAAGCTATTACATAAAGTTAAGTAATCTCAAGTATCGTATTTAGCCAGACAAAGAAACATGTGATCAATGACTTAATCTTTTGACAAGCCTACGTAATCTTTTAAATACATTTGTACTTATGTATAATCAAAAACGTGAAAGGGAATTATTTGTCTGGGTATTCAGTCTTTTGTGTGTCTTTTCTTACATTTTTTTGCTATGAATCAAGTTTTAAAAATTGAACGCAAGAACTATTATTTGTAAAACTATTTTTCAATAATATTGGATTTTAATTTTGATTTTATTAATATGTGCTTTTCAACATGATAAAACGTTGTAGGTAGACATCTGACATTCATATTTTATGCTGTATCATTTTCAAAATGTTTGTGTTGTTTAAAGTTTTATTCGCAGATACACCTTGAAGATACCTGCATTTTAACAATAGGAGGTTCAGAGGACTTTGTGTCCTTAATGTTACTCGAATACGCATGTCAAAGACGACAATTGAATATAAGTGTAATATTTTTTATTACGTCATGGTTTCTCATTTGATATGGCCATGAAAGAAGGATTACAATCACCTGGACAACATTTTTCAAAATATCTTTTAGTCAGTCGAAAAATGAGCCTTGAAAAGTTTCTCGTCAATCGTGAACTAATTTGGTATAAAAATTTGTTTTAAAGCATAATAAATAAATATTTTATATCTCAATAAAAAGGTTTTACACCTCTAAACAATCTTTTTAGACAAGGTAGAAAATCAAACAACTTTGATCAAAGTAATTTTAAACTTTATTGTCAAATAGTTAAACATATTTTTTTGCGAATAATTTGTTCTGTGACTTAGTTTGAAAAGGTCTTTATTGTTAAACATATTTTTTGTCGAATAATCTGTTCTGTCACTTAGTTTGAAAAGGTGTCAAGTAGTCGCAGAACGTTAAATAAATCAATTTGAAAACTGACGAACGTTTTCATACTGCGACTGTACATACGTAACAGACGGCCAATAAAGGCCGCCGAGCTAAGTAAGCATACTTAATCGCACATATATCACCCCCTATTACAGTAATAAAAATGTTACACAATTTGCACAACATAGTTCAAACACAGTACATATATGTACATACTGTTCAGTTATTCAAATTTTTTACTATTATTATTACTTAATTTTACGTTTAATTACAATTTTTACCTTCGTCTATGGCCTTTGCTGTAATTTTTGTATGAAATATTCATAAAGAGCAATTAAACAATTTGCAATGCCGTTCTGCTTTTAAAGATAGATAAGAAAAGACCGTGGTATTTTTATAATAAATTTTAACCGTTTTAAGTTAATACGTTACATTCATTCATCGTAGTTAACGCATCACTCAGAGTCTGATAATGGCCCATTTAGTTTAAACAGTGACTCAAATGATTAAAATTATACCATTTTATTTATTTCACTTCAGTAAATATACACTCAAATAATAGAATAGTCCTTATTATAAATACGGAAAGGAAATAAATTACTTTAATTGATATATTAAGTCCAAAAAAGTAATATTTCTGTTATATTTAATTAAACAAATATATGTTATTTTCATTAACTTAACAAGTCTTAATATTTTCTTAAGTTTTCGCGCCCTTTATACATAATAAAACTACGTTTTATTAATAAGTCTTGGCAGGTTAGTAGTTAATGCACCTGCATTTCTTTATATTTTTACAATTAAAATGTGCTTAGGACCAGGGATAACACAGTGGGAAATGAATATTGAGATTACCCATCTGTGAAATCCGCCAATCCAGCTTAGAAAATCGTGGCATAACATCGGTTCCTCTAAATGGAGGAACCCGAATACAGGATTGTTTTATATATGTTCTACTGTTTATTACAATATTACATATTTGTGTCATTTGAGATTAAAACATTCTAGTCCATCGGCAAAGAGTTTTATCTAAGTAATTTACAAAATGCCTTTGATGCTACCCATGACCAACATCACACAGGTTTGCCTCCTAAAGTGGCAATGCAACCAGATTTCTAGGCACCCTTCTCTTTGGCAGTGATCTGGTACGGTCTTTAAATTATTTTTATTGACAGACAAACACACACATTGCTTATCCCTAAGCTAAGCAAGTTTGCTTGTATTAATGGTATAGGGGATACATACAACGGACCACTCTAGGGTCGATCCCAGACATCTAAACCATAGTTAATAACGGAAAATTCGTTTATGAAATTGGTCATGCCAGGTATCGAACCCGACGCCTATGTATTGTAGTGAATTGGCGCGCGAAGGTTTAGCTCGCAAAACGAAAGAAGCCCTCGTATTATTTGTTCTATACATATCGTCAAATTAGATATTAATAATAAATATGGGTTAGATTTGCTAAATTTAGTCATAAACGCGTTCACGGATTTCAAGTTTTAAGGAATTAAAGGTGTTGAAAAATGAATTCTATTAATTGATTAATGATCTTTATGTCATTTTAGTCACACTTCAAATTATTGGAACAAATCAGAAATTTTATAATTGTAAAATTCAAACACAGTCATTTGAATATCTGAAGCTTCTTATAAAAAAATAAACGGTTAAAATAACCGCACAACGTGGAATAAAATCACGAATGTTTGTAAACCGGTATAAATTTAATCAATATTTCCATTCTTATGCCAAACTGAAATAACTACTTCTTGATGGATTTCAGCGTGTCTTTTCTCATCATTCAGTCTTTGGATTTATGGCTTATACGGAGCTATATAATGATGCAGTAAAACTGCGAAAGATTAGAGGTGCTATACTTGTAAATGAGAGTTGAAAAGAAAGCAAAAAATATTTTATTTAAGACAAAAACAATACAGCAGATTTGTAAACAGTAAAACAATAGAAACAGAATGACTCCTAAAATTGGGCCTAGTCTCAACATATAAGTCTCAATTAGACCAGCTCTGTTGTTCCACCTGGGACCAGCAAGTTACGTCACGAAGGACAATACAATACTAAATGGATTTTTGTGGACTGTTAGCCAGGTCTTGACTAGATAAGCCGTTATTTGATCTCAAAATCTCAAAAAAATGTAACACTATCTAATTTTTGAAATCAGAAGTGGAAAATTATAAAAAAAGGTTCTATAGGGCTCTTGTGCCCGCTAAGAAAAGCCATCGGGTCTACGCAAGAATAAGTACTCGGACACTGATCATCAAAAAATCTTGTCTGCGCTAGACACGATGCTCTCTGTGTTGTAAAGGTGGAGAAGGTGTATTTCGTCTAGTGCAGACAATAATTTTTTTCTTGGTCAGCGCCGCACACAGTTCGTGTGTAGAAACAACACGAATTCTTGGGTAGACCCGGTGACTTTTCTCAGCGTGTACAGAAGCCCCAAAAATTAGTTTAAACCGAAATTCATTTGGATTATTTTTCTTAAGTGAATTTTGAGATTATTAGTATTATAAATTGAATTCCTTGTTATGGTATACCGTAGTAAAATGACCAAAACAGCGGTCGTTAGTTACCATTCATGGACTGTCACAAACTTACCTTATTTTATATATTTATTCGTCTAAGTTCCATTACTATCGAAGGTGGAATTTGTGAATCAGTACATGACTGCCAATTCCCAATGGGCAGACAATGAAAAATGTCAAAGGTAGTGTAATATAGATTAGATCAGCAATGCAAATGCCGGCACAAAATACATTAACATTAATTACCAATTAGAGATATAAAACATTAAAATGTTTATTATTTTAAGTATTTTCTTTTTGTTTCCTGAAGTAGGTAAACAAGCAGACAGTCCAAATGAAAGTGATTACCGTCGACAATTTAAATATAATGAAAATTATTCAGGCTATTAAAACAAAAAAAACTGAAGTTACGTATAATATGCAAGTTCCAAATCGTCATCACCGTTTTTCATTTAATTTTTGTTTAAAATTAAAAAGTCAATATAAAAAAATATTGAATTACATAATGCTAGTATTAAACGGATCAACCCAATTAAATCAATTTAATTGAAAATCACGGAACTGAAAGGACGGCTGTATTTATTGATATTGAATGATACTGGTTTATATTTATATGGATTACTTTGGTTGATATATCCAAATTGAAAGACAGAAATGAACCGTGTATTATAGGCTTATAGTCAATATCTTACTATCAATATAATAAGGAACATGAACGGCCAGGACCGGCTATTAATGAAACCTATGTTAATATTCGGGTTGAACCTGCGCTCGCGACTCGTGACCTGGGCGTAGTGTCGCGATAGTGAGAGTATTTCTGCGTTTAGTAGGTCGCGATGATCGCACTATCGAGTCGAGTTCTGAGACGCAAGCGTGGGACCATTCGGATCGAGTGAAAATGCGCATTCTTGAAGCGCATAGACGCGAACAATAATCGCGCATTTATAAAGTGTTACGGGTAAATCCGGTTTAATTTATTGTTTATTTTAGCGTTGAGCATACGAGCGCTTTGTGATTTTGTTTAAAATATTTTTTAATGATCGCATATAAAAGTTAATTAACAATTAATATACTCATTCATATATTTTTTATTATTATAAAATAAATTGTGTATGTCATTAGTGTTGAATAATTATTACTATTATTTTGTAACGTTACATAAGTTATGCCTAAAAAATATTTAAAATTCAAATTTACTGGACATAATTAATGAACTGATATTTAATTAAAAAGTTTTTGTTTGGAATTTATCTTCATTAATAATACAAACAATATAAACTTACGGCAATAAATTAAAAATAATCACAATAATTTGAATGTAAGGAAGTATTAAATCTTGTAAAAAAAATATTTTTGATTTATCAATATAGCGAGGTTATAGGTACTCGCCTAAAGATAGATAGATAGATAACACTTTTTTGCTCACCAAATATAAAAATTCAAAAATACACAATTACAATATTGTCACAATTAAGGAATAATTTAACCTAATCTGGCGATGTAGGTGGTGAAAATCATTAAGTATGTCATAAGTAAACATACTTAAACTACATAATTTTTTATTTACGATGTTACAGTTTGTGCGCATTGTATCGGACGTTATGAAATGTAGACGAAAATCATCCTTCAGCAATCGCTACAGGCATATGCTAATTCGAAGGCAGTACTTGTGTTTCATCATGCCCGTAAATAATGTTCCAGTGTTTTAATTGTTAAACTGACCTAAAAACTGCTTGAAAAATAAAATATGCAAAAATATTTACAACACTAAAAACACATCGAAAGTTATAAGTATTTTAACACTAAAAATAATCATCTACCTTTTAAAATTAATGAGTGATTCAACTTCATCCAATTTATTTTTAAATAAATTATACCCGAGCACGTGAATATAATATACTTAATTAATATGATACGTACAGATAATAATTTGGCATTTTTGACTAACTAATATGTAAATATTTCGTAAATTTTTATTGAAAACTATTTGGGGCAAAATTAATTGATTGCTTATTTGAACTACTTTCTAAAAATAAATAACTCTAAAAGCTTATTAGTTTTGAAATACACTTATGTGAAATGTTTTAACTTTTTATATTTAGAAAAACTTAACATTTATAACGCACATAGAGAACGGGAATATCATAACACCAAACCTCGAAAAAGATATAGTGGCAAAACACTCGTTTTTTAAAAATGTGTTTGACAAAAATCGACAAAATATAATTGTAATTCTTTACAAGTAGATGACACAGATAATACTAAAATATTTGTGTGAAGAGGAAAAAAAAATCACCAAACAATTTTTCTCGTCTTAGGACCCTTTTGTTGTGGTTATATATAGACCTATAAAACAATATAATACAACTTATAGCCAACTAATTTTAATTAATTAAATACTTAGTGTAATAAAAAGTAGTCTAATGAGAATAAATAAATATTTAATGACACATAGAAAATAACAAACATTACTTTAAAATTCATCAATCAAAATATACATCGCTTTCTTCGTGGAGAGAGCGCGACGAATACGAAATGCTTTAATGATGACTGAAATAATCGGTCAAATAATATATTAAGAATAAACTTACTGTTAAATATATATATAAATAAACACAGTCACTGTAACACATAAAAGTTCACAGTTCACAGGTTCGTATATACAATTAAGTTGCTAAGTTCGTTCTCGGCCAGTGTCGTAGTTGCACTGAGCTGTGTCGGCGAAGAGCAGTGCGTGGCTGCGCGGACGCACGCTCACCTAAAGTAAATCTAGCCGAAACCGCGGCACCACAAATCGGATAGAAACTGACACCCTACAATGCGTGCTATTAAGGTTAAGGATAGAAAAGTGGTCATATATTCGGCATTTTTTTTTCGTAAATCAATTCGTAACACTATGCGTTACTGCACATGTTCTAATTGAAGTTTCAATATTTCCAATATCTAGAGCGTGAGAGCATTCATTATGGTTTGAAGTGCGATCTGTGTTGAAAGTGTAAATTAAAGTATAGTGTTTGTTGCCTTTCTTAGAAATTACAGTGATATATCTATCGAGTAGTTAATGTGACATATTGATATTATTATTAAAATCGGCGTCATTTTACAATGGTAAGATTTTCTATGCAACTTAGCTCTAATTTTGGATACTTATTATTTATTCTGTTCTCCGGAATTAATTATCCGTGTCATAATTATTATATGTAAGTTTTCAACATAAGTTAACCATTCACAAGAAAATAAAATAACAACTTTATAAATATAATATTTTTAAAATATATTCCCAATAAAAATTACACTGTCTTAAAATAAATTTAAAAAATATAATTGTTTTGTTTATTTTTATTAATATAACATTTTGTTAATATTTTAAAATTAACGTTATAATTTTTAACTTTTCTAATAAAAAAAGGAAACACTAGAAAGTTAAAATCGTATACCAAAACAATTCAAGCTAAAAATATCTTAATAAATCTCAATATAACGAAAAGGGGTATTTTAAAGAATACACCTGAAATTATCATCAAATAGTGAAAACGGTAAAAAATTTCGACTTATCTGTAGTGGAAATAATAAGTATTCATTACAAGATTTCTACAGTTTAGTTTCATGTAACAAAATTGCCAAGACACCTGCCCTAATATTGTCACCGCATCAAACTGTCAATTCTGTGGTAACCGCTTGCGAAAGACCCAACATACGTGTGGAAACCTAAGCGGTCCATTTATTTAAATCGAAAATATTTACCTTACAAACTCAAGGGTGTTGTTCACTGGCAAATTCTTAAAAACCACTGGTGCATATCGAAAATATGAATAGGTTATATTTTTTTCGCAATTAATTTTTGTTAATAGTTTTGTGTAACCTTACCTAAGGATTTAATCCATATTAAATAATGTATATTATATTAAAAACGTGGAATATGTATTTTTTCTTTACGAACTATAATTGATTTTGATTAAAAAAAATGTAAGTACCCGATTGATAAGTAAACTTGTAGTGATCAAGAAAATTCTATTAAAAATACGGTAATTATAAGTAGCTGTAGGACTAGCAGTACTAAAAGCCACTATGGCAGACGAAGGAACTTGGTCCATAAAGCCTCATCTGTTGTCATAGCACAACCAAATTTTCGATCTTCGATTGACGCCAGTCAATGAAGTTCTTAACACAACTCGGTAAGGCCACATTTGACTACACTTTTCACATTTATCACAAAAACACTTAATGACTCATCAAAAACGATTAATATCCTATATGTATTATTGAATCCACAGTAATATTTACACATTTGTAGAAAATAAAACTGCACAGCACAACGTCCCTCTTCAATACCAGCCAAAAACTCTTTATAAGTTAAATTCATTATTTAAAAAAAGAAAATACATAACGATAAAAACGTTGCTCTAGATTTGAATATGATTGCGTTCCATTGACATAATTCCATTTTTGAAGATCATAGATAAGCCAGTTGTAAATTAATAACAACAATTTCGTTGCCTGTGTGTAAAAGCTGCTTAAGCATTCATTTTAATATAACGAAAAGATTTTACTGACAATCTTAGTTCTTATTATGCTAACTACACTTGTTTCGACACTTGATCGATTGGTTGCAGAAATTTGTACGCTCGAAATAAAACGTTACTCGGAACAATTCTGACTGCGTTTTCACTCAATCGTAACGTTATTATTTTATTCAATGTATTGTGTGCAATATGATTCTGTCTATTACAAAGCGAGCATTTTATATTTCGTAACTTAGTGACTGCATTAACTGACTTTAAGACAGGTCGTTTTCGTGAATGATTATTATAAATCATGATACAATTTCTTTGCACACTACAAATTAAACGGTCTTGTTTTGTTTATATTATGTCTTTAAATATAATTGTTTCTTTGTAATTAGGATTTACGAGTAACAGTTGTAGCAGCAAAATTTCGTATTATGCTTAGAGTTAAAATTAAAAAATTTCTAAATGTTTATGTATCTATTCAATTACGTAATAATGCATTATTGTTGAAATTTTATAATTGACATAATATTTTAGTGAAATTAATAATGTTTTTGTAAATTTTCTTATGATAATTATGAATTCTTTAAATAGGTATTGTAATATTTATGTTTTCGTGCAACATAATATTTTTTGTTAGTGAATGTATAAATAAATAAAAAAAATCTGGATGCATGTGATAGTTAAATAAATAATAATGGTCCGAAACATTATAATCAAAATTTATTACACTAGAATTATTATAATTATAAATACAGAACAATAATACACAGAAATATTAACACAACTACAAGAGTTGTCTCCACGCTTGTCAGGTGTTGGGCATCAATTTGCTCTTAAAGAATACTGCCATTATCGAACAGTAATTATGGATCACAATCAATATACTATGGGCCTCTTGCCCAACAGAGCTTTCGCTCTGTTCTACCGTCGTGGTGGGTTGCTGGTTGTAGACTAGCTGTAGACTTGTTGTAGACTGGGTGTAGACTAGTTGACTATCGCTTGTCGACTTGTCGTGGACTTGTTGTAGACTGGGTGTAGACTAGTTGACTATCGCTCGTCGACTTGTCGTGGACTTGTTGTAGACTGGGTGTAGACTAGTTGACTATCGCTTGTCGACTTGTCGTGGACTTGTTGTAGACTGGGTGTAGACTAGTTGACTATCGCTTGTAGACTAGCCCTCTCTGCCCGAACACGGGGTATATAAGATCCTCGTAGTGCATCTGCAGCGACACCATCCTGTAATACTTTGGCGCCACTTCACTACCGTCATAACACCAAGTTCCGCCATCCGTTTATATGAACCGGAACCGGAAGTTAATTTCCAACTTCCGGTTACTCCATTTTCGATATCCGTTGGCTTGATAATAAATGCTTCTTCGTCGACATCCGGTTATACGACTTCCGATTACTACATTAATGAATACTCTACCCGGTTATTAACTACTTCCGTCATATGGTTACTTTACAATAATAAATACGATTCTAACACATGCAAGTAGTAAAGTTGACTTTGCGAATAACATACTTGGCTATAAATTCATTTAACAAATAGAGAGACTGACAAAAAAAAATTAATTTGCACTTTAGGATTCTGCTAGTCCGAGTTAGCCCACCTATATTTTTAGATACGAGAATATATATAATAATATAATTCGCGTTTCGAACATTCAAATCTCTTCAAAAACTGTTCAAAACGCGAACAGCAGCCGCGAACTCGCTGCGCGCCGCGTCTGCGTGGCGTGTTCGTTCTGAATTCGCTGCAAGCTCATTGCGCACTCGCATCGCCTTAAACTCACTCGCAAAATGTAGCGTAAACGTAAAATCGCCAGTGTGATGTCAGCCTAAGTACGCATTTATATGCATTTAGTAAAAAGCTGTATTTTTACATTAAAATATATAGACACTTTAACTTTATTAACCTGTTTAGATTTCCTATCTCATCCTAAAGACTGGCAACACTTAGTTTTTACGCTCCTGTTGTTGCAAACGGGTGTAGGCGACGGTAACCACATTTCATTAGATGGTCGCCTGCCGGTTTAATAGCTTTATAAGAAAAAAATAGACTAATAAATATGATTAGGCATAATTTTACACTTACATTTACTATTTATTCTGAAATGATAAAAAATACTTCAATTTATGTACGTACTTAGTATAGATTCGCTAGTAAAACGTCAATCGATACCGAATCTACTAACAACATTAGGAAGTTAGTCGTTTTACTAATGTTTCTGCTTAAAGTTTCCGTTTCATAGTACTGGCTGTAATGGTCTACCTCCGGTACTCTATCTACGGTAGAGACAAGGATTTCAAATTAAATTGTGTTGGTAGTCGAGGACAATTTTACTTGAAATGCCAGATGGATGCATTAAGCTAGTGTATCTAAATAACATATACAGAAATATCTTGCCAATCTTAGTTTCGGTTCGAATGAATAAAGTACATACATACATACATAACTTCACGCCAGGTCCCTTGCGGGGTAGGCACGAACAACAGAGCGCCATACAGGTTTATTCTTACACACCTCACTTGCTTCTTTGACATTCATAGTTCTTGTCATGCACGCTCGTCTGTTCTTAAGGCTTCTGACATCACCTTCTGTTAATACACGATCAATTTGATCATGGAAGGTGTGTCGTGGCCTTCCGCGACTTCTGCATCCATCCACTTTTGCATTGTATATCTGTTTAGTCATTCTTTCATCATACATTCTTTCCACATGCCCGAACCACCGGAGCATTCCTTTCCTTACCTTCACCCCGACACTCTCTTTCAGACCAACTCTCTTTCTTACTTCGGTATTACGAACGCGGTCCGCGAGTGTCACTCCGCAGATTTTGCGCAGTGCTCGCATCTCGACCGCGTTTACTCTACTTTCGTGCTCTCTATTCCATACCTAACTCTCGCTTCCATATGTGAGCGTAGGTACCAGCACCGCGTTGTGTATGGCAAGCTGGGCTTTCTGGCTGAGGTTCTTAGCGCTAAGATACTGCCAAGATCTTGATACCAAGAATAAAGTAATAAGGCATTTAAACATTTAGCTGGTGTTTATTTCCAAGGCAACTGTGCCTTGCAAAAAGACTTGGTAATCGACGTTCCCTTTTTAGAATTTAGCAAAAATGGAACCTTAAAGAGACCGATTTCCTTAACTTTAAATTTGATATAACTTCACAAAAATTGATCCTTACACGCCACACCAGGGATTTCCAAAGTGTTCAATATCGACCCCCAAGGATAGAAACCGGTTTCCTAGGGGTCAACATAAACTAAAACTGATTGTGGGGGTCGACGAGGTCTAAATATCAACACCTATTAATCAATACAAGGTCTTATTTAAAATTCTCTAGATCTCTAGATACTGTATAAATTGCGTTACGTGTGCAAAAGTATTTTTTTCAGAAAGTAATTACCTACTAAGTATTTTTACGTAATTTGTATTAATAATTAATAAATACAAGTGAGGTGTGTAAGAATAAGCCTAAATGGCGCTCTGTTGTTCGTGCCTACCCCGCAAGGGACCTGGCGTGAAGTTATGTATGTATGTATGTATTAATAATTTATTTCAATTTATAGATTGTAAAAAATTAGTTATCAAAGTTGTAATACCCTCTCTAAAATTTAAACCATAGGTGTAAGATTCTAAAACCTATTTACGATAGAGCTTAAAAATCCAAAAAACTTGTTAATAACAAGATTCGTAGAGTGATCTTTGAGATACGGAACATTTTTGGTTAAATTTAAATATTTTTTAGGGTTTCTTAGCCAAATGATAACTGAAAAATACTTGCCTCTACAGTACTCTTCAATATAATGTAATAAAATTATCAACAATATTAAGAAAAATAAAAGCGCTTCATCATGCCCATAACAATTTAAAAATAAATTAATTCTCCTCATTCCCGATAAGCTTATAGCTTATAGAATTTCCATTTAAAAATGATTAGCAGACGACAACGAGATAATATCTTAAGTCCTTTTCTTGGAACTTTGGAAACTTTTCTTTTGCGATAACAAATGAGTCAAGTTATGACAGCCGAGACGTTTTGATCAGCACGAGACAGGGCGGCGACGCGCAGCGAGCGACGTCCTGCAAAGCAATCAACGCGGTATTAAATACTTACAAATTGCATTGTAAATGATTGGGACTTAAATTGAGAGATTTTATTTGTAAAGGGGGAGATAATTTTAATATCTGAGCTTAGCCTGTTATGGCGTAGTTGAGATATAAAATAGGTTTAAGTAATTTTTAAGTGAACAATAGATTTCTATTAAAAGGAAAATACTTTTTGAACAAAATATGGCACAGCATTAACACGTTTTAGAGATTTTTTAGGTCTTGTTTTATAATGAAGCCACTAAAAATGTTAACTTTAATTACATGCAATTTTACTCCTGGAAAGTTTGAGTCAATGCTCCTCTTGACTCTTAAGACAAACAGCAGTTGCATATAACATAAGCCCATAATATCTATGCCCGCTATTTGACTGGGTTGCTTATTTTGATAATTGAGCATATAATTAATCTCAATGTCAAATTTTCCAACGATGTTTTCTTTCACGAAAAAAATTGGTGCAAAAGAAAAAAATCCCGTGGCTTGTAACAATGAACTACAGAAAACTGTTCCCGGATGGTTTAGATTCGCAATTAGAATCGGTAGGTAGCGCTGAGATCGGGTTCTAGAATCCTCCTAATCATCGGGAGCGATTTTGGTGATTTTGTTTTTGTGTGTTTGAGTGGGTTCCCGGATGGTTTAGATTCGCCATTAGAACCAGTAGGTGGCGCTGAGATCGGGTTCTAGAATCCTCCTAATCACCTGGACCGATTATGGTGATTTTGTTTTTTAGGTCTTTTAGGAATTCAGAAAATATGGCGGCACGAAGTTCACCGGGTCAGCTAGTGTTATAATAATTATATTGATGAATACCATGTCGGTTCCCCGCGATACAGGTTAGTCCAAGCGCAGGAATCAAAGTTACTACCGTCATTATAAATGTAAAATATTGAAATAAATGATTTTGTATTTGTTCACCATCTGCATGTGATATTCGTGTAAAGCCAGAAAACTTCCAAGGATTACCAGGCTTCGAACCCTCTTCATTGCATCGAGACATGCGTCCGTTAGTCACTAAGCTACCAGTACTTGCTAAGATAACCTAAATTTATTCTAGTTATGCTCATTACAATATTATGTATAATTGATTGCGTTGTTTTTTTCCAGGATAACATTCTGCCCAACAAAGGATAAACAAATGCTTAGTAAACTTCACTTCAGGATCAAGATTTAAAAAACATTATCAACATCAGCGTATTGAAATCCACAGTTGGACAAATGCTTTGCCTTAATCGTTTCATATATCCTGGTCTTCATCTTTTCGCATCCAGTCTCTACCAACCGCCTTTCGCAGAGCGTAACTTTACATTGGTTGAAGACATCCTACACGTCTGTCCAGATTTAGTCAATAAGTACCCTTCACCTTACCTATTATCAATATTTTTTTGTTATCTTTCATATCGTCAATACCATCTGAAAACTTAAGCAATCGAATCTAATTTATTTGTATTAATTGTGTAAATATATTATATTTTGCCTATAGAATTATCTAATGTATATCTTTGAAAACCAAGGGCCATAAAAATACCCCGGACTTGGAGGGCTTGCGTGGGGCCATGGGAGGCCAACATGTAGAGGCTCTTTGACAAATTTAATCTAAATGTGTCGTGACACTGACTTGCGATTATCTCTATCTACACCATATAATAATGCACTCAAGAATAAGCCCCGGCCAGTATAGGACTATTGTGGGAAATGAGAACAAAAAGTACCGGGCTATTGAGGTGAACTGCTAGTAGTACTATGAGGGCTATGGCGTCTGCTCGTCGCAATGTTCGGGGAATATGGAAAAATGGGCAGACGGTGACTCACCACTCCCTGCATGGGCCCTTAAAATGACATAGAAGACAGGGGAAACATGGGTGTGAGTGTCTAAGGGGTGTAGAGAGGTGGGTCGCAGGTTCATCGAAGCTCTCTATAGAAATAATAATTATTATATTAATGCATAGTCGCGGAAAGCCACGACACACCTTCCATGATCAAATTGATCGTGTATTAGCAGAAGGTGATGTTAGGAGCCTTAAGAACAGACGAGCGTGCATGACAAGAGCTATGAATGTCAAAGAAGCAAGTGAGGTGTGTAAGAATAAGCCTGAATGGCGCTCTGTTGTTCGTGCCTACCCCGCAAGGGACCTAGCGTGAAGTTATGTATGTATGTTAATGCATTTAGATGAACCAAAGGATGTATGTCAAGATCGTATCAAGTGGAAATCCATCGTTTCTGACTACCGCTATGGGAAATAGTCATGATAATATGTATGTATGTATATTCTACTTATAATCCATTAAGACTATAATTATAATACCAAGTCTCAGTCGCCGTATTGAACGAGTAAAAGGTCGAAGGGTGACTACGTTTCTTGCTATATCGCTATATTATTATAGCTCTCTGAAGAATTTTCAGAGGGAATATTATTTTACTTTACTTTATGAATACAATAACATTAATGAAGTAACGTTACTAGCGTCCTTAGATACTTCACTTTCTGTATTGTGAACTAGGTAAATACTCTGAGAGTGGGTACCACCCTTCAGTGCCGTTTCTTTGGTTAGGCTTTACTCCCACAGCTCAAACTCGAATGACTAAAGGAATTCTGAGGTGTTTTATAAGGTATTTGGTAGTGATTGCTAGTCCTACATTACCTTTATTTGTTCCGGGCTGTGGATGTCTATAAAGAAATTGCTTTAAAGAATAAACTCATTATTCTACTTTGTGTAGAACTAATATTAAAGGTTTATTTAAGTAACATTGTCTTTTTTGTGTTAGATATAACTGGTATTATTATAAATTTATCATTGATAAATTTAATAAAGTGATTTGTGAAAGGAACTTATTTATTTCAATTTAAAAAGACACGAAGATTTTTAATGTTAACGAAAACCATTTAAAGTGCATAAGAGAAAGTTTAAAAATTGGATGTACCACTTCCGTAGCGATTAATGTCAACTTTGTTATCTTATGTCGCTGTCGCTAAAATTTTCTCAACAATTATAACAAGCTATTACAGTCGAATGATAATGATGAATCTATAATTAATATTATAAAGAGGCAAAGTTTGTGAGTTTGTTTGTAGGAAGTAATCTCTTGAACTAATGAACCGATTTTTAAAATTCATTCACTAGTAAAAAGCTGCATTATTTCCGAGTGGCATAGGCTTCATTTAATTGTGATTAATAATACATATATGATATTTCTAATACACCCAGCAATGTCGGCCCGGGTCAGCTAGTTCTTAATAATTGAATTTATTGACTATCCTTAATACATGTATATATAAATATAACAAGCTATATCTATAGTTATATATATCTATCAAATTTTTAAAAATACGGCTCATGAGGTAGTTAGTCGAGCGCACATTTTACACATATGATGAATTTATGACATACATTTTAATTATATAAAAAATTGACGTGTAACAATGTTACCAATAAAATGCTTTATTTATGACTAGCGACCCGGCGCGGTTTCACTCGCGCTCTGTCCCACTCCCGTGGTATATAGCGTCATGTTATATAGCCTATGACACTCCCTGTTAACGTAGCTTTTCAACAGTAAAATATATTTTTAAATCGGTTTAGTAGATCCAGAGATTGCCCCCTAAAACGACACAAACTTTACCTCTTATAGAAGTATAGATTTGACTGTTATTAGGGTCCGACAAGAAAAATAATTAGTAAATGTGTTGTAAGCTTATTTAATATAGTCGTAACAGATATGAAAAAGATGATATATTAAGATCTTAATATGCTTAGTATAGTTCACAGATGACCCTTTCACGTGTGTTTTCAATTTACATAATAACCATTTGTTATAAAATAAGTATGTAATAAATACATCAATGTCAAGTCCCAATGAAAATTTCCAAACAATTATTAAATTATTTGTTATAATACGAAACATTACAGTAAAAAGGATGATCTAAGCGAAAATTACAATTACGGCAATTAATCCTATTTCGAAACGAACTACGGAGGGAAAGGTCAAGATAAATGAAAATGAAGGCAGAGATATATTTTTGCCCTCAAGGTGATTAAAAGATCAGATTAAAGGCAAGAAGTGTTGCGGAGGGAAATGTTAACACAAGACTGATTCAGTGATGTCTGTGTAGGCGAAGGTAATGAGAGTTTCACGGCCCTTAAAAACGGTTAGCTTTTTGACAAACATTTACGGCTGGACTGAAGTTGATGAATTTTTTTGTGAATGTTCAAGTGGATTCAACAATGGTTTAGAATTTTAGATTGTGGTAGATGACGTTGGAATCGAGTTCCAAGATTTTGATGAATTTTTTATGTGGGTTTGAGCGGGTTTTGGAAAAGTTTGGATTCGCAACAAGACCCGGTAGGTGGCCTTGGAATCGGGTGTAGATTTAATTTTTTCAGGGCTGTGGTCCTGCCGAGAACGCTAGTATTAAATAGTATTAATAACCTTCAATTGTAACTTCATACTGTAAATATTAAACTCATATATGAATATTTTTTATAAAACTTGTAATAAAATCGATAAAAAAATTTAAAGATCGTATTTGGGTGAAAGCCAGGTATCCTAGCCACTAGACCATACGGGAGATACGTAGTTGAGTTTAATTTATGTATCAATTGATCTTCTGTTTAAAATATTAGGTTGGTATAACTAAAATTAAAGAACAACATTATTTGTTACAATTCTTTTCTTTCTCGCAGCTTAATACATATTTAAGTCAATATACAAATGAAGAATAACTTATTTAGTTCTCTTATATGGCATTTGTTTGTAAATCATAAATGTTTCGGTAATATATAAGTTTTATTATGGAAAAAAACAGGTTATGCCATAGAGTATGAAAATTAGAAAAAAATACTGTGTGTGGGTTCTTAAAGTATATAACATCGATCTACAGCTCTTACTGCAGATCTGTACTAGTGGTAAAGGAGAGCTTATACTACTAGTAGGTACGAGTAAGTGATTCATACTTCCCGGCTTGAATGCATCAGCATAGTAGCTAAGGGTGCCTTAGCTACTAAACTACCACGACCTCCATAGAGTATTAATATGATATTCGTTAACTCGCGTTCCACGCTATTTTCCTTCCATGTACCTAATATCAGTCGTCCTTTAAAATAAAAAAAACAAGTGAACACGTTTTTCTCTAACGTAAAAAATAGTTATAGTGAAGGAGATACATGTGTTATTAAAATTAGATTATTACAATATTTAAAGCACTGTGGCGGTTATTAAAAATTTTGTGAATGCGGATGTGAGTTTATGTGTCATTTTCACTATGCAACATGGTGCGGCTTCATTTGGGTTGTTGTTACTGATATAGGCCGTTTCACGCCGATATGGCTATGGGGTTTATGCGTTATTTAGTATGCGACTTTGTAAATGACGTTAAATATAATCAGATAACTTATATAGTATATACACTAATGTGACAATGCGTTAGCGCTGTTATTTTTAACGCTTAAAATAAGACGCATTCGACCACAGCCTACCGGTCTTATTCATAGAGAGTTAGAGTAAGTTTCAACGCTTCTTTATGGTTCTTAAAGAAGCGTTTAAAGTTACTCAAACTTTCTATGAATAAGACATTTAATCTTTAACAGTAACACAGATGAAGCCTCAGCAAACGATCGTCATGAAATTTTGCAAACATGTTGTCAGGGGTATAGAATAGGATATAGTGTGGATACCTTTCATCCAGAAAAAGAGCATTGTTACCGATGATTAGATGAATATAGTCAAACATATGGCGCTCCGACCGCGTTTTATTGCAATTCACCTACAAATGCATCGCCATTACAATGACATGACAGCGAAAATTTTTATGTACTGTTACGGTTAGTTCCACCTGTGCTTCGCTAGATGGCGCTACGGGTATTTATCATGAAGTATTTTGAAGTAATTAGTATATTTCTAAGAATTATAACATGCGTATTTTATGGCATATATATCCTATTTTATCGCAAGAAAAGCCGCAGGAAAAAGCTGGTTATAAATATTTTGAGTGTTTACTGAATGTAACATCAGTGTGTATCGCGTTAAGACATCATTAAGCGATATAATCTTTTTGACGCCAATTCCATTTATTTGGCCCAATAATCACAATAAGAGATTATATCAATTTGTTTAGGGTTCCATGGGCATTATGAAATCGTTAATTATCCATTCGTTAGTCTGTCTTTGTAACTCATGCACATTAATCTCTGAAACTACTAACTGTGTATGAATGAAATTTAGTAAGAATATGTTTGCAATCTTATGATGATGAAAAACGTTTAAAACTGTTATTGATATACTTAGCCGTGTGGGGTACGGGGTATCGTTAGCCTGATCTGGATAAATAGTACCGATGTTTCTTAATTGATGACCTATGGTTGAGCGGAATAAGTTTTAGCTGGCCGAATTTACTAGAACGCAGAAGCTCCGGGTTCGATTCCTGGCATGGTAAGTTTCGAATTTTCAGAGTGTTGTCTTGAATTGGGTCCAGAGTGGTCCGTTGTATATTACACGTAACACAAGCGTAATTTGCTTAGCTTGAGGATATACAATGTGCGTATTTGTCTTCCTATTATTATTTAAGTATAATATTAAGCTATTTAAAAAAATCAACTAGCATACAAAAATGATGGAGAACACCATGCTTTTTTTTTAAATTTATTGTCTGTTTATCTGTTTGTTCGGGATTCACGTAAAAACTACTAGGCCAATTTTGATGCGAGTTTCGTTGGTCGACAGCAAATTCTTAGAATTAAAATCTCGCTGCTTTATATCCTGGGAATCCCGCGGGCGATTTTCTGGAAATTATTTAAATTGGTCAGATTAAAAAAAACGAATTTCAATGTGATTTTTTCACTGATCGATAGCAAATTTTATATAATAAAATGTGTGATATTTTTTTATATTCTGGGAATCCCGCGGGAAATTTTCCTGGATCGGTTTGTAGTCGTTTGGGCGCATAAAATTAGCCTATTCCAGCACAGTTTTCACTAAAACGATAGCATACTATCTTTTTAAAATATTTTGGTAATTTGTGTCCTGGAAATCCCGGGGGAATTTTAAGTCAAGCGTGGATGAAGTTGCGGGCATATCTTAGTAATATTACATAAATGTTTTTTTTATTTAAACCAATATGAAGCGAGACATTTACCTAATATTGTGCTAATACCGTTGCTATAGGCGGCTTTCGATCACTTTTTTAGAGTTTTGTGGCCAAATAACAAAAACAGTGGATGCTTATCGCCTCACAATCCTTCACTATTCGTGATTCAATTCACTTCACAGTTATTTAATTATTAAAAAAAATTGTATTTAAAAATCTTGGGCCTATAAAAATAAATCTTTAGATTTCCAACGTGGAATAATAAAAGCGCCATACATAATTGTCATTTTGAAGGCTATTTGGGTACATTATTAGCTGCAATAAATTGCTCTTTAATTGACATTATGATAAGATATTAAATTATAAGATCATAAAAAGCAAATAAATCATTATTAACAAATACCTATATGGTAATAATAAGAACCTATAGGTAACTAAGTTTTAATGTAATAATTAAAATATACACTAAATATTATTACATTTTCATGAAATTGTAATCAAAACTAGTGCAAGATCATTATCTGGATATGGAAACTTACATTTTTCAAAATAAAATATGTACAATCATCTTTGAACTTAAAGAAACATTATAGTCAAAAGTGAAACCAAACCATCAACTAATTGTATAGATATTATTAATAATACCACTCAAGTTTTATTATAAAATAATTAAAAATATTAACTTAAAAATAAACTACAAACTATCCTATATTAAACTAAATAAAAAAGGGAAAATAGCTAAAGATAAAATATTGCTCCCAAACCACTGTCACTTACCGGGAACGTTACTAAAAGACTGGTGGCGTTGCCAAGTTGTATAGCAACGCTTAACCTTTGAGCAAAATAGACGCCAGCTTTCTGGCCGTATGAGACGTCTTCTAAAAGCTTGGTGACGTCACGGTAGAGCTTTAGAGCGTTAGGCCAGAATTTCCACCCCTAATGCCGCAAATGTGTAACCATTTCCAATGGCGGTATATTTGCGACGCTTTAGGGTCTCCTGTTCAGCTGTAGCAGAACCGGCGGTAGCGCACATACATTTGAACATTGGGTTTACAGTAAGTACAATTTCAATGAATAAAGCATAGATGAAGACAAATCTACAGTTATATTATTGTATGGATGTTGTCGCAATTAGCACTTAATGACAGTAACAGAAAATGTCTTTAATAAACTTATTCATAATTTATTAAAACAACCGATATGTAAAACACGTTAATCCACCTTGGAAAAGTGTAGTATCAAAAGCATATCTCTCTGATATCTGCGCTATAATGCTAATTAACGTGCCAATAAAGCCATAATGAAGATGTTGTTGTGGTCTTCTTCCTTTTAGCCATTTGAGGCGCCGAGGAGTTTGGGGCTTCGAGGAAAACGTCTTTGCCCCCGGCTTCTACTCGTCCGAAAACTACCCGTCGGTGGCGGGCTTTGGAGCCATTGGAGCCTTCCTAATGGTGGTCTTTCAAAGGCTCAATAAAGATAGCCGAGGTATTAATGAGTTATTTGAGATGCAATATTGTAAATGACGTTAAACATTAACTCATAACTCAGGTGGTGATGACTTTCATCAATATACATAACGGTCAATACACATAATCGGTGACGCATGATTTTTAACGCTGTTAATAAAACGCATTCGGACATAGTCACTAACAGTAACACTTATGCAGGTAGAGCAGGTGCATCATAAATAGGAAAGTAGTGCCACGTTAATTGGCGGATAATATAGTAATAGTCCATGATAATAAAAAAACCGACTTCAAAAACTAAAAAACTAAAATGTATAAAATAACTTATTTCTAAAGCTATATTATTAATATATATTATCTAAAACATCTTAAAGTCGGTGCTTAGTAATTTTCAAAATATAGTAATTTTTATGTTTTGCTTTGCACCGACTTCAAGATGTTTTAGATAATATATATTAATAATATAGCTTTAGAAATAAGTTATTTTATACATTTTAGTTTTTTAGTTTTTGAAGTCGGTTTTTTTAAACGAAGTTTTTAAATTTTATTTGTTACTTTTTAGTGTCTAGCTATGTATGGGTGGACCTACGAATGGTGCCGCGCTTCTTAAAAAATATAGGTCCCAAGAACCGGGAACAAAAAAATGTTCGTAAAATGAAAACTACTGGGCCAAACTATGTCAAATTTTTAGGGGACCACAGGGCAGCTATTCCGCGTCGAACAAAAAAAGAATCACGTAAATCGGATCATAAATAACGGAGTAATCGGCGAACATATGGAACGGAGTGAAAATTATTTCCATGAAAAATGTCCATAAAATGAAAACTACTAGGCCAAACTATGTAAAATTTTTAGGGGACCAATTGGAAGCTATTCCGCGTCGAACAAAAAAGAATCACGTAAATCGGATCATAAATGACGGAGTAATCGGCGAATATATGGAACGGAGTGAAAATTATTTCCATGAAAAATGTCCATAAAATGAAAACTACTGGGCCAAACTATGTAAAATTTTTAGGGGACCAATTGGAAGCTATTCCGCGTCGAACAAAAAAAGAATCACGTAAATCGGATCATAAATGACGGAGTAATCGGCGAACATACATAAAAAAAAGAAAAAAAAAAGAAAAAAAAAAAAGATTCCGACGAATTGAGAACCTCCTCCTTTTTTCGAAGTCGGTTAAAAAGAATTGTGAACATTTATTGTAATAACTTTTTAAGCTAGAAGTAAAAATAACATAGTTTGTCGGTAATCTATAGGATACATACGGGGAGTGTGCTGGGGAATTGCACGAATTCATTCCTTCCTCACCTTTTTACCACTAAAAAGCAGACTTACGAGCTGCCACCGATATGAAGTGAAAATACCAACCAAGCAGACGAAGCAGTAAGCTTCCACTTTTATGATACGTACCGCTGAGGAGGAACCAGGCCTGTAGCTAGAGTCGAATTTGAGGTAGGGCATCATTGGTAGGTAGGGCGGAAGTAAAAAAACAATTGTATCGATTTTTGACTAAAACACTCTTTACCGTACACTTCACTTAACCAAAACTACCTACAAAGAATCATAATCAATCTCTAGTTAATGTTTATTTTAGTTTAAAATGGGACTCCCCGTACCATAGATTGCAATATAACCCATGTTGCAATCTATGGTACGGGGAATCCCCTCCGCATCACAGATATTATAATAAAATAGACCCATCGCTTCATGAGATGGTGCTTCAAACGTCATCTATACACAGAACAAAGAATTATTATAATATGAAATGAACCTCACAAACTGTGGTATGTGCGGAAAAGTTTAGATACCTATCGCTACATTTTTTTTATCTCGAACTATGAACAAAGAATTTAATAATAATAATTTATCTTAGTTTTTGGTATTTTTAAGGTAGGGCATTGACCCACAATGCCCCCCCCCCCCTAGCAAGGGCCGTGAGTGGAACTCTTCATCGTCGTCTTTCTTCCTTAAAAGTATAAGTTAGGTGTCTTCAACTTTTGCGTGAACAGGTATCTTCTAAGTAAGTGTGCTCTGTCTTAGACTGTATTTTCAACTGACATCAGGTGCAATGTTGGTCAAACGCGAACCTATACAATATAAAAAAATAACACAATATTTTTCTTCTATATGCTGTCACTACGCAATTATATTGAAGTTCATTCAGTAAAGCTATTATTACAAAGCTATTACAATGGGTGTCTCAATATAATGAAATGCAAAGTGCGGTTCCAAATTCATATTTCATACATGGTTTTCACAATCGATCGGCCTTCAATCTAACGCGTGGACGTGACAATAGGTATATTATACGGTTGATCATTGTCTTGTAAATTAAAAACAGGTGGTAGGATATTTTCAATAACTTTAAAGAGAAATTGAGTTAGTCAGAAGTTTTTTTTTCATAAATGTTGTATTTAAAAATACCACATTAATATTACAATCTAATCTAAAAAGACTAATAAGTAATTTAAATATAACCTCAATTGACTAAAAGTAAAGAGATGGTGGTAAGTGAGCAGTGATGATTTAGTAATTATTACAGTCCTAGTGGATTATAACGTGTATAATATCAGGGTCTAAATGTCCTAGAATTTGACTTTGGCTTCCTCATTTCACAAAATAGGCGCTATTAACACATTCTCTTTTTTAAAGTATTTCTCCTTTGTTTTGTGGATACATAGTATTGTTTATTATTTAATGCTGAACAATAGTTTTTGAATCATGGTAACACTACTTCTTTTTCATACTTCAGTGCATATTCTTGATGCAAGCATATTTCCATATCTTTTTGTGCACTGGTATGTATGTACGTCTATCTCTGCCCCCCCTTAAAATTATGACTTACTTCACGAGGATGTCGGCATTGTGACGTCGAATTCGTTTGCGGTGTTAAATAAACAGGCATGTAAGAAATGGTAAGTTTTTTGGCAAGTTCAGTGAGCTGTTGATGTTTTAAAAGCTCACTGCACTTGCCAAAAAACACACCTAACTGGCGGCCGTCCTCAATAGTATTTTTTATTGTTTGAATGATTGATTGAGTTGCTTTCAATATATGTGCAGGATATGTACTTATGAACCCAAGGTGGACGTTCTTAGTCGATGAGGTTTTGGTACTTATTATCTTCATCGGTTTCGTGTGTACTGAATATCCCAGGATTTTTAAACTTCGAATCCGCGCATAGACAAGTATGGTCAACTCTGCTGGTCCTGTTAGGCGGCGGCGGCCCACAGGCCTCATTTATTGTTAGAGGATTGTCATCTCCCGACATCTTTTCTGTCCTCACCTCATAAGGGTTTGATCGCAATAACTCACACCACGGAAGATGAGATGAGCGCGCATGGAACACCGACGCACTTTCCTCTCTGTGGAAGGTAGGGTGTGTGGAATAAGCGCCTCCCAAGTACGAGTCGTTTGGCAATGAGAATGACTATTTCTATTGAGGCAGTGAGAACGACGATTTTTTCAAATTTAGCTTATTGAAACACTATTTGGAGTAATAATGTTTCTGATAATTTCTATACAGTTAGAAAAAAAAATTAAGTACTCAGGATAAAAAAGAATTAAAATTTGATTACGATATATCTGAATTCGACTATGCTTAACACTTTTTTTTTAATAAGCCTATCTAAAAGTACTAAGTGGTATTTATGGTAGCCACCCCTAATTTTGGTTTCTTTACAATTTCCCTATATCATGACGTTATATAAACACATTGCTTAACTTAACAACTTAAAAAAAAATTCATTGCTACGAAATTTTATCTATGGGCACCGAGTAGTTGGCAGTAATTTCATAAGGATTTCGTTTTTGCCAAAATACCTACGCAATTTGAATAAAAATTTGACCATGGTTCGGAAAATGTGGCGATAATGCTACAAAAACAAAATGTATATTTGTGGGACGCCGAACTTCAGAAAAATACAATTAACGATTTCAACACATTATTTCACTTCCCATATCTAAATACAATTCCAATTAATATTTTCTTAAGTTTTCGCGACTTGTATACATAATAAAACTACGTTTTAACGGTTTTAAGCGCGGTAATTTATTTGATTTTGGTTGAAACAAGAACAAGTTTGCTGAAGATTTTCTTGGACCACTTCTTCTCTTCAAGCCATAACATGTTGCGAAGCGATGTTAAATTAGATTAAACTCCCATAGAGTAAATAATAACCATAAAACAACAACAACAAGTTGGTGGTAGGCTAAATAAAACTTTAACAATACTCGTTGACTCGACATCTTTGTCTTCCGTGATCACGACCACTGAAAAGTGGCCGAAACGTCGGAATAACAAAAATAAAATAAATTACCGCACTTAAAACCGTTACAACGTAGTTTTATTATTATCCAATGTTTAATGAACACTGCTAACAATAATTATATAATAAATATTATTATAAAATACCTTTTCTTGTAGACAACGGGATGATTTACTTTGAAAAATATATAAAACAGAGTGGAGAGAAGGTTTCTTTCAACACATTAATAGATGTAAAATGAAAGGCATCTAATATTAATCTTATTTTTCTCTAACTTACAGATGAGCATAACGAATTGATCACAACTAACTAACTCCTAGCAATATGAAAATCTGTAAACCAGTAGACGTCAAAAACTCATTAATATATCCATATATTAAAATGTTAATTGAGATAATATAATAAGGCAGTGTTTAAGTGACAATTTATGGTGGTTTATGCAAGGTTTTTAGAGAAAATATAACGCGGGTGTAATTATGAAAGGTATGTATTTTCTTATCATTTAATTATATAATTATTGAATATTTTTATTAAATATTCAAATATCTAAAGGACGCTAGGGGCACTTGAAGAAGTATTTAAGTCTACCTTCTCATGTCGTGAGCATCATTGTATTTCGTTCAAATGTACAACGATATGGGTAACTCCGGTCTTTTAATCTTGCTGTGTTGTTTGACTGTAGGAAGAGGTAAGTAAATAACACATACATTGTGTATTTCTAAACTAAGTATACAACGAGAAATAGTTTGACTAATCTTGGTAGTACTTAGACCAGTAAATAATCGGGGTGGGGTATAGATATACGGCAAATTGATTTCAAGTATTTGGAAGGACGGAGGGGTGTCGACGGGGAGGGTAGGGATGAATACTTACTTACCCCTTCTGCAATCCCTATGTCACAAAAAAGTAAACTTCTTTAGATATCAATGTTTTTGTAAATATAACCTCACATGTTTTTCACTAATACTGCACTTGGGTAAATCACACGGCGATGGCGTGTTTTATTAGATTTCCCTGGTGTTCCCGGACTCCATGCCGACAGATATTTATGAGATACTTGACATTAAATTAGCCTAAATATAATGACAAGATATTTTGGCTAATTTAAACAACATATTCATAAATTATAAAAGCCTGATTGTTATTATGGCTTATAAGCTACAAACTATTATCCCTAGACGATCATTTTTGTATAATACAAACAGGATTATTGAAATAAATTACACTATTTAACGATGTTGAAATATCTAAGACAACTTAAGCTACATATAAAGTCAGATATTACAGTAAAAAATATAGATAGATAGATAGATAGATAACACTTTATTGCTCACCAAATATACAATTTCAAAATATACAATTACAATATTGTCAAGGTAGAAACAAAAGGCGGCCTTATCGCTGAAAGCAATCTCTT
This sequence comes from Dendrolimus pini, assembly GCA_949752895.1. Taxonomy (NCBI): domain Eukaryota; kingdom Metazoa; phylum Arthropoda; class Insecta; order Lepidoptera; family Lasiocampidae; genus Dendrolimus; species Dendrolimus pini. The sequence continues at coordinate 8,040,649 of OX457130.1, read as the reverse complement.
CCAGGCAACCTAACTTAAGGAATAACTTAATCTAATCTGGCGATGTAGGTGGTGCAAATCATTAAATATCAAATATCATAAATAAACATACTTAAACTACATAACTAATAAATAAAATACACATACTTAAACTACTTTATAAATTAAATACATACATACATATATATTAAATAGTCTATAATATAAGAATTAGGCATAATTATTTAAGGAAAAGTAGTGTTTTCTGAGTGCGTTCTTAAATGTATGCGGTGTTTTGGCCTCTCTGACAGTAAGAGGCAGCGCATTCCAAAGTTTGACAGCCTGCACAGTAAAAGAGTTATCATAAAAGGATGAAGTGTGTGCAGGTGTAGTGAGTTTACGATACGTATGAGTGCGCAAATTGTGGGAAGTAGAAAGGCGAAGGAAATCAAAACGTTCCTTAAGGTAGGGAGGACTACTAGGGATAAATAATATGTTATAAAGTAATGTGAGAATGTGAGTATTCCGGCGAAAGCGAATAGGGAGCCACTTGAGTTTTACACGAAATTCAGAAACATGGTCATATTTTCGCAAGCCAAATATGAACCTAATACAAAAATTCTGAAGTCGCTCAAGTTTATTTAGCTGTTCTACGGTTAAGTCAAGATAGCAGGCGTCAGCGTAATCTAAAATGGGTAACAAAAGAGCCTGTGCAAGCATAATTTTGGTGGCAGTAGGCAGAAAATTTCTCAGCCTTCTCAGGGATCTAGAAGACAGAAAAACTCTCCGACTTAATTCGGAGAGGTGAGACTTCCAAGACAAGTCACTATCGATGACTACACCCAGATTTTTTACAGTGTCACTCAATGGAATACAAGTGCCGTCAAAAACAATGTTCGGTAAGGTTGCGAAATCAACTTTTGCACGTATTCTGGGGCTACCGATGACTATGACTTGAGTCTTACGAGGGTTCACTGCAAGACCAAACATTGTACTCCAATGAAGTATGTGGTTTAAGTCAAGATTGATTTGTCTCACGGCAGTACTTAAATCATCTGGAGCAGCTTGAGTGTATATCTGTAAATCGTCCGCATAGAGGTGATAGGATGAAGTTAATTTATCGGAGATTGAATTAATGAAAATCGCAAATAAGAGAGGAGATAAAACGCCGCCCTGTGGAACACCAGCAGTAAGGTCAGACCATGATGAGTAATTGTCATCAATACGTATTCGCTGCCGGCGTCCATACAGGTAACTGTGAAACCAACCAATTACTGTTGGAGATATGTTAAGAGTGCGGAGAATGCTAAGTAATATGTCATGGTCAACATTATTAAAAGCACTACTAAAGTCTAGCAGTGATAGTATTGTCAGTAGACCACTCTCCATCCCCTGACGGATGTCATCTGTGATTTTTACCAAAGCTGTTGTTGTACTATGGCCTGGGCGGAAACCAGATTGAAGAGGATTCATTAATAAGTTATAATTTAGGAAAATACTTAATTGTTTATGGATTAGACGTTCTAGGACTTTGGATAGGAAGGGAAGAATGGATATCGGTCGGAATTCAGCAAAGGACGTAGGATTAGACTTTTTAGGGAGAGGAATAACTTGTGCCTCTTTCCAGGCTGCTGGAAAAGTACCACTAGCCATGGATGAGTTGAGGATATGAGTGATAATCGGGTTGATGACATCAAGAATAGGGATAATCATATTGCGACTAATACCATCACTGCCGACAGAGTTTGAAGTGATGGATTTTATGGCACTCGTAACATCACAATCAGATAATGGTCTGAGAAAAAACGGGGAATGAGAAGGAGTTGGAGCGGATAAAAGATTTTTTAATGTGTTAGACTTTATATTATTGTCAAAATTTATAACAGTAGTGAAATGTTGATTAAGGTTATCAATATTCAAGTTTTTCGGAACAGAGTTTTGCTCTGGTTTACCAACTCCCAAGGATCTCAGAAATTTCCATATTTTAGAAGGATTATCTATGTCAACAGATTGATGAATGTACCGGCGTTGCGCGTCCCTACACACTCTATTACAGCGATTACGGATAGTTATGTAAGCCTGTTTGGTCTCACTACACGGACTAAGCTTGCATTTAGTCTTGGCAAGAGATTTTTTGTGTATAAGCGTCTTAACGTCATCGGTAAGCCACGGTGCAGGTAAGTGCTTGATTTTAATACGACGCATGGGTGCATGTAAATCATATAACTTTAACAACATTGTATTAAATATATGCACTTTATCATCGATAGTAGCTGCATTGTAAACCCCCGACCAATCCAACTCGCGGCAATCCTTGAGTAGAGCCTCCGAATCTATACCTCCAAAATTACGCTGCAGGATAATTTTGGGCTTGGCTTTTGGCGGACGAATATTATACGAGAGAAAGATCAGGTCATGATAAGAGAAAGCATCCGCTGGGAACTGACCATGTGTAACAACATGAGACAGTGAAGATACGATAATTAAATCTAAAAGAGACGGAGTAGAATTGGGAAAAGAATGAGTAGCCTTCAATGGAAGAATGGACAAGCCAGAAGCAGCAACTAAGGACTCAAGGAGTGTAGTACGATAATCTCGTTTAAGAAGACAGGTATTAAAATCACCCATTATTATGGAATGATTATAAGCAGGGATAATATTTTCTAAAAGTTTTTCTAACGATGAGAAGTAATTAACTCTAAGAGACGGACTGTAAAATACTCCAAGCAATAGTTTATTCAACGAAAGTTCCACCTCGATAAATAAGTGTTCACCAGCATCCGATGCGGGTGGTTGTGGAGACAAGCTGATAATGGAATAGGGGATATGTGACCGAAGGTAAATGGCAACTCCTCCACCACCACTGCCTATACGGTCATTTCTTATTAGTTGATATCCAGGTAAGGTGTAAGATGTCGATGGGAGACAAGGTTTCAGCCAGGACTCTGAAACTAGTATTGCATGGATGTTATTTTGATTAAATGACGCCAACATATCTGTAAAGTGAGCTGGAATACTCTGCGCATTTATATGAACAACATTAAAAAGAGAAGTACAGTTAGTTTAGTACAAAATATTTTATATATTTAAACATGTAAAGAGACAACTTAACTAAAATTAAGAAAAAAACATTTTATACACAAATTTTACGCGTACACCACACATTCATTCGCCAGAAACTACTATTCACTGTTGTACATAGGTACACCTATGTATACATGTATACCTACATGTATACTTACGGGGCGCACATGCGGTGAATGTGGCATTATCAAGATATGATAGATACCTATACACCTATATACTTTCTCACAAACAGCTGCTTACGTATTCGTTCGATTTCGGAGCAGCTCGTCTCGATCCGTGCGAGCTTCGTACAGTCGTACCATATATAACGTTAAGCGAACGCTCGGCCGAGCTACATGGTAGGCAGAGTGGGTAGTGGGTGATGTTAGGTTTTATTTTTGTTGCGGAATTTCTTGATTCGGTCGCCGCGCTCAAAGCCCGCGATAAAAGCTATGCAAAATCTTAAAAACAAGGTATACATTATATAACTGTAAAGTTTCTCAAAATAAATTCAGTGGTTTTTACGTGAAAATGGAACTAGCTCACAAGATATTTTTATTTATAATACAAAATAATAGGACACTTACTCTTACTTTGCTCTGCTAGGAATCGATGTTCTCGAGTCCAGTAATCTAATCAACGAACATACACCACTCTAACGTAGCGGTTGTAATATTTGAACGCCTGCTTTAGTTCCCCTTTGGTGTTACATATTTTAAATTATAAATATAAACTTTCCTTTATTAATTTTAGAACTAGATACAAAATTCGTAATCCTTCACTTAGATTCCTTTCCCTTCAAGTTTTAAAAATAACACTTGATTTTATAATCCCCTCACAAGAATATGCAGGTTATATAATGAGATTGCAAGTACAAATAGATCCAATGACATTTTTAATTCCTCCTTCTTTAAATGTATATGTGAAATTCGGGCTACTGTTTGCACCAATATCTCTGGCATATTATTAAATAATTTTGTTACCTTACAACCGTAGATTTTACATTATACTAAGTCATACTAATAATACTAACACCTAAATATCTTGTCAATGTATGTATGATACATTAAGTGCTTACGTGTTTAGTGTTACGGCTTAGATATGAATTATGTAATCTTTAGCTGTTTCTTGTTTTATGTGCCGAATAAATAAATAAATGATATATCTGAAAATGTCACGGTTACAATATTTTGTAAAAATCTTTCCAAACTTTATTTGTATACATCGTCTTTTATTTGCGCGTTTCGATTGATAAAAAGCTGTGTGTATGTGTGTGTGTGTGTGTGTGTGTGTGTGTGTGTGTGTGTGTGTGTGTGTGTGTATAATTCGTTAAATTACTTTCAGTGAATAGTCAGCGCATTGAAGATGGCAATAGATCTGATAATGACCAAAGAATCGTAGGAGGTGATGAAGCGGATATCCACAATTATCCGCATCAAGTATTCATGATTTTATACCGTGGAAACGAAACTTACCAGTGTGGTGGCTCGATTATATCTCGTTGGCATATATTGACTGCTGCTCATTGTCTTCAAAGGTAAGTATGAAATAATATATAAAAACTTTTTATATAAAACTATCGCTAATGTCCTGCATTGAAAATTAAAAAAGCCCGGGAATCAGATGGCAGCACCATCTACCAGGTCCAGATCCAAAAACACACTTACAGAAGCGTTATATATATATATATATATATATATATATATATATATAATATACATATATAAATATACATTCGTGTTCAAAAATATTTTATCTGGTAAACACCGATATTATGCTTATATCTTCGAACTTAACGTATTTTTTTAGTTATTCAAAATCGCCCAAGTTGAATACATTACGGAACAACACTTAGTAGCATTAGTCTCAGCGATGCATATGAATTTACTTTATTGGTGTAAGTTGCAAATAGTACGTTCACGGTGGGTTACGTTTACTAACCCCTTTCACATCCAATGATAGAGTGAACTCACTTTTAAGACTGTATTCAATACGAGTCTTAAATAAATAAACTATAGCTGTACAACGTAACATACAGCCGGGGTACACAAGGTTTGTAGAGGTGCGTAGACTAGCAAAAACATTGATGTACTGATTGATGGTTATTATTGGGCATTGCATCATCTCGCAAACATATCTCCCTACATTATTTTTTGTGAAATTCTACACCGACCACCACCTACACCGACCTGAATGCTGCAGTGTTCCGATGATGATTCCGGTTCAGAATCAGGCCTACATCTTCTTTCAAAAAACCGCACCCCTCGCCATCACCTAGGCGTTCATTTTCACTTGTACTCAACGATTCTATAGAAAATTTCTCTTGCACACCATGGGCATTTCATTTGCTTTCCCAGCTGTGGTTTTCCCATAGCGCTACGATGTGGGTTTTTTTAAAAGGGTGTCATAAATATTAAATGTCTGGGTTTAAGTTATGATGAACAATAAAGAATTTTCATTCATTCATAAAATGGGTATGAGTGGCTAAGGGGTGTAGAGAGGTGGGCTGCAGGTTCACCGAAGCTACTTCCGACATTAGGCCATTTATCACTTCCACCCCTGGAGCTTGAGTCTTAGCTCTAGCGATCTCCACTCCGTGCCGGCTGGCTAAGGCAAGCACGGAGGCGGGGGCCTTGCCTTGGCCCCCGGAGTCAGGTACGAGGTGTCGCCACTCACCTAAGGCTTCGCCACAAAGCCCCCCTGCGGGTCTAAAGCTATTATTATTAATATATATTATCTAAAACATCTTAAAGTCGGTGCTTAGTAATTTGCAAAATATAGTAATTTTTATTATGTTTTACTTTGCACCGACTTCAAGATGTTTTAGATAATATATATTAATAATAATAGCTTTAGAAATAAGTTATTTTTTTATATATTTTAGTTTTTTAGTTTTTGAAGTCGGTTTTTTTAAACGAAGTTTTTATTTTTTATTTGTTACTTTTTAGTGTCTAGCTATGTATGGGTGGACTTACGAATGGTGCCGCGCTTCTTAAAAAATATATGTCCCAAGAAACGAGAACAAAAAATGTTCGTAAAATGAAAACTACGGAGCCAATCTGTGTCAAATTTTTAGGGGACCACATGGCAGCTATTGCGCGTCGAACAAAAAAAGAATCACGTAAATCGAATCATAAATCTCAGAGTAATCGGTGTACATATGGAACGGAGTGAAAAATATTTTCATGAAAAATGTTCATAAAATGAAAACTACTGGGCCAAACTATCTCAAATTTTTAGGGGACCAATTGGAAGCTATTCCGCGTCGAACAAAAAAGAATCACGTAAAGCGGATCATAAATCACGGAGTAATCGTCGAACATACATAAAAAAAAGTAAAAAAAAAGATCCCGACGAATTGAGAACCTCCTCCTTTTTCGAAGTCGGTTAAAAAGGGTACGGAACTCGAGTCCGTAGAATTGTTAATAAAAAACAATAAAAAAAACTATGTACTAGATCCCATAACGTTGAACTAAAGTGCAGCTATGTGGCGCATGTTAGGTTTAGTGTGTAGCTTGGTCGGATTCCGCCCGTCGGGGCGGGGTTTGGTTCCCCCAAGACTCCTACACGCACTCGGGCTTGTGGTATTACTCGCTGCATTTGGCCTTCCCCCATATCTCATGGGTGGAGTGTGTGTCGCAAGAAAAGATATTCCATGCGTTAACAGAAAAAATTCTCTGGTATTGCAAACATCTATAGCTTTCCAGCAAGTAGGCCATCTGACTGTCTGTTGTACTTCAGCTATGAAAATAATACTAGTAAATTAACACGTCTAGTGTAAATTAATACATATTTTGCTTTTCTTATTCTAGAATCGATTACGTAATCGTAAGAATTGGTAGTAATCAAGCATTTGAAGGAGGTACCACGTACAGATCTAGTCAATTGATAACGCATCCAGATTTCAACAATCGTACCTTTGAGGGTGATATTGCAATTATTAGGGTGAGCCGGATGATGGAGCTCGACGGTATTAATTCTGCCAGGATCAGAATTCCACGTCAGAACTATTATCCTCTTAATAACACTGAGATGGCTATTTCAGGTTGGGGAGCTACTGGAGTAAGTGAAAGTTGTAAATTTTTATTTTATTAAAAGAATCATCCTTACTCTGTAATATAAACACAAAATAATATTATGCAATACATCATAAACAAAATATGATTATTTTTATAATTAGCGAAAAAAGAACAGTGATACTTGTAATGTAAATTATATTCACTAAATGAAATTACTCTCCTAAGTATCGCAAAACTATGATACTTATGTTTTGATTGACTGATTTTTATTAATTGTTGATTCAATTCATTAAATTAAATAAATAATATGCATAGAAACACATCTATTTAATATTGATTTTAAACCTTGTTTTATGAATGTGAATGTAACAACAATAAGTATGATAGCAAATTTTACCTTAAAAGAATTCAAACAAAGCGAGATTTGTATAATTCTAAAATGGAATATTGTATAATAGACTAGTAAACAAGTGCCTTTTGAACCAAATTTTTTCAGCAGTCTCCGAAAATTATAAATGAGGTGTCATTCGATTCGGAATGACATCTAGATGATTTTTGAAAAAAATGAAGTTCCGCTTGCAAAAATTGTAAAAGTTATTAACAATTAACTAAAAACAAGAAGGGGGTTTAGTTTTTTGCAAATATCTCAAAAAGTAATAAAGATTTTTCAGATTTGAAAAGAGGAGGAAATTTCATAAAAAAAGTCTCGACTCCCGAAACTGTAACATCAATATTTATAATTTTACCAGAGGGATGAAAATACGGCCGAAAACGGGTACTCTGGCTTACGCAAGCCACACCCACATCGGCCCTTTAATAAATAAATATTATTTAAACATACTAAATATGAAAATAAAAAATTGAAAAAAAAACAGGCACTAACTGAATAGATGAATGAACAATAATCTGATTGAAATTTTTTTTTATAACAATTTTTCATTTAGTTATTCAATAGTTAATTAGTAATATTTTTTTGCTTGAACATGAACATTGCAAGTGTGATAATTGTTAAACTATATTTTTTTTTTCCTTTCTTAGAGCAATTCTTAAAAGGCTTTAGAATAGAATCACGTTAGAAAAATTAGAAAATGTTTATTATTCATTTTTTTATTAATAATTTTCGTTGTTAGAACTGACCCATTTTTCGACATGGGTCGTTGTGTCCGTTGTGTGATCGAAAATGATGACGTCATTAGTGAAATTTTGGCCACGGCCATAACAACTTTGGTTACCACGTGGAACGGCTGACGGAGCATTTTGGGCGTTGTGAGCTACTACCGGAACGCATCCATAGTAATTCTGAACTTTACTGGTGTAACTGGTTTACTTCTATATAAACGGGGGTCTTAGGATTTTTCCGTCACGAAAAGCGTTACGGCCGCGTGGAGGAGCAGCATAAATTTAGACTGGACGTGGTGAGAGGCGGCATAACTTTAGAGTATACTATGGATATGATTTTTGGTTCCGGATAGAAGTCAGTTTTTTCGTTTGATAAAATAAAATGTGTAGAAGTTCAACGGACAAGTTCAAAAACGAATGCCAACGGACAGTTTTCACGGGCAGGTTTTCAAATTGGACAAGTACATTAACAAGCTGCCCGTAAAACTTCAAATTAAAATTTTGTCGATGTTCGATTCGTTTTGCCGCTTATCCGATGCCATTCGCTTTTCCACTTGTCCGTTGAGGTTTCACTTCTACTATGTGTCCCAGTACACATTTCGGTTTGTAATATAATGATATAGTGGGTTTTAAATTGTCCACGTTTTGCAGGAAGGTGAACCGACTACCACAACGATGAGGGCAACAACAGTGAACGTTCACTCCATAACATATTGCCAACAACGCTTTGGTGATACATTAGTTACTAATAGATCATTCTGTGCTGGTCCCCTTGAAGGTGGACGGGATACTTGCCAGGTGAATAAACTTGAATATTAGAAATATTGATGTCTGCGAAGTCAAATGATTATTTTAAGATATCGTTGGGACACCCTGCTATCTAGATTTTTTAAAGAAAGGTGTCATAATGTTACCTTGAGGTCGGAAACAACATTTCTGGTATTGTAAATATCTATAATTGTCAGTACCTAACCACTTTGTAAATTGTAGAAAAAAGAGGTTCTACTAAATTTACAGCTGGATATTTCAGCGTAAAAATGTTACAATATATCTAGTTACAATATTAATAGTTGTAAACATCCGTAAGTCTTTTTCATTCATCTAGTCTGTCCGAATTTCTGAAATTATTGATTGATTTTGTGCTTGGGATATTGGGCGGGATGGAATTTCGAATTTGGGATATTGGGTTTTAACTTAAGCTATTTATTATTGTCAGGGTGATTCCGGTGGTCCTGGAAAAAATGTTGCCAACAACATTCAAATTGGCGTGGTTTCTAATGGATTTGGCTGCGCAAGACCCAACTCTCCCGGAATTTACACAAACGTTGGAAGTTTCACCAATTGGATTCGTCTTAACACTGGCGGTTTGGTAACTTTCGCTGATCCCGACGACTATGAAAACTATATAGATTACTATGACCCTATTACTACTTATAAGCTCAAATAATTAATAATTACATGGAAGTAATATTTGCGTAACTGTGGATCAAATAAGTATTTAAAGAGTCTTTTCATTTAGGCAGTGCATTACTATATAAAACTTTGAATAATAAAAAAAAATACAAAAATATGTCCCAAATATACACATATCTACAGTTTTGCAAATTTTTCTTGTTCCACTTAAATTTTTTTTAAATAAAAGCGCTGTTTGATTGAAGTCTTATTTTTAGTTTCTATATTTTTTTTTATACAGGCGTTCTAATTTATTTCAATATCTTTACATTATCCAACTCACAAATTACAAAAAAAAGTTATGTGACAATAAGTATGTTTTAAACTAAATGATCAATGAATATATGTGTGATGTATATAGAAAAAAATATATGGGAGGATGGATTGTGTGAAGAATGACATGATGATTTGCGGTGTGACAGTGAACGTATACTAGAGTAGAGGAGTATGGAAAGGAAAGAAATATTATCCGCAAGAGTTAACTTGAGATCTGAGCGGAATGTGAGCGCCCTCCCCTCCCGACCCCTGTCTTCTTACCGAGCTCGCCATCCACCCGTACGATCGAGTCAGTACCTCGTGCTTACGTCATCCGAGCGAAGTCTCAAGTTAACTCTTACGGGTTTTAAAAATAAAATACACAACAGAGAACATACCTTTCTGTATGTTTCAATCACATATCAATATTACCTTAGTAATGTATTGATTCCACTTACACATTTTCAATAACTATAATTAAGGCAAATAGATGCAAGCCCACTGTCGTAATTAAATATCAGTTTAAAAATTTGAATAGATTGATTGACATACGAGTTAAGGTCGAAAATTATAATGGTTATATCTAATTTCTGTAATAACACATTCGTATTACAATCATTAAGCATTTATTACGCAGCATTGTAATTATTTGTAAAAGATGAACATACAATTAGTATGAACACAAAATGATTCAATAGCATATTACATAAAATATTTATGTTTTCAAATTTTAAGTGATATTTATAAAAAAAGTTCATTTATAGACAAACAAGGAGAGGCTTCAACTTATTGTAAGTACGTTCTCTTAAGAAGCAGTGGTAGTTCAGTTGTTAACGCACTAGCCCAAAAGGCCCGAACTCGTATCGTGGTCGGAAAGCAAGCACCACTTTATTAGTTTTCTGACCTAATGTGCATATTGAAATCATTACTATGTGCTAATGGTAAAGGAAAATATCGAAATAAAATCTTCATAACGAAATAACTGATGTCTTGTATCCAACCCACCAATCCACCTTGTATAAGCGTGGCGGGTATACTACTGTCCCTTCTCTATAAATGGGAAACCCGAGGCCAGCAGTGCGACGTTCATAGGCTGTTTTAATTTTTTATAGTTATTATTACACCTTAGAATAGAAGAGAAAAACACTTTATTGTTCAACACATAGAAATATAATAAAAAATTACAGTAGATAGATAGATAACACTTTATTGCTCACCAAATACACAAATTCAAAATATACAATTACAATATTGTTATGGTAGAAACAAAAGGCGGCCTTATCGCTGAAAGCAATCTCTTCCAGGCAACCTAACTTAAGGAATAATTTAATCTAATCTGGCGATGTAGGTGGTGCAGATCATTAAATATCAAATATCATAAATAAACATACTTAAACTAAATAATTTATAAATAAATAAAAAATACACATACTTAAACTACTTTATAAATTAAATACACACATACAAATATATTAATTAAATAGTCTATAATATAAGAATTAGGCATAATTATTTAAGGAAAAGTAGTGTTTTCTGAGTGCGTTCTTAAATGTAGGCGATGTAGTGTCATTTAAACAGTAAAAGTAGGAGCAATGGGCGGCCTTATCGCTTTAGAGCGATCTCTTCCAGACAACCCGGACTATGGATTTTATGAACAGGAGATTCGCAAGTGTATGACGGTGGTGTGCAAATTAAATACATATATAAACTGGATAAATAAATATCACACAATACATATACCTTACTATCCATTCGTTTGCCTTACTGTTGTTTAAAATTTTACACAAATTCCATACAGGAATTACAATTATTACAAATAAACTAACTTAAATAAAACTAATTATAAAGAAATATTAAATATTCGCGCCCGTCTCTTAGCTGTCTCTAAATGGGAGTCGGGTTTGTGGCTCCAGGCCTTGCCCTCGGCGAATCTAGGAACTCTCTAGGATGACACAACATTCAGGATAGCTGTCTGCATTCGTCTGGGGGCAAGTGTGGTAGTACCACATCGCTGTCGGTGTGGAGATAGAGTTGATAAGTTAGGCCACCATGGCTTGTCATGCATGAGAAGCGCCGGCAGAATATCACGGCACGCGACACTTAATGACATTATCCGTCGTTCTCTTGTCACCGCCGGTGCACCTGCTGTTCTCGAACCGAATGGGCTATGCCGCGACGATGGCAAGAGACCAGATGGGATGTCATTGGTGCCATGGAAGATGGGACGCCCCTTAGTATGGGACGCAACTTGCGTTGATACTTTGGCGGTTTCCCATCTCCCAGTTACAGCCGTGACTGCCGGGGCCGCCGCCGCCAACCAGGAGGCCCTGAAACGCCGCAAGTATGTGTCCATTGGTAATGGGTACATATTTGTGGCTTTCGGGGTTGAAACCCTCGGGCCGTGGGGGCCCGGAGCTCATCACCTCTATCGAGACCTCTCAAAGCGACTAATTGAGGTCTCGCGTGACCAAAAGGCTGGCTTGCACTTAGGGCAACGCATCAGCGTTGCCATCCAACGCGGAAATGCGGGCAGCATTTTGGGCACTCTCCCCGCCGACAGCGACCTGGAGTCTATTTTTTACTTATAGATGGTATTTTTTATTTTATTTATACATATACCTAAAATGAATAAAAAAATAGAGAATAAACAATAACATATATTATCTATAAGTATACTAATAATAATAATATACTAACCTTCGCCATGGATAATAATATTACTGAGCGAGCTGATGTGTTTGTTACCAACCTCGATTAGGCTTTAAGAATTTATTTATTGAAATAACAACCAACAGCGCATATTATAATAATACAAACAAACAAAAAAGTACTTAATATATAGGGCTAACTAATTTTTCTATAAAGTTAAATCACGAACAAACGACGGAACTAAATTTGTGTAAAAATTTAGTAAATATATACGTAAGTTACTAAGTGAAAGAAGTATATACTTACATACATAATAATAGATACATATGCATACAGAGATATCTAAATAAAATACATTGATAGATACACTAAACCTGTTAACTAGTTTTCATGTGCGACTCAAATAGTTTTTGCACACCATGAAAATGGTAGAATGTATAGGACATCAACTTATCATTGTAACAACTTTTGTACTACATTCTGGCAAATAAAGATTATTATTATTTTAAGCCTATGAGGTTTTTTTGTCACAATTAAATATATACTGTAATACACGAACGTAACCATATTGGAAAATAAATTAAAAGAAAAACAATATAACCGAATAGAAGAGATGTAAAGGTGTACAGCGACCATAAAAAAAGTAATTACAGGGTATAATGGCAGAAGCCTGCTGATGTAATCACGGTTCTCGCAACGTTTGTACAGAAAAAAACTCGGTGACATGGCAATTGCGAGGTAAAGTAGAAAATTGCATAAAGGGTTGGCGCAACATAATTTTAATTTTCAGTTCATCATCTATTTTTTTAAGTATCCGAAATTTTCCATTTCCGTATATGACATCCTTCCTCATAACTGCCCCCGCCTCATTAATGTAATTTTTTTACTAACATTAGGTAGTTCATAGCAATTTTGTAGTATGTCCTGTGTAAGCTTTTAATGCTTAATAACATGTATGTTTAATGTAGTTAAACTTTATGTTCGTGTTGTCCACAGATTTGCAAAAATTCGTACCTATCACCGATCAACGTCTTCTTGTTGATTTGCATTGAATTAACCACACGTCTTTCCTTACTTTGAAATTGGCTAAATCAATGCCAAAAGCGTTGTAGCCATAATTTAAATAATAGTTTTCTTATTTCACTTCGACGGCTCTATATTTGTTTCCAAGAAATATGTTTCATTTCATTAGTGACATGTGTCAATTTCAAAAACAACACAGAAAAAAGAGAACATAAAATAATCTGTCTCGAATACAAAAGTTATTATATTTTCGTTTTCGGAATTTATGGTCTAGATAGATCGACGCTTAGGCAAACTTATTTGAAACTTATTTTAATACGATTTTTTTTAGTGTCTCGAGAATGTTATAAAGTATTTATATTACTTGACATTCCTTATTGACACATTAGACATCTTTGTCTTCTGGATCACGGCTACTGAAAAGTGGCCAAAACGTCGGAATAAAAATCAAATAAAATACGACGCTTAAAACCATTAAAACGTAGTTTTATTATCAATTATTCCTTTTTCAACATACTTTGATTACACATTGGAGTACAGAACCATTGCAATAATGTTTGATTTTTTTCTTCCCAAGCACTCACTTTGTTTTGCAATTAAGTTCCACCTTTTTCTTGTTTCGCTTAGATTACTTTCCTCTCTGAAATGGGTATAGCAACCCGATACTTTTGTTTAAGTGCCTGCTTACCGTTTCCGAAATGCTTAAAAAACCGTTGAGATAGCAATGGGGTAAGGTAATGTACCTGAATTTTGTTTAGCATAATGCAAACAGCTAAGCATTTAGTTGCCAAGTTTCAGCTAAATTGCTATTAAGCCACATTGACACGATCTAAATATGCTTGAAGCGAGTGCACTTGAATGAAATAACTTCATACATGTATGTATACTCGGATAACGATGCACGCTCATCCAAGTTTACTTTTGTCAATATATTTATTTTCAAAGTTAAAGGGTATCAAACCCTTTGACTCTATTTTTGAACTAAAACTTCTTTGTCAACGTAGTAGAGAAATAAAAAGAGTTTCTTGCACCGTTTTTCAGTTACAGTTGCATGAGTGTGTGTAATATTGGTAGATATATAGTTTAGCATCTCTGTTGACAGATGTCGGATAGAAGTATGTATTACGAGTTATAAATTATATAAGAAAAACAGCCGAATACGTGGTAGTCCGCAACTTATGAAGGGTTTCATAGACATTACAATGGCGACTTTTTGTCATTTGGCTATTAAACTTCCTTGAACCTACTTATTTTTATTACAAAAATATAATGATACATCGTAAAGTATGTGAACATTATTTTTTTTTTCTACAAAATTATCTGAATAGATTTGTAAATGTTGAGTAAGATCCAAATATACTGAGATCAGATGCCGTTGCTAACTTCACTCTGCCAGTTGCTGCGACAAGAATAGCAAAGGAGTAGAGCTATGCGAGAGAACTTGGTACAAGTGTACTTGGATGATCACAACGAGGCTTGTAATTTAAAAAATATCTAAGAATTTTCCTTTATAATAATTTTCTAAGCATATCCAAGATGTTTTACCTCGAGGGCTAATAAATCCGTGTCTTATTCAATTGACGTGGATTTAAATCGTGACAGGAGTTGTACACCAGTTAAGCAGGTTTTTTAACTAATAATTAAAATTTGTCCATATTATTATAAACTGTTAACAATGGGTGGAACAATAAACTGTTTAGAGAAAAGACATAGGGATTTAATTTAATTTAACCGTAACCTCATTGCATTATTATTTATAGACTAGAGTTTTCCCCGCGGCTACGCCCTAGGTAGTATAAGTTACTAGCTAGGTAGTATCTATGTTTTGCACATAAAACATAAATTATATATATTATACCACGTATATAGATTTAGAATAGATTTAGATTTATTTAGACACAACTTTACTCTTTCTTCTTCAATTCACTACATAACAAAGAAACTAAGTCCATATAAATAATCTAAACAGCTGCTCAGCAAAATATAGAGATGAGTCAAAGCCAACCTGATTCGAAGTAATACATTGAATGAGTTGTTTCCTATGTGAATTGAAAAAACGCGATTGTAGCGCCATCTATTTAGCTAATCTGTCTTTTTATGGAAACCACATTATTTATCGGGGTAAAATGTATCCTAAGGGTTAACTCGGGTTATAAGCCAGCACTATGCCGAGTTTTGTTTATATACGTTCAGTAATTTCCATAAAAGGTGCGATCGAAGCGCCATCTTTTTCTTTAATTTCGTCTATCTTACTGAAACCACGTCATTTATCGGGATAAAAAGTTACGTCCTGGGATATAAGCTAGTTCTATATCGAGTTTAATTTAAAACCACTCATCCATCAATTAGTTGTCCCGTGATACTCTAACAGAGACAAAGACAGACAGACAAAAAAATCTAAAAATTGTATTTTCAGAATCTGTTGGTTCGAATTAGCCCCTGTTTTTTTTCACACTTTTAAACACATTGTACAAACCTGAACCATTTACAGAGTTAGTATAGTATAGATAGATAGATTCAGTGATACGAGATAATTTATTATTAAAAATTGTCGTCGTATCATAAGGATTTTCTAAGATATAATGTCGAATACCGGAAATTTCTGTAGCTGATGTTACTGACATTTTACTTCTTATTTTCTTCGAGTTTATATTAAACTAGCTGTGCCGGCGACGTCGTCCGCGTGGAATTTGTTTCCAAAACCCCCCAATTTTGATACATTCTTTATTGGTGCTCCGCTCCTATTGGTCTTAGCGTAATAATATATAGCCTATAGCCTTCCTCGATAAATGGGCTATCTAATACTGAAAGAATTTTTCAAATCAGACCAGTAGTTCCTGAGATTGGTGCGTTTAATCAAACAAACAAACTCTTCAGTTGTATATTGTAACATTCCAAGAAAGACCCCACAGCTGCATGTTGTAACGAATTCTTTGAATTTACTTCGTGTTTAAACTTTAAAAACATCTATTGTCATCGTACTTATTTTATGGCTGTAATTAGTGTCGAACGATTTAATCCTTGCTTTTATTGCATTGCCAGATGTGTGGGTTACCGCGGCCCCTTTTATACAGTTTAGTATAAACCAATGCCCAAACAGTGGTGGGGGCAGTCATTCGACGACCGCGATACGAATAAGAAGTGCAGTACTTTCGATTAGCGACATAGTGACGGACTTTGCGCGTGTTAAATTGCACTGAAACGTGCAGTGTGAACTGGTTGCATCCAGTTTCATTTTGTACTTACTTTATGCGTGTTTGTACAGTTCTAATAAACTCTATAGTAATTCCAACGGCATTTATTTTATTCGAGTCCTGTGGCTCGTAACAATATATTAGTATAAGGTTTTACCACAGTACTCTCAAAGAAATATCATAAAAAAAGCACGATAATAAATATGACGCACTTTAATCCCAAAGATTCGTTAACAGGATCTTTCTCGGTGTATTAGATGAGGGATAAATCATAACAATAAAAACAAACAAATAATAAGATTACCCGGGAGTGAGATAAATAATGTAGACGAAGCTAAGAAACTTTTTAACACTCTCTTAAAAGTTTCTCTTTTGCTTAATTGCGTTTTCATTTATCTTACTTTTCATCCGTCCAGTTGGTTGGAGCGACGCCTTTAACATTGTTTATATTAAATTGTTTGCTTGCTTGTCTCATCTTCTTAGCTGTTTAATTTCTCTGCAGGCCGAACTAAGGGCTTTATTAAAGAGCTGGAATATTCTATACGGGTTTACTCGCTGCCGATCCGAATATACATATAAAACCGCTTAAATAAACCTCATTTTTCGTATTATAATATCTTATGTTTTAGTCTTTATCCATACTAAACATAAATGAAAAATAGAGAATCATAATGAAATTTGGTTTGAAGAGAAATTGTATACCTACAGCAGGCTCCATTAGTAGCTCACAACGCCCATAATGCTCCGTTAGCCGTTCCACAAGGCGACCGCAGTCGTTGTGGTCGTGGCAAAAACATGAATAGTCATGTCATCATTTTCGATCACACAACGCTCACTAGGATCCATGCAAGAGGTGGATGGAATAACCGTTCCACTTGGATATACGATTGTAACGTCGGTAGGCAAGTGGAACGGGATAAATCGCGGTCATGAACGTGGTCGTTGGGAGTCTCTAATAGAAGGTAGCATTATCGGGGAAAAAAGATCCCCAAGACAATACATGGTGTATGGATTAAAATAGATTTATATATTTTTTTATTCATACAACTTTCATTTGATCCTTTGTGGACAAGGAATATAATAAATAAAAAATTATTAAATTATATTTTCCTTCCACACTCCTCTATTCTAACATACGACCTTTGTCTCACCACAAATCATAATCATCCTTCAGATTATGCATAACTAATGTAGTCTACTAAAACATTTTTTAAATAAATAATGTAATGTTAGGAAAAATACCCAAGACGAAATCTAGTTATGTAAGATTTACAACGTCTTTAGAGCTTTGTTTTTACTTCGGGCTGGTAATCTATAAAATCCATGTTCCTAGATACGTCTATTTTTTGTATAATTTAATAAACAAAAAAGGAAAATTTGAAGGGCTGATTTTATATCTCCAAAAAAAGGGATTTATAGGATAAAATACAAGTTGACAAAAACAAACATTAGAGCTGTGCAAATAAAACAGTTACTCGTTTCACTTTTAAATTCAGGCAGGTTATAATTTATTCGACGGATAACTTTTATCTGATGGTTGCAAAATCGGCCCAAATTTTATAACAAACTAGTTCTCCGGTCAACTATAATAGGAATTAAATTAAGCCGCACTGGAGTGGCAGTCGTAACATTCGTCCTTATTCGGTATCGAGTTTTAATTTGGTAGCTTGAAAATTTGTTACATAAGTTGTTGTAACATAATTAGATCTTCCCGTTACAAGAGAGTCGCCTCCGTATTCGATACTAAGTCGACATGATATCAGTGTGAATGAGACGATTTGTTTCCACATTCATAACATACACACAGCACAATCGTGAATTACTCAGAGTACCAGTGCTTGTCGAAAACTATAAAAGTAGTTTATTGATAATACAAACAGATGTTATAAGAAACAATGATTAAATTCGTCCACATCCCTATTGATTTAGAAATGCTAAAGTCATTATGCGTGTTTGTTAGCTTTCATAACAAAAAGACTGAACGGACGATAATGACATTTAACAAGAAGATGGATTGTATCCCGGTAAAAGACATAGGCTACTTTTGATCTTACAAAACAATCTTGTTGGGGGTGAAATATGGGATGAAAATATGAAATTGTAATATGCATGCACTTTTTTTCAAAGAATTACCTTTATGGCGTAAGTTCCTTGGCCTGGATTCATATCTACTTTATTAAAATGTACCGCGTCACTTAATTACCACAAAAAAACTTTACTTACTTCCGTAAATAGATCATAATAATAAATATTGCATTTAGCATTTAAAGGAATGGGAGAGATAAATAAAGTGGTAGGTACACGAAAATATAGATGTCCAAATTTTTTACTGATAAAGAACTAGGAAAGGAGCCGAGATGCTGAAAATAGGCTTTGAAATATCCCGCGAGACGTGGTTTTTTGCTAGATTGTTGAGCAAACGTGTCGTAAATTAGAAATTCCGAGTGTTAAGTGAATAGGAGCCCTTATCTCCAGACTCCAGGCTAGAGAAAGAAGGCGAGATTGTCTGTCGAATTGAAACTGACGTGAGCCGAGCACCTGGCTCCTTTCGACGAAATTAAAAAAGTTTCAGCTACACGCTAACTTGGTAGGTCCCGTTCATTTAAATGCTAAGGGATTTTGCGTTAGTATTCATTGTGAGTTTTGTCATTCAATGAAAAGTTTCACGTTTTTACATTGTTCCAGAAAGTTGGTAGCGTAATTTGCATTTGTCGGTAACTAATTTCAATAAGTTTTTTAAAGGGACACAAGTTGGCTAGTAAGCATTGGAGGTGATATGAGGAGTTGAACTTAGATTACTTTGTGAACTATGTACACATGCACAGTAGGTGCGAGGTCATAGAAGTCGCTTGCCAAATCTTAAGACTTTTTTTCAAATTAAATTTGACATTTTATACCCATACACTTAAAATTAATTAAAATCGTATAATGCATGTCAGGACACACAAAATTATAACTTTTGTGGAGGTGACCAACCCCAACTGTTTTGATTTGACTTTAAAACCCAAAATAATCATGTAATAAAAATACTATATCAGAAAAGCTATTCAACGCATCTTATAGCCTTTTATCTTTAAAATTTGTTTTGAGCTCTAGTATCTTAACAGTTTCCAGAATTTTCCACCTTCATAAGTTATAGGGAATATATGTTTTATGACCTTGGAAGTGAATAAATACTTGGGTAATATTTATTACCTATCGAATTAAATAAATAAAAATACCAATAAATTATTGTCGATCAAATATATCGTTCCTTTGCTCAATAAAGTGAAATATCCCACTTGATGTGGTTTTTCAACTAAGAAATGGTTAATAAAACTTTAACGGCTTTGACCGCGGTAGGTAAACCGTTAAAACGTAGTTTTATTATGTATACAAGTTGCGAAAACTTAAGAAAATATTATAAAACATATGTTTATATAGGTGGGTAAGGTATCATGTCTCTTCATTTTAATCTAATTTATACTGAGTAGTTATCCAGAAAAATTACTTTGACGTGAAGGCAAACACACAGGCCGGTGGATGGACATGACGATATTATAAGGATTTTATATTTGAAAAAGATTTATAGTTTTAAATCACTTAGTCACCCCTGTATCACGCGAAAACTATTCCAGTCTCCGGAATAAAAAGTATCCCATACGAATAAAGGCTAGAAGAAAATTTACTTACGGACCGAATCTTAATGAAATGATTTTCCTTATATGTAAGAATTGCAAGTTTTTTATTTTTTTATTGCATGAGTTCAGCAGACAGGCAGATGGTTCACCTGATGGAAAGCAGTTACAGTCGTCTATGGACATTTGTAACACAAAAGGCGCTACCAATATGCTGCCGCTCCCTAAAGGGTAACTGGAACCTGACTGACCTGATTCTAGTTACAAAAATTTGTTAAAAATACAAACTATCAACTGACTAAATATTTACTACCGAAATCCATAAACACAGGGATGGGTAGTAATAGAAGCTCATACAAAAACTTTGAAATAACGAAAACACGTCGAGTTAACAATAATGAAACAAGTTTGTCAAGTGCCTTTATTTTATTTATTTGTTTAACAGTAGCCAGATATATATTGTTGTTAGATCATTAAAATATGTGGAATTCATGCGAAATTTTGGTTCATTTTGAATTATACACATTGTTTACGAGCAAACATAATACAAACTTATTTAAGTTATTTTTGTAATTTAAATTATAAAGAATATTAATTTTAACAACACTTTTTTAAAATCTGTACGTATAAAGGCCTTTGCCACTTAGCGGTCATGCCACCCCGTAAGGTACCCAAATCCTAAATAGCATTTCAAATATATTTCTAATTAAACTAAAAATCTTTGCAAAACATCTTCGCATCTCTAGATAACGGATATGCAAAGAAGTTATTACATTTTCCCACGACAGACAAATCTCGCTCTCCAATTAGCTAGGCCCTTTTTCTAGGTCTTCGTTCCCAAGAAGTTCTATCAGAACATGTTGGACATCTTTAGTCATATTACAAGACGTTGTGACATTGTTCAGATTACGTTCCGGACACATTCCTTCATACAAATTTGGATATCTCATTAAGAAAGTTAACTCCCCCAACAAAATTTTGGATTCGTAAAATAACGTAATAAAATATTTGCTAAAATGTATATATAACAGAATTGAAGTTGGTTAAATAAATTTTAAATAGGTATATTTCTTATTTAAGTAACACTTAAATATTATATCGATGAAGAATTTATTCTGAATTCATTGCAAAAGAGCAAAAAAATCTTTCACATTGTTCACCTTCACAGTTCAAATATTTTAAAAGATTTGAAATTTGTACAAATTTAAATGTATTAGGTATATATAGTATAAATTTAAATGTATAGCTATATATACAAAAAGCATACTGTATATACATTTTGTGATGTATTAAATATATTATCTATATATTCTACCACACGGGCGTTTTTTTTATTGCATGCGTTCAGCAGACAGGCAGACGGCCCACTTGATGGAAAGTGGTTAACATCTGCGGCCCTCTTAAGGAATACTGTACCCTAGCCACTAATGCAGCGGAACACAACTCAAGGTTGTCTGGTGGCAAACTGTAGATCAGGGGTGGTAGCCATCCAGTCGGCAAAAATATACAATAGAACCAAAATTGTATTACACTTGACACATGCTTGCCCCCGCGCTGATGCAGCCTGGCTGCGGCGTTAAAGTATTAACTTCCTAGCTTACGCAAATAAAATCCTTTAATTATATTTCACTATGGCAATTAAGATTATTTCGTTGCTCCAAGATAATAAAACCTGTGTTAAAAAATAATACTCATTCAGTCCAAAGTCTTTAATGATGTTAAGATAGTAAAATTAAATAGTAAATTATAAGCACACGGCGTCTTACAACAGCCTTACATTCCAACTTTGTCGAATAGAGTTGACTTTTGTTCTAATTATGAGCCTTGTCTCATGGAATACATTATAGTGGGATTTGTTGCAGCAGCCAGTTTATAATAAACATTACGAGAGGTCTTGAATGCTCTTAAAATTAGCTAACTTGTCCTCCGGTAGTCAGTCGGATCCATCTATTGAAACTACCGACATTCGTATAAACTCCTGGTGAGTTTTCTCTAGCACATCCCACTCCATTCGAAACTATACCAACTTGGGTATTGTTAAGCACCACTGGTCCACCGGAGTCACCCTAAAATAGATAATATTTCTTAAATACATACATTTTAGTGCAGGAATGGAGAAATAATACAATTTCCTGCGCCCGAGCAGCCTGTCGTAAGAGGCGATAAAAACACTACACAGCCAGGTGGTAGGGTAATTGCCCGCCTGGATGGCTACTACCCCTAAGGTATACCGTCATAATAACCTTGAGTTGTGTTCCGACATCAGCGGCAGCACATTGGTAGCTACTTTAGTGTTACAAGTATCCATAAGCGATGTTAACCGCTTCCCATCAGGTGGGCCGTCTGCCCGTCTACTGAAATCATGCAATAAAAATCTATACATTAAACCTGTTTCCCATAGGGTAGGCAAACATAGTAGACCTACACTTCCTATGATATTCGGCTTCGTCTAGTTAAATTAATCTGTATATACTGACGCTTGCTATAAGTGCTTTTTAACTATGTATTCTTCAAAACATCTGGGATATGATCTTGGTAAGTGCGTCGCGGTCGACCGCCACCAAATTTACTATCCACGCCGCTATCGTGCATTTGTATTATTAGTCTCCTTTCATCCACTCTATTTCCATGTATAAATCATCTTAACATTGCTTTTTCAACTCTTGTAATTACATCCATTATAATTATTCCATTATCATGCTGTTTCTTATAATATCATTTAACTTAATCTCACATATATTTCTCAAAGAAAGAAAGAAAGAAACAAAGAAAAACTTTATATGCAAAAAAAAGCAAAGCTCTCATTTCAATTAGGTTTATCCTATTATCTCGCTTCTTCTACCATACAACCATGGAAAAAGACAGTATCATTCGTCCATGATACTAATAACACTCTTTAATCTATACATATTTCTAATTTGATGAGACTTTCTAATAAAACTTAAAACTACCTTCATTATTAGTACATAAAAATGCAACATAATTAATACTCATAACGACATAGGTACTAATTAAAGTTAAATAATGTAAATAGGCTACATAGATTTGAAGTTAATAATTACCTGGCACGTGTCTTTACCACCTTCTCTTGGCCCGGCACAGAATTGTCGGATTGTTATGGCTGTGTTACCTAACATTTGTCTGCATTCAGCAAGAGTATGCACCGGAAGTGTGACAGCCCTTAATATAGTTGTCGTATTTCCATTTTCCTGAAAACAATAATTTTATATTAGGTTTTAAATTACGAATGAATGATAAAATATTTCAACATATTATGGACAAAACAAAATGCTGACATCAGGCTCCTAAGCGAACGCTGCAAATGCAACCATGATCTAAAATCTAAGACAATGGTGATGATGATCTGTTGGAAGAAATATTGCAACTTACACTAGTAGCTCCCCATCCAGACGCCTTAACTTCAGATCCTCCTGCAGGAGTGATTCCCTGTTGGGGAATCCTTATAGTAGTCGCATTCACACCATCAAGCACCATTCTTGTAGACATCCTTATGAGTGCTATGTCGTAATCAAATGTCAATCTGTTATACAACGGATGCATTATCAACTGGCGCGACTGATATACCGTTCCTCCTGAATTTGAAATTGTACTCCCTACTCTCACATCAGCACGTTGCATCCTAAAACCAAAGTATTGTTACGAGTTACGCAGGAATCGAATTAAAATGCCGTTAGAATTACTATACAATTTATTAGAACTATACAAACACCTATAAAACAGGTACAAATATAACTAGACACTACTAGAACAAACTGCACGATTCAATAACACGCGCAAAGTCCGTCAATATATCGCTCATCGAATCTACGTCTTGCTCGTATTGTAATCCTCGCTTGACTGACTCACCCCTCCGTTCGGGCATTGTTATATAGTAAACTGTATAATACAACAATCGAATGCGAATACTGAGTTTTTCCAAGAAACCGTAATATGCACATCTGCGACGGGTAAACAAGTACAATAACAATAGGCTATTGCCTAATTGCAGATTTTAAACACGAAGTAAACAAAAGAACTCCGAATGTGGGGAAAGAACTGCATTTTATGACAGGCAGGTGTGCTTTTACCTTCGCCGGCATGTAACAGTATGTTTTGTAAGGAGCTTCTTATAGGAGCTTACAGCGGTCGCTTTTTAAGAATCGGTGAGTGAAGTTGGCGCGTGTCAAGAAATACTAATAGATATAAAACGCAGTATAAAATACGCTTTTATTTTGATAGTTGTATATGCGTAATACAAATCTGCAAAAACAGCCAGGTCCTGATACTACAATAAGCGTAGATAAGTAGGTAGCACTTTATTGCTCACCACAATAGCACACAATAGTTATTTTGTAATTAGTCACATTATTTTCAGGTAAAACAATATGCGGCCTTATCGCTTAGAACGATCTTTTCTAGGCAACCTAACTTATAGGATATTGTGAGCTAAGCTAGCTTTGTAGTTAGTAAATAAATTGAGATGCGTATTGTTTATATATATATATATATATATATATATATGTCGCAGAACGGCCTCGTTCTCACGACATCTTTAGTTATTGCAGGTTTAGTGGGCGTCATCAGGATAAAATGCGAGCATAAAATACAATAGCCACGGTTTATACACTTTTAATTTAGATTTGAACAGCATTTTGACATAGTTTAGACCGAGCAGCGGGTTCAGGGCACCCGCTCATACTTCCAGCTTCAATACTATCTTTAAAATACTCCATGGTCCAACTCGACCTGTTGCCACCAACCAAATGTGCCACAAAAACTCCTCCGTCTACCGAAGTAGATACTCCCAAAGTATAGAGGGCGCGTCTGACCCCGCTCTAGATATGCTCTGCTCTCATTGGTCGTTTATTAAATTACAATATTCATAGTTTTTATGAGGTTAGAACGATCTTGGAAGTTTTAGAAACATTAACAAATCTAATTAAATTACATTAAGAGTTTTAGAAGTGATTATAATGTAAACAAATGATATTGTGCGTTATACATCCAGTCAACAATACGTCATATCGTCATAGTCATAGCTTCCCTCCGACATATATAAATATATATATATATATATATATATATATATATATATATATAAACAACCTATATATATATATATATATATATAGCAGTTCACAATGCGTATACCTATATATATATATATATATATATATATACATAGGTATACGCATTGTGAACTGCTCTTCGTTCATTATTTACCCGCCTTACATTATTGTTAAAAAACGCAACATAAAAATATATTTTAAAAATATAACGCCTACCCATCAAGACAGTGAGCAGCTGTTAATACGTAGGTATCAGAAATCATTGAACCACCACACTGGTAATTTGCAATACCACGCGTAAGAAGCACGTAGACTTGATGAGGATATTCCTGAATCGTTACCTCTTCTCCTCCAACAATCCTGTGGTCATTGTTACCTTTTGAATGTGATTTATGCTTCTTTGCTTCCATAATAACTGTGAAATTATAGGGTATTATTGAAAAGTACTATTGGCTATAAAACATACAGTTAGGTTTTACGTAAAGGTCCTTTTTAATCCCTTGGGTAATTAATATGTGAGTAAACTGGTATATACGAGTATATATAATTACATAAAGCAATTATATAAATCTTTTGGATTTAAAAAAATTATGTTACAAACGAATTTTCTGAAGTCGATTTATTATACACATATGTATGAGAAATTTCAATTAATATTTTTTCAAAATTGTGATATATATAATACATATTATTAGAGATTGTACGAAACAAAAAATTAAATGATGACTGAATAAAGAACTGTTTTTTTAACAACATTACATCGTTATTTCTTTGTCCTGTTAAGGTAGGAAAAAGGATATTCGCGGTGTTGTAATGAATATAAACAACGATACATTTTGTACGTATTGTAAACTAGTTTTTGCCTGCTGTTTCGCTCGGGTTAAAAAGTCATAAACACACTTACATTCGAATTTGTAATATTAGTTAGTTACGTGTATGACATTAAATTCTATAACACTTACCAAAATTGGAAATTGCGAAAGAAAATATGAAATAGATAAAAAAAGTGTCCATTGTCATTACTGCCTGTATGAAAATACACAATGGTGGAAGTATTTGTAAACCATGCCCTTATATAATACATGTATATTTTATTTAACATATTCCAAGTACACAAGAAAAACGGTTCGTTATCTATATAATAACCAATAATAAGAGCTATTATTGATAAGAATGATATTGAGACTAACCTTCTAAATATTTCCTGCAGATATTTTCCATTTTACACTTTTAAACGTGTATGGTCATCGATTCAGATAAGAATTATGTGGGAAAAAAAAATATAGTTATGCCACCACTGCCAGGTCCCGATCGAAGAGTAGGCCCAAGAAATGTTGGTTTGACGTTATGAAGGATAAATCGCGTTCCAATGGTCTTTATACAAGAGATGTATAAAGCCGACCGCAACCGCACGCAGTGGAGAAGTAAAAGTATGGAAGCTGTTCCTGGGCCGTCGAAACGTTCCGACCGCAATCGAGATTTAATGCTTGAATGCTGACGATGGTCACCGATTCACAGACCCGGAGATCGTATTCAAAGATTTTCGGAAAGCAAATGGGTCCGTAAGCATCGATTTGTAATGCAAAAAATATGATATAGTAGAATTTTCAACACACAATTTTGTTTTTGTAATAATATATTATAAAGTTTATATAATATAATAACCATAACGATTTCAATGCATTTGTATTATATACCTAATTAATAATATGATTATACTATCTATAACTAATATATTAATAGAATAAATTGCAGATAAAACAAATTTTATTCTCAATACCAAGAAAATGAAAAATAATGAGACCAAAACAAAAAAAAGGATCACGAAATCTATAATACTACTACAGGGTCATTGAAAATCTTGCAACTCAATGAAATTGTATATTTGAATGTTAGCTTTCAGATTGCTTACTTTACTATTTTTGCGAATTATTTCTCTAAATCTTGCAGCAGTAGTTTGCCAATGTCACATTAAAGATGTATGCAAGTATACTTAAGTAAATGAGTAAAAATGACTGTATTGCTTTCAATATGCCATAACAAAAGGGAAAAGGATCTATTTTGTAGAACCTTCTTTCTTATATGTTTCAATCATCAGTGTGAGATTATTTGTAATTTTTTCAGATTTGTAAGTCTGATTATAGCTAAACGGAAATTTCAAAGCTATTTTTTTTGTTTTTCTATTACAAAACTGTCACAGTTTACTAACCAGTGATCATCCAGATACAGAACTTTCGCTTTAAAATAATTGAAAACATATTGTAACACGAACTTATAATTATGTCCCAGCCTTTTCATTTCAGGGAAAGGGGCGACATCTCCACACTCGTCGCAGGAGTGTTGCTGGATTTTACACATAAATAATCTCAATGAATTAATAATTGAAATGAATTAGTAATTTATCTTCGAAATCAGCTCCTGCTTATTATACAATTGGCGTGGTCAAGATTCGAGCTCCCATCATTTTGACCAGAGGTGAACTTTAGCTTATAAGTCGACACGACCTTTAGAAGAATAGCTTCGATGCCCCAATTAAAGCACGTTAATTAAACTTAGCGATTATCCTAAAAGCATTTAACGGCACCTAATTACAAACGTTGAAATACCCTCATTCCCTTTCAAACCGCTGCTATAATTAGCTCGTTCGTGAACGACAAAAACTGCGCGCATTTCAGGTTAAAATTTATTTCCCTTAATTTTTATTCTTTTTTAATTCTGCTGTATAATGACACTTGGTGAATCAAACACTATTTAATGCCTGCAAGCACTGTCACGATATTACGGATAAAGAATTATTTACCAGGATTTTTTACTTGTTAAAAAAGACCTAAATACTTTTTGATAATAACAGAATATTTATGAAATCATCATCTATGTGTCTGTGAGGTAAAAGGGTACGCACCTTTGCTCAACTTGCTAATTTTCCTCCTATAGCTGTGATGTGAGCTACATGCCAATAAGATACTCTCATTTCTGTTTTCAAATATTTAAAAGTTTTACACACGTCGTGGTGCGCTGAATTAATTTAAGGTCTTAACAAGGTTTTGGTGTGTAACTTCGTAGGTTCGTAAGTAGGCGTAGGGGGTCAGTTGCGAAACATCTCTTTTTTTGGAAACAGAAAGTGTAGGAGGGGTGATGTTGAGTAAAAAATGGGAAGGAATGAACTAATGGGTTGAAAAGTATCTTTCAAATCAATGATCTCAAAAACTCCTGGGTCTAATATTAAACTAATTGCGTGTAAGGTATTTTTTATATATATTTTAACAACTTAAAACGCTCCACTGCCGGGCTTAGGCTTTTATTTTATAGGAGAACAGACATTATACTCGCCACGCTTGTATAAGATGGATTGACGGGTTTGACACATCGCTTATCTTAAAGTGCTGGTTTTATCACGAATAGTATATGGTAATTGTAACAATATGCACAATAAGTTATTTTCTACACATTGCATCCAAATACTATTTATTTATTTAATATATTGCATGAGTTCAGCAAACAAAAAGATGTCCCATTTGATTGATGGAAAGCGGTTAATGCGCTGCTACTCCCTTAAAAGAGACTGAAACCTGGCCGCTAATGCCGGAACACAATTCAAGATTGTTATGGCGACATACTCTAGACCAGGGGTGGTAGTCATCTAGACATGACTGACAGACATGACCCGGCCGTAGGAAATTGTATTCTTTCTCCGCTCCTGCACGGATAAGTACTAGTGTCGTTTTTAAAATATATAATTCCAGCATATTATTATATACTAACGAATATACTAATATTATAAATGTCAGGAGCCTTAAGAACAGACGAGCGTGCATGACAAGAACTATGAATGTCAAAGAAGCAAGTGAGGTGTGTAAGAATAAGCCTAAATGGCGCTCTGTTGTTCGTGCCTACCCCGCAAGGGACCTGGCGTGAAGTTATGTATGTATGTATAAATGTGAATGTAAGTTTGTTTGTTACGCTTTCACGCGAAAACTACTCAACCGATCATCATGAAACTTTGTACACATATTCTTGGAGGTATTAGAAGTAACATAGGATACTTTTTATGTAAAAAATCCACGCGGACGAAGTCGCGGGCAGAAGCTATAAAACCATATTTTTCAATAAAAGTTAGATACGGCAATAAACATGGTATTCTGAAAAAAATCTGTTTTGTGAAAGTTACATAATACATACAAATTTTCCTATAAAACCAATGAACACGTTATAGAATAAGAATACCAACAACAAGCCCTATAGAGATCCTGGTTTTAACCAAGAGCTTAAAAAGGTGAGCGACTTTATCTTACTGATAGGAGATTTAATTTCCTCTCGCGAGGGAGACGAGTCGAAAAATGACATCGTACAGTTAAGGTTCCATAGTCCAGAGGGGAAATACGAAAGCCTTTTAATTACTTGCGGCTTTCGCTTTTATTTAAAATTGAATTTGAATGTGAACAACCATCTCTATAGGGTTATCACAAATGAACAGAGAATTTATTTTCAGAAAAAGAAAATACACGTTAGTAACCCTACTTTGTTATTAACGTGTATTTTCATTTCTTTCTATTTTCAACAGATATTAGAAACAAATGTGACTCATAGAAAACATAAATATAAAATTACGTGATTTTTACCAAATAAATTTGGCCAAGTGTGTGTTGGTCCAAGCACAATAAAGGGTTTCGTGTAGGTGACTGTTGCCCTATGCTTGCGTAATTTGACTATAGAACCCCTTAAAATTTAATTCAAAACAACCCATATAAAAGAATATTGGCGCATTAAGAAAAATATCAAGGTGCTTAAAATGGCTACTTTCAGGGATTCGTATTATGAACTAGGATATACCCGCGACTTCGATTCCCGGCGCATAATTCATTAAAACAGGAATGTAATCTATCGTTTTAGTGAAAACTGAGTAGGAAAAAGTTAATTATTGTGCACTAGAACTTGAAAACGCTTCCCAGAAAATGCCCGCAGGATTCCCGGTAAAAAAACACATTTTTTACATAAAATTTACTGTCGATCAGTGAAAAAAATCACATTGGAATTCATTTTTTTTATTTCGAAACTATAAACTATCCTAAGAAAAATTCCCGCGGGATTCCCAGGATAAAAGTAGCGTAAATTTTACATTTGAGAATTTATAGTCAATCAGCGTAGACCGCATTGAAATCGGCCAAATAGTTTTTACATGAATCCCGAAGAAAGAAACAGACAAGAAATCTAAAAAAATGTATCGTGTTTTCCATCGTTTATGTTATTCTCATACATATTCTATACTATCCGTTTAGCGCTAATGCCACTGTTGTCTAAGTAGCCTGATGTTGTTATATTTGTAAAAAAATATTCGTGTCGTATTTAGATTTTAATATATCACGACGTAATTGTAAATAGATAGATAGATAGATAACACTTTATTGTACACCAATACAAACATGAACTTAAAGCCTAAAATTATATCTATTTATGTACAAAGGACGGTCTTATCGCTAAAAAGCGATCTCAATCTAAGGCAGTTATAAGTTTTTGAGCAATATCTACGGAACACAGCAATACTCTCGTAGATTCACCATTTATCAAGTTTTTCAGGTATCATCGCACACCAAATGACTAAAGAATAAACTTTGGGAAATGGACCCAGGAACGACCGTCCGGAAATAGGATAGCAAATAGCTTATGACGGATTTGACAAAGGTGTGTTATACGTAATGTATTTTCATCTAAAATATAGTTTTTGATCTATGTCATAATGCTGTAAAGAGTACCGTGAGAAATGGACCTACCTACCTACTAGGAGTAATATTTTTTTTCTTTATTATTTGAAAAAAAGGCAAAAATCCCAGGTTTATACAGCCTCGTTATTGTATTTATCCAAGAAGCGATATGACTGGCAGTTGCATTTTGTTTTGAGAATTTTACTGTTTTGACGAGCAAGGCTTTATGAAAGACAGTTATTTGTTGTAATCTATATGTTGCTGTTATTTACAATATGTCTACTTCTTACGGCAGCAAGCAGGAAACTGACGAGGATAATGGGCAGCATGAGTATGTGAACGTATTATTATATATATCTTTCTAGAAAAGAAGTTTCACTAACGAACATTACCCCAATTAAATATTCTCTAGAACAAATACCTGTAAAGATTCTACGATAAACAGTCGATCTTTATCGTGCCCAAAAGTACAAATTACACAAAGAACCTGCTTAAGATGCGATTTCATAATGATATTGAAGGCTATGAAAGCGCTTTTATCATTTATGCGGGTACACACCGCCTAGACTAGACAGTTCCATAAAAGACTCGACTGAAAGGATTTGAGTGTAAGCAGAGCATATTCCCTTACAAAGAGATGCAATTTGCATTATAATACATTTTTATTGAGCTCCCCAACTCTGCGATCGGTATGAAAAGACCGATTTCAATGGTCATAATATAATGATTTTATGCTAACTTTTACCCATAATAATAAAATAAGATTTAAACTGCTTTTTTAGATTCTAATAAATTCAGGTTTATAGGAGTTGTTATCGTATTAATGTTTTCAAACATTTTGATACTTTTGGTAACTATACCCATAAACAATAATGTTTTGCACTGATTATTATTTATTGAAGTTTTTTGATGTTTCTAATGGAATAGATACGTAAGCATTATATAAAATGCGAAATGTATTATTGAGATTGAAAATAGATATTTTGAAGCGAAAAGTGGCTAATGGCTTGTACCGAACATTGATTGACAAACCTTTTATGCATGGCACAGTTTTAATGATTAAATAATAATATCAGTTCTTAAACATCCCACTGCTGGGCTCGAGGCGCTCATTTTGGTTTCTCACAATATTTTCGTTCGCAGTTCGCATAATGGTAACAACATGAAAGTTAGGACAGAAAAACCGGGTTTCAAGTTTTCACACGATGCATTTCTTTTAGATTTTATGTCTGTCTTTTCGGGATTCATGTAAACACTATTAGGCCGATTTCGATGCGCTTTTCGTTGACCGTTATCTTGAAAATCCTACTGGAATTTTACTGGGAATCATTTAAAATGGCCAGGTTTGATCAATAGAAATTT
This sequence comes from Dendrolimus pini, assembly GCA_949752895.1. Classification (NCBI taxonomy): domain Eukaryota; kingdom Metazoa; phylum Arthropoda; class Insecta; order Lepidoptera; family Lasiocampidae; genus Dendrolimus; species Dendrolimus pini. The sequence continues at coordinate 8,008,167 of OX457130.1, read as the reverse complement.
TATATAACAAAACGCGTGATACTTTTTATTCGGAGAATCCCGCGGGAATTTTCCCAGGAGCGGTTTGTATCTGTTCGGGTGCATAAAAATTCGTGATGATCTTCAGCAAAGTTGTTGTGCATGAGCCAAAGAAGGTTTCTGAATTGGTTCACAATTGGACCCGGTAGGTGGCGCTGCTGTCGACATATCGATTGAAGTTTTTCCGGGCAGGTCAACGTCTACCGGGACAGCTAGTATTCTATATTTATTAAAAATCTTTAGTAGAACAGATGTAGTATGCCTTTAGTAACGGTACTTATCCCACCAGGTTTTTACGGGAATCTCCGAAATTCAAGTATTTTCATTAAAAAAAATCTATTACCATACTGAAAGCACCCTTTGAATTTAAATAGTGGCGACTTTAAATACAAGCGTGGACGAAGTCGGAGGCATATCATAGTTTTTATTTAAAAAAAAACTTATTTTTTATGTCGTGGAGGGTGTTATCAACGCGTATAATGGTAATACAGTGAACATGTTATCTCAATAACTCTCGACGTTTTTTATGTAATCAATCGTTAAGAAACTGAATCGGACATTATAATCAACCGATAAACGTAAAGTCGAATAATCTCACTCGAAAATATCTGAAACCATTTTATTGTTATAAGCCGCGCAGAAGATTTGCCGATGACTACTTACTATTATTGTATTGCAGTTCTTACTATTATTGTATATACTTATGTAAAGGATATACAATAGTAGATAAGAGATAAAGAACTTGAGATATAAATAGAATAAGAAATATAAAGAAACAGAGAAACAAAACAGAACAAAGAAACATTTTTTTAGCTAGACGTGTTGCTGGCGAGTTTCTTGCGTTCCTCCTTAACAGGAATAACACGTTGTGAAGTGGTGTACATAGATTATAAAGTAAAATTAAATTTTAACCTATATGTATGACCTTTAAAAAGTGTTCTCCAGTGGAATTTATTTTGAATAAAAGCTTTTCAATTTGTTTGATTGATGATTTATTGCAACAACTATTTATGAAACCTTTTTTGTCAATCTTACTGACCATCGACGCGTGACATCTAAACCGCATGGGTAGTAAGTGCAGAAGTGAGTTGATTGTCAACTCGATTTGATCTTTTCGTTTGTTTAAACATCTCGGAATCGCCCGCCCCTAGTTATGATCGATGGACAAAATCGCTTCAATTCAATTAGCCCTTGTAGAGCCGAGTCTATGGTTTGGCAGTTATGAATGAGCGCCTCGAAGTGTTGCCTAAAAGTCACATTACGAATGAAAAACCGCAGGATTGCCGTAATTGAAAATTCCCTGTGTAATATACGACTTGCAATTTCAGTGAGGAGCCTCCCGCCGCCGTCCTACAGGCAGCAGCCATTTTTCTTTACTCTTAACGATATTATTTAACGCCACAAATTTTACCATTTTTCTCAAGGCCCCAAGAACTGCCGGCAATTTCATTATGATAATCGGCCATAACCTGAGCTATTTTATACAATAACTGCTCGAGGAGTTTTGAATAGAAATTTCGGAGTCGCAATGAGGTTTTACTGAGCTCAAATAAATTTTAAGCGACTCTTTTAAAGCTTCGCGATGTTGAAAGGTCAGAGTAAATATAAGAAAGCGGTAACTGAGGAAAGCATGTCATGAAAATGGTTCTTTAAGCTTTAACGAGAAATGAGTAAACAAAAACATTGAAGCGAAACCTCCATTTGTTGAAAAAGTAATCTGGATAGCAAAAAATGGTTCGTGAAATGCGAAATTTGTCAAGTAACTAAAAATCGGAGGACTTCGTTCGGTAATAAAACAACCCCTGTCTACCCTTTTTAGTTCTCTATATTTCGATGGACTACAATCAAATTATTGTCCCGATGGGACTCGTGTTTTCTTTTTTAAGGTCCGTGGAACAGATTTATGCTGTGCTGTGGGCGTAATATTTCACTCGATTGGTAAACTTCAGTTAGTAGAGGAGAAAGGGGATGGATGGACATTGAACAATTTATTTATTTAATTTAATGTTACGGAACGAGAATATCGGTTCATGTTTTTTGAAAATAAATATATTGTTTAAGTTCAGTCTAGCAGCGGGTAGCTCAACGTGATCGTTGACAATTATTAACATTTGTTCATTATGAGGTGAAAATTCTTTACATACACTACTTCTCGGGGACAAACAATCAAATAGTGAAATACTCGTGGCAACTGCTGAATACTCACTAAATCCATTCCTATGTTCCTTTAGCTACTAAAAAATAGTATCATAGGACAACAGTTTAGCCCGCGTTGCGACTCTTAGCTGTTGCCGGCTTGATATAATGAATAGGCTATTGTCATATTACTATTGTATATTTTCATATACATAGCACACACAATATATACACAGAAATTCTCAGAATACAGTGGCAGTAACGTGGCAGCGATGTGATGGCGGCGTATCAGCAATGCCGTCCACACGAGCTTACTACTTATTAACAATGGTTTTCGTCTACTACATATAGATTTACGTCACGGTCACGTCGCAGGACCGATGGCCGATGGAGCAAACGAGTACTGGAGTGGAGACCGTGTCTCTGTAAACGTAGTGTCGGACGCCCTCCATCCTGATGGACCGGCGATATATGCCAGGGCGCCGGCAGGCGCTGGCTGAGGAAATCGGAGGACAGGGATGAGTGGCGTCGTCTTGGGGAGGCCTACGTCCAGCAGTGGACTGGGAATAGCTGACAACGATATAGATCTACCTTATATTTCTTCAAGTTCTATTAATTCAAATTAAACTAAAATATGTATATCAGTTCTTATCTATAAAAAAATGGTACAATTTGCACAACTTAATGGTCCCCTTTCCGTTGTTAAAACGGCAGATTTATTTTAATAATTAAGAAATGTTGCTTTTAAACCCATAATTATAGAGCTAATTATACAAGCGAACTGTTGCAGTTCCCTTAGATAAAATAAATGACAGAGGGTGGGTGCAGAATTAACCGTAATTAAGCTGAACGAAACTCTTTTTCAGTGAAAAAATGTTCTTGATTAAAAACCGGGGGAGTCCTAAAAATGCCTTGTGTTTTTAATTACTGTCGACAGTTGCAATGTTTTGTGTAATTTTGTTACATTGCTCCTGTGAATAGTTGTACACTGCAATGAAGGTTTGTGCTTATAGGGGCCCATACACGATCTTGCATTGCAGTGCTGCAGTGAGCGGAGCTTGCAGAATTCAAGAGGCATTCTGTTCGTTGTTGCCAGACGCATTGCAGGCTGCATTAACATTAACGTTTTTGCATTACGCGGTGGACTGCTAGGCGGACTGCAATGCAGGACCGTGAATAGAACAGAACCCTTTAGGGTGTACTTTTGTGGCCGTTGAGTACTGTGCATCCTTCCGTATAAAAGCTATGTACCAAAGAATTGTATTTAATATAAAAGATTTCTTTAAATCTAGTAATTTAATTTATTGAAATAATTCTTGTAATTTGGTTACGGAACCTTAAAGTTTCTCATTATCTTAAAGATTGTTTTCGTGTTTTCAAACTTTACACCATGGACTAAACATAAAATTCACATATGCGTACATAGTTCTACTTATTACAACAGTTATTGGTTCACCTAATATTAATTAAATCTGGTTTGCGTTGCCTCTTGCTGTAACAAGTAAAACCACGTCCAATTTTTAAAAATATCCAGAAATCATTACCTATCCTTACAATAAACTATAATAACAGCACATAAATGTCCCACGGCTGGGTTTGAGCCTCCCACTATTTTATTGTGTATTTAGTATTAAAGTGCGAGTACAGAGTGTTGTTCAATGTTTAATTTACATCCTTATAGGACCTATTTAATTAATGTCAGCAATTTTAAATTGATGTTATAAAAACTTAATTTATTAATTAAGCTAATCAATTGTATTATATTACGTATGCGGTCATCGGCGTTATCAAAATAATTTACACTCAAGGTTATATGAAATATTATATATCGATCTTAAGCGACAAGACAGCCTTTTGTACAATATCGTTTTATTCTGTAATATATCTATTTATATATCAATACTAGTGGTCGCGCAGTGGTTGAAATTCGACCATAATTAATTTAAAACATAAGTTTGAACATTATACAGGTTCTGTTGTCAAAGACTTCTATAATCACATATTTCGCCAAGGAGTATATATATAGCCATGTTTGTGTCAAATATATGTGTGTAATGTTTTTTTTTATTGATTTAATGTATTTTTATGCATAATTTTAAAAAAATACTAGCTTTCTGCACTCCTTCTCTATATAAACTATAAAGTGTGCAAAATTTCATACTCCTCCGTCCGAGCCATTTTCGTTAAAAGGGGTACAAAGTTTTTGCTTCACGTATTAATATTGTTACGAGCTACACAGGACTTGAATTAAAATGCCGTTGGAATTACTATGAAGTTTATTTGAACTGTACAAACACGTATAAAACAGGCACAAATATGACTGGACACAGCCAGCAGAAACTGCACGATTCATATAACACGCGTGAAGTTCGTCAATATATCGCTATTCGAAAGTACTACTTATTCGTATCGTAGTCGTCGCTTGACTGCCCCACCACTCCATTCGGGCATTGTTGTATACTATACTGTATAATACCGACAAAGGGGCCCTGTTCACGCACATCTGGCAAGCTTCGACGCAATGCTATAAAAACAAGGATTAATTCTTTCGACACTAATTACAGCCATGAAATAAAATCGATAACAATAGATGTTTTTAAAGTTTAAACACGAAGTAAATAAAAAAAGCGTTTTTACAACATGCAGGTGTGCGGTCTTTGTCGGTATGTAACAATATATATTGATGATGTATACCGTAAATGAAACTGCTACGAAATACAATAAGGTTGAGGTTAGAAGTGCGTAATGATAGGGCGTTATCAAGAGCAAAGGAGAATCATTCGAATTCCAATTTATTCAGTTTACGCACCACCTTTTCGATGTTGTATACCAAGTCAGTACTTTATTTGAACCCTTTCAAAAGTTCCCTCCTTCATAGTGGTGAAGTAAACAAAAGGTGTATTCAATAGAGAAGCCGTCTATTTTCTTTACACAAGATTCACTGCTATTGGTAATAAGAATGTTGTTAATATCACAGCTTTAAAAAAATAAAGTTTTAGAAACTTAATGAATATTATCATTAAGAAACAGAGTAAAGGAATATATTGTAGTACTGCTGCAATGGCGATTTCAGCGATAATATATTTACTGAATACGTGTTTTATACCCTTGGTATTTAAATTATCTGTCATTCTTTTAATGGTTGTCCTAATTGTTCACTGTCACTAATTTGCGTTAATTTTCAAGTATTGAAATGTAACTGTCTATTGTCAATCGATAACTCCTTTTGTTTACGGCCAGCCTTCGAGTAAGACATCATAAGCTGTTTTATGTTCAAATTTCGCTACAATTTGGTTACAAACTATGGTCTTTTAAGCTTACGAGTTTGAAAATTCCTATGACTGATATGTGCATGTTTATAAGGTCGACCAGTTGATAGGGAGTTGATTGAGTTTTAACTAGTATCGAAGGGCTATTAGGTATATGTTTGGAAAACGTAGTCCAACATAGCGCTGATTTTCAGTGCCCACTTAATAACTCACACATGTCATGCGTACCTGAGTAAAAACCAAGCAGAAATAATTGAGAAAATGGAATATAATATACCCGAAAACAGAATAATGTTGTAGATCTAATAAACAATGAAATAATTAGTAATTAAAAAACACCTATGATAAAAATAACGTAAAACCGGTAAAATATAGCTAAATATTTGTAACTAAGCTTTATGTATTTAGTTTATTTGCATATGTTTTTGTACAGATAATTGGATTTTGAGCGACTTAAATTATATTCAATTTTCAAAGTGTCGCAATTAGTCAAATAATTTTAAGTACTAGTAAATTATAAAATAAAGCAATAACTAGGCAGTAAGTTTTGAATTATGTATTAATCTCAAACTTGATGAAAGCCGTTATACCGGGTTATACTGAGCTGTAAGTAAGTAAGTACTAAGTTATTACTAACAGAATTACTTGCATTAAAATCGATATATAAGTGTATCTTGTGAACATTTTGCATTACGATACGTACTGTTAAGAGATCAATGTCTATAAACTACAAAAGTTACTTAAAATCAGGTGGAGATACTGTTAGCTTGATTAAAATAATCTCTCTCAGTCTTCATTCCACACATAAGATTTTTTCATTTCCTCATATATTTCCAATTTGGGTGATTTCAATTCTCCAATTACCATTTGACATCAGATACAATGGCGGATTAGATGCAGTATACATATATTATAGTAAATAAATGAGTGTAATTTGAAAATGTCTAGTAATGTATTTTGAGTATCATAACTCCCTTATTAATAATAGTTATACGAAATTTATAGGCTCTTATAAGAGTTATATTCATAGTCGCATTCTGAAGAAATATTTTTTTGTGAAACTATTTTAGCCGAACCTGCACCCAAAATACAGGCCTGTCCTAGTATGGGGGGCAAACTGTCATCTCATAGTCGCAAGTAAGGTAACTACAATAAATCTATTGTATATTATAATATGTTGTTTTGTTAACGTTTAAATGAACTCTTATCTATTAATACATTAGTACGTGAAGCAAAAACTTTGTACCTATTTAACGTAAATTGCGCGGACGGAGGAGTATGAAATTTCGCACACTTATAAGTTAATATAGAGAAAAAGCGACGCATACAATTTTTTTATGCATAAAAAATAAATTAAATCAACAGTGTATGTAGCCTTGGCGAAATCTGTGATTATAGAAGTATAGTCTTTGACAACAAATTATTATGGTCGAATTTCGACAACGGGCGACCACACGTTATTATTATTATATAATTTCTAAGAAGACGATTTTGAATAACTGTTATGAATGATAGGTATTTCACTATAATGATATAACACTTAATGTTGCTCCATGTTTGATACAAATAAATGAATTTTATTTGATTTGATGAAAAAAATCTAGCATAACTGTCAAATTGAACAACTGCATGTTATACTTCACATAATTCATCTTTTATTTTGTAACTTCTTGTATTCATCAACCTTTTAGTTTAATACTCTTTGACTCATGCTTTCCATCCATCTCCAGTACCCATACCACTTGTAATCGTCTTCTCAATTTTTCAGTCACGGATGCAACTTCCAAATACCCCTTTATTTACTCGTTTCTTGCTATATTCATTCCCGATACCAATGTTGTTGCGATAAGAATGTTGATATCAACATTCTCATCGCGTCACCATCACGGCCATAATTATCTCGAACTTAGAATAATTGTACTATTGAAAAGGTCTGCTGTAATAATTGAATGTATATTCTATTGATCAATTGTCATTGAAGGCATATTTTGATCGATGGATTTAATGTTACACTAATGCACATATCGTGTAATGGAGACAATCGCCCTTAATTCGTGTTGAAGGCGATCAAATCGCAAGTGTTGGAATTCAATATTGTATAATACATTAAGACTTACCACGTGACTGTTCATGTAACCCTTTTTATGGTTTCATAGACAATATAGAATGGCTACGGATCCAACTTTATTTATATGCTAATGTTACGAGTTGCAGGACTCGAATTAAAATGCCATTAGAATTATTATAGAATTTATTAGAACTTTACAAACATGTATAACACAAGTACAAATATAATAACACGCGCAAAGTCCGTCACTAAATAGATTATCGAATGTAGTACACACGTCTTGCTTCGCTTGTGATTATCGCGCGACTCTTCACCCCTCCGTTGGAGCATTGCTTTACATTGTACAAATACAATATGTCTGCTCGACCGCGTGGACTGAATTTTCCAAGAATCACACCTGGCTAATGACTACCATTAAGATTACAATACACAATGGGCTGTTTTTTCAAGCACAAAATTTAAACACAAAGTCAACGAAAAAAGACAGTCATGAAAAAATTTCAATGTTATTAAGCTCAAACGCTGGTGGAGAATGAATGTGCTTTGTTTACAGATATGCAGGTGGGCAAAATTGTAACACTGATATAAAATACACTTTTACATTTTATTCCAAAAAACGTGGTAGGTTAGTGGTTAACGCAGTCGCATCCCAAACTCAAAGGACGCATGCAAATGTACATTGTAACCTAGGTACTATAATATATAGTGTCGTGCTATATTTTAACCAACTCTACTATATATTATAGAAAAAAATATAGTACGAAATATACTATATTTTCATCGCTAATTAATTTTTGTACTATTAAATATCCAAAAAAATATGTTATAGAACTTAAAAAGTTTTTTGAAACGGCTTGAATAAGATCCGGTAAATAGTTTTTGAGATTTGGAGTATTCTCGATTCAATGATCTCGATCAAAATATTATCATTACTATTTATCATTATTTTTAATTGTTGCAGAACAACAGATAGGCTGACAGCCCATTTGATGGAAAGTGGTTACTGTAGGTATTTGCAACATCAGAGGTACTGCCAATGTCTTTTCAACATCAAGGATTAGAACCTGGCCATTAGTACATAATATAATAACAGCTTATAAACACCCCGCTGCTGAGCTCGAGCTGCCTTCCATTATAGGAGAACGGACAGTATAACGCTTGTCCAAGGCGGCTTGGCAGGATTGACACATCGGTTATCTCGATGTGTAGGTTTCATCACGATGGTTTCCTTGACCGTTGTTAGCACGTGATAATTGTAGCAATATGCACATTAGGTCGGAGAACTTTCTAAATGCTGCATGCGTTCTAGTCAGGATTCAAACCCGCGCACTTTGAGTTTGGGATGCGTTCGCCCAATGCAACTCAAGGTTGTTATGGCGGTATACTTGAAACCAGCGGTGGAAAGCAATCAGATTTGCAAATGAATGAACGGCAAATGCTCTAGGCTGTTTATTATTTACGACAGGCTGCTCGGGCGTAATGACTAGTATTTTTTCTTCTACCTCGAACGAGTTAGGGATAGTCTGGTCTGTAGTCAAATGATGAAACCAATTGGTGTTATTTCTCTTTACGAAATCCTTCATAGATCTTGAAGTACCACATCTTTGTTATCCTATTAAGGTTAAAGAAGTTTCATATTAAATAACAAGATAACCATAAAAAAATTGAGAAATAAGTGTAAATGTACGTACGTACAGAAAAAAAAAGTTTTAAAATCACGTAGAAAATGTTAGTAATGGCACATCAAAAATAAGCACGTAATATACACTGTAGGTTGTAGTAGTAACAATGCTACAAAGTTACGATAGAGTTGACACAGCGGCTTAACAACGTTGTTTCATAAAGCATCTGTTACAACGACAGGTATAATCCCAGAGGTTGCTTGCTCATATGAAGCCATGGATTCATACAGAAGGGATTCTCCATTGGTGAGTATTTCCTTGTGTCCTAATAAATGAGTGAACAAGTGAAATAAAAGTGCTCTGTTTAAAATTGTTCCTTGATTGTTTGTGAATTGTTTAAAATGAACAACAGTTATATACATTACTAGAGTTTTGTAAACCCTATTCCGTGCCTCTAGTTTAAAGAGCAAGCATTAATATAGGTTACATTGTTTTAAATTCTTATGTTAGTGCTATTTGCCCCCGGAGGATTCACTTTATTGTATATCGCAAACTATCCCATCTCTGGGATAAAAAAATATCTATGTACACTTTCGCTATTAAAGCTACACAATTATTGCAAAACCGATCCAGTACTACTTCAGAGTAGTTTTTCCGTGAAAGTTTACCAGGTAGGCAGGAGTTACTACCGTATTTTTATAGATAATGATTTTTGAGATTGAGAAATGATTAGTCTCTCATACAAATTTCATTATTTATTTTATAATATCAATAGGGATTTCAACTGCATGACAATTTTATGCGAAAATTGTATGAAATGTGTAATTTTTCAGAATTTACAAAATAATAAATTACTTTGTTATTCAAAGTCGGTTACCAACTTAGGTTTAGTCGACGCTGGGTTATATAGAGTTTTTGTATTTGAGGGTCCTGTGTGCTTGGTATGCTTGATTGAATATTATTTTAAAAATTGTTTGTTTATAAATGTTCAGAAAAGGAAATAAAAAGATAATTTATGTCAGTCAACTTGATGTTCGAAAAAACTTTTCAATGCAAGGGTTTTTAAAGTTGTCAAACTTTAAAAACTAAATACAAAGAACATGTAAAACCAAAAGCTATCTAAACTGTCTCTATATTTGTAGGAATCAACATATAGTGACACCAAACATATCGGCAAATATCAATCAATATTTGAGATAAACACACAACTATTTCAATCGATACAAAACCTCTTATATAGTCTGAAGCTTCCTACGATGATTATTGTCAGCTCGTTCCGCTCCGTTTACATAAAAATTCATGTCAGGCACACTTATTAAGGTAATATACTTACAACAATATTCACAATAGAGTTCAGACAATAAGATGCCCAAGACTATAATCACATGTTAGCGTCTAAGGCATTTGTTAGAGATTTTTTTATTCACTGTAATTATTATCGTCAATAGCTAAGCTTTAGTTCCAGAATAAGGAAGGAAGCTATATCTTGAAAACAAGGCGCATTTTTTTCTTTTGTCACTTCCACTAAATCTGATATTTTATTAATATTAGAATTTGAAGGTAATCCTATTTATATTAGTCAATGTGTACAGCCATCGAACTTCTGGCGCAAGTTTTATTATTTTCTCGGTCTCAACTTGAGTAGTTTATTCAAAGTTTTGAGTGCCAAGATAACAAGAGTACGGACGTTTTGAATAATGCAAATAGTTCATCTATGCAGTACATCAAAGTGCTTGAAGCCAACTTTAATACACTTGATAACAAGTTCTTCATAATTTTGCAGAATATTGAAAAATCTACAAGGTTAATAGATGGGAAATACGTCTTTACACTTCTCCTACGTATATACTCGTAACTCGATATAATAATTACGCGAAATCTCACATTTTATTGTATGCGTTATAAGCTTAAATAGAAGTCTAAAAAATTTCTTCATATATCTTATCTTATACTAATACGAGTATATAAAGCAGTTTGTTTGTTTGTTTCAACGTTCTAATCTCAGGAACTACTGGTCTGATTTAAAAAGTTCTTTCAGTGTTGGATAGCCTATTTATCGAGGAAAGCTATAGGCTATATATCATCACGCTAAGACCAATAGGAGCGGAGCAGCAATGAAAAATGTTTCAAAATCGGGGGGGGGGGGGCGTTGAAAACAAATTCCACGCGGACGGCGTCGCGGGCACAGCTAGTTATTAATAATATATAGATGCTGAGTCTTTTCAAATATTTATGTAAAATATGTACAAAAAATGTCTGGTTAAAATTATTAATTTCACACTTACATGTAATTTATTTGCTAAATAGAAATATACGTTGTTCGTTCTTTTTATATTATTTGATTAAATACGTTCAAAATTGTTAATCTTAATCAAACACAATCAGAGTATATTTAGATCTTTTTAACCGACTTCGAAAAAAGGAGGAGGTTCTCAATTCGCCGGTTTTTTTTTTGCTTTTTTTTATGTATGTTCGCCGATTACTCCGTCATTTATGATCCGATGTACGTGATTCTTTTTTGTTCGACGCGGAATAGCTTCCAATTGGTCCCCTAAAAATTTTACATAGTTTGGCCCAGTAGTTTTCATTTTATGAACATTTTTCATGAAAATAATTTTCACTCCGTTCCATATGTACAACGATTACTCTGAGATTTATGATTCGATTTACGTGATTCTTTTTTTGTTCGACGCGGAATAGATGCCATGTGGTCCCCTAAAAATTAGACATAGTTTGGCCCAGTAGTTTTCATTTTATGAACATTTTTCATGAAAATAATTTTCACTCCGTTCCATATGTACACCGATTACTCTGAGACTTATGATTCGATTTACGTGATTCTTTTTTTGTTCGACGCGAAATAGCTGCCTTGTGGTCCCCTAAAAATTTGACATAGTATGGCCCAGTAGTTTTCATTTTTACGATCATTTTTGAAGTGAAACTTCTATATAGAGGGGGTCTTATGGAGTTTTGACTCACGAAAAGATGTCACAGTCACGTGATCACCGTCACTAATTCTTACATTTTTAAACTCGTGATATCTTTCGAATGGAATGTCCGAATTGAATAATTCAAAAAGTTATATAAAGGTATTGAAGCAGTCTTGAATATGAAGTAATTTATTTTGATAAGGATTAATATCAAGATACAAATAAAAAGCCTTTTCTAAAGGCGGCATTTTAATTAATTTTTTATAATAAAAAAACGCTTATTGTGGCATAACTATAATAGTTAGATATATGTTGTCGCGATACTTTTTGTAAATAATGATGTGTTCTACAAAGTCGTAGTACATTATTTTATTTTATCATCAATAGTTTTCGCAGGGCACGCGATTTTAGGTATTTTTTTTATACCTTGGATTAAATTATTGGAGTTTTTGTAATGATCCCTATTTTTTTTTGTAAATATAATATACCCTATGTCACCCGAGGATAGCGTAGCTTGCCAACAGTGAAAGAATTTTTCAAATCGGTTCACTAATTTCGGAGCCTCTTCATGCAAGCAAAAACCAATCTTATCTTTCCTCTTTATAATATTAGTATAGATATTCATATATATTTATTATAAAATTAATTACATATTTGCATATTATAAAAAGCGCAAGATTTTGCGCTGGAAGTTGTTTAATAAAATGGGAGCTGGATTGCCCTAAAAAGCGCTATATCTAGCTCCTAAAGCGCTAAATTGGCAGCTCTGGTGAGCTGAGTGCCGGGAAAGTCTCGTAAACGAGAAAGCTAGCTAGAGAGCGAGCGAGAATATACCGCGTCCTCAGACTACCTCATCCCTCTAATACCTAAAATTGCGTTCTGCGCATCGGAAAGTGCGATGATCCGAGCCGCTATTAATGGAGGCAAACTTAAGTTTGCATCAAACTATAGCTCTGCTCTCCACGTGACAATGCATCACTGCCTCTATTTGTGGTATGTGTAAAAAAAATATAAATAAATAAATAGAGTTTGTTGAGGAAACAAAAATAACAACAAGAAAACTTTGCCAACTGTTCAGTTTTTCGAAAGTCATAACAAAAGTGAACGACAACGAACGACAAAAGTGTTGACGTAAAAAATGGTCGGTGCGTGGGTAGCGTATTACATACACCATTAAAATGTACTTAACCTAACCAAATCATAATTTGCAGTAAACCTGCGAAAAATCGAAATGTGTGCTGGGACACATATTAGAAGTGAAACTTCAACGGACAAGTGGAAAAACGAATCGCAACGGACAAGTGGAAAAACGAATAGCAACGGATAAGTGGCAAAATGAATCGCAACGGACAAGTGGAAAAAAGAATGGCAACGGATAAGTGGAAAAACGAATCGCAACGGACAAGTGGAAAAACGAATCGCAACGTACAAGTGGAAAACGAATCGCAACGAACAAGTGGAAAATCTTCAACTGACAAGTCATAAAATAAATCGCAACAAAATTTTGACTTGAAGTTTTACGGGCAGGTTTTCAAATTGAACAAGTACATTAACAATCTGCCCGTAAAACTTCAAGTTAAAATTTTGTTGCGATTCATTTTATCACTTGTCAGTTGAAGATTTTCCACTTGTTCGTTGCGATTCGTTTTCCACTTGTACGTTGCGATTCGTTTTTCCACTTGTCCGTTGCGATTCGTTTTTCCACTTATCCGTTGCCATTCTTTTTTCCACTTGTCCGTTGCGATTCATTTTGCCACTTATCCGTTGCTATTCGTTTTTCCACTTGTCCGTTGCGATTCGTTTTTCCACTTGTCCGTTGAAGTTTCACTTCTAATATTTTGTTCCCGGTTCTTGGGACCTATATTTTTTAAGAAGCGCGGCACCATTCGTATGTCCACCCATACATAGCTAGACACTAAAAAGTAACAAATACAAATAAAAACTTCGTTTAAAAAAACCGACTTCAAAAACTAAAAAACTAAAATGTATAAAATAACTTATTTCTAAAGCTATTAAATATTAATATATATTATCTAAAACATCTTGAAGTCGGTGCAAAGCAAAACATAATAAAATTTAAAAACTTCGTTTAAAAAAACCGACTTTAAAAACGAAAAAACTAAAATCTATAAAATAACTTATTTCTTAAGCTATTATTATTAATATATATTATCTAAAACATCTTAAAGTCGGTGCTTAGTAATTTTCAAAATATATTAATTTTTATGTTTTACTTTGCACCGACTTCAAGATGTTTTAGATAATATATATTAATAATAATAGCTTAAGAAATAAGTTATTTTATACATTTTAGTTTTTTCGTTTTTGAAGTCGGTTTTTTTAAACGAAGGTTTTAAATTTTATTTGTTACTTTTTAGTGTCTAGCTATGTATGGGTGGACCTACGAATGGTGCCGCGATTCTTAAAAAATATAGGTCCCAAGAACCGGGAACAAAAAATGTTCATAAAATGAAAACTACTGGGCCAAACTATGTAAAATTTTTAGGGGACCAATTGGAAGCTATTCCGCGTCGAACAAAAAAGAATCACGTAAATCGGATCATAAATCACGGAGTTATCGGCGAACATACATAAAAAAAAATAAAAAAATAAAAAACCCGACGAATTGAGAACCTCCTCCTTTTTTCGAAGTCAGTTACAAATGACTATATTTTGAAAATTACTAAGCACCGACTTTAAGATGTTTTAGATAATATATATTAATATTTAATAGCTTTAGAAATAAGTTATTTTATACATTTTAGTTTTTTAGTTTTTGAAGTCGGTTTTTTTAAACGAAGTTTTTATTTTTATGATATAATATCTTAGAATTTTTATACAGGAAATGAAAAATAGCGAAATTTGTGTGTCATGATCAAGTAGTTATCCATTATCTGTTTAGACTACGGGACACATGCGTAATATATCATACAATATAAACATAATACACGTTTTTACATATAAAATATAAACATAATATATGTAAAAACCATTAATTAAATATTAGTATAAAATTGAAAATGTGAAGTACTGAATCAAAATTAATAAATCACAAAAAAAAGACGCCAAAATTCTTAGTGTAAATTTGTTGTGAAGATTTCCTGAAAACAAGAAGAGAACAAAAAAATGTTGTGCCATCCGTCGAAATAGGTCACATTTCTCTGGAAAACACGTATTTCCTTAACAAAGTTATGGAACTACAATGTACAGTAAAAAGTTTCATGTCGGCAATATAATGTACAAAGAGCGTACGTGACAATTTTTATGAAATAAAGAAACTTCCAAGTGACTTTTACACCCGAGAGCTCTTAGTGCCTTTACAGAATGTGTCTATCACCAAGCCGTCACGTTTTTATATATTGAAATCTTGAGTATTTCACCCGTTTCCTATATACTCATATCTGTCCTTTCTTGAGAAAGATTATTAAGTTATTTCCCAGCACCTTTCTGTTTTCTGATACAACTTAAGAATCTAGCTCAGGGACTCCCAAAGTGGTCGATATCGACCCACTGGGGTCGAAATCGGTTTCCCAGGAGTCGACATAAATAAAAACTGCCAGGTGGTAGGGTATTTGTCCTACTGGATGGCTACCACGCCTGGTCTTGAGTATGACGCCATAACAAAATTGAGATGTGTTCCGGCATTAGTGACCAGCTTCCAGTCTCCCTTAAGAGAGCAGCAGCGCATTGTAGCACATTTGGTGTTGCAAATGTCCATAGGCGATGGTAACCGCTTTCCATCAAGCGGGCCATCTGCCTGTCTGCTGAACTCCTGCAATGAAAATTAACTGATTTTGGGGGGCGAAGAGGTCTAAAAATCGACCCCTATTCGACAAGTTCTTATTTGAAACGTTCAATATACTATCTAAGTTATGTTACACGTACAAATGTGTTTAAAAAAAAACCTACTTAAGTAGTTCTACTTAATTGTATTAATAATTATTAACTACACTTAATATTTACTGAATTTAATGTCTATTTAACATGTTTAATTTTGATGAGAAAATTATGTCAAGTGTGTCAAATACTATACTCACTTAACCAAATGCAAGTTTTTAAATTGGTAATTATTTTGTACTAATACGAAAAAATACTAGAGATACGATTTTTAAAGTAATTTGGACATGGGGCTCTGAGGTATTAGTTCATTTTGGTGGTAGTTTGGGAATCCCTGATCTAGCTAAAAATAGATAGGCATACAAAATTATATAAGTGTAGAAATATAGTGATAGAAATGACTGATACAGTTGTTTGGGTCATTCAAGGCTGAAACTGAAAATCAGCGTAACGTCGCTCATGTCGCAGCAAAAAACACTTGAGTTATCCTTGGCGTGGATGTGATGTACGTTATTTTATGTACATATCGAGGGCTTCATAACACATAGGCGTACAGAAAAAAGTGTAGTTTTACACAAGGTACAAAATTGCGAATAAAACAAGACTAGTTGATTGTATAAGGTTGAAACTTGGAAACCCCTTCTTTTTATGTAAAACTTGCATACCGGCAAGACTTTCTAAATTGTAACAGGCATAGTTTTTATTAGTAAACGACAAAAAATAGCATTTTGCGTATACGCCTTTATGTTATGAATGCCTCTATATATGTGTTTTTTTAATATAATTGTATATTCATGCGTTAGATGTACGATGTCTTATATGACGCTTATTGTATTTTCTATGTGTACGTACATTTACGACAATAAATCTTTTTCCTTTATTTAACTTTCAAACAATGTATACAGGCTTCGTAAATACATTTGAACAAATGTGTTGAAAATATATTTACACTGGCTTTATTTGAGTATAACACGTGACCAAAACAGTGATCTATAAGCGGGACATTTCAAACCTCATAACACAAATAACTCGCTTAATTATAAAGAAACGTGATAACATATTTGCATTAAGACCACAAAAAACTCCCGCACTGTAACATAACTCCAATCATCCATAAAATGGTGCAAAGAATAAGTAACGTACAGACACTGAAGCCTATATTTCGAATAACATTAACTCTAGCATCGAAATTCTAAATTTGGAATCTGTAATACAAAATGGGTAGTTGATACATTTCACAACAAATTCTGAAACCATGTTCATATCAAAGAGCGGGCGTTCAAATACCATGTTACTACATCTTTAAATCGCCATTATCATCTCAATTCATTCCAGGGGATGTCTGGAAGAGATCGCTTTTTAGCGATAAGACCGCCCTTTATATAAAAGTAGATATAATTTTAGTCTTTAAGTTCATTTTTGTATTGGTGTATAAAAAGTGTCATTTATTTATCTATCTATCTATTAAATTCAAAAATCTTCTTATAGAATTCTCTTTGTAGAAATTACGCCATAATTTGCAACGTCTTGGCTTTGTAAAATAACAAAAAGTATTTCACTTGATTTGAGCTTTAACAATGCTATTGTCACTTGACCATAGAGGTATCATGTGGTTTCGAAAAATCTTCTACTGGTTTCAAATATCATTTTAAAAATCAATCAATAGCTTTAACACTTTATATACTAATATTCAATTAGCTAAGGCTCATTTTCACCGCTCGTCTAACAATCTACTATAAAATAAGAAACCATCATGATCAATACAAGATAGACGACGAGGATACAGCGCCGTGTGATGGTTTAATTTGTAATTATACTTGCATCTTGTTAGATATATCTTATTATTATCATAGGCTTCAGTATCCTCTGTCTTTGTAGACCAAGCTCTTATATGCTACATTTTTACATGCCTTTACTAACTACGACTATGTGTACCAGTACTGTATGTGACTATATGAAGTTGTATATCTGAATAGTTTATTTTATTCACGGATCATAGCAACTATTCACGTGTTGCCTAGTAATGTTAGACATTTTTGCTTATCTAAATACGAATCTTCCTTCACGTACGAAAAAATGTTCTGTATTATATAAAAAAGTGGGACATATTTGTCATAATCAATCATTTTAGAAGGCCATATTGGTAGGTATAGTTGTACATTTAAATACCTTTCACAGTCTTACAACTTAATTAGTTTTTGTATCAACATAATTAAACAATAAATATATTGATAGATATTATGCTCTAATAAGTATTTAAACTTTTATGTTTTGTATGCACTTTATGAATACAGTTTTACACAAGCTATGGATCTACGCAGTATCAAGTCTTAATGATTCATGAATATTCAAGTTTTGATAAAAAATTTAAAGCCCATAAGGCATCAAACGAAATAATATATATGTAATAATATTATCTATTATAGTTGTCCCACTGATGGGCTTGGGCCTGCCAATTTCTGAATGGAAAGGATAGCATACCCTCCACGCTTGTTCGAGGTGGATTGGTGAATTTGACACCTCGGTTATCATGCTGTGAGGTTTGTTTCATCAGGATGTTTTCCTTGACACTTAGCACGTGGTTGTTATAAAAATATGCAAATTATGTCAGAAAACTGCCTAAATGGTGCATCTTTTTTGGACAAAATCTGAATCTGCGTCCATTGAGTTTGGGATGCGAATGCGATAACCACTAAACTACCAAACTTCAGACGAAATCCAGATTTTTATAATCACAGTTCACAGCAAATGTTAATTTAAAAAAAAAAAAAAAGAACCTAAATAAAACTGCACTACTTTTAAAGTTTCCTCCAAAAACTATATATGGTTTTAGTTGGTTGGTAGTAATACAGCTATCTCAAATTCAGTTTTCAACGGGTGATAGATGCTATGGAATGAATCCACGTTATTAATCATATACCTTAGTCAATGAACTGAATAAACTTGTAAATATAAATGTCAATACTAGCATCTGAACTAAAGTTGAAGAAAGATGAAAAATATAACAATTATTTAGAAGTTAGTAGCCTTTATAATCTTCTTTATTTTTTCTGTAATTTTGACATATTGGCATGGCAGCCCCTTTATTCCTAAACTGTCTCACGAAAAAAGTCTCGCAAAAGTGTGCTATTATATTGTCGAGCAATGGAACGTTAGAAAGATAAAACAGTGTTAGAAATATTCTAATTTATTAGTACCTATTAGTAAATATCAGGTTACACAGGTGATCTAATATCATCTAAACTTTTTTCAGTGGTGCTTGGAATGGTATTTTTCTTTAAAATGGGAAGGGCATTAATATAAACGAAGATAACCTAAGCCACTTAAGATTTGCTGACGATATCATCATATTTTCAGAACACGCATAACACTTTGCAATCTATGACAATAGAACTAGCCAGCGAGAGCGAAAAGATTCGGTTAGCAATGAAAATCAGCGAAAATAAAATAATTACAACTCGGAAAAGATAATAATCAAAATATTTAGGACACTTATTATCGATTTCCAAAGAATGTATGAATAAAGAGATAGTAAGAAGAATAATACAAATATAGAAGAATAATATAAATATAAATATTGTCCAAGAAAATTTTAAACAACCTTAAGGAGTAAAAGTGAAAGATAAAAAAGACTTACTAAAATTAAAGGAAATTCAAAGTTTTGAGATATAGAGAAAACAATTAAACACATAAAATGGAAATGGACATGCTACATTTTAAGGGAAAAAAAATAAAATGGACCAAAAAGTACTGGAATGGTACTCAAGGGATGGAAAGAGAGGCAGGGGTCGTCAAGCGTAAAGATGGGAATGTTTATCTAATTTCTTACAGGACATAAAAAAAGATTATGGGACCACTATGGACTCGGGAAGCGCAAGATAGGAGAAGATGGACGTCTTTTGAGGAGGATGTCGAGGAAAAACTATCAAATAGGCTACCGATACAGTTTTAAACATAAAAAAGTATGTAAACTAACCACTTGCGGCAGAATAAAAGCTTTATTTTATTTTATTTGTAATTAATAGTATAACGTAAAATTAACATTACACTAATAAAAAAGACGTTACAACGTGACTGGACTGGCTGGGCTGATTTTCGTGAAACGTGCTCTAAACAAAGCACACAATCAATTATTATTCAAATAATAAACTACTTAACAAAACTACCATTTTTTGAGGTTGGCAGCCTCCACATTGTGCTCACATAAAAAACAAAATTACTCTTTTGTCTTGCTATTAATATAAGTTAAAGGATATTAATTAATAATTATTAATTAGCAAATACAAGTTTTGTCTTAATCCATTGTTATTTGCCAAGAAAAACGCTAGCAATTTTAATTCCCACAACAAGTTAGTCTATAGACAGCTATTGAAGTTCTTTTTCAATGCCCATTATATTTTTCTACTTTGTTCACTGTGAATTTATGAAATTAATGTTGTAATTTTAAGTACATAAAGTAGTAGTGATTTTTTTTCTTATAAACATGAATAAAAATTATCCAAGTGTGTCGTTCTGCGCAGAGTATTGGATTCGGAAGTGGTGATGAACATATATTTTTCAGCTATAATGCTATCAAATCTTAAAAACATCTACCTGAAAATAACTCACATCTACAAAACTAATAAAAAACATTTTTACCTGGAAACCAATTTTCGTTGAAAGAATTTTCTAAATCACCTTGACTTCTTCCAGAATTTTTAACCCGACACTTCAAAAGATCAAACACTTTTTTAAACTTTTGAAATGAATATCTCAAGATTTATCCGCGTAGTACCGGAGCAAGATTACTAATTCCAACAGATGGGCGGCCTGTCGTAATGGCGATAAAACAACTCACAGCCAGGTGGTAGGGTATTTGCTTGTCTTGATAGCTATAAGCTCGTGTCTAGAGTGTGCCGCCTAACAACTTCGAATACACCATTCCAAGTTGTTATGGCGGCATTAGTGACCAATTTCTAGTCCTCTGTTTAAGGCCGGCAGCTCATTGTTAGCACCTTTGGTGTTGCAAATATCAATAGGCAACAGTATCTGCTTTCCATCAGGTGGGTCGTCACCCTATCTTCTGTACTTCAACAATAAAAAAAACCTTGTTTTGACTTCATTTATTATTTATGATATGTTTACTTTACCTATACTAATATTACAAAGAGGAAATATTTGTATTTTAGTATGTTTGTAACGAATAAACTCAAAAATTGCTCTACCAATTTTAAACATTCTTCCACCATTAAAGTGCTAATTAATATAGGTTATATAAAAATTAAAGATCCCTACTAAACCTTCAATAATGTAACCCATCAATCTAAACAAAATACTTGGCGCTGAAATTTGATTCCAGGATTTTGATTAAATTTTATGTGTGTTTGAGTGAGTCTCAGGGTGGTTTAGATTCAGAGTTAGACCCGGTAGGTGGCGCTGGAATCGGGTTCTAGATTTTTGTTTCTTCAGGCCAGGAAAACGTCTGCCGAGACCGCCAGTAGTACATATATTCACTCATAGATACTAAGAGCTCAATAACTACGACGTTCTGACTAAGAGCAAACGGCGCAATGGGAGTTTAATGCTAATGTAACTATACAAATCGTATTGCAGTTTTGGAACTTCATCCATTTGTTTATATCTAACGATTATAAAGTTTTCCTAGGGGAGATACTTTCTACCTGTAGTAGATGTATTTATATTTTTTGTGTGTGGGAATCAGTTCAAATGCAATGAAAATAGTTCTAGCTACTTAAAAGCGAAAGTCATTAAGTATATGTATCTACCTAACAATGTGGAAAGCCCAACATGAAAAAATGGTCGCTGGCATTTGGTGTGCAGTTTGACAGGTGCTCAGTGCACTATAGTCGCATTCTTATAGCCCGTTCTTATACCCAAGCGTTTATTTACTTTATTATCATCAAAATTAAACTGATGGTAAGGCAAGTAAATTAATAGTAACATCCAGGAACCGATTAGTGGTTGAAAACTTTGAGTTCGGTTTGATTGTAAAACCTAGCCATTAGATTGTCACAGGTGCAGCTGCGTCCAACCACCGCACGTTATGGACTCAATTTGTGCAAACTTCTCCTGCAGTTGTTGTTACAAAATGCAATCAATTTTGATATGCGCACGGTGTCGTCGCCCACCGGCATTGTTATACACATGGCTCAATAGGATGACAATATTTTGCTTGTAGCCCGTGAATATTGGATTTTGTACTAGCAAAATTTTTATTGGGGAATAAAACTAAAGTAGGTACACTGTATTATTAGGCATTGCACATTAAAGTGCATTTTATTATAGAGTCAGTCATCCCGATAAACACAAAATCCACCTGCATATCTGAAACATAGCACATTTATTACCCGTCGGCATTTGAACTAATCAAATTTAAACTCATATTTTACACGCTGAATACATTGTGTGTAAATTATCCTGAGTATAATAATTTCATAAGTTTCCAAAAATGTACTCACCATGCTAACGAATTGTTTTAAGTAATTATCCTACATATTGTAAATATAAGCACCAGTTTCATAACCCGTGTAAATCGATAACTAGGAGAATTTGCTGCGCTTAGAATCCGTAGAAACTAAAACAAATTGCTAAAATTCGCCAGTTGGAATAAAGTTTTAATGCGGAAAATGGCCTTACGTAAAGTTCACGTATTATTTCAATTGTTATATCCGCTCGGGCCACAGAAATACGAAAGACGTAGAATGGGGGTACCCTAAACCTTTTTTAGAGTGAATGCATATTGTATGTTAGCAAGGGATAAAGAGGACAGTTTCTTTATTTTTTATTTTTTTAAAGTGATAACTTCTTATAAGAGGGTAAAACGCTTCGTTACGTAACGCGTTATGGCGCTAGTCTAGCTTCTCTTTCTCTCACGTTAGATTAGTTTTAAGTTATCACTTCTGTCGGCGTCCCGAGAAGCACACAGTCTTTTTTTATTGCATGAATTCAGCAGACAGGCAGACGACCTATCTGATGGAAAGCGGTAATTGCATTTGTAACACCAAAGCTATAAATGTGCTGCCGCTCTCTAAAGGAAGCCTGGAACCTGGCTAACTAACTAATGCCAGAACACAACTCAAGGTCATTATGGCGACATTCTAGGGTGGTAGCCATCCAGACGGACAAATACCTTACTACCTGGCTGTGGGTTGTTTTGTCGCCTTTTACGACAGGCCACAGGGAATTGAATTCCTTCTCCGTTCCTGCACGGATAAAAGGTAACAAACAAGAGAGTTATTTCTTACTGTTTTATAGTTCAGATTATTTTAAATCAGTTTTATAAAAAAAACACTTTTTAAATAATTTGTTAATGGCGTCAAATGATGGCAGCTTAATTTCACTATACAAATTACAAGAGTGTATCAAACAGATATTATTATTCTATTTCTAATAAAACCCAGTGAAGTGAGGTGGAGACAGTTGTTTTACTTACCACCAGGCGCTACGTTCTTCAATAAGTAAGTGATCAATAATGTGCATTTACTTAAACAGTGGTGTAAGTACTCTTCGCATTTTATGCTGTTGTTAGTTTACTGTGTATATTTGAGATTCATACATACATACATAACTTCACGCCAGGTCCCTTGCGGGGTAAGCACGAACAACAGAGTGCCATTCAGGCTTATTCTTACACACCTCACTTGCTTCTTTGACATTCATAGCTCTTGTCATGCACGCTCGTCTGTTCTTAAGGCTCCTGATATCACCTTCTGCTAATAGACGATCAATTTGATCATGGAAGTTGTGTCGTGGCCTTCCGCGACTTCTGAATCCATCCACTTTTGCATTGTATATCTGCTTAGTCATTCTTTCATCATTCATTATTTCCACATGCCCGAACCACCGGAGCATTCCTTTCCTTACCTTCACCCCGACACTCTCTTTCAGACCAACTCTCTTTCTTATTTCGGTATTACGAACGCGGTCCGCGTTAATATAAGAATATTTTAAATACTAATTCAACCACTGCGCGGCATGAGATGGCTAAAGGGGACGATGGCAGCCATCGGGCCAATTTCTTAATATATGTCAAATTATTGAATATTACTTATTCATTCTCTTACTTCTGATGAAATGAAAATTAATGAATGTATTTATTTCAAAATAGAATCTTACAGATTACTTATTAAAAGTCATAAGTACACTACCGCTTTCAATGCAATTTTAGTTACTGTTAAAGAAGAAGAGGGAAAAAAGGAAAGAAGAATAAGAATAGAAGGAACAGAAGATGTTACTATATTATCGTTTATGCATATATTTTGCGATGTCTCGACATCGCTAACATTTGAGTGTAAAGAACAACATGAGAACAATATTTTATATTTTATTATCCACTCAAAACAAAATGTTGTCTGCTTATTTTGTGCGGTTAGGTGAATGCGGCACCAAGGGTTTTAATATAGTAAATTGCATATGCCGCTTCTACTTCCTTTCTGCTCTATGGGTTGGGCGATGCAAGCGAATGTTTATGACACCAATATCACCCAGTCAGTTGTACGGTAAACTAAAATTTACTAGACCAGCCTTTTCACTTCTTTTTTATCGACAGTCCATTTTATGTATGTCCATAAAAAACCAATTTGTACCGTCGTTTACATAGATATGTACTCGTATTTGTAAATTCTTCTGATATTACATTTTTTTATGGTCAAAGTAAATATGGTTAAAGACTTAATCAAAATATTATATGCGAGAATAAATTATAATGAAATTAACTAACGTGGATAGCAGGATCTTCACGTCTTAAAATTACACCTTAAGAGAAGTTTATTTTCAATACACCTTAATACACTGATAATAATGACGAGAGCTTCTATAAATAACATTAATATGATAATAGCTTTGTTGCGATGTTTATTTTGTTGTTGTTTCTTCGTCACGGCCTTGGGAATCAAAAGATTATAAGGAAATTTAATGATGTATACGTCATTTTATAACAGTTATAAACAAAAGTGTTTTTATAATAATAACAGCTCATAAACCACTGCTGGGCTTGGGCCTCCCAATAATAGGGGAAGGAACAGCATACCGGCCACGCTTGGTCAGGGTGAATCGAATTGCATTAGCATTAGGTGTTACAAGCTAATTCTAGGGAACTGTGGCGAGACTTATGTATATTCGGGAATCTAATAGTGACGGATTTGGCACGTTTTAGTGAATTACGACCTTCTGCATTACGTTTGGATTTGTTGTGTTAGGTTATATTTGTACCTTTAATAAAACTAAGTTTTAACGGTTTTAAGCGCGGTAATTTATTTGATTTAGGTTTATCCGACGTTTCGGCCGCTTTTCAGTGGCCGTGGTCACGGAAGACAAAGATGACATTTGTCAAACGTGTATTGTCAAAGTTTTTATTCAGCCTACCGCCAACTTGTTCATTTTAATTATTTAGTTTTAAATTTTGTTTATGGATATTATTTACTCTATGGGAGCCTAATCTAATTTACCACCGCTTCACAACATGTTCAACTTCGCAACTATTAAGACCCAAACCCAGCAAAAACCAACTGCCAGACCTCAAGACACTGTGAGCTCTTTCTGCGTGCAACGAAACAAACCAACTTGACTGATAATTTCTTTTATTTTTTCCTTCCACTCATTTTAATATTATATAAAAAAAAAAAAATTAGAACTAGGCATGTTTGCTGAAGAGTTTCTTGCGCCGCTTCTTCTCTTCAAGCCACAACATGTTGTGAAGCGGTGGTAAATTAGATTAGGCTCCCATAGAGTAAATAATATCCATAAACAAAATTTAAAACTAAATAATTAAAATGAACAAGTTGGCGGTAGGCTGAATAAAAACTTTGACAATACACGTTTGACAAATGTCATCTTTGTCTTCCGTGACCACGGCCACTGAAAAGCGGCCGAAACGTCGGATAAACCTAAATCAAATAAATTACCGCGCTTAAAACCGTTAAAACGTAGTTTTATTATGTGTACAAGTCGCGAAAACTTAAGAAAATATTATATATTTGTACCTGTTATACTATATATATAAACTCTAAAGTAATTCTAACGGCATTTTAATTCGAGTCCCATTAAACTTATAACACTATTATAATGACAATTTGTATACGATCCTTCTAACAATATAATAACAACATTAATTCATCCTGAAAATAGAACATGTAATATTAATGTATGTATTATTACATTATTAACGTTTGCTTATTCTTATATTCATTACTTCAATGCTGCTGATTAAAGGGAAATTCGTTTTCATTAACATTGTGGATGGAGCTCTGTTTTAGTAATTAAGTTAAATAAGTTTACCTTTCCGCTGTGTATTAGAGATTTAAGATTATAATTAGTTTCAGTTAATCGTTCTTAGGGTTTCGTAGCATATGGGGTATTTTCATATAGGTTTATTTAATTAAGTTCTAAAATAAGGCTATGCAGTCCTGAAGCTAATCGACTATATCAAGACCTATCAGCGCGTTTTATAGGAGTCTCACATGAGCAATAACAATATGCCATTTAAGTCTTAATCAAGCTTATTGGGTGTAGTAACATAATCATCATCATCCCAGCGTTTAACCCTGATTGCGTCTGCCTCGAACGCCTGTCAGCTTCCCTACTTTTTCTTCTCCACATTGCGCGGTCTTCGGCATCCCTATTTGTGAGACGGATTGGGAGAAAGATTGGTTGTAATTTTATTTATTAATAATAAAATTTAAAATCTGCAAATGCATAAAACGGTAAATTTACAATAAATTTACCTTGTGTTTTAAGTTTTAAATAAACTTAAAACACAAGGTCACTTGATAGGTTTTGAAATTGTACAGCAATTTTCTTCCTCATCATGAGCGTTAGAAGCTTCCAACTTTTGAGCCTAGACTCCGTTTTGTTAGTTTTTCTTTTCCACTTCGCGCGGCCTTAGGCTAAATGTGAAACAATTAGTACGCATGTTATTCTACACGGCATCGAGCCAACAATCTTGCTTGGGCCTACCCTTTTATCGGTACTTGCCCTACTAACCCAAAATTTAAATGATGAATGAAATTTATAAATAACAGCTATTCATTTAAACTTTAGGTAACTAAAGCATCGGTATTATTAAGTATAATTTAATGACACGTCATTAACAATGCTGTAATGGTACTTAAATAGTAATCAGTACGTTTAAAATGAAATATAACTGTGTAAATTTGCATGCCAATCTGGCTAACATATGTATACAATAATTATAATTGCTGTGACACTTTTTTAACTGTATCTTTTGCAAATAAATAAATTGGAATTTGATAATTACCCGATTATAACACTCGTCAGGGACTATTACATGAATGCGCGGCATTTAGGCCGTTACCGCTTACGAATATACTTTAGTTTTATATGTATTTATTTTTCTAAATTCCTTATATGACTAACTCCTTATTAACTTAAATTCAATAGCTTCTACTGCGAAAATATGATTATTAATCACTTCTCTTTTCTTTCAGCTTACCTCAATTATTTGGGATCGGGCAAAACACTTTTCTTTTCATACTCTTCTCTTCTGACATACGTACTCTGTCACACCAGAAATTCTTATAATTATCATCCTTCACACAATCCATCTCTTTTTTGGTGTACCTTTCTATTTTTACACATCATTCTTGTAGTTTAACATTATTCATGTCCCCTTAGTCTTCTTCGTCTCAATTTCCCAGTCACGAATGCAACGTTTAAAAATCTTAAATTATTATTATTCATACACTATACTTATACATTTTGTTCATCAAATCTATACATCTATACATATAAATAAAATTGGTGTGTCTGTTTGTAATATTGAAATAACAGCTTTTTAACCGACTTCGAAAAAAGGAGGAGGTTCTCAATTCGTCGGGATCTATTTTTTTTTCTTTTTTTTTGTTGCTTTTTTTATGTATGTTCGCCGATTACTCCGTGATTTATGATCCCATTTACGTGATTCTTTTTTGTTCGACGCGGAATAGCTTCCAATTTGTCCCCTAAAAATTTAACATAGTTTGGCCCAGTAGTTTTCATTTTATGAACATTTTTTATGACAAAATTTCCTTTTCGTTCCATATGTACACCGATTACTCTGAGATTTACGTGATACTTTTTTCGTTCGACGCGGAATAGCTGCTATGTGGTCCCCTAAAAATTGTACATAGTTTGGCCCAGTAGTTTTCATTTTATGAAAAAATTTCCTTTTCGTTCCATATGTACACCGATTACTCTGCGATTTATGATTCGATTTACGTGATTCTTTTTTTGTTCGACGCGGAATAGCTGCCATGTGGTCCCCTAAAAATTTAACATAGTTTAGCCCAGTAGTTTTCATTTTACGAACATTTTTTTGTTCTCGTTTCTTGGGACCTATATTTTTTAAGAAGCGCGGCACCATTCGTAAGTCCACCCATACATAGCTAGACACTAAAAAGTAACAAATAAAAAATATAAACTTCGTTTAAAAAAACTGACTTCAAAAACTAAAAACTAAAATGTATAAAATAACTTATTTCTAAATCTATTATTATTAATATATATTATCTAAAACATCTTGAAGTCGGTGCAAAGTAAAACATAATAAAAATTACTATATTTTGAAAATTACTAAGCACCGACTTTAAGATGTTTTAGATAATATATATTAATTATAATAGCTTTAGAAATAAGTTATTTTATACATTTTAGTTTTTGAAGTCGGTTTTTTTAAACGAAGTTTTTATTTTTTATTACTACATGCATATGAATATATATACGGTACCTACACCAAAATATACATACATTTTTTACTATTTTTGTCTGTCTGTCTGTCTGTTTGTTCCGGCTAATCTCTGAAATGGCGGGACCGATTTTGACGGGACTTTTATTGGCAGGTAGCTGATGTAATAAGGAGTAATTTAGGCTACTTTTATTTTAGAAAAAATCTTTTATTTTGAAATAATCACGATTTTCAATCACCACGCGGGAGGGACCACGGGGCGCAGCTAGTATAAAATAAAATAAATGTTTAAAGCTAAAGCTACTTAAAATTTAAACATACGAATATTTAATTTGTTTAAAATTGTTACAAGAGGCCTAATGAGTCGACGATATCTTTTATACATTATAAAGATTTGTTACTGTTAATCTTTTGAATTAATTATGTCTGTGCAAATAATAATCCAAGTTTTAAGTTTGTTCGCAAAATTTCATTCAAAGTTGTATTTCATGACTAAAATTAAGTTACACAAAATCATTCATTAAATTTCGCTAATGTTATCTGATGCAGTATTTGAAATTCACGCTTTTGGCCTTACTTTTATAATAATCTCGTTAAGAAACGATTAGGCATCTCTTAAGCAAGAGAATCAGAATCAGACCCTAATCAATGAATATCTTTTTCATCACTTATAAACGTGTATTACCCGTTGTTTACCTAAGAGGAGCACAGTTAAACGATATTTGAATGATTAACGTAGGTTGTACCCAAAATATTTGACTAAAGAGGAGTTTATGGGTAAGATTTTCACTAATCAATTTAAATAATGATACCAATAATGTACATACACAAACTTCTAATGTGCATATTCAAGAATTGTAACTAAGAATAAAATATATGTTATAATGAATAAAAGATTTTATTAATAATTAACCTTTCCTTACATTAATTTAAGTAATAAGATATGCTTTTCTCAAGTTAAACAATTTCAATATTAAACAGTTCAACTTAGATTCGTTTAAGTTATCACTTCTGTCGAGCGTCAAGAGACGCACACGTTTTTTTTCTAATCGGAATTTTTAATATTTAAGCAAAAAGGAAATAATACTCCTGTCGTAGGTCATTGAAGCTAGTACTAATTAATAATTTAAACGTCGTCTCTTTTTGCAAGACAGTAAAGCCCGCGAGGAGACTGGAATTATTTTAATCATGTTTTTCAAAAGGAAATCAGTAATTTTCATTTCATCATTTTTAATCTGGTAACCCTTAATTGTGCTTAGGAAATTTACTTATTACCTAACAGATTATATTACAAATTGTATTTTACTAATCTGCAAAAACAAGTAAAGTTTATACATGATTGTTTTTCAGTTCAACAATAATTAATAAAAAGCATCCGTTCATTTGACTGTCCGCTCCCCATGTTAGACGCTCATTATACGAGAAATATAGTTATCAATTGATATATATTTACGTTTCAAATATCATCTCTCTTACAATTGCATACGATCCTTAACATTTCAGTTAATCATTACAAAGACATTGATTTGGCACGTGATTGTTGCATTTATGGTTAAAATACTTAGCGCACAAAACGTTTATTATTTCCAGTCGTAATTTTCAAGTCAACTGCAAAGATTCAAAGACTCGATAGTGGATATGCCCTATGAACTTTATCCCACGGCTTTGGTGAATGCTGGCTTCGTGACGCCCGGACAATTACAGTTTTCAAACATTGCTTGCACTGGTATTAAAAACTAAAGTCTGTTTCACAGTCTCTAATAAAAAACCGACTTCAAAAACTAAAAAGTATAAAATAACTTATTTCTAAAGCTATTATTATTAATATATATTATCTTAAACTTAAAGTCGGTGCTTATTAATTTTCAAAATATAGTAATTTTTATGTTTTACTTTGCACCGACATCAAGATGTTTTAGATAATATATATTAATAATAATAGCTTTAGAAATAAGTTATTTTATACTTTTAGTTTTTGTAGTCGGTTTTTTAAACGAAGTTTTTTTATATTTATTTGTTACTTTTTAGTGTCTAGCTATGGGTACGCCTACGAAAGGTGCCATGCGGAATGTAAATTTTTTCATAAAAATGTTCATAAAATGAAAACTACTGAGTAAGTAGTAAGTAAAGTATGTCAAATTTTTAGGGGGCCAAATGGAAGCTATTCCGCGTCGAACAAAAAAAGAATCACGTAAATCGGATCATAAATCTCGGAGTAATCGGTGAACATACATACATAAAAAAAAAGATTCCGATGAATTGAGAACCTCCTCCTTTTTTGAAGTCGGCTAAAAAGTATGTGTATACATAGAGTAAAGGGCCTTTCAAAAACAACCCTTTATATTTATTACAAATTGCTCAAAGCTTGCCTACATTTTTAGATTATCTATAGTGTTGTAGGCTCATATTTTAGAGCAGTATGTATAATGCCGCAACTTAACGGCTGAGGTTACGCTTCATTTCAATATCCTGGTCGCAAAGCACTCGCTGTTGAGTCAGTTTTTGCGAATAAACGTGCTTATTTTTTGCTTACATATCAAAACCATTGAAGTATGAAACATCTTAGATGATCATCAGTAGAATTGTAATGTTAAGTTTTTTTTATATTTGGATAGATCATTATTTTAAGGGTAACATGCTCTTACAAAAAATGTCTTAGAGCAGTGCGTCCTCGCCGTATTGGCCTACAGGGCCCAGACGTGGAGATACTAACAGCAGGATTGGTCCACAAATTTCAAGTCGCTCAATGAGCTATGGAGCGAGCTATGCTAGATATTTCTCTTATGCAGAGATTTAGAAATGAGGTTATCTGGAAGAGAATCAAGGTAACTGACATAGCTCGCAAAATTATCAAGTTGAAGTGGCAGTGGGTCAGTTACGTCTGCCATAGGACCCATGACTGATGGAGCAGACAAGTCTTGGAGTGGAGACCGCGTATCGGTTAACGTAATGTCGGACGGCCACCAGCCCGATGGAGCAAGGACCTCCACAAAGTCACCGCTAGGCGGTGGATGAGGAAGTCGGAGGACAGGGATGAGTGATGGCGACTTAAGGAGGCTTAAATCCAGTAGTGGACTGCGATTAGCTGACAACGAAAAAAATTTCTTACACATGATCAACGTGAATTACCTTTGAACAAATTGTACTTGTTACACTGTCTGGTATTAAGAAATCCACTTACTTTTTCTTCACCATTGCTTTTTTTTCTCTTTACCTCATTTTTTCCTGTATCTCTTTCCAAATACTTTCTCATTTACTCTTAAATACTTCAAACTTGACGATGTACATTGATTGTTCCATACTGGTATAAGTACAAAAGAAATAGTGATGCGAAGAAAAAATAAGACTATAGTCCCAGACCTGTAATATAATTATTCTTGTACTTTAATAGTTAGGCAATATTATAACCGTAATAATAAGCTTTTGTCCTAATTAAACGTAGCTTTGTAAATGAAGGTTCATTTACCTTATAACGTCAGATCAGTAAAGCCAGCGTGCTTTAGAGGGCTGCTGTGTATTCACGGCTTTACATGCTCAAACCACGGTTATTGTACCATAGTAAATCACTGTCTATTAGTGTACTAGGTAGGCAGCAACACCCTTTACTATTATTAGCAACATTTGTTTACTGCACTCCGTGATTTTCCTGGAAATAAAGAATAGTTTATTTTAAATTATAGTAAGCACTCAATTCTTATTGTAAACAAATAATTTATCACTGCATTACCTTTTTATATAATTCTTGGTTTATTGTTTCATAAAAATATTTATCCTATCGTCATTATATAAACGAATATTTAAAAATCCAAATCAATCGAAAACCCTGTAAAGGCTGTGTTGTGGAATAAATACTTTTTGTTCATAAATATTATAGTATTGGCACTGGCAGCTCGGTTTTCGAAGAACGAGTTGGTTGCGATTCGAACGTAAGGAAAAAATGGCGTTTTATTTTCTATAGTCCCATTTTTATTTTAATATACATAATTTTGCCTCGTTCGGGCCCATCGCAGGTTGATTTAACATATTTAAATGAAGAATGCCAGTTTAGCTATTGAATATTTAGAATTGGAAAAATTGATGTCTGCATTATATAAGATGAAGAACATTGGTGTATTATAATAAAATGGTGGAAATAAAGGTAAGTATTGATCCGTTTGATACTGATATTAATGTAACCGTTAGGTTCCTCTTGTCTTTCCACCTTCGCTCAGTCACTTAAGATAAATAGGTTCTTTCCTTCCATACTCTTGTATTCCAAAATACTTTGTTGGCCTCTTATTGGTCCATCTTTACTCTTACACTAAATAGTAACTCTTATAATGAAGTTCAACATGTATTCGTGTATGTATGGATGATTCGCTTATTGATAGTAGAAAACAAGAGATTTCCTAGTCCCATCCGTGATGGATCAACATATAGCTTATTATCGTGTTTTATTAATTAAATTATATCAGTAGGGGTTTCTATTGGTTTGTGCAAAATATGTTAAAAATTGACGACAATATGAATACAAGTTAGAATAGAATAGAATATACTTTTTTGCATAACATTAAGATACAATTTAAGAAGTTTAAGTTAGTGGGGAATTTATACAGCAAATACTTGGAGACCTGTTTATTCGATTCCTAAACGAGGAATACCCGATTCAAAGTTGGTTTACGGTGTTTATAGAGTGCAGCGTTGACAGTCCTATAAATATTACGCTATTTACTAAAAGACATTCGATTCTAACAGTGTAATTCTATGTGAAATAATATTAAATCTAATACATAATCTCTAATCACTTCAATAAAAATTCCATAAATGCCATTACTTCAAATATTTGTTGTTAGATGGCGCCACCCGATAAACGTAGCAGGTGGTTACAAAAATACCTTCATTTTTTAATAATATAAATAATAGTTACGATTTATTCCGATTAGTTAATACAGATGCTCATAAAGCAAATACTAGTCTAAATATTTAATGGTAGGTGGCGCTACTAGTTAGAAATGCTTTTTTTATTGAAGCAGGCAGCAGAATACGTTTCGTACACTACCGGGCCCTTTGTGGGGGTTAGTCCAAAGCAGCGACAGTTAGACCACACGACTGGAAAGTGGAATAACAAAATCGTCCGCCGGCAGGCGTGGAGACTCAACTTGTAAAGTCGTTCCCAATATGCTCCACTAAACCTTCCTGCATCCCATGTGCCCCCCTTGTGGTAACCACCTCTTTAGTTCGTCTCGACATACGGCGTCGACATGGACTATAGAGGTGGTTTAGTTGGCTGGTCCGAGCATGCCATCGGGAGTCCAACACTACCCTACTATTGTCCCCAAGCGGTAGGGTGTCCATGATGGATTAAACCTCGTAAAAAAAGAGCGTAGTTACGTTACAAATGCTATTAACAATATACTAACCTGATTGACTAAATAAAAGCAACTGACAGACAGACTTGATAATCAACATAGTTATGTGACATTGACTTACTCTCCAGGTTCTTCCGACAGTGTTATGTCACGATTAAAGTATTACAATGATAGTCAGATAATAAAATCTAGATAATATTCGCATTAGTCATGTCACGATATTAACATTTATTTGTAGATCATTGTAACAAGTATCACGTGAAGATAAACCGACGGTTGAAATACACGTGAATATAAAAAATAAATTACTAAGACCTCGGACTCGGATCCTTTAAATTCTGATAATTTATTTGACTCTTTTTCTTCTTGAGTTTTGTATACTCAAGAAAAACAAGACAAGCCAATGCCGTACAGAGTAATTTTCACTTGAAAATCATTATATTAATACGTGAAGAAAAAACGTTGTACCCCTTTTTATGAAAATTGCGCGGACGGAGGAGTATGAAATTTCGCACACTTATAGTTTATATAGAAGGAGTGCAAAATGCTAATATTTATTTAAATGAATAAAAAAACTTTACACACCCTATCATGTTTTTTTACACATACAAGCATATAAATATTATTTTGTTTATTGTTCAAGTCAAATTAACAGCAAATGTGTTATTATAGTCTTTGACATTATTTATTATGGTTTAATTTTGACCGAGGGCGACCACTAGTAATTATTATTACCTAATGTCTAATAATGTAACTTTAGATGAAAATAAATAAACATAATTGTTTGATGTAATGCCGATGTTACACGGATCAACCAAATTGAGGCATTTCGGTTGAAATGCTTAGAACTGAAACCACACGACAAATTCCAATTCCAAATTGGAGGACAAAAAATGTACAGTCTAGTAACGGTTTATGATAGAAATTTTATCAAATTATAAGTAATAAATAATTAGAAATTAATAGTAAATTAATTTGTATAATAAAAAACACAAGTTCTAATTGTCTATAAATAGATAGATAGATAGATAACACTTTATTGCTCACCAAATATACAATTTCAAAATATACGATTACAATATTGTCATCGTAGAAACAAAAGGCCGCTTTATCGTTGAAAGCAATCTCTTTCAGGCAACCTAACTTAAGAAATAATTTAATCTAATCTGGCGATGTAGGTATAAATATTGAAGCAATTTTCTAGATTTTGTCTCATTTTAAGAAAATGTTTATAGAGTGTTCAATATATAAACTATTGGGTAGGATAGAACATGGTCTCAGACAGTATGGCCACTGCAATCATCAATTTATTAAATTAGTCCAAATATTTTAAACAAAGGACCAAAATCGAATGTAACTAACTACACGTCCGAGATGCGCAAAACAAAGTTACGGGCATGCAACAAAATTACCGTGAACCAAACAGAGTTTGCCTAAATCTATTACGTGTGCGGAATGGGTTATAGTGTTGAAGCAATAATTTATTCCCAAACTTATACGAATAATACGTACTTGCTTCTTTGAAGAATATCGATTTTATTCATATTACTAGGATATGCCGCGACTTTGTCCAGGCTTGACTTGAAATTCTCGTGGGATTCTCGGGTCACAATGTACCACAACTATGGTTATAGTGAAAACTGTATTGGGGTAAGCAAATTTTAACGCAACCGAACAACTACAAACCGCTCCCGTGAAAATTCCCGCCAGATTCCCAGTATAAAAAGTTGCTCGAAGTTTAAGTCTAAGAATTAGCTTTCGATCATCAAAAATCGCATCAAAATCGGCCTAATAGTTTTTACGTGAATTTCAAACAAACAGACAAGAAATATAAATACATCCTTAATAAAAACCTATTTTAACATAATTTTGAAAGAACTGCAAAATCACTAAGGAATGCTGTTGATCAGTAAAGTATTTATTGTATTGCACGTATGTAGTTAAATTATTGTGAATTTTTAATTCTTTGTTTTTATTAGTAAAATATTAAGGGTTGAAACAGTTTGAGCAATAGGGATCAGAAAATGCGAACCTACGATGAATGTGTTAACACTATATAATAAGGTTTTCAAAAATAATATTTCTTATGAATCTCTTGTCTAATTGAAACCCTAAATACTCCGTCAAAATTTTCGCAAAACCACAAACTATTAATACTCTTGACCTTTTCCATCCATGCCTAAAATAACAGTAACTTTAACTACCTACATAAACAAACAAAATCTTCTGTAACTCTCTTACCGATTTGTTATTAGTAGAGTCTAACAACGGTTCTCGAAGCTATCAAAGTTTGCTCGGTAGACAATCCAATCGCTCGGGGAGTTTAACATCGACTTTTGCATACAAACTTTGCCTACAGATTGTTCGTGCAATGTCAAACTGATCCAGACAATTGAGGCAATTAATCGGTTTTCGTGGAGGGGATATTACACTCATATTTCATTAATTTCTCCCCAGAGAGTTTTGGCACGGGGCTCTCTTGTTTAGCCTCTTACAAAGGGGAGTGCGATGACATGAAAGTATGTACTTTCTAAGTTTAGACTTATAAGCAACTAGCCCCTGCCCGCGACTTCTTCCGCGTGGAATAGTAAAAAAAAAAACTAAGTACAAAAAAAAACCCTGATTTTGAAACATTCTTAACTGCTCCTCCGCTCCTATTGCTCTTAGCTTGATAATATTATAGCTTATAGCCTTCCTCGATAAATGGGCTATATAACACTGAAATAATTTTTCAAATCACAGTCGTTCCCGAGATTAGGGCGTTAAAGCAAACAAATAAACTCTTCAGTTTTGTATATTAGTACTAGCGTCTGCCTGCGACTTTGTCCGTGTGGAGTAGTTTAAAAAAAACGAAGTTAAAAATACCCCCCGATTTTGAAACATTCTTCATTGGTGCTCCGCTCCTATTGGCCTTAGCGTGATGATATATAGCCTATAGTCTTCCTCTATAAATGGGCTAAAACTGTAGTTTTTTTTTTATCAAACCAGTAATTCCTGAGATTAGCGCGTTCAAGCAAACAAGCAAACAAACTCTTCAGCTTTACGTATTAGTATAATATTAAAATAAATAAATGAAAAATTATTTTCAATAAAAAAAATATATATTATTAACCTTGGGAAGAGGTACGAACTGTGTCGTTTGGATTTGAAACATTACTTTTATAGGGTCTACCAGAAAATAAATTCCACAAAAAATATTACTACTTTAAGAAATCAAATAATTTTTATTGTATTTTTAAAGTAATTACTAAAAAAAAAAAAATAACAATCCAAAGAAATAGGTATAAATGATTGTATTACTATATACATCTATTGCCTTTGTTTAAAATCTTAAGTTTTTACACGATTTGAAAAAGCATAGAAACTATGCGGAATAGATGATACTTTTTAAGTAATCAAAGGATACTCTGAATCTCATAGTCGCTGTCTGCGTCTACCTGTATAATGTATACTTGTATGTTCGCTAACTCCTCTTAAACCACGAAAATTCTAGGTTAAAGACAAATCAAATGGTGAAGTAGTTTGTCAGTTATAGTTTATAAATCATTTGCCTATTACTTACCTACGTTTGCTTATATTCAAATTCTACTCCACGTTTCATAACAAAACCACTCAAATATTGAAACAAACTATTTAAAATGCCGTTGCAATTACTATAGAGTTTATTAGAACTACACAAACACGTATAACACAGGTACAAACATAACCGAACACAGCAAGTCCAAACGTAATGCAGAAGGTCGTAATTCAATAAACGCGCAAAGTCCGTCACTTATTAGATTCCCGAATGTAGTACACATGTGTCGCTTCGCTCGTGGTTCTCGCTCGACTACCTCCTCCCAGGATCGAGGCATTGCTTTATACTGCTCAGATGCAATATAACTGGCCGGCCACGTGGACAGAATTTCCTAGAATCAGTTTGTACTTTAAATCCAACACACCTGGCTAATGACTGCCATAAAAGATTACAATACACAATTTCTAATTACATATTTTAAACACAAAGTAAACAAAAGAAGTCCAAATGCTGAAAGGTAATTAAATGTTTCTACAGGTATGCAGGTGTGAATTTGTCTTTGTCGGCGTCTATGTGGTAACAATATCATCATAAATGATCAAAAAATTTTGTGTATGAAATACTTTATATGTATATTATTAGTGCATGAAATTACCATCGTCAAAGCCAACATTAAATAATATATTAATCAATCAATTAGACATAACGGTAAATAATATAGACAATGTCACATAGGCACTCAGCGTGTCTTTGAAACAATGGAGATAATCACATTTCATCTGAATGTGAGGTCGAGTAATGGTATTTGATAGGGTATTGTATCAATCAATCTATCTGAGTAGCCACGATCAAATATATTAATAGAGCTGAAATTATAACAAAGCCGGGCGCTTAGTGTCAAAGAGGAATGTTTACAACACTAATATATCGTGCCTTTGTGGCCATTTTTAGTAAGCGACATTCTTTTCAATTTTACTGAATCTGGCCAACAACATATTCAAAACTATATAAGTTTAAAAATATTGTTACATACCGACAAAGAAATGCGCACAGGTGTGCGCATTTCTTTGTACACGTTGTACAGACAGGTGGCTGTCGTAAAATGCAGTTTATTACCTTTCCTGCATTC
This sequence comes from Dendrolimus pini, assembly GCA_949752895.1. Taxonomy (NCBI): domain Eukaryota; kingdom Metazoa; phylum Arthropoda; class Insecta; order Lepidoptera; family Lasiocampidae; genus Dendrolimus; species Dendrolimus pini. Next base: position 7,969,614 of record OX457130.1, on the reverse strand, counting down.
GGATTTCTTTTGTTTACTTTATTTTAATTAATTAAAATTTAAAAACATCATATTTATCGTATCGTATCGTTATCGTACTTATTTTATGGCTGTCATTAGTGTCGAATTTATCCTTTTTTTATTGCATTATGTCGAAGCTTGCCAGATGTGCAGATTAACTCAGTGAACGCGGCCTCTTTGTCGGTCAGTTTAGTATAAAACAATGCCCGAACGGAGGGGCAGTCAAGCGGCAATGACGATACTAGCAAGACGTGTGTAGTACTTTGGTTTAGCGATATAGTGACGGACTTTGCGCGTGTTATTGAATCGTGCACTTTCTACTGGATGTGTCCAGTCATATTTGTGCCGGTTTTATACGTGTTTTTATAGTTCAAATAAACTCTATAGTAATTCCAATGGCATTTTAATTCGAGTCCTGAGTAGCTCGTTACAATATTTTCTTAAAAAGGGATGCTCTTATTTACACTCATTTTCATATAACATAGCATCAGTTACATGACTTGATTAGAAATGTATATGTCAATATGTAAAATTTACAAAAACATTCTGTCTATTCTGATTTCATGATCTATGGACTTTATTATGAACACTTAAACTAGAAACTGTTACCACAATCTTCAAAGGCTGTTTAACGTTATAACCCATGACAATGTAACATATAACAAAGTATAATTTTCAACGCGTATACTTTATTCTATACCATAAAACTGAAGATATGAGCCGTCCAGTTAACCAGCTAACATTGTGTGTATGTTATAAAACGTTGAATAACATGGAAAAGATTCTCCACATTGCTGTTTTACTAACTGATCTTGAATATTGCTCGTATTCATTGACGCCCTGGCTCCTATCAGGGCACGGATGAAGTGATCTGTACATTAGGGTTTTTAGATACAGTTAGTTTATTTAATAAATATATTATATATATAAAAATATATTCAATAGTGAATTTTAGTAACAAAATATAAAATTAAAATCTAATGCTTCACGCTGTATAAGGTGTCAGCTTGGACCTCCCGGGACCCGGTAAGTGTCTTAAACGAATAAATACTTAATTTGTATATTTTTCATTATTGGGGTAGTTTTAATAATAATAGGGCATTGAGTATCAAATAATATATATAAATATAAATAGCTACGAATACATAATGCTATATAGATAACTGTGAAGATAACAATTTTTAACGAATTATAATGTAAGTCGATTCTGCCTGTAAAATTGGAGTAAAGTAGAGGATGGTATGTGGCAAAAATTTGGGGAAGTTTACGTCCAGCAGACGACGAAATACGAACTGATATTTGGTTTTTATAAAGCACCAGTGTTACAATTCTTATTTTTTTTGTATTTATCTTACTATACGTATTCTAATTTTATAGGTCCAATATAACAGACATATAAAGAAAAGATTTTGGAGACTTGTTAGCGTTTAAATCCCGTGATGTATGCCGTATGTGTACATGGACTAGGAAGTAAAATAAAATTTTAACCTATATGTATGACCTTCAAAAAGTGTTCTCCAGTGGAACTTATTTTGAATAAAAACTTTTGAATTGAATTTGAATTGAATTGATTAAATTATTTGTACATTTCAAATCACACAAAGGGGTTTTGAAAAAGTAATAAATCCCTTCTTACTAAAGCAAAGGCAAACAATTTTAACTTCAATGGAAAATACGCATTGAACTATATTCACAGTTATTACTGTTTTACCATCCTTTACTTCATCTTTATGACTTTTATGAGTCTTTTAGGGTTTTGTTTACAAGTTAGCCTTCGGTAGTAAAATTGTGATAGTTTGTTTGTCTGGAGATTTATTCGGTAGTCAAGTGAGTGATGGTTTATTTTAGTACGAGCAAGAAGTAAAAAAAAGGTATGTACATACTAAGATGAATTATTATTTCTAATCATAAAAGCTATATTAGTTTTTGAAAGGGAAACTAATTGGTCTTTGTTGTTATACATAATGATGTACTAAATATTGTTACGAGTTGCAGGACTCGAATTCAACCGCCGTTGGAATTATTATAGAGTTTATTAGAACTATACTACTATATAAACACGTATAACACAAGTACAAATATAACCAAACACAACAAACCAAAACGTAATGCAGAAGATCGTAATTCAATAAAACGCGCCAAGTCCGTTACTATTAGATTCCCGTATATGTACACACGTCACGCCCGTATCGTAGTCGTAGCTCAACTGCCCCCTCTCTCTATCAGGTCATCGTTTTGTATTTCACAAATACAAATGTGCCCGCCCGGCAACGTCGACAAAATCAGCTTGTGATCGTAATCCCCAACACCTTGCTAATGATGCAGCCGCAAGCGGCCGTAAACAAATACAATAGAACAATAGGCTGTTCTCTACAATAACTAGAAACGTATGCCAATAAATAAGTGAACAAAAGAAGACGACCATAAAAGGATTACAATTAGTTCAAATGCCGGCAGGTAATAAAATGTGCTTTTGCAGATCTGGGCGCCTGGGTCCAGCTTGGGCCAAGTGGCGTGAGGTGACAGGTGTCATTTGTGACCCCAAAATGCCAGTTGAATTAAAAGGACGGGTCTATAAATCTAGACCTGGCCTTTCGTATGGCAGTGAAGCGTGGTCTGTACTTGAGCGACACAAGCAAGAACTGCGTGTCACGGATATGAATATGCTAAGATGGAAGTGTGGAGTGCGGAAAGACCGCATCTGTGGCAGTCTTCATGTCTGTGACATAGCAGCTAAACAGCAAGAGTGTCGCTTACACTGGTACGGCCACGTTTTACGGAGACCGGCCAATTATGTGGAGAACAAATGTCTAGCCATGCCACCTCCACCAGGTCCCGGTCGAAGGGGACGGCCCATGAAATGTTGGTTTGACGTTGTGAAGGATGACATGCGTACCAATTGTCTTAAAACGAGCGATGCAGAAGACGGCGCCAAGTGGAATAGAAAAAGCAGGAAAGCCGACCCTGGGCATCGAAGTGAACGCTCCGAATGCAACCGGGATTTAACGCTCGAATGATGATGATGAAGATGATTGTAGCAAAATTTATTTAGTTTTAAGGTGTTTGTGCAGTAAATAATGTTTTCTGATTATGAATAATAAGGTCATTTGTATATTAATAAATATTTGTAGCAAATAATCATGTTTTATGAGAATTTGAAGAAGTATAATTTAATTAAAAATTTAATTAAATTACATAATGTAAAGAATAATTTAAGGGATTCAAAACTATTCGCTATAACGCTGTATCTAAACACAGATTTGATGTTTCTTACATTTCTTATTAATGTTCTACTCTAAACTATAGACTTTCGTATTTTTCGTTACATAAGAGTAAATAAGGATATACGAGTAGGTACATGTATTTTAGTATATGCTTAGTATCAAATGTTTACATAGTTGTCTTATCAGCGAAGACAGGAGACATAAGATCTCTAAGCAAACATCCGGGGTAACTTGTGTAAACACACATCTTTCTTGGTCTCTGTGCTTGTGAGACGTATTTAATTAATTTACTGACAAATTGGTAGCAATTTATACGTATCTGGCATATATTCATGCATACTAATATGAACAATAATTAGCTTGTTGTTGTTCATTGAACGATTATCATAAAATTCAACTATTTACACTTACATAATTGTAATATATATTCGAATTCGGAACGGAACTTTTTTTTTTATACGGTTAATCCAAAAGGCAGGTTTTTAGTTTTTAAGTCTATGTATTTCTTTTAATCGGCAGACAAACACACATACTGTATATCCCCAAATTAAGCAAGTTACGCTTGTGTTATGGATAATATACAACGGACTACTCTGGGGCCGATCCCAGACACCCAGACCATAGTAAATAACGGAGAAAATATTTTTCCGAAATTTACTATTCCAGGAATCGAACCCGGAACCTTTGCGTTGCAGTGAGGTAAGCAGGCAAAGGCTTAGCCCGCTCAACCACAGAGGCCGTCAAATGTATGTATGTATGTTTTGTATTTACGTATGTTGTACCGTAGCACCAAAATTACTCATCCAATTTTGATGAGTGTGCTTTCATCGATCATGGTACATGTAATTAAGGCTACATTTTTCAGCTAAACGATTTCACAAAGTTCTAAAATTTAAAGGTAGTAAGGCACTATTGTGTATTTCTGGATGACATTGAATATATCTATTTAAAGCTTAGCAAAGCACTGGCATTATGTTCCTAACATTCGTACAATGAAATACTCTCCAATATAATAATTGTAAGGTATCACAAAACTATGTATAACTATTTTATAGAAGATATTTACATCTGTTGTAGTAAATAATAAAGAATTATTAGCAATTTTTAAGAAGAGTAAAGACATGACTTTCAAAATGAATATAGGGATAAACTATTAGAACTGATTAGGAATTACTATACACAATAGAACAGTAATGCTTCTCAATCTGATTATTAAACCACTGTTAGGATTTAGTCTGTCTTATACCAATAAGTAGCTCATTCCAGAGACACAAAGCCTGGACGGTAAGAGTGATTATAAAAACAAGATGTGTGTGTATAGGTATGTTTATTCTGTATCTGTATTGGAGCTAGACACGTACTAAAATCCGAAACGTTCCTCGAGGTAACCAGAAGTTGATAAAAACAATATACTATAAGGAATAGTGAGAATGTGAGTATTCTGGCGAAAATTGATGGCACTTGGCATAGGTAATGAAAAAAAAAATGTATATGTAATCATGTACGCAAATATCTATAATATTGTAAAATTCTAAATATGGCTCGTCTGTTCATTGAAGGTATTAAAAAAAATAACAACTGCAATAGATAATAAAACTACGTTTTAACGGTTTCAAGCGCGGTAATTTATTTGATTTTGGTTATTCCAACGCTAAACGTAGTTTTATTATGTATACAAGTCGCAAAAACTTAAGAAAATATTTACTGGAATAGACTGTATAGACGATGAAGAACACGATGCATTTTTTAAAATTTCTTGATTGTTTATCTGTTTGTTCGAGATTCACGTAAAAACTACTGTGCCGAATACAATGCGATTTCGCTGATCGATAGCAAATTCTTAGACTTAAAATATACGCTACTTTTAACTTGAGAATCCCACGGGAATTTTTTTGGGAATTATTCAAAATGACTAGATGGAAAAAAAAGAAATTCCAAAGTGATGTTTTCACCGATCGATAGCATATTTTACGTCATACGATGTATGATATCTTTTATCCCGGGAATTTTCCCAGGAGTGGATGAAAGTTGTTCGGGTGTATAAAAATTCGCTTTATTCGATACAGTTTTCACTAAAACGATAGCTAATTTTTTTTATGCTGTGATACTTTGTGTCCCGAGAATCCCGCTGAAATTTCAAGTCAACCGTGGATGAAGTTGCGGGTATATCCTATTTTTTTATTGCAGGAGTTCAGCAGACAGGCAGACGGCCCACTTGATGGAAAGCGGTTACCATCGCCTATGGACATTTGCAACACCAGAGGTGCTACAAATGCGCTGCTGCTCTCTTAATGGCGACTGGAACCTGGTCACTAATGCCGTAACACAACCCAAGATTGTTTTGGCAACATACTTTAGACCATGGGTGGTAGCCAGCCCAGACACAGAAAAATATATATATAGGTATAGGTATAGACATAGGCACACACTACACATGCATTTCCTCACAACACCTGCATGTAACATTTACACTCTACATTAGTATAAATTTAGTATTAAAACTAGAATTAATTAATATAATAAGTTATTCGTAAGGTGGTACACCACAAAACAAATATCATTGAATAAATGTCACGCACAAAAACAAAAATTACCAAGAAGCGTGTATAAATACTTAAAACTTTCTTCGAAATTAAGTTACAAGAAGAGTACGGAACTCGAGTCCGTAGACTTGTAAAAAAAAAAAACATTATGAAGTTAAACTATCAGTCGGAAGTAGGTGTAGAAATAAACGTACCTACTCGTACAAGTATATTTATTTAGAACTGCACTGCAAGATCTTTGTGTTTATATTGTACCTCAATTAAACAAAGTCACTTCAGGAATAGCCACTAGCTGTCAACCACAAAGTCAACTCTCGGTAGACTGCACGGTTCCTTTGGAAGAGGGGTCTTTGGGTCCATTTCAACTAATTATAGCAGGGTTTTAGACGTATGGTTTTGGGTAATGTATCTACATAATTTTCTTGTGTAGATTGAATTCCATTATATGTGGGCAAATTAGAGATAAATTGTTAGTAGTAGTTTGGTTAATTTTAATGGGTTTTTCACATTTGTATTCAGTTTTTGCTATACTTTAAAAGAAAATGTATATGGCCCCATTGTATGAGATAATAAATACCGTGCAAAATATAGAAGAAAACGTAGAAACGAATCGCGAATCTTGGGCTCGGAAACGCTCTAGATGTTAAGCCAAGGGGTCTAAAGTAGTCGCTTTTGGAGAATCATTTAGTGAAATCGACCAGTTAGTGAGCAAAGCATAAGGTTTTACATTGTTTCGACCTTTCTTTTGCTTGCAGCCAAACGGGTCCAGTAATTATCTGCAATAGTACGGGAGGCTATGCGTTGTCTACCTCGTTAAGACTTTCAATAGCTGTTTACGCCCTTTTTGAAGATCCCCATATTATTGTCATCCTATTCATAATACGAATCTATGAAAGCAGCCGCTTTAGGCCCCGCGACTTGACCTTAAGATGATTATGAGTGTTTAAAATTTCCACGTTTATTCGATTTCCATAAATTAATAGGTTGCTGGCTATTTAATAAAGCAAAGTAGTAAACGAAATCAAGAATTTCATTAAAACTTCAGTCAATCAAGTAAAGTTACAGATAAATTTAATGTTGTAAGTTTTCTCTGATATCTTTGTAATTTTAACTAGTTCAATTTACTTTAATACAATTTGTATTTCGCTATATTAGACGGTAGATATTATCTTGGGTCTAACTTTAATTTTGCAAACCAATCGGTTCGTAATAAGTTTTCAACCAAGGAAACCACTTCATTCGGACGAAATTGTGTTTTGTAAGACAAAATCATACATTTCACTGATGAGTTCAATCAAGTTTACATAATACTTTGTTAGAAAGTGAGATATCGTATCACCTGTGTTTTGGCTTTGTGACTATATTACATTATAACTATATATGAATATACTATATGAGAGTCTAGTCTACTCCTATAGTCCTCCTATCTACTATAATTATGAATAGACTAGAGTCTAATATAGTATATTCATATAAAATTTACTCTAGTAACTAGTATATTATGTATATTAGTGTATTTCTTACACGAATAATATACATTGTTATTATAATATTATCATTATATTTAACGATATTTAAAAATCATTCAAAACAAAAAATGGTTCTTAATTATTTAGAGCATTTTGATTTTAAAAATTCCTAAATAATTATTTGGCCATTAAGTAGCTCCGAGTGCGCCATAGGCTCATAGGGAGACCAACAATATCTTACTGCTATCCCTGGGTGGTAGGGTGTCCAGGACAGATTACACCGGGTTAAAAAATTTTTACATGAAGATTAGGTATTTAGCAAAGACCATTTCAATTTGCTAAATTTTCACAATACCAACTATCCGGATTTTGAATTTTTCGTAGGGGCAAAAACTGAAAAATGCCGCCCCGCTTGCCTATATTTTTACCTTAATCATCATCATCATTTCAGCCATCAGACGCCCACTGAAGGACAGGTGTGTGTCTGTGATTTTTAATCAATGCTTACGCGCCCCGCGAAGAGTAATTTATATTGTCACATGCCGGCAAAGGTAAAGGCACACCTGCCTGTTATAAAACGCAGTTTATTTTTACCTTTGTCGCATTTGGATTTCTTTTGTTTACTTTGTGTTTAAATTTAATTATTAATAAATTTAATTTGCAATTAGACAATAGCTATTGGTTATTGTTTTCGACTTTGTTGGCCGTTCAAAGCAATAATTAACCAGTTGCACATATTACGGTTTCTCGGAAACCTCAGTCCACGCGGTCCTTTGTTGTATTGTACAAAACAATGCCCGAAGGGAGGGGTAAGGCAGTCAAACGAGGATTACGATACGAGCAAGACATACATTCGATGATCGTTATAGTGACGGACTTGGCTTGACTTGGCTTTGCTAGTAGTGTTAAGTTATATTTGTACCTATGTTATACGTGTTTGTTTAGTTCTTATAAATTCTATAGTAATTCCAACGGCATTTTAATTCGAGTCCTGCGTAACTCGTAACAATATGCTCAAAGTACTGGACGTCTCAGTGGTCAATTTTGCTTTAATGATGATTTGTGTATTTGTCTGCGAAGTTTGAATTTGTCGCCCTCTGTATTGACCGCCCGAAGCATGAGCCCCGACTTGCCAATGTTCCGGCCCTGCACTATACAGTCTCTTGTTACGTTTCTTTATTTCGATCGTGTATACCTAATGAGGAATTCAAGTTTAAACAGCTGTCTTTTTATACTTGACCAACCATAGTAAAGCTAGTAAGGCAGTCAACCGGGCAGCCTTGCTGTGTCCTCTGACCCTTTTTGGCGCAGCATCTGTGGTCTAAGTTCGTGACCGTGACCGCTGTGCGCTTGAATCGCTTTAAGCAGAATTGTATAATATGCTGCAATATTATTGGGTGCCACAAAACATTTTATAGAATTAGTAATCTTCTATTACTTTTATTTAATTTCAGTATAAGCCCTGCAGTCACCTTATGTCTATATTACTTATGTAATAGTTTCATAACTACAAGTTAATCAGTCTGCATTAAATGCAGATTATCTGCTTTCACAGAACGTGAAATTTTCAAATCAGTTTACATAGTAATACTGATTAGAACTTTTAATTAACCTTCATATGGAAATTTTTTTACACGTGAATAATCTTCAAATCAAATCAACATATAAAAAAGACTAATAAGTAATTTAAATACAATCTAAATTCATTAAAAGTATTAATATTGTAAAAATATCCACTACCACATTTGTATCAATGGGTCCCCGATAACGAAAGCATTTTGATTATGTGTAAAAAAAAATAACTACACTTCTACACAATAGTTTTTAATTCCTGTATTTTACATAAAACTGCCCAAAGTCTTCATAGAAATCCGTTGAATCCTTTAGAAACTTATTCAGAACAAACTTTTAGAAAGACAGGTAACATTCGAAAAATAGTAATATATTATTTATTTATTTATTTAAGGCACACCAACAGCACACACATTATTATGTTACATAACAAATCATTTAATATAAAAGTTCTAATGATGTGGACCCATTAAAGGAGTGCACAGTATTTACAATTCAAATGTCAATTTAGAAATTGACATTACTAGAGTGATTTTATTTATTAATGTCACATAATATTGACATATGTCAAGTACAAATATAGTTAAACGTAAATGAATGAATAATGTTGTCAAAATTAATAAAGTAAAGCAAAGAAAAGGCAAAATAAATAAATATATATAACTAAGTATAAGTGAAAACATGAGCGGCCTATTAATTATTTTATAGTCACAGCCGATGTCAACACTTCATTTTTAAACCAATTATATATTTTGTGAAAAATAACGAGATAATTTAATTTTGAGTTTAGACAGTTCTATGTATGTAGTGTTCTTGTGATAGGGCTGCTGAAGCCCAGGTTGGTATTACGATGTTTAATCGTATGTGTAAATACATCCACATGTCGGCACTTATTTAGAAATTACAAACACATACATAAATTTTATTAGTACAGAAATTAATTCAATCATTTAACTACCTTACGTACCTACATTATCAATACATATATGCCTCTAGTAGTAGTAGTTATGTGGATTACTTGTTTGGATTGCTATACAAACATTCACGGTTCTAGTTCAGTTATTTTTTACTATTCGATTTACGTGATTCGTTTTTAGTTCGATGCGGAATAGTTGCCATTTGGTCCCCTAAAAATTTAATATAGTTTGGCCCAGTAGTTTTACGAACATTATTTTAAGATATTTTTTCCGTTCCCGTTTCTTGGGACCTATATTTTTAAGGCGCGCGGCACGCTTCGTACGCCTACCCATAGCTAGACACTAAAAAGTAACAAATAAAAAAATCTTCGTTTAAAAAAACCGACTTCAAAAACTAAAAAGTATAAAATAACTTATTTCTAAAGCTATTTCTAATTATAATATCTTATTTTTAATAATATTAAATATATTATATATTATCTAAAATATCTGACATTTAGAGTAATAATACAGAATGTATTTATTTTTTCAAAATCAACGGATTCGATTCCTGATAAGGTTAATTGGCTTTTCAGAAATCTAATGATATCACTTTAGTTATAGTCAAATACATTATAATATAAATAGGTTCTGTGCATTTCAACCAAGTTTATTAAAACTGGTCGATCCGTTTACTATCTCCATCTATCAGCATAATAGAAGTACGACCATTTATGTCATATATCTTACAACCGTTTAAGTAAGCCAGTTCTCGTGTGGAAATTACGTCTAGTCACCGTAGTGTTGGACGTATGTAAGATGTAGCGATGGCCTTTGAAAGGCATCGGGCGTCTCAATTGGATGCGATTAGCCAAAGATCGTGTTCAATGGTGTGGATTGAGAGAGGCCTATGTCCAGATGTGGGAATGTATGGGTTGAAGTTGTCATTTCCCATTAAACTACCCCACCATTAAGATCAGACTTATATAAGATGTTGTTATTTAAAGTTGCACATTCATTATAATATATATAATATAATTTCTGAGCCTGAGAGAAATGTACCTCTAAAATGTGCATTTTACAGGTGAGCCAGTTACAAAATTTATAGGTACAGAAAATATTATTTTTGATTGTATTGAAGATTTAAATACACTTAAGTGGATTTCAATACTTGACTCTATTTCAAACACGAACCAGATTCTAAAGTATAACCTATTAATGCTATAATACTTTTAACTCGTTAAGTGACGTCATTTTGTGTGATAGACGAATGTAGCCAAAACAGTGGCGCTACATTCGCATGTTTTTTGTTGCAGCTGTAGTAATTCACTAGCAAATACGTCATCGCCTTGGTGGCGCGAACGAAGTTTAGCTAGTACATATTTGTTTTAAATTATATAAGTATAAGTTTAACAGTTACGCAAATCTAAAAAAAACAAGAAATATCGAATACTATTTAAATATTAATAATTTCCAAATTACTATTGTTACGAGTCACGGGACTCGAATTAAGATGCCGTTGGAATTACTATAGACTTGATTAGAACTATACAAACACGTATAACACAGGTACAAATACAACCGAACACGAACCGTCCAAACGTTATGCAGAAATTCGTAATTCCATAAACGCGCAAAGTCCGTCACTGAAAGATTCCCGATTGTAGTACACACGTCTTGTTTCGCTCGGGGTTATCGCTATCGCTCGACTGCCTCGTCCCTCAATCTAGGCATTGCTTTATACTGCAGAGATCCAATATGTCTGCCCAGCCGCGTGGACCGAATTTCCTACAATCAGTTTGTACTTTAAATCCGACACACGCGGATAATGACTACCATAAAGATTACAATACACAATGGGATGGTTTCTAATCACAAATTTTAAACACAAAGTAAACAAAAGAAGTCCAAGTTCCGAAAGGTGATAAAATGTGTTTCTACAGGTATACCCGGTGTGAATTTATCTTTTTCAGCGTCTAGGTCGTAACACTATCATAAAAATCTTATAAAAACCTCGAAAATGATATTATGAATTGTACCTATAGCTTAAAGTCGAAAGAAAACCTGTCAATAGAAGTGAAACGTTAAGTTGCAAGATTGAAAGACAACTGCTAATTGAAATTTACAGGAAACAAGAAATCAATATAGAAAGAACATTTCAACAAGGCCCTATCAGACGTATTTTATTTATTATACCCTAAACAATAACAAAATTTATTACTTCGTAAACCCGCAATGGTTATCTATAGAATAAAACTGGAAAATTAGCTTTTAAAATTACTTGGTCTTAATAGCTTGAAATTGTTTCGACGAAACTGAGTAGATTTTTTTTAGATCCGGTCCATTAACCATTTTTAGGGCACAATAGTTGGCAATACTAGACAAGAACTTGCTGTGTGAATAGTATCGATTGAATTATTCATCAATAAGTATAGTTTATGAAGCCAAAACCGTACATATACATAAATTTAAGACTAGTTCGTTCTTTTGTTTTAGACAACCTTTGAATATGGTTTTGTTTTGTGATATTGAAAATGTTTATGTAAGAAAGCAAGTGATTTGATTAATTTCTTTTTCAATAACTAAAATGTTTTTAGCATCAAATCAGAATTTTATTCATTATTTTTATTTAACTGACGGCCTCTATGGTTGAGCGGGCTAAGCCTTTGCCGGCCTACCTCATTTTAACGCAGAGGCTCCGGGTTCGATTCCTGGTATAGTAAATTTCGGAAACGTATTTTCACGGTTATTTACTAAGATATGGGTGTCTGGGATCGCCCCCAGAGTAGTCCTTTGTATATTACCCATAACACAAGCGTAACTTGCTAATTTGGGGATGTACAATATGTGTGTTTGTCTGGCGATTAAAAAAAAACATATTCTACCTTGCATAAACAATTTTTTTTTTGTCATAATTTTACATTACCTAATTCAGTAAAAATTTCACGTAATGCATTTAAATATTATTTCATGATTATAGACTGACATATCCAAAAAGACATACAGAAATCTATTGTAGTTCTTAGGCTTTAACTATTAGTAATGTTCTCTTAATAATTTAAAAAATATATATAGCTAGCTGTCCCAGCAGACGTCGCCCTGCCCGGAAAAGCTTCAATCTATATGCCGACAGCAGTGCCAGTGCCACCTACCGGGTCCAATTGTGAACCAACTCAGAAACCTTCTCTGGCTCATGCATAACAACTTAGCTGAAGATCATTACATGATCAAATGTAGTTTACGATTCAATAAAGGACATACAGACAAACATTAGTTTTTATATATAAGAGAAGAAAGAAGAATTACTAAAAATAACGTAGGTTGAAACTAGATGAAACGAAAAAGCTACACTTAAAAGAGATAAACACATAATAATCTTTTGAAGGTTTTCGATAATACTTCAAATTTCGTGTTACAAAGCTTTTAAATATATTATAACGATATTAATCTATGAAATGACGTCACGAAATTTAGAATCCCTCCCACCCCTTGTCACACTTTGTTTCACATCTACTGCACACACATTTTATCTCATTTTTCTTAGAAGATAATTTTCGTACACTACAAACAGAATTATTGCAATGAATTACACTATTGAATGATATTTAAATATCCTATACAACTTAAGCCACTTCTAAAGTTAGATATTACAGTAGAAAATGTTTTGTATTAATCGTCTAAAGACAAAAATTTTCTACAATTTTATACAAAAGAAAAGGCAAGGTATACATCGGGGATAGGTATCTTACCATGGTCAGTCACATCGGGTTGATTTCACTACGTATATGATAGTATCACAGGCTAACCTACTGCTAGTCCCAAGGTAGTAGGGCGTGTATGTATTTCCACCTTGAAAAATGAAGTCCACATTATTTTACCCGTTTTGTCGAAACTTATGTCGCTGAGCCGGTTGCTGCTAATGAACAATATTATTTTAGAACTAATTAATGATTAGCTGCAGCCATGTGTGACCCGAATTTAATATTTCGAATTCGAAGACACAATACAAAATGGACATACCTGAATTGTTAAACTGATTAATGCCACATAAGGTGACGTAAAAATATATAGAGATACTTAAACTTTATTAAATTTAATCCCATTAAAATTATAAATGCAGTTTGTTGCTAGCTTGTTTATTCAATTTTTATGTCATGAGTGATTTATGTTTGGGAATTTATTGTGTTCTAAGTTGTTTCATGATTGTGAGATCAAATTTCAATTGTATTTTATTTGTGCCGAAATTTTTATAAAGAAGTAATCACTTCTTTATCAATTATTAAAGGTTTAAAAAAAACTAGAGATTTTCTGGCTGAAATTACCTTTTTCCGAGACAAAAACTATACTACGAGTATACTGTTTCTTTGTCAACAGATATGTGTCAACATTTATGATAATCAATTAATTCCTCAAGCCACGAATAGCGAACAAATGGACTGAAATAAACGTACTTCTATGTGTTTTTTGATTCTAGAAGAAAACATATTGTCCATCTTAAATTATATTGTTTTGTACAAAATCGGAATTTACTTCTGTCATTTTGGTAATTTTGACATTATTATTATTAAGCAAATCGCAGAAAATAAAAGCTTAAAAATATAATCTGGCTCAATTGTATAGTGGTATTTAATTTGAAATTCAGAAAGTTTCACATGAAATTTGCATACTAATAACGCCAGGAAAGTCTTTGGGGAATTCATACTATTGCGAGATTGTTTTGTTGTTTATTTTCCAACCGCACACGTACGGAAACATTTTGTGTACAGATTTCTTTTTTAATTTTTAACTTAAATTGCGATTAAGTTTTTTTTTTGTTTTTTTATTGCAGGAGTTCAGCAGACAGGCAGACCGACCACTTGATGGAAAGCGGTTACCATCGCCTATGAACATTTGCAACACCAAAGGTGCTACAAATTGGCTGCTGCACTCTTAAGGAAGACTGGAACCTGGTCAATAATGCTGGAACACAACTCAAGGTTGCTCTAGCGACATACTTTAGACCAGGGGTGCTAGCCATCCAGTCGGGCAAATACCCTACCACCTGGCTGTGGGTTGTTTTGTCGCCTCTTACGATAGGCCGCCCGGCCGCAGGAAATTGTATTCTTTCTCCGTTCACGCACGGATAAAAAAGTTGTGACTACAGTTAGTTTAATATAAAATCTATCTAATAAATTTAAAAGCTTTCGACAAAGCTCCAATGTGCACGCCACTAACAATGAAACAGCTCTGCGTTTTGTTGCCTCTAATTGATTTATGCGTCTGTTACGGTCGCATAGTATGTTGCTTAATTGGTTTATATGGCGGTCCATATAAACCAATGTATGCACTAAAGTAATCAAATATATAAAAAATTTTAGTTCATATTTTGTGCTTTGTTGTTGCTGTTTTATTACTAAAACGTTTTTTCTAAGTCGTTCTCTCACCTATCGAGATCGGCTTTGACCACTCTGGAAGACCGAATTTACTGACATGTCCAGCTGATCAACAATTTGGTAAATCCATTTATTTGGATATCTATCACGAGGTCTCTTGTTTTTAAGATACCTCGAAAATTTTCAGGTTTATAATTTCCTTTAAAGTTGACAACACTTATTATAATATTTTCTTAAGTTTTCGCGACTAGTATACATAAATAATAAATTACCGGGCTTAAAACCGTTTTAAGCGTGGTAATTTATTTGTTTTTTATTATACCAACGTTCCGGTCACTTTTCAGTAGCCGAGATCACGGACGACAAAGATTTCAAGTGTCAATGAGTATTGTTAAAGTTTTATTTAGCCTACCGCCGATTTGCTCATTTTAATTATTTAGTTTCAATTTTTTTTATGGTAATTATTTACTCTATAGGAGCCTAATCTAATTTACCACCGCTTCGCACCATATTGTGGCCCGAAGAGAAAAAGCGGCGCAAGAAACTCTTCAGCAAATATACCTAGCTCTAATAATTTTATATCAGATTTAAATGGGTTGGAGGATGAGGAGGCATCGTAGTCTTCCGTGATCACGGCTACTGAAAAGTGGTCGAAACGTCGGAATAATAAAAATCAAATAAATTACCGCGCTCAAGACCGTTAAAACGTAGTTTTATTATGTATACTCGTCGCGAAAACTTAAGAAAATATTGACACTTATTATTAAAAAAATGTACTGGTAAAATCTGATACAATATGAAAAACATCCTATATTCTCTGACAAAGGTTTAACAAATCATATTTGCTTCGAACGCTAGACTAAATGAATATTCCACATCTACATCAACATGGCATTAACAATATTGATTTGTAATCGTGTTTTTGGGGACCTTGTGCTGAACGGAACGTATTTTTCGTTGCCCTTTTATGTTTGTACAGCTGTCTAAAATTGTTTTAGGTTGGGCCGCTCCCAAAACATCGAAAGCTCCGGGTTCTCAATTGCTTTTCAAAGAGATTGCAGCTGTTTTGCAACACATAATTCTTACTGATACCGACCGACCTGATATATCTCCAGTATACATAACTTGTGATAGTTCAGTATCTAAAATTGCGTTTATAAATATACCGTTTTGTGTAATTTTATTTTATTTAGAAATAATAGAGTATACAACTAAAAATATACTATTTAAAAATTACATAATTTTCAAGTATTATTATTAACTACAATCATGCTTATAGGAAGGCCTTTTTTGTCACTTCTTTTTTGAGAGCACGCTAATTCTCGAATGTTGTAGTCCATCATTTTTTTAACATTTTCTATTTGGATAATTTTGACCTTTTTAATTATCCAATAATTTTTGTAAACATTACCAAAATTGATATTTTCATTTTTGTCAAATTATTTCTTTTTTTTCTGTTTTTATGGCAGTTCTTCGGTATTTTCGAAATTTCTTTCAAGGACCCTTAGGTATACAACAATAGGTAATGATATAACCATTATGGAAAGAATGAATGAAATGAATCGATTTAGAATACATCATCTCATAATAGCGCAACGAATTCTGCCAAAGGACTTGTACTCCTCAAGCTGATTTTCTGTCCTAATATGCTTAACGATAAGGGTGAAGCAAAATATCCCATGGAAACACATCGATCTCAGCGCTGTGGTAAATTCACGAATCCGCCATTGGAAATAATGACGGATACATTCCTTTAGCTTTGGTAGCTTAGTGGCTTACGCCCTCACTTCACAAACTCATGGGACGGGAGTTCTAACTCGGCTAGCAAAGTATGCATTACATAGGCAGTTGTCTTTAAGAAGTGCCGATGGTGAAGGAAAACTAGGCTTATCTTGTGTTTCATTACATTAATGAAACAAATTTGTGATGTTTTATCCCGGGAATCTCGCGGAAAATTTCCTGGGAGCGGTTTGAAGTTGTTCGTTCGGATGCATAAAAATTAGTTTATTCCGACACAGTTTCCACCTAAACAATAGCTTACATCCTTTTGTTAAATGCTGCGATACTTTGTGCCCGGGAATCCCGCGGGAGTTTCAAGTCCACACTTGCGTGGACGAAGTCAGGGGCATATCCTAGTTTTATAATATCATATATAGATTAATAATTCTACTATATTTAATTTCTTATCATAAAGTTGTGTTCGTTGTAAATGTAAAGGAAGGCCAAAAAAGATGGATGGATTGTGTGAAGGATGATATGACAGAAGATGTATGTCAGAACAGAGGAATGTGGAAGGAAAAGACATATTGTGCCGACCCCAAATAATTGGGATATGGTGAAAGAAAAGATAGATACAGATATACTAGAGATATCAATATAATGAAATACACCTCATCATTTGTTAATCCTAATGCTTTGTTTCTCTTCCGTATACATATGTAGTACGTAGATATCCATTCAAACGACGAGAAGATTAAGTGCTTACGCTTTAGTGCGAATTTCCTCATGTCACATTTGGTCACGCAGTGGAACTTGGAGTAATGTAAATGAGCCTTAACCTCGGTCCGGCCCACAGTGCAAGATTTCGTAACAAAATAATCATTGCAATTTGGAATGGCCCGTTTAACTGACAGGGTTTCTTATTATACTAACTAATATCCGAATATCGAACTAGATAAGGGACTCTTTACACTACATACTTTAAGTGTTATGATGTCCGAAAGTCTTTATTTTTTTAAAGACATGGCTTATTTTTTTTCAGTTATTGAATTATATTCTGATAAATGTTAGAGAAGCAAGAAAAATATTCCATCAAGTGCGTTTAACAATGAAGAATTCCATACTGGTGACAATAGGCAAAAAATTATTATGATTTAACTAAGGAACTGTAATAGAGTTTGAAAGTAAAAACAGTCACATCTCAAAAACTATTCAAAGTACAGGTCACTTTTTAGTGAAAGTGTTTCATATTGGATCACCTTGTTTAAAAAAAAGTCACCTGTAAGAACTAGCGGTTACCCGTGCTTACATTTGTGAAGTAAAATGCAACGGTAATGCTGATACGCGTATTTACTAAAATCATCAAAAGCCTAATCATGAATTTTTATGTACCTCCCAAAGTTAAGGAACTGCAAATTTTCACCCCCTATCACTTCCTTTCGAATAGTTTTTGAAGCAAAAAAGGAGCTTATAGCCTTCCCTTCCTCATGCCATAGTCAGTTCATTCAACCATTTAGTTCATAAAACGTAATAAAAGTCTTATCCCTTTATTCGTGTAGGACGGAGAAAGAATACAATTTCCTGCGGCCATGCCGGCTGTCGTAAGAGGCGACAAAACAACTCACAGTCAGGTGGTAGGGCATTTGCTCTTCTAGATGGCTAAGACGCCTGGTCTAGAGTATGCCGCCATAACAACCTTGAGTTATTTTCCGGCAATAATGGCCAGGTTCCAGTCTCCTTGTAAAGAGCGGTAGCACATTGGTGTTAGAAATGTCCATAGGCAATGATAACTGCTATCCATCTCTCTATCTGCTGAACTCATGCTATAAATATAAAAAGTAAAATATTTTTCATTTATATTTTTGAAGATTGATGCTTTTGGAAATTTTAGAAGCGTTTATATCGCCACTTTCTACTTTAAAGAAAACATTAAAAATATGAAACAATGTTGCGTGTTGTCTAAAGACTTATTTATAAATTATCAACCTGAATAATTTGGGAATGGTTGAAAACAGCTCGATTATTTGATATTGACAATTATTTTGTGTAACTAATGGTTCTTGTCAAAATTAAACCATGTGGCCCTTGGCGTGCACTTAAAATTTAAATTCAAGTCTTGATTGTGATAAATAGATTAGTATAGGAAAACAGATATCATGATTGAGCTAAGCGTTGGCCATATAGACGCGAAATAGCGGCACAGTGATAACAAATTATTCTCTTACCATAGATAAATACATGAAACTATTGTGCATCCATAAATTTTGTCCCCGAAGATATGGGGATGTGCTAAACTACTTACTTATTTCAAAAATATCGTTGAAGAACATTACCATAACATACCAATTCCTTTTCTAAGTTATTTACGTTTATGTAGAAATTGATGACTTGAAATTGTGAGTCTGATTCCGGTAACACACAGACCAAATGAAATAACGGAATTATCGTTTTTTAGTTTTTAACCTACCATTAACCAAATTTGGATTTTCTCGTCGCAAAACACGAAGTAAACAACTCATAACATAATATAAATATATATTTTTTTTAATTTCGTAACCTTGACAAGAGCGTGAAAGTAAGAATAATAAAAACCCGCCACCACTCCACCACTGTACCACCGCTGCACCTTCACATATATACATGTTAAAGTGAAGTTGTGGCGCGTGAGTAAACATAGAAATTCACAAGAAGTGGATTGGTGATAGCGCGGCAGGAGCGTCGTGGCGGCAGCGTCTCGACGTTGCTGTCTACACTAGCGGTTAACCTGGGTGGTCATTTCACATATACCCGTAGCCCTGGCATAAGGCGAAAGACGGTACACCCAGGGGTTTTAGTACGTATCCCTAACTGGGGAGTGGCAATAGTATGGCACCAGTTCTGAATGGGCATGCTAGTGTCACCCCCGATCTGTGTGTGCCCTTGTCGCGGCTTAGTCCTTAGTCGGCAATCGGATTTGCTCTGGTTAAAAAAAAGGTGGTTATTTCAGATACAACTGCCGCTTTGCATCTATGTGGTATTCGCTAAACAGTTTCACGTGCGTTAATTTAGTAGAATTTATTTTGTATCAAGTTAGTTATTCGGTGGCGCTTTTTGATAAGAGCTAAGTGTCGATTAATAGTTACGCAGAAACAATTTCATTTTGTTAACATTGTTTGAGTAATAATTGAGAACTCAAATGGTATCAATACCTACCATTCCAATGACAATACCTGTATTTTTATTTCTAGCTGTATTGAATATTTCTACTTTGTTCACTGAATTTTTCTTAATGTCAATTCACCAAAATTTTACGTTTATCTACGTAAGATCTGCAGAAACACCTTGATTTAGTTTGGAAATTGTTTAAATTTGAAATTGATAACAAATTTATTAGGACACGATTCTTGACTGACTTTGTGTAAAAATCATGATTTAATGATTTAGGTATATCTTTCTATATCAAATTGTTGTTTTGACAAAAAACCTACTTCAAACTAAAAAGTAAAAAATAGATACTTATTCGACTTCTACCTATAATGGATATTGTAGAAAGTCGTCAAACGTCGATTAAAGTCACTGCCAAGTAAAACATAAAATAGCAAGAACAAATTTAAAAAATATAGTATTTTGTATAATTGATTTGACACCGACTTCAAGATGTTGAATATTTTTTTTTTGTTTTTTTGGTTTGAAATAATTTTTTTAAATATATATTTTTCTTTTTAGATGCGCAAATACTTGAATAACTTTAGAATAATGTATTAAGTGCTTGTAGAAATTATAGTTCAGTCAGGCGTATGTAAGGTTGGTATTTCACTATTCAGTGTAGACGCTCGTCAACAAGGGTTATTCTCGACTTTCCTGGGATCCATTCTACGATCCTAACTTACTCACCATGCGGCTACTACGGGAGTAGACAACGAATAAAATAATATGAAAATTGGCCCTCGATTTACAGAAAAATGCGTAACATGCATACAATAAAAAAATTAATCACCTATAGAAAATGTAATTACTGGCACGCGTATACAAGCATATTTTCTAAAAATGTAGGTGCTAGGCGTTCTTTAATAAGAGATACTCTCGATTTCCCTAAAATCCACTCACCAGATCCTGACTTGGTGACCATGGCAACACCTCGGGAGTATAGACTTACGAATAAACAAAAAAAACCCACAATTTACGATAATATCGTGTAACAAAGCAGTCATTTAACAAATTTGGAGGGTTTCTCTCGATTTTCCCTGTATTCATTCATCAACTCTTGACATGGGGACAATGGGACCAATGCAGGAGTATACCCTTTCGATTAAAAATATATTTGAAAATCAGTTTACAATTGACGGAGAAAAAAACATTCAGACGAATTGGGAACCTCCCCTTTTTTGAAGCCGGTTAAAAACGAGTAACAATTGTTTTTTGTCAAAAAAAGGGCTTGTCCTTATTATTTATATGGGAAAGCTTAGTAATTTACTGACCTACAGGCGGCCTGTCGTAAGAGGCGATAAAACAACCCACAGCCCGGTGGTAGGGTGTTTGTCATCATAACAACCTTCAGTTGTTTTTCGGAATTAGTGGCCAGGTTTCAATCTCCCTTTAGAGAGCAGCAGCGCATTTGTAGCACCTTCACTGTTATACGAGTAAGTGTCCATAGGCGATGGTAACCACTTTCTATCAAGTAGGCCGTCTGTCTGCTTGTCTGTAGAACTAGTGCAATAAAAAAAAATATTCATTTGACTCCTTATTGCTTATTAAAAGTTCAATTGCAACACTTCCAATAAGAATAATCAAACTAAAATATATTCATTTCATTAAAATTAATTTTAAGTTTAGTACTACGTGAAATAAATTTGGTTTATTTATTACTAACACAGCTGTATGGCCTTAAGCATTGATAAGTAGGCGTAGGTCCAGACATTAAACTTAGACACTATCTGTAATTGCAATGGACCTGTTCAGGGTGAAATTCCTTTTAGTTCAATACTATGACAGTGCGGCACACAAGCCCTAAATAATTTGTACTTTGACTTTAGGTATTAGAAACTAGAACAACTGTGTTGCGAAATAATAAGCTGCTATTAGAGCCATTGTACACAGGGTGTTAGTTGCCGGCAACTCGGTAGTCAGCGACGTACATTACATTGTTCAGTTTATTTCATCTTACAATATTTTGATGAAACTATCACAGATATAAGTAAATTAAAATATCAATATCTCCAGATAAATAATCACAGATCAGAGAAAATAAGGAGAAGAAGAGTAGTAAAAATATAAACTTTTTTTTGTAGTTATTATCAATGCAAGACAGTTGTCATTTTCATAAAACTGTACTTATATGTAGCAAATCTAAAGATTTTTATATGCAATTGAAGATGTTGATTTTAGAAATTATTACTACATCGCCTCGCATCGCATAAATATCCTATATCGCCACAGATTCAAGTCTGATGCTATATTTAACGGAAACCGGCTAGATATGTAGAAAATAAAGCCCTAGTCACGTTGCAGCCAGTATTCTATATTTGGTAGTTGCAAAAGTCTAAAAATAATTGTTAATACCAGGAAGTTGTCATTGTACACACCTTAAATTAAAAATCTTAAAACGTCTTATATCATTATTATGAAAACATTTTTGAGATTGTCCCTACATGATTTTACAGCGTTTAACGATACTTCAAGTTTCTTGGAAATTGCCTTCTTGACACGACGAGTCGTTAGCAACTGGCCTACTAGCAACAAAATTTGTAGTGCGAAATGGCTCTTAGGGTGTCAACTAAACCCGTACAACCTTGATGAAACGCCTGTTACTTAATTATTATGCCAGCCAAATTTAATACACCAATATATTTTTGTGATTTTGTGGCCTACATAGTTTCTTTGGTCTGTTGTTACTTAGGTTATTAATGCACTGGGCTTTAATGTGAGTAATTATAAGGTTTATTGTCATTAATTATAGTTTCAAACTTTACAATAATATAAGATACTGTTTCTTAAATATATTAAAATACGTATTAACTATTCAAGCGTTATTGAAATAATTGCTTTTAGGATTTTATTGAAAACAGAATTTTAATTAATGGTAAAGGTATTTTAAATGTAGCAATATGATGTTTATATGTTGCGTTTAGAGAATTGATGATCAAATATTTAGATACTTTAGTGTTTTAGGACTTTCGATAATGGCGATAGGATGTTTCCTAGTCTAAAAACCGAGATAGTACCTATGAGATGTGGAGAGGGGTTGTACTTAAGTAAAGCTACGGAGAAAGTCTAAAAAAACCTAGACACTTGGAAGTCCTCCACGGTACGTAGTGGACGCTCCTTTTATGCCATGTCCAAGTTATGGAATGAACTCCCTCCCGCAGTTTTCCCAGAGCGCTACAATATGGGGCTCTTCAAAAAGAACAGAACAGATACCTAAAGTCTCAATGATGTAGGAAACGCATGGGCTCCCTTAGTGTTGCAGATGTCCATGGGCGACGGTAGCCACCTATCACCAGGTGGTCCGTTTGCCTACTAGCATACATAAAAAATACAGTACTAATATAGATATAATATATGAACATACTTTGTTATGGTGGTTGAATGTTTGTTTATTCCTTCTTCACTGACTTGAAAATGAGATTATTATTAAGAAAATATGCGCTTATGTATATGTAATTTCGCTGAAGCATGTGATATTAGTTTACTACCTAATACTAGGTTCATGAATTACATACATTAATACCTATTTCAGTTTCAATTGTATTGCTTATCATTTTCGAAGATATCTCAAAGCATTCGAGGCTTATACTGGAACTATTAGGGTAAAAGCATCATGAATATTACGGTAGTCGAATGCATTGCATTGTTCCTGTCAAGTCCCTTTAAGTCTCGTCTTGGGTCTCAATAGTGCACTGTGAGGCTTGGCTTCATATTGACACACCGTTGATGCTTTAAATATTCGCTATGAAATACATTATATGTTTTATTTAGAGTATAACAATTAAACGAGGCCTTTTCTAGACTTTTGCGTATATTGCATATTTTCTCTTGATTACAGTGTGAATATTAACTAAACCCTTCAAATTCTTAATGTAGTTTATAGGATGAAAACCGCTTAAAAATCCTTTGCGTGGTTTAGGAGGAGTTAACGGATATACAGACAGATAGACCAGGAAAGAGACTTTATTTTATACTATGTAAGGAAGCAGTTTGAAATGACACAATTACGAGTAAACATTGTTTTTTTTTTGGTTTTTTACCAAATTTCTACGCAAATTGAAAGACAGGGATGAATCTTTTGTTTTCGGCTTAGTATTAATTACAGCTCTCAATAGATACCACGACGTCAGCGTTTGTACAACATTGTTCTTTACGTCAATTTACTATTCAATAAATAAATAAAATCAGAAGTAAACACTGAATGATGATAACAATTCCTTGCCTCTGGTCTTATTCTTATATAACACTAGCTGACTCGTGTCCACTTCGCTAGGCAGAAAAAAATACTTATTATTAATCACAATCAAATATACCCTGTCACTGAGGAATAATGTAGCTTTCCATTGTTGAAAGAACTTTCAATAGATCCAGAGACTATCCCCTACAACGTCACAAACTCATAAACTTTACCTCTTTATAAAATTTATTTTCGAAATGTATATGATTAGCTCAAAACTAGTAGGGAAAGGGTATAAATTTACATCACGAGAGATGTTTAATCAATTTATTAAATCTTTACATTTATGTTGGAAAATTTTATGTGACAAAGTCTTAAAAATATGTCATAAATTTTATGTATTTTACACAAATAAGCCCATGAGGTTTCTGTGCCACAGTCGAGTATGGTTTTTGTATATATATTGTTACGAGTTACGCAGGACTTGAATTAAAATGCCGTTGGAATTACTATAGAGTTTATTAGAACTACACAAACACAGATACAAATATAACTAGACACTACTAGTACAAACTGTACGATTCAATGACACGCGCAAAGTCTGTCACTATTTCGCTCATCGAATCTACGTCTTGCTCGTATCGTATTCCTCGCTTGACTACCCCACCCCTCCCATTCGGACAACAACAAAAGATCGCGATGACTGAGGTTTCTGAGAAAACGTAATTTACAACACCTGGTTAATTATTCCTACGAACGGCCAACAAAGTTGAAAACAATAACAATAGGCTACTGTATAATTGCAAATTTTAAACACAAAGTAAACAAAAAAATCCAAATGCGGGAAGGGTAATAAACCAGATACGCATTTCTTTGTCGGTATGTAACAATGTGATTGTAAAAAAACATTTGGTTTCTATTTCTAATTTTATTCAATTAATCAAGTATAGGTCTGAATCGCACATGATTAACTTGTTTATCGTAATCTGACATTTCAGCCACATACAAACGATCACACACATATCTTGTACAAACCTTTTCTAATATTATTTATTGTTATCAGTTTGTCTCCAATGTTTGATCAATGACAGCCGTCATTTCGTAGCGTTCGGGGCATAGGAGTCGGGGCGAAACGCGTGGCTTCTCTCATGAATATTTAAACGCTCATCGGTGTTCCGGCTCAAGATATCGGATTTTCCGCTTGAACTGGTAAATTAAGGGCGATACGAAGTTTGTATGTAGCGTGTATCGTGCGATGGGATTGGAGTATCGGTATAAAAGTTGTACGTAGCGGAGCGCTCTCATATTCATCGGGTACAATGAATACGCGTCTTGTTTTATAGGGCTCTAGGTTGAAGTACTTTTCTGAGTGTTATTTCTCATATTGGGTAAGGATGGGGAGGGAATTTGATTAGAAATTGAATTGAAACACTAGATGTGTGCAGCTCGTCGCACATATATTATTTATTTTACGCTGATGGTATGAGCGATACTTTGTTACGTTGTAGGTGTGAAAGTTAAACACATTTAGTTTTGGAAACTTATATCAAAACACTTTAAAATGCAAATATGTGTGAACTCAGCTACAAACAAAATGGAAGAGAAAACAAAAGCAACGACAGTGTTGTGAGTTTAAAAATAATCAAAAAATCCTATGTTGGTCTTGCCAACACTAAGACTGGTGTGCACCGACTTTTAACCAATGATTAAAATAAAATAATCGCTGAAAATGTATGCATAAACAGTGATTATTTAATTTTAACCGCCGGTTAAATGTCGGTGCACACCAGCATTAGACATCTACTTATCTATAAAATATTTTTAATATTATAAAATTCTAAACATACCGGGTCTGTACATTGATGCTATGTAAAAAAAAAAACTGGAATAGACAAAAACATTAAATGTACAGTTTGTACTCTTGTTCTTGCTTGTAGTGGATGGATGCTGGCAGTTGTTGGTGGAGTGCTGGTGCTTTCTTGTAGTAGGTGAAGAAAATACACCTTGTTGCTGTCAGGTATTTATTCTGGTAGTAGTTTGGCTTGGATGCTGATCCCTGGTCGCAGCTCAAGAGCGACTTATTAGCGACTCAGTAGCGACTCAAGATGTTTCGTGTTCATCTAGAACACGAAACATCTCATGTTCTAGATGAACACGAGAACATCGTGTTCTCTATACAAACGATAGAGAACACGATGTATTTTTTTTAGATTTCTTGTCTGTTTTTTCGGGATTCATGCAATTCTCCTGGGAGCCGACTTCGATGCAGTTTTCGCTGATCAAGAGCAAATTCTTACACTTAAACTCTACTTTTTGTCCCGGGAATCCCGTGGAAATGTTCCCAGAGCGGATTAAACTTGTCTGGATGCATAATAATTAGCTTGTTCCGACACAGTTTCCACTAAAATGATAGCTTACATTCTTTTTTTAGATACTACGATACTTTGTGTTCTCAGAATTTCAAGTCAAACGTGGACGAAGTCACAGGCATATCCTATTACTACTATAAAATTATATAATAATATAATAAATTTGTCTGCGGTAGGTGTCGAATGTGCACAGAGAATTTAAAAATAAGAAAGAAATCAAGGGGGCCAACTCGGACCAGCAGATTCCGAAAATGCTAGGTACTGTTAGAATGTTTTTCTGTTTGTTAGAGCATCACGTCACAACTACCGTACTAATTTAAATAATACTCGACACGGAGCTTATATGTATCTTGAGTACATACTGAGAATACTTTTTTCCCGATAAATGAAGCCGTTCTCGTGGAATAGATGTGGTGTAAAGGTAACGCTACGCTCGTGTTTTTAGGTCCCAACGTTACAGTTCACTAACAAATATGTCATCGGAATGGCAACGCGAACGAAGTTCCGGCGGCACGTGATAGTCTTAATGAAAACTAATAATAAAAATACACATTCAGTTCTCATTTCTCAGAATAGTACTACACTGTCCGGGGCTTGTCCTTGGGTGCATTATTATATGGTGTAGACAGGGACTATCGCTGGTCACTGTCACGCCACGTTTAGATTAAATTTGTCAAAGGGCCTCTACATGTTGGCCTTCACATAGCCCCACGCAAGCCCTCCAAAAGTCCGGGGCATTTTTATGGCCTGTGCTCTTTAAAGACATACAAAAAATACTACCTAAACCAATTTGGGTTACAGCGCCAGCTGTGTATGGTGAACATTAAAGTTCTGATTTTGGAGCTAGTCGTTTGCTTACACAAGACATATACCTATATTTTAGTTTATTACTAGGTGAACTTTGTGTTTTGTATCAACTCCTTTACTCGCTCCTTTTTTAAGCTCCAGATATTTAGTCTTATTAAGCATCTCTATACAACCTGATTGAAATTAAGGCGCATATCGAGCTTTTCTTACTGCTTTAACCTAACACGGTTCACGGTATCACATCCAATACTCCACAGAAACTACATTTTTTTGGGATAAAAAGTATCCTACAGTCATCCCCTTTATCGCAAGTATCTACATATATAGTTTGTTGTTTATATAGACACTGTGACCCCAACTGTTGTTAAAAAGATGACCACCTGGCTTTTATATATATTAGGGGGTCAGATAAGTAATAAAAGCATCAAACCAGTTAATACACAGTTTATTAAATTAAAACAAAGTAGTTGGTAACAAAGAATAATCCTTAATTAGCCGCACCGCTAATATTCACAATACACAAAACAATTACATAAATACTCTGTTATCCCAGAGTTTCTTTGTTACCCTAGGAAAGGGTGGTTTGATGAATCTAACCCCAACACTGTCTCAGGCTAGCTATAACTCAGGGGTGGAATCGGCTAGGAGCTTGCGTACCGTATAATGATATTTGTGAGTATAACTTGGTCATATAAAGTGAGTTGCTAACTAAGAATATTAATAAAAATAAAATGGACGCCACCTGCTGTATTCATCTAAGAAGATCTTGCAACAGGACAAGTATACAAACGAAGAGAGTAGATGATGAGTTCTGTGTAACAACTGGACGGTCTTAGGCGGAACTCAGGTCCGCCGCCACAGCTGGGTAGGAGGACATTCATCTGTCACCCCTACGCCCCAATCACACACCTCACTGGAAAGTCACCAGTGGATATATATTAATCGATGGCCTCAATAAGAAGGTAAACATCTTTCGACGATAGGAGGAGAACGTTCAAGATAAAAATGTTAGGATAAAAAGATAGTTCTATTTGAAGCTGGCGGAGGAAACGATTCTTACGGAAGATAATTTAAAATAATATTAACCATGCCTGGTTTCTTATTTGGTAACTGAATTACGTAGCAGCGTACGGTACAGGTAGTAGGTATAAATTAAATATCGAAGTACCGACGTACGCGTGCTATAATGGTAATCTACTAAAATACTACAATCGGAAATATAAATTTAAATTAAGATAAAACGATATATATTTACTAACCTAGGAGGCTAATAAAATAGACCTGCGGAGGTCCAGGACAACCCGTGGTTGCTCTCAGGGCTGCACACGGTATGCTTTCTTGAAATGATTCCATTCTGGAATGATTGATTTGATTTGAACATATTGAAATGAAACCTAGTGCTATCTGTATACTGATACAAGATTTTACTTACATATCAAAATGGCCGCTTCCACACGTGTACTCTTACAATTCAACAAAAGCTTATACGCACTGACGGTGATCAAAAAAGGCCTAGTCATTCCTTGATTTGCTTTTATATCAAATGCCCCTACACGGAATGGCATGTTCAGCGCCCGTCGGGATGTTCGACCTTGTCCACTGACTTTCTGAAAACGTAGCTGTCAAGATGACAGCTACGAAGGCGAAACCGCGAGGCGCTAGTGATCCCAGTCCTTTGGGGTTGTATTTGTTTAATGCACGAAGGTGACTATTTCATTTCCCTGTTAGCTAGTGAAACCATAGCTATCCGATAATTATATTTTTTAATGCCATAGGGCCTATTTTGGGATTTAACTAAACTCCGCTATATCTTCAGTTATTTCCTTCCGGCTCGTACGGTTACTGTAATTTTAGCTGTTAGCTGTTTCGAGTGCTACAATAGCGATGAATAGCATGAATCGACGGTTCGCCACTGGAGGCACTGATAGTCAAAACAACTAACATTTGTCTTTTCCGTAAATTATTTAATTAAACTTTATTTAAAGGTATTTGCGACCAAGAATTTATGTTTTCACTATTTTCCATTTATGCCACGAATATACCATAGACAACCGAAACCATAACTAATATCGACTCTAGGCCGCTTTCTGCCGCGCGCTCCTAGATGTCGCTATTAGTATTGAATTTTACATGTTACAGTGCACCTCCACTGGGGTAAAAAAAAATTTAGAATAAATTTTTTTTCTGCTGGCCCCCAGCCTGGAGTCGGTGGCAAAGTTGTAACCTTCCCTGAAGAAATGAATTTCTAGCTACAATCAAATGTTATGTCATTGACTAACCTGGAGGATTAAGTCATTAATTATCCAAATAAAGAAAAATAAATTTTTCTATAACGATGTGAATTCGAACAGACGACTGACTACTCAATCGAGTTTATTAAGCTGGAGTCTTCTGTGTAATCCCTTTTGTTCTTCTTCAGCTGTTCCCGTTCACGCATTTCTGGCATTCCTCCACACTCGCCCACATTCGTACTAAACTAATATAAATCCACTTATACTACCTGACATACCATTACGAGCTACTAGGTTCCTTACCCCAGTGTCTCTAAACACAACTCAAAACTACCTGTTCGAATTTGGCCTAGTTAGGTAAAGAAAACTAAGATAGCACAGTGAAATCTCAACTTATGAGTTTCAACAAAATAAATGGGACTACCATGTTGTACATTACATGTATGCTTGTCCCTAACTAACAGTAAGGTTACTGTTGTACAGTAACCAACACGTTCCATCAGCTTGGCAGGCTGCATGAAAACGTGATAGACTTCTTAGGATACCTAAGAAGTATAAACAAAGAAATCCGGCTATCTACCAACCTAACAGGACCTAAACATCTAATCAGTTTCAAAATATATAAATTGACATGTTTGAAACTATCTTTGTAACCATATTTAAAATATTTGGTACTCAGAACATAGTTAGATAGGATTTAAAAAAAAAACTACCACGATAACTGTAAATTCCTAATTACTAACTAATTCTAGAAAAAATTTCTATACAACTATGTAATTAAATCTAAGAGTCATGGTGTATTTACTGGAATAACTAACCAAAACTATATACACTTATAAATCTAATATGAAAGGAAAAAAAACTGACAAAACTAAAAAATACTTTATAAATCTAATTTTGTAGATAATTAATCTACAGTACTAATCCTAACTAATGTTAAATAATCAAAAGGAAACTATATAATGATAATTCCATATACAGTTGGAACAAAACAACTGTTCCTCAACTGACTATATGTGTCTATTGGTTCGAGTTCAACGAACCTACGCTACGCCAATCTAATGCATAGCGACTTCTATGTAAAAAAGGTCAATGTCCTTATCACTAAGTGGTTATGAGTATAACCTACTGTGATCCTTGTGAAGGTTCCAATAAAATTTTGAGTGATTTTACACTACGGAACCACAGCAATGCTCTGTCAGAAAATAATTCTACTGCCGAGTTGAAGAGTTGTACATTTGAAATACCCCTCGACTCGCAGAGTTCCTCTAGTCTTTGTAGAAATGTACTAACACAAGAGTTTCCATCAAAACGAAGATTTAATTTTACAATCGAACGTTCAGAATTAACGTGAGGGACAACTGGTGATATCAACGTTTGCTCAGAATTTTCTGGTAACGGTTCTAAAGTCGCCTTAAAGGAAATATACAACTTATCTAGTTGTCGTAAATAACTTTTTAATTCACTCTCTAAATTTGTATATAATTCTACATTTGTGCTACGTTCTACCCTTTCTAGTCTATGGTAAAGGTGATGAGCCAATGCACGAATACGATTTAATGCCCTAAATTGAGGTTTTTTCTCATAAAAGAACTTTGAAATTTCTAACAATTTAGATTTAATTATTTCAAGTTCCGAAGTCGGATCTGAATCCGTGTCAATAATATCTTCCGAAAGAATTTCTTTTCCCAACCGTCTAACTTGAGAACGCAACTCTGTTACAGAGTTTTCTGGTTTTTCTCCTCTTATCAAAACTTCATAGATCAATTCATCTTTATGCAATAAGTTATACGATACTGGTCTCTCCATGATAATAAATTATATGAAAAAAAAAACTATTACTACACTAAAGTTATTAACGTTTCACTCACTTTGTATGTAATTTTTGAATAAATAGCCTGAATATAGGTGCGCCTGAGAAAATATTGGAGCAAGTATACAATTTGACAAAAAGGTATGATTATTTTATAATGTCAATGATTCACCCAAGACAAGATTACACAAAGTTAAAATGTTCAAAAAATAAGATTAATTCACCCAAGACAAGATTACACAAAGTTAAAATGTTTAAAAATAAAATTAATTTCATCTACTCTTCTTTGAAAAAAACAAAAAATATCAAAATCAAAATCTAACTATACAATACTAAGTAAAAAAAACAAGAGTACTAACTTAAATTGTGTTCTAATACTATACAAGTAATAATTGAAACAATGTTCAAATATTCAGAAATAAAAATTTCTACCCACACAAAATTAGTTAAAATTAACTATGTACTGTTATAGTACAATTAAACCAAATACTTGTATAATTTTACAACAAAACACAATTACATACACTCTATTACAATTCTGAAAAGAAAATATTCATTAATTAGTACTGACAAAGTTAAACTCACAATTATACAATACTCTTTATGTACCATTGGAACATTAAGTGCTCAAAGCTAAAGAACCACTGTTGGGCGCCACTGTTGTTTAAATAGACACTGTGACCCCAACTGTTGTTAAAAAGATGACCACCTGGCTTTTATATATATTAGGGGGTCAGATAAGTAATAAAAGCATCAAACCAGTTAATACACAGTTTATTAAATTAAAACAAAGTAGTTGGTAACAAAGAATAATCCTTAATTAGCCGCACCGCTAATATTCACAATACACAAAACAATTACATAAATACTCTGTTATCCCAGAGTTTCTTTGTTACCCTAGGAAAGGGTGGTTTGATGAATCTAACCCCAACACTGTCTCAGGCTAGCTATAACTCAGGGGTGGAATCGGCTAGGAGCTTGCGTACCGTATAATGATATTTGTGAGTATAACTTGGTCATATAAAGTGAGTTGCTAACTAAGAATATTAATAAAAATAAAATGGACGCCACCTGCTGTATTCATCTAAGAAGATCTTGCAACAGGACAAGTATACAAACGAAGAGAGTAGATGATGAGTTCTGTGTAACAACTGGACGGTCTTAGGCGGAACTCAGGTCCGCCGCCACAGCTGGGTAGGAGGACATTCATCTGTCACCCCTACGCCCCAATCACACACCTCACTGGAAAGTCACCAGTGGATATATATTAATCGATGGCCTCAATAAGAAGGTAAACATCTTTCGACGATAGGAGGAGAACGTTCAAGATAAAAATGTTAGGATAAAAAGATAGTTCTATTTGAAGCTGGCGGAGGAAACGATTCTTACGGAAGATAATTTAAAATAATATTAACCATGCCTGGTTTCTTATTTGGTAACTGAATTACGTAGCAGCGTACGGTACAGGTAGTAGGTATAAATTAAATATCGAAGTACCGACGTACGCGTGCTATAATGGTAATCTACTAAAATACTACAATCGGAAATATAAATTTAAATTAAGATAAAACGATATATATTTACTAACCTAGGAGGCTAATAAAATAGACCTGCGGAGGTCCAGGACAACCCGTGGTTGCTCTCAGGGCTGCACACGGTATGCTTTCTTGAAATGATTCCATTCTGGAATGATTGATTTGATTTGAACATATTGAAATGAAACCTAGTGCTATCTGTATACTGATACAAGATTTTACTTACATATCAAAATGGCCGCTTCCACACGTGTACTCTTACAATTCAACAAAAGCTTATACGCACTGACGGTGATCAAAAAAGGCCTAGTCATTCCTTGATTTGCTTTTATATCAAATGCCCCCACACGGAATGGCATGTTCAGCGCCCGTCGGGATGTTCGACCTTGTCCACTGACTTTCTGAAAACGTAGCTGTCAAGATGACAGCTACGAAGGCGAAACCGCGAGGCGCTAGTGATCCCAGTCCTTTGGGGTTGTATTTGTTTAATGCACGAAGGTGACTATTTCATTTCCCTGTTAGCTAGTGAAACCATAGCTATCCGATAATTATATTTTTTAATGCCATAGGGCCTATTTTGGGATTTAACTAAACTCCGCTATATCTTCAGTTATTTCCTTCCGGCTCGTACGGTTACTGTAATTTTAGCTGTTAGATGTTTCGAGTGCTACAATAGCGATGAATAGCATGAATCGACGGTTCGCCACTGGAGGCACTGATAGTCAAAACAACTAACATTTGTCTTTTCCGTAAATTATTTAATTAAACTTTATTTAAAGGTATTTGCGACCAAGAATTTATGTTTTCACTATTTTCCATTTATGCCACGAATATACCATAGACAACCGAAACCATAACTAATATCGACTCTAGGCCGCTTTCTGCCGCGCGCTCCTAGATGTCGCTATTAGTATTGAATTTTACATGTTACAAGTTAATAAAGCATGCATGGTAAGTTCGCCTTATAAGCTGCCAACAGCTACATAGGTACCGAGATATTCAAAGAGCTTTTGAAGTTCTACCCGGTGAACCTTACCACGTTGGAAATTTGAAAATGACAGCTAGATATAGTCTACAAATTCAAAGTGAAATTCTGAGCAAAATTATCTGTAAGCGAACCAAAGTATTTTGCACACTAATATAAATTGTACAGAAACAAATTCTTTACACAATGATGATACCTTAAAAAACAAAAATGAAGACTATTTTAAAAGCAATATTTCCTAGTCAACCTTATTCAAAGCAGTGGTTTAATATAAGATGTACGCGTTTAAAATATTTTGATAAATTTCGATTTGGGTATTATTATTGAACTAGCTGATGCCCGCGACTTCGTCCGCGTGGTGCGGTTTTTTAACTATCCCACGGGAACTCTTCAATGTTTTGAGATCAAAAGTATCGTATATTTTGACCAGGGATATAAGCTACCACCATACAAAATTTTATTTAAATCGGTTCAGTCGTTTTGGAGATTAGCCGGTACAAACAAACAATAAAATTGAAAACAAACTTCATTAGTTCTATTTCACTTCTTACATCCCCCTGACTCGGTTGTTAGCATTTTTTTTCATTGTACAGCAGAAATTCGAACTCTACAATTTTATTATATGAATAGATGACGATATTGTGCGTGCAGTAGTTAGGGCGGAAGCTTGAATGAAATAGTGCGATCGTGACATGATTCATTTTATTTAACACCCTTCTTCCTTATTTGTATGCCACATTCACTTTAGATCAAATGTATTGTGTTGTTTCACGTTCAAAATGATAAATATTATAATTTATGACCGCATTCAGTATAAGTGAGTAAGCCGTCATTTACATGACGTGCAGATTTTTTGCCTGGTTATATAGCTTAAAACTATAATAATACCTATACAAGTCACCTATTTGTATGTTTTTATACAACTTTATATCCTAAAGAAATATGTATCATTCCATCACGGTGGGAATAGGAATACATACGTAGTCGATGGGCTAATGGGAAAAGTTTATACCAAACGAAAGCGAGTCATTTGTAAGTAAATATCTGATGAAGATCAATGCTTAAAATAAAAAAAAGTTTATTGAGCTGGAAATGCCACCAACGTGGGGAGAAATACTTATTCTAATTTAGCTAAATTTCTGGATTGAAATTGAATAAGAAACAAGACTTTTTCTTAATACAAAAACAATTGGAGTTGGTATTAGTAACAACAAGAAAACATTGAATACAAAAGAAATCTTTCTTAAAAAGTCAGCTTTACTCACAGACAACTACAAAAGTCTTAGGTTGGATGTCGAAAGTCAACCGTTTTGACAGTTATTTCTCAGAAAGGCCCCCAATCCTATACCTTTGTATTAATAAATAATAAGAGTTTTTTCGTCAACCTCAATTAAAATGGGGAAAAATGAAATCGATTACCGTAGCCGGGTCGAAAATTAAACCACACAGAGGACCGCTGTCTAGATGTTTAATTAAATCCTTTCGAGTTCTTGAACGAATCCATAATATAAAAGTTGTCCCACATGAGACTCATTCGTGAATGCCGAAATTCTACATTATTCGGGTCCGCTGATTGCCCGTCGTTAATCACAGTCGGCGCAGTCGGTGTTGCATTCAATATTAATCATACACTCGTTATCTGCTGTAAATCTGCTCCGGCGTTGAACACTAGTTAAATCGAAAATTATTTCGGCTTAAAAGCGAAGCGACAGCACAGTTCGGATGCTCCCGATTTAAATACTCGTTCGTTACTTAAAATGCATCGACTTTTATTAACTTGAATATAGCGTAAAAATAAATTATTTTATTGTTTTTTAACTTTTAAGTACGATTTTCCACGCAGCTTCATTTACCTTTGTTTTATATTCAGGTTTGTACGTGGGGTATGTAGGATTGAATGAAGAGCTCTGCTATAAAGAAAATCTATTATATTCTACACCTATTGAAAATCTTATTCAGTCAGAAAAACATAGATTTGATTTTACCAATATTACCAGTCAGCTTGAATCTCGCTTTAAGGCCGCGCTCAGCTACCAACCACTTCATCTAAACACTTGTATTGATATTTTGTGAATCGAAATTCTATTGTTATTATTATAAACAACAGAAAGCGGTACTTTAAGAGGGTTCGCGAAGATTACTACTTAGTTATAGTAATAATTTCTGATTATATATTTGAGTTTAACCAAAAACATCCGGCGTATTTTTAACTAAACAACATTATGTTTACATCGATACTAGTTCTTTAGTTTCGAAGAGATGGCATTACTAGTTGATATTACACGTCTTACTGGTTTTATAATTTGTGTAAAATAATATTATTATGATAGATAACACATCTAGAGTAGAAATAAATTGAAATTATTATGTCAAAGCCCCCATATCTGAAAGTGTGATAGTTTCTCAGTAAAGTGTACCACAAAAAAGCATATATTGTGGGGTAGTGTTAGGGCTCACTTCGCTTGCCCTGATATAATTCAGGACTCCTTCAAAACTTGACAACCAAGTACAAACATGAATACTATCTCTGAGATAAGCTGTGTCAAATCCAATAACAAGAACAATCAAGACGGATATCGAAGACAGATAATAAGGGTTCTTTTGTATTTTAAGGTACAAAAGAACCCTAAGGTACAGATTCACCAAAAAAGTACGTACAGATGCTCATTTGAACGAATGAATAGAACATTGATATCACAATGCCGTTCATGAATGAGACGGTAGAGGAGCGGTTTTATTCACCACTAATTGCATCCGAGGATAGAATCCATCCATTGTTGATCCTTCATGCAGTTTTAATGAAGTGCACTATGAATCATTTCAACGTTCGCCGGGAGTTAAGGTAAAGTAAAAAGTTTCTGAAGAAAAGTTAGATAAGAAGTTTCACTGCCTCTTCTTTATTGTCAGTTGATTATAAAGGCTATTCAGTTAGTTGAGCTAAAAAGTTCATTATATTGTATTGCAAAAGTTTTGCTCTTTGTTACAATGAGGTCTATTTTCTTACTTGCTGTTAATTATTTAAGCTTGTGAGTATTAATGTTGATGTTATTGACTATATTTGTTATTCCCATTAGTCGTTGTTACTAAAATATTACTACTGCACCCGTATCTTCCTCTAATGCCGTTGGTCTAAATTCTGACCCTGGAGTGTTTTCCGTCTGCCTATGTAATTCAAACTTTGGTAAGAAGGCATAATTATACGCCATCAATGTGTAGGATTCGTGGTTGACGGTGATGATGGTTCATGGCTCATATATTGTGTATGTCATGTATTTTTGTTTGTTTTAAATCAATCTATTTTACCTCATTATTTAATCCCAAAATTAAAAAAAATTGTGTCTCCATACTAACGTTTTAAATGAGGGGGGTGTATTATTAAAAACGTATGTTCAGACACTAATGATGACACGTTTGCTAATGCTGCTTATTAGCAGACTGAATACTACAATAAAGCAGTTATAATCAAAATAGATTTCTCAAAAAGATTGTTTATAAATTTTATGACCCAAAATCCTGGTAATTTTATGTCGATGTTTGCTTAATTATGCTGATCTCTTGCATAACCCGATTTATTAAAAACGTCTCGCACAATTATATATCATGCATGACGGAGGCATGCTCGTGTAATTTCGACATAATACCCATTATTAGTGAAGCACCCACCGAATCCGTCGCGGGATCGATAGTCGTTCTAAATTATGCATGAGACCGAGGGGAGTCGTGAGATCCTTTTAAACTGTTACAAAAACGGCTTACTCGAAGTCTGAAAGTTACTTTGCATTTCTTTTATTAATTTTCGGGGAATATTTTGATTCTTTGTCCAATATTAAATCCTTTTTAGAAAGAAGAAAGTGGTTTCAACAATTTGACTCTCTATTTTCTTTGTCACCATCGACCTCCGGCTATATACAAATGTTCTTGTTTTTATCGTATTTTCAAGGTTTTTCGTTGATAACAATCGTTATGTAACTCCAAAATTTGTAAATAATTCAGATAATAAATATGATGGAAAATAACTGAACTAGAGGATATAGATATATATATATATATATATATATATATATATATATATATATATATATATATATATATATATATAGAGGATATAGTTACTTCGAAAATTTACTCCTTTGGGAATCAAACCTATGAGTTGTACAGAAGTGGGCTAGCGCCCTGATTACTAGGCTACTAAGAAACGCCCTGAGTACTAGGCTACTGATGTCTGAGAAAGTTCGCTCGCTCTTTGTATCGGCGGATTCTATTTGCTCGTGCATAGAGTTTATTTATTTAGTATATTTGTTTTATTTTCAAAGTATTCATTTTTGGCCTCTGTAGGTGAATGGGCTAAGCCTTTGTCAGCCGAGCTCACTAGAATATAAAGGTTCCATTCCTTACATGGTAAAATAATAAACGAACTTTCCGTTATTTACTACGGTCTGGGTGTATGTATATCAAATATAACACAAGCGTAATTTGCTTGTCTTAGGTTTATACAATGTGTGTAGCGATATTTTATTTATTTTAAAAATCCTCAAATATCCCACCGATAATGTACTAGTTCTGAGATTTAACTTTATATATATATATATATATGTCGCAGAACGGCCTCGTTCTCACGACATCTCTTTTAGTTATTGCAGGTTTAGTGGGCGTCATCAGGATAAAATGCGAGCATAAAACACAATAGCCACGGTTTATACACTTTTAATTTAGATTTGATCAACATTATGACATAGTTTAGACCGAGCAGCGGGTTCAGGGCACCCGCTCATACTTTCAACTTCAATACTTTCTTTAAAACTCTCAAAGGTCCAACTCGACCTGTAGCCACCGACCAAATGTGCCACAAAAACTCCTCAGTCTACCGAAGTAGATACTACTCAAAGTATAGAGGGCGTCCGACCCCGCTCCGCCATAAGCTCTGCTCTGATTGGTCGTTTATTAAATTACAATATTCATAACTTTTATTAGGTTAGAACGATCTTGAAGTTATACAAACATTAACAAATCTAATTAAATTACATTAAGAATTTTAGAAGTGATTATAATGTAAACAAATGATATTGTGCGTTATACATCCTGTCAACAATACATCGTCATGTCGTATGAAGTCATAGCTTCCCTCCGACATATATATATATATATATATGTATATATATATATATATATATATATATATATA
This sequence comes from Dendrolimus pini, assembly GCA_949752895.1. Taxonomy (NCBI): domain Eukaryota; kingdom Metazoa; phylum Arthropoda; class Insecta; order Lepidoptera; family Lasiocampidae; genus Dendrolimus; species Dendrolimus pini. The sequence continues at coordinate 7,930,537 of OX457130.1, read as the reverse complement.
GTTTTGCCGTTAAATTATTATAATTATTTGTTCTGTAATTGTTTATTTTGGTGAACAATAAAGTGTTTTCTATTCTATTCTATATATATATATATATATATATAGGTTATTATATATCTCTTGTCACCGTTGGGGTTCCAGCTGTTCTTGAACCGAACGGACTGTGCCGCGACGATGGCAAGCGACCGGATGGAATGTCGTTGGTAACTTGGAAGATGGGACGCCCCTTAGTATGGGACGCAACGTGTGTCGATACGTTGGCGGCTTCCCATCTTCCAAATACAGCTGTCACTGCCGGGGGAGCTGCCGCACTTCAAGAGACCCTGAAACGCCGCAAATATGCATCCATCGGTGACGGATACATATTTGTAGCTTTCGGGGTTGAGACTTTGGGGCCATGGGGACGAGAGGCTTATCTATTTTATCGAGACCTTTCAAGACGATTGAAAGAAGTTTCGCGTGACCAAAGGGCTGGCTTATATTTAGTGCAACGAATAAGCGTTGCCATACAGCGAGGGAATGCGGCCAGCGTTTTGGGAACGCTCCCCACCGACAGCAATTTACACTGACTACATCTTTTACTTGTAAATATGTTTATAGGAGTATATATATATATATATTTAGATATATATATTATATATATATTTAGATATTTAGTTTGGAAATGGACTGTATTGTTAAATCACATAAATTATTCAAATAATTATAAAGCTGTAAGTTATTGATTTCTAATATAAAGTTATCGGCAGGTACTCCTCTCTTCAACTAACTTCTACACTATAAACTAATTCATTTTATTACGTGGATAAATAGGTAATAGCAAGAACTTTTGACATAAAACTTTTAGTTATACAAGTAACTGAAGTAGAAAAACAAAGTTGGCTCCTATTCATAAATGTTATATACGATCATTTATATGATGAAAGTGATTAGTTTTTCTTTCCCTTCAGCCATATGAACGAGTACGCAAGAATGAGCGGCATTGACTGGAATGATTTGTGATATTACAACGTTTTATGTAACTTCCCTTACGTAAACTTTGGACCTGCGTTTATTTTACAGAAACTACCTTATTTTCTGGGATAAAGTGTGTCCTTTATTTATTAGTACATCATTTATATTTAACTTTAAGTTAAGTTTTATGCATTGTATTCGTTTATAATTTATATATAAACGAATACAATGCACAAAACTTAAACTTAACTTAAACCTATGAATATTCTAGAAAGCCCTTTTCTTCACATCGGCTACTGAGCACTGCTCACATCACACCTTTGAATTAATATACCTAGTAATTACTAGCTGCTACTTTACAGTTCTGAGTAGGCCCAATTAATTGTCAACAATTCTGAACTTACAGATTTAGAGACGACTTAGACTTTTTTATACTTAGAGTCGATAGTTCTCTCTGTATGTTCTTTTATCTATATAGCGACTAGTGCTGATTTGGTGCATAAGTTGTCATTTTACTACCGTATCACGCGCCACCAATAGGGATTCATCCACATTTCCTCTACTGTATTTATTGTATTCGATGTTATTTCTAGAAAGATGTGTATTTAGTTTAAAATCAACAACAATACAATATTTTCATCCTTCCGTTTTACTAAAGTTAATTTTATCTAATTCCGTGTGTGTTAACCGTTTATTGTTTTGTACGTTAAATTGTTTGCAGATAAAAAAATACTGACGCAATTATGTAATATTACAAAAATTGGAAATCCTCAAACCATAAAGACGCCTACAAAATTTATTGTAGATTCAGTTGCCCCCAAAAATTGAATGGTAATGATTACGATTGTGTTCAGAGGCGGCAGATGATCGCCTCAAAGGGCCCGCCGATTCAAATATTCCATTTGGGCATAGCGAAAACAACGAAGCCCCGAAACGCGTCCGGTTTCAACTGAGTAAATCCAATTTTATTACGCTAATAAAAGGCAATCCAATTAAAGCGGTAGATTTTTTATGTTCGCTCGGCGCTGGCCGGGAAGGGCTCTCCACTCGAGAGCCAAGTCTACGGCGTGCTACAGGTTTCGAATGTACGAGTAACTGTTGCTGTAATGAGCATGCGGCTCCTTTCGAGGGATTGCGGTTTGGCGGAAAACTCTGGAGTGTGTTTAGATTTCTGTTTGCTTTCAGTTCTTTAGAGTATGTAGGTTGCATTAAATGTGGAAACTTTAAAGATACCTATTTTAAATAAGGAAAGTTCTTACTAGTTCATATTTTAGACTGGGAGAAGAAAATTAAACTTGTCTTTGTGCAACATGATATGTCTGAGCAGGTATATAGGCAGACAGCTAACGCGTTGCGAACCTCAATTTTATTTTATTTCGCCCTTCTTAAAGAACCCATATCAATTGCGGCGAGAAGTTATCTCCAGGTCATTGTTTCGTGCAATAAAGTTATAATAATTATCTTAGTAATAATAATAATAATAAAAACTTGAGAGGTGTCAAGGGACACCCGGATGGAACGAAGTTCCTTTCGATTAATTAGTGAAGGAATTGTAATAAAATTTAATTTTTTTAAGTTATAAAAATATAATGATATATAAACTTAATCAGTAGGCTCAATTTTAGTAATAATTGGCTTCTGGTAACTGAAGTAGGAAACATGTTTGGGATTCTATTTTATTTATATGATAACCTTTACATAACATATATGTGGATATATAGATATACACATATATATGTATATACATATATATAAATAGATATATATATATATATATATATATATATAAATATACATCGCCCACTTCGACCACACCGACCAAATGCACCAAAATGACAAAAATGGCAAATCACAAAAAAGTGTCGTGACAACTTTTCGTAAGAATTTTTTCCGTCTAGCCCCCCATTCGTACCGCGCGATAAGGAACTACGTTCCGATACGACGTTTATCAACTCCTTTAAAAGGCGTTCTTCTATTTATATTATTCGCATTGACTCTGACATTTGCAATACAACATACGGAGATATTGGTCATTCAAATCGAATATATCGACTGCAGTGTCAAGTGTCTATTTAGCGAAAAAACGTAATTGGATTGTTCCGACGAAATAAATTGGAGAACTGAAACGACATGCATGGATCAGCCATTTATTCCTGCTGTTAAATGTATGTATTTTAAATCCGAAAACAATACACTACCGAAAAGCTTGTTTTTGTTGAAAAGTATAATTAATTAAAACTGTCTGAGTCTGTGTGAAACATGGCTATAAAAGAGTATGGACCATTTTTAATTACTCAATATTTATGTGGGTATCTATGAATAATGCTAATATAAGACGGATGAAAGAAATTGAATCAATTTGGTTGAAAGGCTGACCTGAAAGGACATGAGACTATTCAATGACATTTCATTCAATTGACCTTTAGAAAGACTTCACGTCTCTTTGTGTATTCTACCGATTGTTCAATGGTGAATGTTCTGAGGAACTATTCAGAATAGTATTTTCGTGTTCTTTCTACCACTGTACTGCTCGCCAACAGCTGAGTTCATCCTCACTTCCTTGAACCGCTTAGCTCATATACGCAGCATTTCCCAAGAACGTTTATCCTGCGCACCGTGAGGATTCGAAATGAGCTTCAAACTAATTTTCCCGCAGCGCTACAATGATGGTTTCTGAAAAAGGGTGGTGCCATTGGTGCCATCTCTGGTGTTACAAACGTCGGTGCGACGGTAACCGCTTTCCATCAGTTGGACCTACTTCACCTATTTAAAAAAAATGTTTGTGTTTATATGGATAAGTTTGGTTGATTTATCTGATTTGAAAAACAGAAATGAACCGTCCAACATCTGCTTAAGATAATTTCTTGGCAATGAACTTAGAACAAAAATGACTTATAAGTCTATAAAGGTTACGTAGAACCAGCCATATTTAGTCGGTTCAATTTTCTTCAACTATTTATTGGAAAACGATACCACACGTAACTGCTATATATTTGAAGATAAACTAGTTTCTAATAAGCTTTTATCAAAAGCTTCTAAGCGTTGCTGAGGTAAGAGCACTTATCTGCGACGATAAAACTTAATACAATGTACTTCGATAACGCCGTTCCGTCCGCCATCTGCTTTAGAAGGTTGGCAACGCTTTAGGCGAACTGTGCAGATAAAATACGTTATTATGGTCGACATATAATACAAAGTTGCACACCACAAAAATCTATATACAAATCTCAGACAAAATATAAGAATAGTATAGAGTATTAGACGGAGCTTATGTAAATGAAAACTGGTGTGCGTAAATTTATGTATAGACGTGGTTTGCGTCTGCCTGTTTAATAGTAATGTATCCACGTGTAATTTTTATCCGTATTAATTCGTTTGATTTAATTGGATTTAATACTGGATTCTCATAACACACAACAGTGCGATCAGCATCCTTTAAACTGGCTTCAATTTGAGAGTCCGAGACTACGTCTTTCTAATAATAATGGTCTAAGTTTGATATATTTTAAAGACTAAACGTGTGAACAGATCTTTATGAAACTGAGCAAGGAATAAAATAATTATATTCTTTGACTTTAATTCCCCGGAGGCTCTGACGGCCGCTTGTGTGGGACGTTACCTGTGTCGACACACTGGCGCCTTCCCATCTCCTGGAGTCCAAAATTGGGGCCAGTCGCACTGCCACTTCTGCCGAAAACCTCATACGGCTCAAATATGCAACCCTTGGAACAGGTTACATATTTGAGCCGTTTGGGCTTTGACTTTGGGCCCATGGGGGCCAAGTGCCCATAAATATTATCAAAAAATCAAAACACGCCTGGTTGATACAACAGGTGACCGGAAGGCTGGAGCTTGCCTCGCTTAAAGGAATAGACTTTGTATCCAGCGAGGTAATGCTGCCAGCCTTCTAGATACAATGCCCAGCGACAGTGGTTTGATGGGGCTGGACGGGATTTAATATAGGTTTTTAACTTAATTTTAGTCTTTTACTATTGCATATATTTTTAAGTTTTTTTATAGGATACTTTAGTTTTTAGTTAGTAATAAACGATTACATATATATTCTTCGATTATTTATTTAAATATAATGTATATTTTTGAGAAAGATAGAGCTATTAATTATTAATAAAAACACAATTGAAAAGGTGGAAATTGGAAATCAATATTCATAACACGCAACTCGTAATGCCTCAAGTTAGTGATAAGAAAGTTCTTATTTAGTTTATAGTAAAAATAAAGAAATGGTTGTTTCAAAGTCATAGTTACATTTTTACATAATTTCTAAAGAATAAAATGAATTCGGTAAAGTCATATAAGTATTTAGCCATGTTTGGAAAATAAAATGTTTTGAATAATTATGTAGTTCAAATACCGCCCACTTCTCTGAAATATCCATGAATATTTTATAATTAGAATAATGTTCGAATAAATAGTCGGCTTCAGTCTAATTATACATTTTTTGATGATGCCCAAACAACGACGTTTTGTAAATACACCATTTCTTTAAAAGTTGAAACTTTCTAGACACTGACACAATTCTTAATAGTAATCATAAATCTGTAGAGGATTTGAGTAGGTACGATGAATCCAAAAATAAGAAAAACTGAAGGGGACTAATTCGGACTAGCAGATTCCGATAAGATGATTTTTAAAACTTTTGTTTGTCGCTCTGTTAGAACGTCACGTAAAAACCCGACAAAGATTACTTATATATAGATCAACATTAAGGACACTAACACTCTAAGGCTATGGTTCTCTTCTCTATGGTTGAGACAGGTAAGCGTTTGCCCTCTCTGCAACGCAAAGGCTTCGTTCGGGTTTGATTCCTGGCATGGTAAATTTTGGAAACGAATTTTCCGTTGTTTACTAAAGGTCTGAGTGACTGGGATCGACAGAGTAGTACGTTGTATATTACCCATAACACAAGTCTGTAACTTGCTCAATTTGGGGATATACAATGTGTGAGATTGTTTGCTGATTATTCGTCTTCGACATCTTCGTGGGATAGATCAATAAAGCGAATAAGATGGAACGGTAGTCGTGTTTATTGATGCCACATTTTCATGTCACAAACCAATACGTCGTGATCAAGGTAAGTTTATCGACTTTTCTCCAGCACATACTGGTTCTTAATAAAGCCAATTGTTACGTCACGTACGAGTACATGGAATAATTGATTACTAGATAAATAGCAACGTTAAAACTGAGTAGTTTATGTACGCGCCAAAATCTGTCAAATACAGAAAACCTTCAGAGATGACGTTTTATATGATATGTATATTAAGCATATACCTATTTATTATATAAATCATCAATACATACTGCATTTATATGCATTTATATAATGAGACATAATTTTAGTCTGTAAGTTCTATATCGGTGTACAATAAAAAGTTATTGATAGATGGATTGATTATTTTCACATAGCACTTAAGATTTCTGTATGTTAGTCTTCATTTTAATGTTAAATTAACTAAGCAAGGAAATACTTTGAAGGTACTCATCGTCTCATTCGTAGTCCGCTCCCAACGGAAGAGCATAGTTCCCGTGGCAATCGAGCTATGGGTTCTCGCTTCTCGCCCAGTGGCGTATCACCCTGTCAGACGGAATTGCTACATCGATGCACCAAACAACTTATTTTTTACCCCCACACCAAAGTCCTACAACATTTTATTTTCAATAATCACACATCTGAGAAACTGCACAGCAAAGAATCACATTTCAAATTTCGTCAAGAATAATAACGACCTCCTTTGAAAATAAAGGTATAACGACAATTAAAACATTCGTAGAAAAAATGTTCTAACAAGCTCTACTATCTACTCATAACTTGTTTGGCTTCCGTAGAAAAATATTATTTCAGCAAAGAATAGCTCGAACGTTTGACCATAAATAACATCCACCTACACGTCTTATGATTTCTCAGTACTGGGGGTAACAATTCATATTTGTTCGCAAACAGAATGATAAACGCCGATTTATATTAGGATTTTTCTAGGGAACCTTTCTTCATTTTATTATAAGAAATTCAATTATATACAGAAGATAAGTTCCACTCTTAAATTACAGAGATATAAGTTAACTATTTACCATCATAATTGTAACTAAGTTTTGCAGTTTTGGGATTGTTTAATTTGACTGTTATAATTACTAAATAGTTACCTTTGTAAGGCTCTGCAATTCATTATCTTTTAAAATATACAGCAAACACACGATACACTAATTTATTATGTGTATTAGTATTTTTCTCTGTGGGGGGAATAAAGCCTAATTTCACACAATGGCCGGTTGATCAAAAATCAAGTACTAGTATATTGTTATAAGACTTTTATATACAAGTATTTTCTATGAACATTACAACAGTCACTTGCAGAGAGAGAGAGAGAAAGAAATTGTCATGTGAAATATCTGTCAGAATTTTAACCCACAATAATCTAAGGCTGCAATTGCTGCAATTACAATTTTTTTCCACGATGTAAATATGGAGGAGAAAATTATGTTAAAGAATTTATGAATTAATTGGTTATTTCTCAAAATGACCAGTAATGAATGTTTACTCAGCTACAGCATACTTTTAAATGTTCTAGAATTTTAAAAACTTGAACTTATGTCAATGGAATGGATGTCGATCAACTTAGCACCTTTGCAAAGACTACCAAATTAGTATTCTGTTCCAAGCTGGAATTGAATGTAAAGAATACTAACTCGCCAGATACAAGCACCAAACACATTGGCAATGTAAGTGTATATTTCCTCAGTTTATGTAACACGTATTTATGCAAACTGTTGTACAATAAGAAATAGTTGGTTTAGGTATAAAGAATATTTAGATAATTCCACGTTAGGGTTTTCATACTGTGTTTCCTACAGAACCCTGCGTTACGAAGGATAGTGTTTTTGTGTAGAAAGTCTTGAGAACATTATCTTTAGCGTTGCTTCTACAAGATTAATGGAAATGGGTTTCAGAGGCGTGAGGTGACGTTTGCCCGACCTCCTCCGGCTAATGGTTGGCGTCCACTAAAAGCGCCTCGCTAGACGGTAAGCATAGGTACTGCTTTCAGAGACTCATTTTGGATAAATTGTATATTGAGACCATTAAAGTGTAATCTAAAGTACATTTAATAATAACAGCAATTAAGAAAAAAAATATACTATAGAATTATTTTTACTAGCTTTTGCTCGTGGCTTCGCTTGCGTTAATATTATTCCACGGAAATTATACACTTTTACGAGATATAAATTAGTCTGTATACTACTTAAGACTATAACATATCCCTGTGCCAACTTTCATCTAAATTCGTTCAGATGTTTTGGCGTAATCGAGTAACAAACATACATCTAAAGTATTCTAAAGGATCACTTTTATAATGTTATTTGTATAGATTAGTATAGAAATATACATTTGTGGATACAACTACTAAAGACCCGAAGGAACAAACCATATAACTATAAGTATAACATTTAAAATTTGTAAATCTAATAAAACTACATAACTATTAGAAGACAGTCTACGCATAATTATGGCTTTTTAAAGGTTTCAAACGCCTACTATTTATGTCACTTGTCTACAGAACCCTTCTATAGTATATTATTATTATATAGTATTTGTCCATATTACAAAAATAGTTAGTGGGTTTTGTTAAAATAATAATTTTTGAAGCCTACACGAATGCGAATGATAACTTTTCATATTTATCACTTCGACAATATAATTAAAATTAAGCAAAATACGACATCAATATTAAGATTTTATCCGTGCAGGAACGGAGAAAGAATACAATTTCCTGCGGCCGGGCGGCCTGTCGTAAGAGGCGACAAAACAACCCACAGCCCGGTGGTAGGGCATTTGCCCGACTGGATGGCTACCACCCCTGGTCTAAAGTATGTCGCCATAACAACCTTGAGTTGTGTTCCGGCATTAGTGACCAGGTTCCAGTCTCCCTTAAGAGAGCAGCAGCGCATTTGTAGCAGCTTTGGTGTTGCAAATGTCCATAGGCGATGGTAACCGCTTTCCATCAAGTGGGCCGTCTGCCTGTCTGCTGAACTCCTGCAATAAAAATAAAAATAAAGATAAAAATAAATTTAAAGAAATGTTTCATGGTATCATACGTGATGAACAGACCACTACTTTTATATCCAGCATTGTTATGGTTGTAGCAATATTTATAAAGCTTTTGTTAAATTATACGGTAAAATATAGTTTTGGTGGATTTCAACCTCAACACAAACAAACAATGGAAATGAATATCTATTTTAGTTGTTGATTTAATTTATAAGTTAATAAGCTAGATTAAAACTTATTGAAATAAGATCTATAAATTTAGAAGGGTTTGCACGTTTATTTTTTGTTTTAAATTTGATAAATAGGTGAAACTTGGGCGAAGAATACATCACAAATCTCTAGTGGATCTAGTTCCATAAATAGGTGATCAAAAACAATAATTTTATAATTCATTCATTTCATGGCTTTTAGTGAATATTGGTCAGCCTAATTCACTAGAAAATCTTTAAAAAAGTTCATATAGAAATTGATACATAGATAGAAAATACTTTATTGTTCACCACATACACATAAAGTAAATCATTTACAGTCTTTTGCAGTCAAGACAGGAACAAAGGGCGGCCTTATCGCTTTAGAGCGATCTCTTCCAGACAACCCGGGCTGTGGATTGTGTGAAAGGAATCAAGAGTGTATGACGGAGGTGTACAAATCAAATAAATACATGCGATAAATAGGATACATAGATATATATATACAATATTTACAGCTAAAACTCTTGTGCTATCAACCCTTGATATGACTGTACTCATGATCGTGACACTTGATGCAATTAGCTTCGCAATTAAGGAACCAGTTACCTTTTACGTAAACTACGAGCATCAGTTGTCCTCAGAACGCATCCTGTTCACCTCGTCAAGCCTCGTCTCGTTTACCATTGTTTTCTTTCACTTTACTCTAGTTTTTCCGCATTGAAACCAGTTAGAACTGTATATACACTGTGATGTATTGCATGAAAGTCTTTATTTTACGTTCGTTTTGTGTAAATTGTACTTAGAACTACTTTATTTTTATCACAATACTTTACGTTAAAACTGTTATAAAAATGATTTGAACTTATTTTAAATCGGCAAATAAACACGTACATAAATTATTTTGCCATGATAAATAGTTTTCATTTGTTTTACGGGTAATATATAACGGACCTTATAAATATCCTTTGATCCGAAAAATATCCTTTGTTGGTCTATATATATATCAAATTTCAATGAAATGGTCCAGTATTTTTGCTGTGAAAGCGTAACAGAAAGAGTACTTTTGCATTTATAACATCGTATGGCTCTTCTGAGTCCTGGAACATATCAAAATGGAATTTACATAGACGTTTAAGGTAATATTCCTATATCAACCATAATAGTTGTCATTAAAATCTGTTTAGCAGTTTCGAAATCTATTTAAGACTAAATTTCAAATAGACAAATAAAATTTATAAAATCAAATACTACAAATCTGATCACATATGAACCCATTAGTTTTAATTGATGCTTATTGTTACTATTCTGTAATATAAAATACTAAGAAATTAATAAAAAAAGAATACTTTTGTTATTTGACTATGGAACTCTAATAAGAAAATTCTCTTATTAAGAAGTTTCTCGTAAGGGAAATGTTATTTGATACTACTGTTTATTATTCTCGGAGACAAACAAAAATATAAACCATCTTACACATAACAAACGTTATTGGTGTCCTTGGGCCTCCCTAATAATGTATTGAGACAAGTTTTACTGTATTGTTAAGGATATACCATAATGTACTGTTTTCCGATAACTATAAATCTTCTTACTTTATTATTAGATACACGGAAGGCAACTTTCCCACATGTTATCTATTAGCATTCAATTTATATAAAACAATAGGGTAATTGATATTCACATCGATTGATACGCTTTTTTGTTCGTTGGAATACGTTTCGGACTTGCAGGAGAGATCTCACTTCGTTGATGTCGGTCAACTTGGCCATGGAGCAGACAGATAGGTAGAAAACTCTTTATGATTCACTACATACACATAGTATAAAGAATTTAGAGTAATCGCATTAAAGAATAAAGGCAGGAACAATTGGCGGCCTTATCTCTATTCCAGATAAGTCGGCCTATAGATTTTATGAGCGCCATCGCAAGCATGATGGTAGTGTGGAAATTAAAATACATATATAAGTAGGATAAATAAATATTACACAACACACTATACATAATATATAGCACGTACTGCTCTATATGTATAATGTATAGATACATGTTTTACATTTTTTTACATTTCATAGGTAACTTATATCAATTTAAAACCCAAATTAATAAATGTTGTAATTTAGAATGATCCAATGACTTACAATTTTCAGAATAATGACATATTTTTTTAATACTTTCCTTTTTTATATCTATTTTATCAGTAATTATTTTAGCGACTTTTTATTTTGTTCGATATTGACCTAATGTAAATTAAATAGACATTTTATGTAATTTTCGTATAACTGTATTTCTTTTTTTGTTCTTGTAATTAACCGTTTGAGTCAATTTTTATTTTTATTATATAAATTATTTTTTAGTGGAAACTTGTTTGACATATATATTAATTTTGTGTTTTATATTTAAGAATATTAATTATTGTATGTTTTCCAAAAATAAAATAATAAAATGTAGCTATCGCTCTAAAGTGGATGTTGCTATAATTATCAAGTGTTCTCTTTAAGGTGTTCCCTCACTGCGAGCATTCGCCTGTACTGTGTAATATTTATGATTAAATTTCGAGCATTGCTTTACAATACTGCCTCCCTAACTGACGAGCATTAACCTATAACGAAACATTTATTATTCGATTTTTGATTTTGAGCATTTGTTTGATTCCACAATATCAGACGAAGCGGTCGTTGTGTTATAGTTGTATCAACATATTATAGATTGTAGTATTACATGTTGCGCACTATAATGCTCGGTTCTGCTCCTTAACTGGTGTAATGCTCGGTTCTGTGAATTTATATTACAGGCAAATGGTTGCGGTACAGGCACCTCTATAGAAACATTGCAAGGGAACCCTGCCAATTCGTTTAGGACAAGCGTGGGTGGTATTCTGTCTGTTATTCTAAATAAGGAACATTTGAGCATGTACCGATATACTACATATATATTTCATGTCCAATTTTGCGGTCGATCTCAGCAATACTTGACTGCACACATTTTTGCACATCAATTCAGACTTCCGCATGATTCTGCAGAATATCAGAAGTTTATTTTCACTGGTTAATGACTCGGATGATATACAGCATGTAAGAATTACTAGCAGGTGAAATAAAAACTGAGGACGATGAACTAAGAAACATTACAAGCTACGAATGAAATAAGTGGGTTAGTGCGAGGAATAACGTCGGAGCGTCTCGCAGACTAGCCCCATGGATTATTAAAAAGAGTTCAATTATACGAGCTCTATGGCAGATTTAAACTAAAATCTCCCGCGTTTCACTCACGGGTTTTATCAAGCAATGAAAATGAACTCTTATAATTATAGTGCTAAATATAACCACTCTTTGTTTATCTATAATATTAAGACTTGAAGCATAAACTTTATACCCCTTTTTACGAAAATTGCGCGAATGGAGGAGTATGAAACTTCGCACACTTATAGAGAAGAATCGACAAATGCTAATGCACAAAAGTACATTAAATCAATAAAAAAAAATACGCACACTACCATTTGTTTGACACACACACACACACACTCTCTTTTGATTTTTTAAGTCAAATCAACAGTGCCTTGACGAAATCTGTGATTATAGAAGTATAGTCTTTGACACATGACAATAATAATTTCGACCACGGGCCACCACTAGTGAGTATTATACGTGTTTCTCATGTATGACAGTGCAGATAAAATCACACATCTAAGTTGGTGCGGCGGCAATGGACTGTAACTGGGCGGCAAACGTCTTTAGGAAATGAATGTCTAGGTAACCTGGACTCGACAGCTGCTGTAGGCTTCCTGGCCAGCCGGCTGTGGTCTGATCACCCTTAATTTTGCAACAACTATCACTTCTCACACGCGTGCGTTCGTTGCGGGATCGATTTTACACTCATAGGTGCCAGCGAGCGTGGCAAGCGTCGTATGCGCGCGGGGGCGTGAGGTAGGATTGAGGGAGGATGACGTTTTACCGCCAGGTGGCGTTACCATTTCCCCCGGCCTTAAAGGGTACCTTTAAAAAAAGGAAGAGTGGAATCGCGAATGCGAGAAAAATAGAGAGAAATGCTAAGTTGCGAAGCGGATGCGAAGTTAAAGAAGTTATAAGTCACGGATACATTATACGCTAGCTAATTATATATGTGTAAATTAATATATACTTTAACTAGGGATAAAAGTAAGTTGGTATTATATGTTAACAAGTTGGGTATAAAAAATATACTTTATTATGAATATAAGAGCGCAAGAAGTAACGTATAGAAGCACCCATTGAGTTAACAATGCAAAGAGTTTCACCAGACAATAGCTGAAACATCTTTATGTGATACAGCGCAGTATGTACAGTCTTTAAATAAGTGAATCTGGTTTACTACATCAAAGACTAAATAAGATTGAATACATAAATAAATGCGATACAATCCGTTCTATCAACCAAAATATATAGCACAACGCAACGGAGTGTCAACTACTTGATGAAAACGGCGAAAATAAGACTTAGCTGTCATTTCTATGGCGCGATTAAATTGACAACAGAATACACATTAAACGGTGTGATATTCTAAATTAAAGTTGATAAAACGATAAATCAAAATATTGTATTTTAGCGGTAATATAAAAAAAGATGCGGAAAATACAATAAACAAATAATACTTAATGACGTAAACAAATAGCGATGTATTTCAAAACGAAAGATTAGTGTCGTCAATAAACACGTGAAATAAAAGCAATACATCAATTATTTAATTCTAATTTTATGACTTTATGCAAAATAATATTAAACGCGGCACGAATATATTTTACATATGAGATTTTAAATAAATGAAGCGATCGTCAAATTGTTGTAATTCATTTTGTAAATGAATTAAAATTATAAAGTGATGCCAATTAGTTTTCATTACAATCTCAATTGTGCAGATAATCGAAATAAAATACTCGAGCGTAAATTACGTGCAAACTGCTTATTATAAGATACATGATATAAAATATGCGACATTATAATATTACACTATAAGAAATTTGCGGCTATGTTATTTGCGAACGAATTCAATATTGTAAATAAAAAACAGAAAATTACGATATGTACTATTTTAAAAGAACGCGAATGAAATAAATATGAGTAAATGAATTACGTAATTTAGATTTAAGAAATGTTTTTAATTATTAAATTATTAATTAATTATTACAAACCTGATTTGAACAGGCGCGATTTATGAATTTATTTTTAAAAGGAAAAAGGCGCGTGTATAAATTGTTACTATCGTATGAAATATTTGAAGACAAAGCGTTGCTTTGAAGCGGTAAAGCGGCGGAGTTATTGCTACTGCTGCCCTTATCACGAGCAGTGTTTTTACGATGAAGCTGCACAAGCTTACTATCATCAGCGGACCGAGTGACATAAGGTTTTAAGTTAGGTGTTTTGACAGAGGTATTGCGCCGTGTCAAACAGCAGCGAGATAATACTTTATTAGCATGCGATTTCTGCATTGTGGGAACTGATCCCATTATAACGTATCCTAAGACGGTATTAACCATAGGTAGTACGAAACAATCTCCTTGTCTAACTTGTGGTAACAATAATTGAGCGAAAAGCGGTGCACCGATTAACATATCAATCGGCCCCGGACGACCGAATGACTCATCGGCAAGCGGGATGCCTTGAATAAAAGGTAACGCGGCGGTATCTACGAAAGTTGTGGGCAAATTATCTGTAATGTTGTCTACAATAAGGGACGATATATTGTAGCCAACCTGTGGATTAAAGCGCGAGAAGAATTGAAAGTTCACGGAACCCTTAACCGGCTTCTCAATGCCTCCTATGCCCCTAATCGTCATATCAGAACTATAAGTGACATTTTCTAAATTTAATTTTTCAACGTATTCAGAAGTAATGAAGTTACTCTGAGAACCTGAATCTAGTAGGCAGCGAAGATGATGTTCTTTGTTGCGCGAGCGCACGATGACATCAGCCGTAGCCAGTAATACTGTCGCGCTCGTATTGCATTGCGCGACTTGCGAGGGTGCGTGAGTGCTACTTGTCGACTGCGAGCCAGCGATGGACATAGTACACAGCGAGTAGTTGTTTGCGGCGGAACACGGTGTATTACCGCTCACTTCGCACGCAGAGTTGACTGCAACGGGTTGCGGGCATGATGTTGCGCTGACGTTAGATAGCACCGAGTTCGCAACTGTAAATTGGTTGGCGTATTGTGGTTGGTCAAAGTGCAACAATGTATGGTGTTTATTGTTGCAAGCCCTACAGCGGGAGCTCGATTGACATTCTGAAGTTTGATGTTTTAAGCTTAAACAATTAATACAAGCGTTGTGATCCTTTGCGGATATAAAGCGATCATTTGAAGTTAAGTTTGAAAAGGCGGGGCATTTAAATAAATGCTCGTGAACAATGTTGTCACAGAGACATTTAGATGTATTACCAATAGCGAGGTATGAGTGCGGTTGCGGTGGTTTAAAGGTTTTCTCATTTCTGGAACGAGACGCGGGTCCTTTAGCGGGAATATTATTTTGCGACGAAGATGAATTTATTTCTGTGCTTTCAAATATGCGCGATTGATCCCTAATAAAATCCGCAAGACTATTAAAAGTTGGAATTTTATTATGCCTCGAAAACATTTCAAACGAACGAATGGTTTCAGTGTCGAGTTTTTTAAGCGATAAATGTAATAACATAAAATCAGCAAGATTATCAATTTTAAGGTTTTTCAAAGCGTTAGCGGCTGTGACAAGTGTGTCAGAAAATTGTCCGAAGCCTTGTGCGGAAGCGATAGAAATGGGTTTAAATTCTAAAATTTGATTTAAATAGGAAGATCCTAGTATGCGTTTATTTTGAAATTTGTCAAGAAGCGTTTGTAAAATAAGCGAATAATTTTCACCTGATGGTGTAATGCCAGCAAATGTGGACTGAGCCTTAGGTGAAAGTTTTCCTAAAAGATAATATAGTTTATCCGTATCGGTAAGCGAAGCATTGTCATGAACAATATTCTTAAAACTCGAATAAAAGGTTGGCCAATTATGTAAATTGCCATCAAACGACATTAGTTCAATACCCGGTAATTTTGGATATTGTTTTTCAGTATGCGAAATTAAATTGTTTTGTTGTTCAAGCGATGAAACTTTATCATAAATGTACTTAACTCGGCAATATAGATCCTCAAAAGAAGCCCAAGTTTGGTCATCTAATTTTGCTTTAGGATTTAATTTTAATCTACATTTATTGAAAGTATTATTAGCGATTTGAAACTCTTGACGAATATTCTCTAAGTTAATACAAGAAGAAAGAAAGCAATCTTTAGCTTCATCGTCCTCTTGTCATTGTTTAGACAAGTTAAATAAGGTTTGTAGGCGAGCATAAAGCGTATTTCGACTATTTAAAGCTAAATCATGATCGATGCTTTCATATGAAATTTCTGATTCTTTCTTTGACATTTTATTATACTATGAAGCGACAGTTAAATACGAATAAAAATGAACAATGTGAATATAGCTGTATAGCGGGCGAAATGTATTGAAAACAAGTACTTAACATCAATTTAAACAAAAAGGTAGTTTGAAGTAAAGCGATAGTTGCGGGTTGCGGATAGCGCGATGCGAAGCGTTGCCACTCCGTGCAGCGTGCACGAGCGAGGCAGAGATAATGAGTATGTAAACCGATGGATTCTGACAGAATAAGCAATATCAACGAAGACCAATGAGGTACGTGATACGTATTGCGATAAGCGAGACAGCGAATATGAAAATGGTTGAACGACGCGATTATAAGACGAATATATTAAAGATGTAATGAATAAATAAGTTTAGAAATGTTTAGAAGCGAAATATGTATTTGCGATGTAAAATACGACTCTTATTCCTTGCAATGCCAACTCAATCATGTAATATTTATGTAATAAACTATGATCAAGTGAATGTATAAGGGAATAGCTAGCGTATAGAAAATGGCGGAATGATTATTAGCTACGTAGGTTAGGTATCCTAACGTAACCAAATGTGATGTGATTTAATTGGTAAATGACCAAATTAAATATAGAAAATTATGCGGGAATTAACTAAAGAGTCTTTCATATAGAAAACGGTCCGGAGACCCGGTTAGAAGAGACCAAAGTATGGTGCGGCGGCAATGGACTGTAACTGGGCGGCAAACGTCTTTAGGAAATGAATGTCTAGGTAACCTGGACTCGACAGCTGCTGTAGGCTTCCTGGCCAGCCGGCTGTGGTCTGATCACCCTTAATTTTGCAACAACTATCACTTCTCACACGCGTGCGTTCGTTGCGGGATCGATTTTACACTCATAGGTGCCAGCGAGCGTGGCAAGCGTCGTATGCGCGCGGGGGGGTGAGGTAGGATTGAGGGAAGATGACGTTTTACCGCCAGGTGGCGTTACCATAAGTATTCAATTACAATTGTGTAGTTATAACTTTCGAAATGTTACCTAATTGAAATAATTATTGATGGTATTAAAAATACAGTGAAACTTAGAATAATAAGGTTGTCTTTTATAGTTCACATGTCGTGCGCTCAATTCGTGTACACGAGACAAAAATTCGTTCCTTTCACACTATAACATATTATGAACCTCACGTATGTTCGAAAACTTTGAATAAAAGTTTCATAGTTTGCCGATAATGCAACTGTTACAAATCATATTCTTATTCAAAACTCTGTTATAATTAAAGTTGCATCAATGGATCATGAAGATTTGCCATTATGTATGGCAAGTAGCTCACATTGTACAAGTTCGACAAAATTTTAAAAAATAACTTTGTGATTATAAAACGCATCTCCAAGGAAGCATCGTGTACATATATGTATAGTGTATACATTTGCAAGTCCAGTCCAACTATTATTGTTTTTAACTACCAATAAGTGTGATTTACATAAGACGCCTTTTTTGTTGATCTATCTGCTATCGGTTTATAGTTATTTAAAAGAAAATACGTGGAAAATAAAGTATTTGGGACTAAATACTCTCGGTGAACACCAAACTCCAAGTCACATAAAAATGTTCATACCATATTAGTAACTCGTAGTTCTCCGTGCAGGAACGGAAAAAGAATACTAATTCCTGCGACCTGGCGGTCTGTCGTAAAAGGCGAAAAAACAACCCACAGCCAGGTGGTAGGTCATTTGCCCGATGGCTCCACCCCTGGTCTAGAGTATGCCGCCATAACAACTTGAGTTGTGTTCCGGGATCAATGATCAGGTTCCAGTTTCTCCTTCAAGGCCGGCAGCACATTGGCAACGGTAACCACTTTCCATCACAGTTGGGCCGTCAGCCTCTCTACTACTGTGTTTCAGCAATCCAAAAAAGTTACTAAATATTTTGATAATAATTTTTTTCGTGAAGACTAGAGAGTTATCTATTTATATATATCTGTAGACATTGTGTAATGTATATGGGCAATATTATTTTGTATCACATGCTAGAAAAAGTAAATTACCGATTCCTTACCATTCGTGGACCCTTAATTTTATCAATAACGATTAATATTATTATTTTTAATAGAAAATGTATTAAATGTATGTTTAGTCTAAAGTTAGTATTTTTCTAAGTTCTATTGTAAATAATATTTAATATCAATCAATTGTTTTCCGACAGGGCAGTTATTTAAATTTTATGTCAGACCACTTTTTTAACGATTGTCCTACAAAAAACTAAACAATAGCAAATATTAATGAGTATGACAAAAGTGACATTTCTATATATAACGACGCACGAGTATTTAATACATGTCAAAACGCGTCGTGACAATTTGTCAAACTATATATCTGTTTTACTATCCATAATATTAAAATAACATAACTTTATAAATTAACAATAGGTTTTATTATAAATATTATGATCGACTTTCACATTAGGTTCAATATTAATTAAATAAAATTATGACAAATGACAAGGAACCGCCATATTAGTTTACCTTACAAACAATACAAAAAAAACAAATAGCTTTATATCGAATTACTGTATTCTCTATGAAAAAGTCCGAAATGATTAGTGAAACTAAAAAAAATTAGGTTGCGGGCGTTACAAGCTTAAACTAAAGTGGAACGGGTTATGGAGCATTGATGTCATTAACGATGAAATACACTAATGACATTGGTTGCTTTGAAGGTGCAGGTTGCCACATGGTATTCACATTTCTTTTTTTCGCATAAGCTGATTGATTAATGTAACAGGCTGTATAACTTACCTTAATAGCGTAAGCTATTGGCTTCATCAGGACAAGACTAGTCACTTAGCTACCAGAAACGTTAAAAATATTATCAATAAGAAGTTATTTCTAATTTTATAAATATATAATAAACAAATACTTGTAACAGAATAAAAATATAAATGTATAAAACGTGATTTGATAAGAACACATTTTGTAAACAAACTTACAGAGATAACTACATAACTGAATATAATAAGCAATGAAAGCATTTAGAAATGTAGCTCACGTTTAAAGAGGATAGTTGGAGTGAAATTTTCTTTTGAAGAGGGAAAATTTTCACTCTCGCTCCCTCATTAGGGCGCAAAACCCTTAGTGAGCGCATCCCGCTTTGCTCCCGCAATTCATAGCACTTACACACGTGCCACGTTACGTGTTACGTGTTTTAGAATATTTCTGTGAGCGTGAAAAATATATTTGGGTTTTACGTTTTTCTATTTCCACGCTTTGCTTTCGCAATTATTATTATTTTATTGGGAAACCGTCAAACAGACGACCCATGTGAAAAAAAAGAGATTACTGTGGCCTATAGAAGTTTGTAACACAAGAGTGAAGCCAATACGATGGCAGATTTTAAGATGGGATGAGATAGAAGGGGTTGAATCAATGTGGGATAGAGGGAAGGCGAAGTGGGCCAAAGGATCCGTCACTTATACTTAAACTTCCTAACTATCACTTTAAATTTTTCACTGTTTTAGTCTAAAACATATTATTATCAGTTCGATTTCGGTCCAAATTGGACTTATATTTATAAATCATCGGTCTCATGGACTCTAATCTGTGCTGCACAGTGTAAAACTCATATCTCATTTCCTCGCAGGCTTAGTACTATGGATTTATGTGCTTATTTTAGTGTCGCTTTTTCGTTACATCGAGTTTGAAATCAAAACGATTCTAAAGAAGTTTCACTTCAATAACTTATTATAAAAATCAGCCAATTACTTGTAATTTAAAATACAATGAAAGGTTATATAGATGTGAGGAAATAATAAGGATAGCGATCTCTGAACACTATACTACTTTGGAACTGACCTTGGTTTCTAACAATACGTAAAAATTTTAAGAAATCGTTAAATTTTTTATTAACCAGTTTAATTAGTTATGTCATGATACTGTTTTTTCATACTTCAGTTACATATATCGTGCCCTGCCCTCATATTTATAAATCTCATTGCATCTATACAGTTACATAAAATTGAAGTGTCTGTGTGTAATGTCAAAATAAAATTGTAAAGAAAATCAGGGGGGATTTTCCGGGCCAGGAGATTCCGAAAATGCAATTTCTAGAATTTTTGTTCCGCCTAATGTCTGAATCGGCTGCAGATAGCTTATGTTACAAAGAGTAAATTAGGCTACTTTTTTTAGGACATCGTGAAAGAATATTCTAGATAGTGGTTTTTGAAAATAATTGCTATGATATATATAAAAAGATTAGCAAGTAAATAGACCAACGTGTGAACATGATAATTTTAATACGGATTGTGTGATTCTTCATGAGTACGGAACCCCAGAAAACCATAGTTCCTGCAGGACAAAACAGACCCGGAAATAACAGCACAATAACAAACTACGCCGTCAACCCTTAATATAACATTGTAAATATCATAATATTATTCTTTGCAGTTTTTTTCGCTCACATGTGAGCTGTAATGTCCTTGTACAAAATTCCAGTTTATATCACGTGAGCTGTCAAGCAGGCGACCCAGTTCATTACTCATGAAAAAACAGTCACAAGAACTAGAAAATATGCTGCAAAAAACGTATTCTGACATTTGACTAAGATTAGAAGTTCAACGTATTTAATAACACCGAAGCCACAAAGGTAGCGGATTCCGTTCGTATATCTATAATATTATAAAATTCTAATATGATCGTGCTTGAATTCTTCGACTTCGCCGACCCCTGTAAGATTGGGGTGGCAAAGCGGTAGGGGGTGTCGAGCCTAGGCTCTTTACTGCAGCATTCGCTCTATCCTGCGGTAATGGGGTTTTGGAGCCGCCGTAGGGGTCGGCAGCTCGCATGGCCTTTCAGCGGCTTCCGGTGGCCTTCGCGGGCTTCGCGTTGGCTCCTTCAGCGGCATGGTGAGCCAATCTTGGCGTCCGATGACCATCGCGGGGGCTTTGGGTGGCCATCTGGGACTATATAAACGATGTAGAACACGATACAATTTTTATAGATTTCTTGTCTGTTTGTCGGTTTGTTCGGAATTTACGTAAAAACTACTGGGCCGATTCCGATATGGTTTTTGTTGATCGACAGAAAATTTTGAGACTTAAAATCTTTTTATACCGAGAATCCCGCGGGAAAAATTCTGGAAATTGTTTGAAATAGCCAGATTAATTTTTTTTTCGAATTTCAATGGGATTCTTTCACTGATAGATAAGCAAGTTTTATGTAATAAATGTGTGATACCCTAGTTAATAATAAATAATTAACATTGAATCTGCGTGCCGAAAAATCACGCGTTATCTGGGAAAGATTTATTCATGTTTAATGACACGGTGTTCATATTAGACGTTTCATCTATAGATGTCTTTTAATTTGTATGAATCAACCAAAATGATCCATATAAATATAATCAGTCAATGTCATAGACTATCGTCGCGTTCTTCCAGTTCTGTACCTTTCAATCGAGTTGATTGATTACTATATTTCATTTAATTTTGCTCGCAGACTTTTTTACTTAAGCTTTACTTGAAAAAGTTTTGTTAAGAATCAATTATACCCTAACTTTAATATTATAAATACGAATGTGAGTTATTTGACAGATCTTTATGTATTAACTATTCAACTGATCATCATGAAACTTTGCATACACGCTGTAAGGGACACATTAATAACAGACAAAAGTATATTGTGTACTTCCCATGCTGAAAAAGTACTGTTTGTGAGGGATAGAATAGTAGATTGTTACACAAGAGGTGAAAGTGATTAAGGCACGAGATGGTTTTAATTCGAGTGCCTAAATAGGCCAATCTGCTTTTAATTTCGAATATGAGGGAAGTAAATAAAAAGTGATTAGTCAAACATACAACTACTTCTCTAATGAAATCAGGCGTTAAATCCACATCTAAATCATATTTTATGAACTCATTGAATACGTCACATATGAAACGCAAAGTAATTTTTTTTCTCTGTGACATTTTATCAGCCACTATTTTTTTGTCACTGATGATAGTAAACAATTAGCTCAAATCTAAATTAAGTAATAATTTTATGAAAATTAATGTATAAGCTTAAACTTAATTAACTTAATTTGTTACAGAATTGTTGATATGTTTTCTAAATTTTTTGACAGCTGGGATAATCATTTCCCAGGGACGAAATGTGCTGCATATATCCCTGTGATTAGACAATTTCAAGCGTACTTTCAGAATATGAGAAATGAAAAATATATTTATTTCGATTTTTTCATTTGTTAAAATACTTCATAATTTTACTAATATATTGTAATAATATTACTTTCAATTACATATCAAACACCTAATTAAGAATAAACTAAATAATAAATAAATCAAACTAAAAATAAACTAAACTATAAAATTATATACTATAAACATATTTACAAGTAAAAAATGTAGTCCAAATCGCTGTCGGAGGGGAGCGTTCCCAAAATGCTGGCCGCATTCCCTCGTTGTATGGCAACGCTTATTCGTTGCCCTAAATATAGGCCAGCCCTTTGGTCACGCGAGACTTCTTTCAGTCGTCTTGAAAGGTCTCGATAAAGTTGATAAGCCTCACGTCCCCATGGCCCCAAAGTCTCAACCCCGAAAGCTACAAATATGTATCCGTCACCGATGGATGCATATTTGCAGCGTTTCAGGTCTCTTGAAGTGCGGCAGCTCCCCCGGCTGACGGCTGTATTTGGAAGATGGGAAGCCGCCAACGTATCGACACACGTTGCGTCCCATACTAAGGGGCGTCCCATCTTCCAAGGTACCAACGACATTCCATCCGGTCGCTTGCCATCGTCGCGGCACAGTCCGTTTGGTTGAAGAACAGCTGGAACCGGTGACAAGAGACCGGCGGATGATGTCGTTGATAGCCGCATGTCGTGAAGTTCTACCAGCACTCCTCAAACAAGATAAGCCATGGTGACCCAGTCTATCAACTTTATCTCCACACCGACAACGATGTGGGACCACGATGTCCGCCCCCAGGCGAATGCAGGCGTTTTATTTCGAAAACTTTGCAATCATTTCACATCAGCGCATCGATTCTGCTAGCTCAATATTATTATTCTGCAAAATATAGTCCAAGAGACGGCATTGCAGTCGCGTTATTTTAGTGGCTTTTTCAGTTATTGTTTTATTGGGTTACTAGTTATACCCGCAGGTTCAGTTGTGATGTAGATTTTGTCAATTCATTCAGGTTTCATTCTATCTTTCAGGAACACGCCTGATGAATATCTGTTAGGCCATATAGCGAAACTGGAACTAACCTCCAAGAGGTTTGAAAGAGCAGCACATTAGAATTATATTATCATTATCATTGCCGTGAGAACGAATTTGTTAGTGAAACGCGATTGGAGTACCATCTATTCGGGAGCATTCGTCTAACCTTTGGAAACAGTACTTTTTTCTGGATGGAAGGTATCCTATATCCTTTTATATACCTCTGAGATCATGCATACAAAATTTCATGACGATCTGTTGCGGAGTTAAAGCGTGAAAGTGTCACAAACAAACTCATTTTCGTATTTATTATTTAATTAGAATTCTCATTCCTTATAATTTTATTTCATAGTTTTAATACATTCACTATGTTAATCAACGCTCGTTTCGTAGCCTAATCTTTAGTGCTAGTTATTTTGAGATCATTTCGTTAGTATGCGTCTAGTAGGTAGAGCATGCTTAAATTTTGGGTTAAGCACTTAGGACGGTAGTAAACCTTTATCGGCTCCTTAGTTATATAGGGCTTTATGGGGCTTAAACATCAGGGCTGTGGGATGCCTTCAACCCTAAGAAGTGACGTCGTAAAGACTTCATAAGAGCCTTCGAGCTCATAACAGTAGCAAATTGTTGAACATCTAAGAAGGAATGTGAGCGAGCTTAAAGATAGGGTCATGCAAATGTATGTCATTTCATCTTGAAATGACCAGTCCCATTAGCATAAAATCCTATCTTCATATTTGCACATTGACTAGACTATAACTAACTTGAATAACTGAACTTATTCAAGTTCAGTTATTCTAAGCAATATGTACAACAAGTCATGAAAGCTTTTTGGCTAACGTACCTGTGTCCCATTTAAAAAAAGTGGGTTGGAAGCTAAGATGATTTTAATGATAATTAAAATTATATAGCGTTACTGCAGGATTTCTATAACGGAACAAGTAGAACTTTGAGAACTGCTTATTTGAATTCATAACCAAATATTGAGCTTAGATACAATTAATTATAGTTAATGAGAAATGGAAATCTAATTATTAATTCTCATATTTTGAAAGTATCCTTGGAGTTACTTGATCACAGGGATAAAAAACTACTTTTCATCCATAGGAAACGTTTCTTCCTGCTGTCAAATTTTTTTAAAAACTATACGAATTCTTTATAATACATGCGACTCATGTTTCAACTCTTTTACAGCCACTGTTAAATCGCAGCATAAATTGTAACAAACAAATATCATCAATTTTGTAACAGCACATTATATATATATATATATATATATATATATATATGTGTGCTATTAAATGTGCTGTTACATATGCTCGCGTATATACACTCTGTATATACGCGAGCCATAGCCCAAAACCGGTTCGTCACGAGACGGGCAAACAACATGTATGGCAAGCGCACAACTGAATATATAGTTCCGCGCTTGTTAAATGACTTACCTGTCGAGTTTAGGGAAAGCATTACGTTAATAAATATTAAATATTAACTTAAAACGCACTATTTAAATGACACATAATGTTATAATTGTTAAATGCTACACGGACGTAGACACCCATAGCATTAATATAAACCCCAGAGGTTTTCAATGCTATGTATAAAATTAAAGAGCTGTAATCATTTTGTTGTTTTGATAAATAAATAAATAAAAATAATTATAAATTAATTTTTCGCTAAATTATTGTTTAATTTACATGAATTTGAGTGAAATATTTATTATAATCAGTGACAAAAAATACTGGCTCGTAGAATGCCACAGAAAAAATTACTTAACGTTTCATATGTGACGTATTAAATAAGTTCATCAGATTTAGATAAAGAGTTAACGCCTGATTTCATTAGGCAAGTATTTGTTTGTTTGACTCACAAGTTATTATTTACTTTCCCTATATTCGAAATGAAAAGCAGTGTTAACCTTGGGTGAAAGGCCTATTTAGGCACTCGAACTATAAGCGCTATGCTCGTGCGCCAAACCATCTCATGCCTAAATACGGTCACTTTAACCTCTCGTGTAACAATCTACTATAACACGTGATACAGGCTAAATAAAAGTTTAACAATACTCATTGACACTTGACATGTTTGTGTTCCGTGATTCACAGTTTCTGAAAAGTGGCCGAAACGTCGAAATAATAAAAATCAATTCAAATCGATATTTATTTGAGTAATAGCGGTTGCTTAAAAGCGTTAAAACATAGTTTTTTCATAAGTGATTTAAATTAAACAAATTTATGACGGATATCATGAATTGAAAGTCTTAAATAGCTGCCTCCTTTGAAATTCATAAAATTAACGGTATTGAAAACGAGCTAATTAATTAAAAATTATCGGCAGACAAACACACACATTGTATATCCCCAAATTAAGCAAGTTACGCTTGTGTTATGGGTAATATACAACGGACCACTCTGGGGCCGATCCCAGACACCCAGACCATGGTAAATAACGGAGAAAATAAGTTTCCGAAATTTACTATACCAGGAATCGAACCCGGAGCCTTTGCGTTGCAGTGAGGTAGGCCGGCAAAGGCTTAGCCCGCTCAACCACAGAGGCCGTCGAAATTTGTGCTTTCAATGTATTTATTGTATATGAATGTGCGAATGTGTAATTTGTGCGATTACGACTTGAAAGCAGTCACTTGTATTCTACATATTGCTTAAAATATCTATAAAAATAAAATATATTAAATACTTTTTGAATCTACGAGTGTTTTTAAAAGTGTCCTCCAAACAAAACTCATATATATGAACCGTTTTTATTCAGGACAGGTAAAATACCGCACAGCCAGCTACATATACTACGTCCAAATCGAAATAAATTCATATCTCCCACATCCATAAACATTTCCCATCGATTTGGGAATATTGGATCCCTACCGGCCTCAGGGGAGTAAATAGTGTCGCGAACCCTCCTTATGTCGGACAAACTATTTAAGTGCATTACGGTATAACTCTGATCGCGACTTCCGTGACGCAGGTGAAAACCACTTCGTGATTAACGAACTTGAGTAGAGAGTAATCCTTTGGGATAGATACAAATGTAGGGGGGAGGAAATTGTGCAATTTACGAAATAGTGTTATAGTACTTTTCATTTTCCTTGCTAATACAGTACATTGACTCTAATTTCTCCCAAAAATGAAATAGAATAAGTTAACAATAAAAAACAACGCATGCGTCTCGGGACGCCCGACAGAAGTGATAACTTAAACTAATCTAAGTGGAATTATTTAATATTGAAATTTTTTAACTTGAGAAAAGCTGAGGTTATCCCTTAAATTTTATAAATGTTAATATGATAATGAAAGGAAAGGTTATTTATTAATAAAATCTTTAATCGACTGTAAAATATATTTTATTCTTAATTACGATTCTAAAATATGTACATTAGTTTTTTTTTGTATTTACATTATTTAATCTAATTACCGAAATACGGCTAGCGCTGTGGGTTAGAATGAGAGAGGAGGAGCCTGCCTACTGCTGCCGTATGCGTAAGAGAAAAGGAAACCAGACTAGCGCCGTAACGCGTTACGTAACGAAGCCATAAGAAGTTACCACTTCAATAAATTTTGACTAAATAAATAAAATAATCTGCGTAAATAACGAGACTCGACACACACAGTACATGATCTGTTCACTTATTGTATTTTGTGGCTCTTCATGTATTATTGAATGTCGTATTTATAATTAAAACTTTTATCGCGCAAGAGTGTACACTATATTTTATAACCAGCAACAAACTATTTATTTTTATAAACGTTCTAATTCAAATAAATGTTCTCGTAATACCTATACTTATAACAAACTACTATATTTAAAACTTGTTTTTTGTAAAATTAAACAAAAACGCGATTTATGTACTTATAATGCTTTGTACTAAATAAAAATTATAACAGACGCCCTAAATGTTTGCGTATCTACGTTCTTGGGTGATTTCTTTTTGCGCAGTTTTTGAGAAGGAAAAGCATAATATTAGTCCACATAGGGAATGAGAAAGATTTCTAGAGAGCATGGACAGAATTTTAGAATTATCACAAATAAATCCTCACTGATGATTTGGGGTACGTAACACCACAAAAATGGAAACACTGTATCCTGCACGTCACTAAGGAATAAGAAAAAATACGTACAACTATAACCGATCAAACTAAACTACGAATAAATTTATTGTAGATATCACAGACAGCCCTGAATCCGGAACCTCCAAAGGAAGCGAAGATTCAAGTAGTGAAAATATATAAAGTTAATCAAATTATTTGAAATAAATTACATTAAGTATAACCTTCCATTTAAGTACTTAAATTTTTTTTTAAACCTAGTAGAAAATCTTCGTTACCCCTGATCGAACCATAGAAAGGTCAATGTACTGTATTGTTAAGGTAACTGAAATAAGGTATAGTCTATAGATTTTTATCGAATACACTCGGAAAGAGTACTGTTGAACTGTTCGCTTAATTCTTCCCAGTCCATACTATCTTCGGATGACGGATAGAGCGATAATACAGAGGGTCAATCTGGGCCCCTCTTCTATAACTCAAATTGGCTATCGAATCGAGTAATTGGAATTATAACTTTTGATGGATTGGTGGTCTGGATTTTTTTTAGGTCAATATTGAATCAATCTTGATTTGACCGAGACTGACTAAATATGATTTTTAGGCACTACGGATATTTGACCATCGTCAGTCGAATAGATATTGACTTTCTAAAGAACAACAGCAATGCCAGAATACAACTCAATCTTGTTATGGCGGAACAATTTAGACCAGGGGTGGTACCCATCTAGACGGGCAAATGCCCTACCGCTTGGTAGTTTGTTTTGTCACCTCTCACGTCTGGCCTCCTGGCCGTCGAAAATTGTATTATTTCTCCGCTCCTAGACGGATTTGTGTAATATACACACAACACGTACAAGTACAAACACTTATGGAAGTTTACATTTCCTCTTATTATCTTTTCCCTAACCACATGATGAAAATTCACTTATCCAAATTATTTTCACTCTCAAATTGAAATGTTAGACAGTTAGAAGAGCAATTCCATTACCTCCAACCATTATATGTTATTATACCTAATTTCCATGTTTTTTATTATTTCTGCGAACAAAGTATCACAAAGCTAATAAATCCAGGGACTGTTTTAGTTAAATCGCGTTGGCATAGGCATTATGCGAATATACAACAATACAGAAGGAACAATCTATAACAAGAGACGGAACTTTGCCTGCACTTTTCATACACATTTTTTTATTTCTGTTGCATTTTAATACTATACTATAACAGGTGTTTTGTTATTAATTTCTGTTATTTTAATAAGAGAACAGTTATAAACATTTTGTGTGTTTCTTGAGTTCAGGTTAGACAACTTTATCTTATGATTTATTTTTGTACACAATCCAATATACAACAACAACCTACAAATATGTTTAATGTATTCAGCTCTCCCAAGTAAAATTCATACCCTAATTAGATTCGATTAATCAATATTAACGTTTAAACGTGTTAGATTATTTATTGTGTATACTAAAATTAAGACCAGTATTTAATAACTAAAATTCATGTATAGAGTGTTTATTAGACAATTTAGTTTTGGTTATTGTTTATTTAAAGCTTTTCGTGGTGTTGTTGTCTGAGTGTTGAATGCTTGGATTACTGAAATAACCCTGGAATCCTAGTGTTCAACATTTTTATTATTCTTGGTGTAGTAAACTTCGGAAACGAATCTCTTGTTTTTATTGTTGTATTGAATAAAGATTATGCAACCCAACAATAAAAACAATATATATATATATATATATATATATATATATATATATATATATATATATATATATATATATATATATATATATAATTTAGATAATTATTTAAAGATTAATTTGAATTTATAATATTACACATATTATCTGTTTTGCTGATGATATATATATATATATATATATATATATATATATATATATATATAATTCTTCTGTTCGCGTATACGTCACACAACTCCTCCTAAACCGTTGAACCGATTTTTATAAAAATTTAAGTGTGTGTTTAAGTAGATTAGAGAATGGTTTAGATTTGACCACAACTGTGATTGAGCGGGCTAAACCTTTGTCGACCTACCTCACTGCAACTTAGAGGCTCAGGGTCCGATTCCTGGTATTGTAAATTTCGTTAATGAATTTTCTCCGTTATTTACTATGGTCTGGGTATCGGCCCCAGAGTAATATGTTGTACATTACTCATAACGCAGGCGTAACTCTTCATTTGTGGATATACACGTACAATATGTGAGTTTGTCTGCTGATTATTTATTTATTCACAATTGCACCTGGTAGGTGGCGCTGCAATCGGGTTTCAGGATTTAGCTGGAATTATTTTTAAGCCGAGGATGGCTTAGATTCACAATTGAATCCGGTGGGAAGCGCTGCAATTGGGTTCTAGATTTTTATTTTTACAAAGCAGGCCGCTAGCATTCTACATTAAAGCGTGCACGTTATACTCATAAGGAGTGAACACTCTGTGCAACAATCATCTTATACACATGTATCGCCCGCAGCACACCTCACGTGCCGTGGCATTCATCCAATTTGGAGAGATTATATAAAACGGGGCGAATTGTTTGCGTACGTTTCATAATAAGGGTACACAGGCGGTAATAATGCCATAAATGTTTATGCTAAAGCCACCAAGTGGTTATATTAAAATTCCAACAAATGAACGAACAAATAACTGGAACTCTTCTACATTACGAAGTCTGAGAATTATTCCGATCACGTATAATAGAAATGGTCTTTTTGTTTGTGTACCTAAACGGGTATTTTGAATGTCAATCATCATCTTTATCAGATTGTATTGACAATAAATAATATCTAGTTCAACATTGTTTAGCCATTTTAGACAAATCATATTTTATCTATGAAAATTTAAATACCTGCAAGTTATGTTATTTGAGTTTTAGGGCCGCTTACATAACGATCGCCTTTAAATAAAATTAGTTACTCATATTAAACTGCCTAAATACGTTTTACACAAAACGTATTGACAGTTATTTAAACATATTTAGCGGCAAATTTTGCGTTGTGCAAGACGCTAATTGTATTTAAGGGTGTTAAATACGTTTTATGTTCCTTAAATAAATTTAAGCAAACCTTATGCAAGCGGCCCTTAAAGTTTGAATTGAGCATATAATTTCTCGTTTAAATATATAACAGAAGGTACATCTATACATAACATAATTTTTAAGGTTCCTATAACGGAAAATAATGAAACACCTTACTTCGGTGTATTGTATGTTTACTTAACACATATTACTTTTATGTATGTATTAAAAACATAATATAACATTATGATAATAATATTAAAATTGATAAATTTCTCATTTTTATTTTTCACTAGTAGTACCCGCGACATCGTCCTGGTGCAATTCGCGGTATTCTATAAAAGTAGCCTACGTTACATCTTTATATAATATATATCGAGGGCTTCATAACAAATGGGCGTACAGACGAAAGTGCAGATTTACACAAGGGACAAAATTGTGAATAAAACAAAACTAGTTGATTGTATAAGGCTGAAATTTGTAATACTCTTTCTTTTAAGGTACACTTGTATACTGGTAAGACTTTCCTAAATTGTAACATGCACAGTTTTTAGTAAACAACAAAAAATGACATTTTTGGGTATACGCCTATATGTTATGAAGCCCTCGATACATATTAATTTCATTCGATTGAAATTTACCAATGGATTAGATGTTAAATAAAGTCTATTATTCTTTCTTTATTCTTTATTGTACACAAAAAGTTACATACACAATTATAAAAAGTGGTGATGTACAAAGGCAAGCTTAACCCTAAAAGAGTTTTCTTCCAGCAAACCTATGAGTCTAGCGAGAAGGGGATTAGCAAAAGGCAGGATTGTGTACGCGAAAGATATTTTACGTTATAACATATAATATAAATAAATTAACAAAACTAAATTATATACAAGATACTCATAAGATATATACATACATATATAATGTAAAATATAGACATATAAGGATAATTTAACATAGATAGTGTTCTTTGACTTTTACCTAATTTATAATTTTTAAACTAACAAATAATATTTTCTCTAAAACGGAACACATTTTGAAGTTGTTTATTCTACGGCACATGAAAAGTCGTCCAATATAACGATTTATTAGTGTGTTTGCCAAAAACTTGCTGAGATTTGAAAACTATTCCCCATAAAACGAATGTTGCGGGTCATAAGTAATAATAACACCTACTTTGCGAGGAAGTTGAAAGGAAGCCAGTAAACTATTTGGTTTGTTAAACTATGCAACTTCTTAACTACACGCAATCGTCGGAAAAACTATTACAGACTGAATCAAACTTTGCTGTGAATTATCCTTAGTAAATAGCTAGCAATCTATTTTGTTTCACATCAAATACTTTTATTATAAACTAGCTAATACCTGGCTTTCGTTGCAATAGCTTTATACAAATAATAGTCTAAAGTAAAATATAAGTATATAATAAAAGAACACTGTGGGAATATGTTAGCATATTCGACCAACAGCGTCCAAACAAATGTAATAAAATAATATATATAGGCACTAGCAAATAGTAATAATGTATCAATCAGTAGATAAGAACCAAAGCATAGAGTGACAAGCCACACAAGCGTCTGTTACGAGCAAATGCATAGAGTTAAGATATAAATAAAACTAAACCTACAAATAGATAGATAGATAGATAACACTTTATTGCTCACCAAAACAAACAAATACAAAACAAAATGCATAATTACAATACTTCTTGGCTAAACAACAGGCGGCCTTATCGCTAAAAGCGATCTCTTCCAGGCAACCCAGCTTAAAAGAAATTCTTAACTAATCTGGCGATGTAGGTGGAGCAGAAAAATGATCGGACTGTACAATTTAAATATACATACTTACACTAATTTATAAATTTAATACATATAAATATATATATATATATATATATAATAAATATGTGTGTGTGTGTGTGTGTGTATATATGTATATGCATAATAATCTAAATCAATAAATTTATATATATCTTAAAATTATATGTGACAATTTATATATAACAATAGATAAATACGTAAATGCGTAATATATTAGACATACTTATTTAAAGATAGATAGTACTTTCTAAGGGAGTTCCGAAATATAGGTAATGTTTTGGCCTCTCTGACAGTAAGAGGCAACGCATTCCATAGTTTGACAGCCTGCACTGTAAAAGAGTTATCATAAAATGATGAAGTGTGTACAGGTGTCAGGAGTCTACGATATGTATCTGAGCGCAAATTGTGAGAAGTGGAGAGGCGAAGGAATTCAAAACGTTCCTTAAGGTAAGGAGGACTAACAGGACTATATAGTATATTATAAAGGAGAATTAGAATGTGAGTATTCCGGCGAAAACGAATAGGAAGCCACTTGAGCTTCATACGAAATTCAGAAACATGGTCATATTTTCGCAAACCAAATATGAACCTGATACAGAAATTCTGAAGTCGCTCAAGTTTATTTAGCTGTTCTGAGGTTATGTCTAGATAGCAGGCGTCAGCATAATCAAATATGGGAAGTAGGAGGGACTCTGCAAGCATAATTTTGGTGGCAGTGGGCAAAAAGTTTCTCAGCCTTCTAAGAGACCTAGATGATAGAAAAACTCTACGACTCAATTCGGATATGTGAGGCTTCCAAGACAGTTCACTGTCGATGATTATACCCAAGTTTTTAACTGTTTCGCTCAAAGGGATAGAAGTACCGTCAAAAACAACCTTAGGTAAAGCTGGCCAGTTTACTTTAGCTCTCATTCTAGGGCTACCGATAACTATCACTTGAGACTTTTGAGGGTTTACTGCAAGACCAAACATTGTACTCCAATGATGTATGTACTTCAGATCGATATTAATTCGATCAACAGCATTAGGTAAATCATCTACCGCAGCTTGGGTGTAGATTTGTAAGTCGTCTGCATAGAGGTGATAGGATGAAGTCAAATGATCGGAAATGGAGTTAATGAACACAGAAAACAAAAGAGGAGATAAAACGCCGCCCTGTGGAACGCCGGCATTTAAATCGCACCATGACGAAAAATCGTCATCAACACGCACTCGCTGCCGGCGTCCATGCAGGTAACTGTGAAACCAGTCTATTACTGTTGGAGATATGTTAAGACTGCGAAAAATTCCGAGCAAAATGTCATAGTCAACATTATTAAAGGCACTGCTAAAGTCAAGCAGCGATAGTATAGTCAACTTACCATTCTCCATCCCATAACGGATGTCATCAGTAATTTTTAATAGAGCTGTTACTGTGCTGTGACCTGCACGAAACCCGGATTGACAAGGATTTAATAATAAGTTTTTATTGAGGAAGGTACTTAATTGATTATGGACTACGCGCTCTAAAGCTTTAGACAGAAATGGAAGAATGGAAATTGGACGGAATTCTGAGAAAGATGTAGGGTTAGATTTTTTAGGGAGAGGAATAACCTGTGCTTCTTTCCATGCTACTGGAAAGATGCCACTGGTTAATGAGGAATTAAATATATGGGTGATGATAGGATTGATGACATCTAGGATGGGGATAATCATATTACGGCTAATACCATCGCTGCCGACTGCATTTGAAGAAATAGACTTAATAGCAATCTTAACATCACAATCAGATAATGGACTAAGAAAAAAAGAAGAATGAGAAGGAGTTGGAAGAGAAGAAAGATTTTTAAGTGTATTTGACTTTATAATATTGTCAAAGTTTGAAACGGATGAGAAATGTTGATTAAGGTTATCAATATTGAAATTTTTTGGGACAGAATTTTGCACTGACTTTCCAACTCCCAACGATTTTAAAAATTTCCATATCTTAGACGGATTATCATTTTCAACTGATTCATGAATGTACCGGCGTTGTGCGTCCCTACACACTCTATTACAGCGATTCCGAATAGTTATAAAAGCCAATTTGTTGTCGGTGGACGGATTGACTTTATACTTGGTCTTGGCCAGACATTTTCTGTGAATAAGTTTCTTGATGTCATCGGTGAGCCACGGTGCAGGAAGGTGCTTAATTTTAACTCTTCGCATGGGTGCATGTGAGTCATACAATTTCAGTAGAATTGCATTAAATACATGCACCTTTTCATCAACAGTAACTGCATTGTAGACCCCCGACCAATCCAACTCAAGGCAGTCCTTGAGTAGATTGTCCAAAATGATACCACCAAAATTACGTTGCAGGATAATTTTAGGCTTAGCTTTTGGCGGACGAATATTATACGAAAGAAAAATCAGGTCATGATATGAGAAAGCGTCCGCCGGGCACTGACCATGTACGACGACGTGTGGGAGTGAAGATACAAGAATCAAATCTAAAAGAGAAGGAATAGAATTAGGAAAACAATGAGTCGCTTTCAGCGGAAGGATGGTCAGGCCTGAAGCTCTAACTATGGACTCAAGGGAAGTACTACGATAATCACGCTTAAGGAGACATGTGTTGAAATCACCCATAATAATAGTGTGATTATAAATAGGTACTATATTTTCTAGAAGATTTTCGAATGATGTGAAGTAATTTATTCTAAGGGAAGGGCAATAAAACACACCAACCAGCACTTTTGTTGAACATAGTTCCACCTCGATAAACAGGTGTTCACCAGCATCAGGCGGAGGAGGCTGTGGAGATATACTAACGATTGAGTATGGAATGTGCGATTGAAGATAAATAGCGATACCTCCACCACCACTGCCTGTACGGTCATTCCTTATAAGCTGGTAACCAGGTATGGTGTAGCTAGTTGAGGGAAGGCAAGGTTTCAACCAGGACTCGGAAACTAGTATAGCATGTATACTTTTTTGACTAAACGACGCCAACATATCTGTAAAGTGAGCTGGAATACTCTGCGCATTTATGTGAACTACATTGAAGTTAGGTGTAACACTTGAAAAGCGCGCCTCAAGGAGATCGTTTAATGACGGGTTACTGTCACTATAAAAACTGTCAGAAGAGCAAGACACATATTCGGCCTCACTTTCACTATCGCTTGAGATAATCATCAAATTATTATATTAATGCTATATATATTACAAAACTTGTAAACTGTAATAAATAAATTATATGATATAAATGGTAAAATATTTTAAATAAAAATTAAACAAATTGCTACATTTCACCTGCCAGTTACAAAAAAGAAAAAATAATAATAAAGTAAGATAATATTAAAACAACACAAACATTAAAATAGGAAAACCGTAAAAAATAATTTCAAAGTGACACTTTCAAACGTATTAACTAACTTATTTTAGGTTTCTGAACGCACTAACAATTGTCGACATAGAAAAAAAAAAAATGTAAACAATAATACCACAAATATAACCTATAAAATAACAAACATGAAACAAATCTGTCTAAACTAAGCAAGCCTTAAAAAATAAAATAAAAATAAATATAGTAGTTTCTTGAATAATACCAATGTAAGCTATAAATAATAGTGGCAAAAAGTTGGAAGAATAAACGTATTGAAGTGTCACAAATTAAATTAGAAGACGTATAAAAAATAAGAGAAAAATAAATAAAATAAAATATATATCTTCTAATGAAACCGATTAGAATCACTTTTTGGATGTCGCCGCAGCCCTTCGCGTTTTAGTAGCAACAGGAGCGTCCTTATTTGACTGCGACTCTTCTCTTGGCAAAACAATATTATCCAAGTCAGACAGCTGTTTAATGCGATATCGATTATCATCAGCAGCCGTTACAAAGATTGTACCGTTCTGTGTCCAACACTTGGATACACCAAAGCGTTTTCTGGCCTCCATGAAAGTATTATGTCTCATCTTTGTAAGGAATTCAGAAACTGTCACACCGGAGCCCTTGAGTTTAGATTTAGCTGACCAGACTATATTGCGAATGGAAATATCACTTAACTTAAGTAGAATAGGTCTGGGTCTCTTGGATGAAGTTGGGGGCCTTCCCATTCTGTGACAGCGACGGATATGTTCAGGACTAAAATCAAGCTTTAACTTAGTGACAACCAACTTTAAAACAATGTCAACAAGATCCTCTTGTTTATCTTCGTTTACTCCATGAATCAGTAGTATCTTCCTCCTGCTATACATTTCCATGTTGTCAGTGGATTGTTGGAGAAGTTCAATTTGTGATTGCAGTACCTTTAAAGTATTTAGTGTAAACACTTTAAATGTGGAAAATTCTGCTGCTAGGGAGGATAAAGTTGTTGAAGAGTGCCCTTTCTGTAGCTCTCCTTCAAAGTTGTCCATGCGTTGCTTGAAAGAAGTAACAAGTTGTGACATGGTATCTTGCAAGGAATCCATTATGATCCAATAGTGATAAGACTCAATAAATGATTGTGTTGTTGTTAGGAAAAAACTGGGACAGGTGAGTTAACTATACACTGAGTTTATGCATATACTATAACAAACTAATATGATACTAAAACAATATAAATTAATTTAATTTTGAAGAGCTCTTTCAAAAACGTCTCACTTTTTCAACACCTACCAAATACTACTTATAGAACAAACATAATGTACATAGTTAAGTAATAGAAATATGTAGATACTATGCGGATATATCTAGTTCGTCTGCGGTTAAACGGATATAATAAAAAATAAAAAAATAGCTTTATACAAAATTTCATAATTTATTTTTAAACAACTCACCTTGAGCCTCACCTATTAGGTGATAATACTATTTTGGAAACCCTTCACGCAAGTTTCAAAGAATAATTGATATTTTCAACTTCTGATGAAAGTTTCGCAAACACAGAAGGAATGAACACATATACATTATTTTTATGTAGTAGAACCTGAGATTGTGTCGTTCTTTGAAGGTTTTTCTAGCTGCAGCTGTTAAAATATAAAGAACGAAGTACCATTTGAGTAAACTTAGCGTATGGCCTGAGTGCCCGCTCAGGGCGGACCGTGCAGCGTTCGTGTCAAACACATGGAAACGCCAGCGGGTGTCCCTAATGGCGGCTGGTTGGCGGGGTGACTCAAGCGAGCATGTTTGCATTGAGCGACGCATCGTGTATAGGAACGCTGCACGCCCCGCTCCGCTGCATGCGTGATTTGGACGTGCACTGAGAACTTATTTAAACTAATTTAAATGTATCTCAACGTTAACGAGTGTCCCTAGTGCCAGCCGAGATGTGCGCCGAGTGGGGCGTCGCGTTTAAACCATTTTGTGAACGATGAAAGCCACATGCACTCAGGCCACACAGTTGGACGCTCTATTGCCCGCAGCCTGCCCCGCCGGACGCTTTTCCACTCAAGCCGTACATTTAGGGCCGCTTGCATAAGGTTGCATGAATTTATTAGGGAAACACAAAACGTTTTTAACACCCTTAAATACAATTATCGTCTTGCAGAACGCAAAATTTGCCGCTAATTATGTTTAAAGAGCTGTCAATACATTTTGTGAAAAACGTATTTAGGCAGTTTAATATGATTAACAAATTTTATTTAAAGGCGATTGTTATGCAAGCGGCCCTTAGTGTATATAAAAAATTAAACACAGAGTCGCAAACGTTCACGAACGCGAAATTACGCAGAAGGGGTGGCTAACCTTCACTAGATGTGAGCCTCCATCTGTCCGTCTTTACTATCACTAATTAATTACACATTATTTAGGTACTATAACAACACAGTCATCCGTCAATAACACTGCGTCTCCAACACTAGCTGATTTTGATATTGCTAAACTTGTTTTCGATTTCTAGTTCTATATTTTACGATGTCTCATATTTTTATATATTTTAGGTTTTATAGAGAAATACATTATTTTTATGTTAGATGTAAGGTGAGTGACGTGTCTGATATAAATATATTATGTTATGATATAACAGGTCTGATGGAAATGAAATAGTTGCGTTAATCGCAAACGCTAGCTAAATGGAAAAATTTACTTTGAGTCTGTACATACGGTATAGCTATTATAATCGGAGATATTGGGCTATACTTATCATTCTAGCCTTATATCTCCGTTGCATTTGGAGAGTTTCGTACTTCGCCACTTCGAGCATTGTAAAAAATATAATACACCTCACGACGTTAATCCAACCTTTCTTAAGCCTACCCCTTCTAACACAATTTGGCGGAAGTAGCATGACTAGACATCTGTTCTCCACATAACTAACCGGCTTCTATGAGATGATAGCACCGTAGGTGACTTTGTTGCAGTTTGTCTGTTCTCATGGATATGAACGATGCCGCGGAAGTTCTGAACGTCCTTTTTTTTTTTTTTGAGGCGAGGGAAAATGCTAACCGATTTACGCACTCTCAGGGCCGTCACTAGGAAACGGCGCGCATCCACCGGGGGCGAAAGCGCTAGCAATAGTATGCTTTGTTTGCGCTCCGTCCGCGATGGCTTGACACTGAGGAGTGTGGAAGACTCAGAGCGATGCCGCACGGGCGAGCAACCTCAATACCCACTAAAAACCCCCTCCTCCCTGTCGACCCTGCGCTTTTGTTGTGAAGGAAAGACTGAGATATAGAACATAGTTACGCAACAGTCGATCCAGCGCAATAAAGTGCCTGGAGTGTGCCCTGGGAGAACACACCCCACTTCGAAACGGGGGCAGATGAATCCCTTGCGTTGCCTAGTAGCAAGGGGCCCCTCGTACCGGAACCTAACTCAGTAATGCGCGTACCTGCCTCTCCGGGTGCCAGCTGAAGGCCGGCGACCTCGGGTGGAGACATTAGCACGCGCTGCAGGACTTCGCTCCCTGTCCCTTTCTGCGGCCTCTTTGAGAGACATTACTGCCTCACAGAAAGTAACCGCAGACTCCCAGCGGTCGTCGCTGTGCAACATGGCCGTTACCAAGTCGCCAAGCGATCGGACGGCTCCTACGTGTGTCTCGAGCTCGAAACGCTGAGGCGTCCATGCAGCGCACTCAACAAGCGTGTGGAACGCCGTATCGGGTGCGCCGCATTGGCGGCAGTCCGGGGAAGGCAAGCAGCCCACAATGCGAAACAGATACTGATCGAAACAACCGTGTCCGGTCAGTATCTGAGTCATCCTGAAGGTCAGGGTTCCGCTGGTGCGGGTCACCCATTTCTCCAGCTGCGGCCTGATTGCATCCACCGTATAGCCGCCGGCCACAGGGTGTTCGAGGTCACGAGACCATTCGACGAGGCAGCAAGCGGTTTCCCGTTTCCTGACCGTCTCTAATTCGACTTGACAGAAGGTCAGTCCTCTACCTAGGGCATCCTGCCGGGTGCGACGAACCCTGGACAGGACGTCTGCCTGGAGATGCCAGGGCAGCTCGCCTGCCAAGAGAGTCGCCGCCGACCACGACACTGTGCGGTACCCCCGTATGGTCCTCACGGCCAGAACCCGCTGCGCGCGGTGCAGCAGGGTTCGGTTGTGGCGGTGAAGCGAATCGGACCAGACGGGCGCACCGTAGAGCGCCATACTCCTCAGGATGCCGGAATAAAGCTTCCGCGTCGCACCCCCCGGCCCCCCCACGTTAGGAAGAAGCCTGGAGAGTGCGCCCGCGGAATTCACAAGTTTGGGAACTAGCTGCTCAAAGTGCGCTTTGAACAGCCATTTCCCGTCTAGAACTAGCCCAAGGTATTTCATCTTGGGCCCTGCTCTAATCGCCACCCCCTGAACTGTAACGGACAAGTCCGGGGGAGGATTCCGGAATTTCCTATGGAACATGACGGCCTCCGTTTTCGCGGGGGAGACCTTCAAGCCCAGCCTAGCTATTCGATCTACGACGATCGCCAACCCGTCGTTGGCAACGTCCACGGATTCCGCAAAGGACGCAGCGCGTGCCGTGAGTAGAGTGTCGTCCGCAAAGCAGATCAGCCCTACCCCGGGCCGGACCGTCACCCGAAGGATCCAGTCATAGCCTACGTTCCAAAGGATCGGCCCGAGGACCGACCCCTGTGGAACGCCGCACGCGACACGTCGCCGACCTAGCACGTGATTGGCGGACTCACCGCCCTCCCAAAGGATATGCCGATTTCGCAGGTACTCGCCCAACAGCCTCGTGAGGTACGGGGGGACTCCGTGCGCGCGGAGCCCTTCCCTGATCGTCTCATGAGGGAGGCTGTTAAAGGCGTTCGCTATGTCTAGCGACAAAGTTCTGAACGTCCTGACTTGACCTGTGACAGGCAGCGCTTGTTTTTGTCGTTCAGGCACAGTCCCGTTATTCCACACAAAAGAAATAATAGTAAACTATTATGGGCCTTACTTATAATCGTTTCTTAAATTTAAAGAAACTGCTCAGCAACTGATTAGTGAAAATCTTACCCATAAACTCGTCTTTAGCCGAATATTTTGGGTACAACCTACGTTAATCATTAAATTTCGTTTATCTGTGCCCCTCTTAGGTAAACAACAGGTAATACACGTTTATAAGCGAAGTAAAAGAATCATTTCTGAACGAGATTATTATAAGTAAGGCCGTATATGTATATTTATGTATGTACGAATATAGTAATATAAATAGGTATTATTAAATATGTTTTACAATATTGTGCAACTAAACCCTGCCTTAGCCTTAAATTATAACACCACATAAAGTCACAAACACACAACTAACAACAAAACTTATACATATACTCACACCAACGCGCACTACCACCGCATTTCATTACACGCACACCTCACAAGCAAACCAAGACATACAAAGAGCCTAAAAATTAATAACCCAGACACAGAAAGGAAAAAAGAACACACATGGCACTAGGTAGGATAATATATATAGGTATAGACATAAGGCACACACTGCACATGCACTATCTCACAACACCAGCATGTAACAGATACACTCTACATTAGTATAAGTTTAGTATTAAAATTAGAATAAATTAATATAATAAATTATTCGTAAGGTACACCACAACACAAAAATCACTAAATAATGTCACTCCATCGTGTTTAAACTCTAAATATTAAATCTAGAAATTAAGTTGTAAAAAGAGTACCGGTCTCGAGTCCGTAGAATTGTTAAAAAAAAACCTGCCTAGCTTTTGTGCCATATTTATCTCTCCATCCTCTAAGGCCGCATCGCGATAAGGCCGCCATTTGTACATAATTCTAAGCTGTGTTTGTGTATCCTTTCATTGATTTAATTGTACAATAAACTTTATTTTATTCTAATTATACCATCTGATGGCTTCGATCCTTGCGTTGGATGTAAAAAAACATAAAACATGGCTCAAATCCAATTCTGTACATCTCTTTATATTTTCACAAGAAAAATTTCCTTCGTTACACAAGCACTCTCTCACTAGATAGGTAAACAAATTTCGTATAATGTTACATCATATAAAATACATTACAAATACGTAAGGATCCTAAAGAGTTTAGTTTTGTATTCTGGGAAGCGATATGAATAAAATCGCCTGAGCTCTTTGACTTGGAATAAATTCGACTTTTTTTTATCTTTGAACTACTTTACTCACGTGAGTTAATTTTATGAATTAATGGTATCTTTAGGGTTTCCTAACCATTCTCATAAAAATTGATTATTTTGATTACAGCTCTTAGAGCCGGCTCGATCTGTGTGACCTATATGACCACGCTCTCATAGAATGTC
Organism: Dendrolimus pini; assembly: GCA_949752895.1. Taxonomy (NCBI): domain Eukaryota; kingdom Metazoa; phylum Arthropoda; class Insecta; order Lepidoptera; family Lasiocampidae; genus Dendrolimus; species Dendrolimus pini. Next base: position 7,888,158 of record OX457130.1, on the reverse strand, counting down.
GGCGTAAAGCGGTTAGTCTTGAGCTGATTATGTTTCGTGCGATAAGTTCCAATGGCCTACTTCCCCCTATTACTGTCGAACCTATTCCAATCCCATATCTCATCCCTTCTATCCCATTCTTCCTGTCTGGTCCCTTTATTTTATCCCCCATCACATGCTCTTTTTCCCACCCTGAAACGTGTTCCAAACGTCTATAGGCGACGATGACCACGTTCCATGGGCTGCATGGACGGCCTCCCTATTTGCCACTTTCACAATAAAAAAAATATCGTGTTCTTCTGTTTGTATTCCTATGTCACAGCAATTTTACTCGGTAACTGCTGGATCTATATGGATGAAATTGGACAAAAAGGTGTAGGTAGACTATATCGTGTTACAAAGTGAAGAACTAAAATATCGAAATCATAAATATTAGCGGTCCCGGCAGACGTTGTCCTTCCCAAAAAAAATTTGAAAAGCTAGGACCCATTTCTAGTGCTTCCTAACAGTTCCAATTGTGAATCTAAACTATTCGGGCAGCCATTCAAAATCGGACCACGGGCTTAGGAGGATCTTAGAACCCGATTTCAGCACCAGCTACCGGTTCCAAGTGTTAATCTTAACCATCCAAGGACCACAAACCCACTCAAATACGCATAAAATGTCATCGAAATCGGTAAAGTCATTGTCAAGTTATGCGCGTACATACACTTCTACTATTTATTTATATTTATATAGAATAGAACATTAAGAGTTACCGCTATACGTGTAATTATGGGTAGTTTTCTTTTCATTCCACAATAGTGTGCGGTGTCGTTATTCAGATCTTAAAATTATGAATAGTTCTTTAATAACTTTTTATTTAAGTGAATAGATGGTTAGCTGTCATGTCGTAAAAGTTGTATCTCTCAACTGTATGAGGGGGAAAATTCTGAACAAATATAGGTTGTAGAAGTGTATAGTACATATAGACAGAGCGGAGAATAATATTACAGAGATATATTAATATGAACATTTGCCATTAAATTACCATTTATAACCCGAATTGACGTTGATATATCTTTTAAGCTTATAGGAAAATATTTTATGAACTTATACCAAACAAAAAATCGTAATATCTAAACTAATCTGGTTGATACACGGACAGAATTCCTTAATATATTTATTAGTGTTCCTTTTCAAAAAGGGAGTGTTGAGGTAATGTTATCGATTACTGACACTCGCGTATCGAGAAAATCTGGATTTTTGTAAGCTTTCTCTCGACAACAAACCCGAAGACTAATGTTCTGTTATATTGAGTTTCCATGTGCGAAATCCAGACTCATTTGTCTTACCTTTATGTACACATACATTAAATAGAGTGTAATATTATCCCTAAAAGAGATTTTAGCCGTGACATAAACGAGATATTTTTTTGTGCTTATAATGTACTTATAATGTATGTGTGTATTTATATTGTTACACGCCGACAAAGTAAATGCACACCTGCAGTTTATCACCTTTCCCGCATTTGGACTTCTTTTGTTTACTTTGTGTTTCAAATTTGTAATTAAGAAGACATCTTATTGTTACTGTACTCGTTTATGGCTGGAGGTGTGCAGATTACGTTTTCTTGGAAAATTCAATCCAAGCGGTCAATTATTGTATTGTATAGTTTAGTATACAACAATGCCCGAACGGAGGGGTGAGGCAGTCAAGTGACAATTACGATACGAGCAAGACGTGTACATTCGATAAGCTATATAGTGACGGACTTTGCGCGTGTTATTGAAACGCGCTGTTTGTACTGGTTGTGTCCAGTTATATTTGTACCTGTGTTATACGTTTTCTATAGTAATTCCAACGGCATTTTAATTTGAGTCCTGTACTCGTAAAAATATCTAATATTGGTTAAAAATATACTATAGATATTATGTATATATAGAGTTGTTGCTTTGCATAATTATTCATTTCTATATTATGGAACAAATGGGCAGTATATTAACTTTGTTTCAAATGATTGAGTAATCTCTATCCTACTTGTTAGGATTTGTAAGATCAATTTTTGGATAACATTTTAGTTAAATTGTGTCTTTTGATAATTAATATAAAACATTTTCTAACCTAATACCTATATTTAAGTGTGGCTTAAGTAGGTATTCTACGATATTTAAGCATCATTAAAAAGTGTAATAATCTTTGCCATAATCCTGTTTTTAAAGTATGAAAATAATCTTCTAAGGAAAAATGGTGTAATATATGAAAACGTGGTGGGCGTAACGTATAGCATGATGGGATCAACCAAAAATGAATACAACATAATATGCAATTAAACAGTTGACATAACGCTTTGTTGGTAAAATACGTATGGAACCTCAAGCAACGTCGATACGGCTCATGGTTGCTGAGGGCACCTTTACTCGTTCGAATGATGAGGTTGTATGTAGAAAACCAAACACTTGATTTATCATTGTAATGTATTTCTATTTGTTTACATATTACTTTTTGTGTTAGAAACTAAATAAATATTCCTTTACCTCGCTACACTAGTCGGTAGCTGTACTTCTTCACTACACTATACTTCTGGTGTTGCCTAAAATGGCCGACACTAAAGATGTGAATACCAAGAATTAATAGTTGCATTTAAACATACGCATTTAAAACTACTAAACTAAATAACTTACTAAACGAGATATTATAGCTTTCAACGTTGGCAGTGAAATTTGGAGACCCTGATTTATAGAATTCTATAACTTATTGGTTGGTTACAAAGTTGTCGGTTACTTGATGTTGTTGATGCTCGAAGTAAAATTATGCAATGCTGAAACGACGTAAACGTCTTATTTATTGTAATTCATGTTGACATCTTGACATTTCTGAAGTTAAGGTCGCGTTTGTGACACAAGACTTATTATTATTATTATGAATTTAGCGGGATTCGAAATTAAATGTCGAACAAATGTACTATGTATTAGAAATACACACACATAATTCACAATTCTTACAAACACAACACAATGCAACAAGTCCAAACCGTAGGCATTATATCGTAATACCATAAAACGCGCAGTCTGCCGATGTGAGATTCTCGTTTCTAAAGTACACTTAGTAATTTCTCGATTCCAGTTAAAATTCAACTAACTCTGTCTCAACAGGCCAACCTTATATATTCGCAAAATAGACATGGCCCCCAGAAACAAATACACCATTCTTTGAAATTCTTGTAAACTTAATGGCTGCTATAAATGTGCAACGAAATTTAAACAAAAAAAGTTTAGGACGTCTTTCTGGAAGGCAACACAAAAGAATTAGACATGGACAATGTTAACTGAATTTCAATACTCAATATATTAACACAAATAAGTGACAGTGAAAATTAAGAGGGTTGTTAAAAGAATTACAGAAAATTTACATTCCAAGGGGTAATTGAACAAGGTTTTGCAAATAATTGTTATCGATCCACAGCATTATTTTAAAAGAACCGTAGAAAGCTGGACACATTGTATTTGTGAAACACCTACATCCTTCATCCTTTAACAAATTGTCTCTCACAACTGACATTCCAAATATATAATTTAAGAAAATAGGGAATAAATAAAGGTCTTACAAAACAAACGGTGACACATTAATATTTACGCAATCGATATAGTGTAGTAAACGACCCGAGACCACGCAAAACATTCGTATCGCTTACGTTTTCTTTCAATATTTCCCAATTTGATACGATATTACACCCCATTCGGCGAGACAATGGGAAGTAATCGACAGTGACTGGGGAGGGGGGTGAATTTCGTTAAAATAAAAGCGTAAAGAGAGCGTAAGATATAGCGCCTACGTGGTCGCCGTGAGATCCCAAGAGCTCCTACAATGGAGAATTGGAAAAAGCTTTTATAATCCGGTACGTGACACACATGCCCGAACGGCCATATCTTAGCGTGCCAAGCGAACCTACATACGCTAAAGTCGCGACTGGAGTTGCCACGTGCTAAGTTTTAAGAGAACTTCTTGGCTTTTTAGAATACATCATTAAACACCTTTCATTTTGGCTTCAATTATTTGTTCCTTACTTATTGCTTTAGTTAAAGGTAATGGGGCAGGAGTGCCATATTAACAAGAATTTTCCTAGTTTTGACTCAAGGCTTTTCCACCTACTGTTAAAATTGTTCTGCATTCTAATATTTCATGGAAAGTATTTTTTTATGAAAGCTATTTTTAGAAAAATCTACATTAATGTTGCCATCTAATCTAAACGGACTAATAAGTAATTCAAATATAACCTAAATTAACTAAAAGTATTCACGCTAAGAAAGTGTCTATTATCACTTTTCTTATTGTCTCTATTAAGGTGAAAACACTGTGTGTTAATGTGTTTTTTATTAATAGCTATTTTTAACCGACTTCGAAAAAAGGAGGAGGTTCTCAATTCGTCGGGAGCTTTTTTTTTATGTATGTTCGCCGATTACTCCGTCATTTATGATCCGATTTACGTGATTCTTTTTTGTTCGACGCGGAATAGCTTCCAATTGGTCCCCTAAAATTTTTACATAGTTTGGCCCAGTAGTTTTCATTTTATGAACATTTTTCATGAAAATAATTTTCACTCCGTTCCATATGTACACCGATTACTCTGAGATTTATGATTCGATTTACGTGATTCTTTTTTTGTTCGACGCGGAATAGCTGCCATGTGGTCCCCTAAAAATTTGACATAGTTTGGCCCAGTAGTTTTCATTTTACGAACATTTTTTTGTTCCCGGTTCTTGGGACCTATATTTTTTAAGAAGCGCGGCACCATTCGTAGGTCCACCCATACATAGCTAGACACTAAAAAGTAACAAATAAAAAATAAAAACTTCGTAAAAAAAACCAACTTCAAAAACTAAAATGTATAAAATAACTTATTTCTAAAGCTATTATTATTAATATATATTATCTAAAACATCTTGAAGTCGGTGCAAAGAAAAACATAAAAATTACTATATTTTGAAAATTACTAATCACCGACTTTAAGATGTTTTAGATAATATATATTAATAATAATAGCTTTAGAAATAAGTTATTTTATACATTTTAGTTTTTTAGTTTTTGAAGTCGGTTTTTTTAAACGAAGTTTTTATTTTTTTATAGCACTAGTTCAAAAAGTTTTATCCTTTTAAGTTTTAAATTAACGAATTTTATTAAATTATAATTTTAGAAGAAACTAATTGAAACATTGTTTTCTATGTCACCCAAATTATTCTACTGATTATTATACTCATTGGAAATTAAACTGTTTCAAATAGTAATGTTTGAGTAATTATGGCCTTTAATAAATATTAAGGGTTTAGAAACAACGGTGTTATGGCAGAGCTTGGTTGGGCGACCAACCAATGGCACCCTGCCCAATGTAAATAAATACATGATGTTCCCTTAGTATATATTTTAAATGTTTGAAACGTTTTAATATATTGTTTTTTAATTATTCCCTTTTATGGATTAGAAAATAGGGAAATCTGCCACGGTGCAATAGTATGTCCATCATAGTACATATAAGAGTAAAATGATGGGGTATCACTTTCGGGGTAGCAGCACACTGTGCAGGCACTCCTACTCCTAGTCAGCTGTCCCGTCCCGAGAATGCTTAACGTCAGGTAGGCGGCCGATTGTAAAACAAAGCCATATCTAAATGCCTTATAAAAATGATATAATGAGTGCAAGGACTAGGGCGCACCCTGTAGGCGTACGTGCAACACCCGGCGCCCTCAAGAAGTATGCAAGGGTTGTCACACTATTCTGGACGAGGGCGACGTAAGAAGTTAGTCCAGGAAAATAGACCAAAAAGAGATGGATGGATTGTGTGAAGCATGATATGATAATTTGTGGTGTGATAGAGAATGTATGCCAGAATAGAGAAATTTGGAAGGAAAAGACATATTGTGCCGACCCCACATAATTGGGAGAATGCGAAAGAAAATAGTGATAGAATAGTGTAAAATGGTTGAAGTTTTCAATTAAGGATTAAGACTTGTAAATAAGCGAATAGTATTGAGTTATTACTAAATTCAGCTATTATAGCTAGAAGAGGATAAGTCAGAATGATATTATAATAAGAATTAGTTTCAGATATTATGTAAATTTTTCTTCATGATATGGCAACATTTGTAGCGCCACGATACGGCAGGGTCTATCGTTATTCTTTTTTTTCTAATGCATTAATATTTTCTAGGTTTGCGATGTAAATTATATGTTTGACATTATCTTACTTACGCGGACTATAATGGAAAGGTTATGTGGAATAACTTTACAGAATAAAATGTGGTGTAGTATTTTACATTAACATAATTTTTTGTAAGTTTTTTTTCGTTTACTTGAAATTTATGGCCTGTGTTTTGGAGAAACTTATTACAAATTAATGCTAATACGGAAATGTAGTAAATTTCACGTTTTATAGAAAAAAGTTAATTTGTTAGTTTCCTCCTCTTTATGGCCTAGCAGATAACTTACAATTAATGTCCTTTAGTCCGGACATGGAGCTATTATATAATATTATAAGTTTTGATTTCTAGTTCATAGAGATTCGGTTTTTAATTTATAGTGTTGTGCGGCTAAATGGCTACCTGTGTAATGGTTCCTAATATTATGGTGATAACTAACGTTAACGTTAGGCCGTTGACGGCCTCTGTGGTTGAGCGGGCTAAGCCTTTGACGGCCTACCTCACTGCAACCCAGAGGTTCCGGGTTTTTCGATACGATTACCGATTCCCGGTATAGTATTTATTCATATTCTTTTTTATGTTTTTTTAATACATATATAATATAAAAAATAAACATATATTAAAAAAAATATAAAAATATGACGGCCTAGGGCCCAAGCTACTGGTGGTTAAGGCTCCAGAGACAGGAACTTTCTCACAATGCGTGCCGTGCTCAGGAGAACCGCCTTCTGTATCTGGCCCTTCACCCATTTACCGAGTGAGAGCCTCTCTAGATGTCGGTCGAGGCTCTTCGCTACTAAACCATTAACGGACACCACTATCGATACGATGATCGTTAACTCCATATGCCACATGTCAGTAATCTCGTGGGCGAGGTCTAGGTATTTCGTTATTATTATTATATGTAATAAATTATTTTAATCTATAATTTTGATATAATTATAATTTTCCTCCTCAATGTATTTTGGAAATTTTGCTGTAGGTAGTAGACAATAAAATTTCCGCTGTTAAACTACCTATTTGTTTAAATTTAGACAAATAAATAGATAGACGGAAGGGCGGACAGACGTTTGAACGAACTTTTATTATAATTTCTACATTCAAAATACCTACGTCACTCAAAATGAATATGTTGGAAGACAGAAAAATAAATGCCCTGCCTTCTATTATGTGCTTTTGAAAGGCTTATGTTATTGTCTCCCCATATTGACATCAAAAGTACGATGTTCCCATTGTTCGAAACAAAAGCCAAAATGAGTTGAAACGTTTCGAATTCAACGCCTATCTTTCTCTTGCAATATTAATACAACTGGCAAATAGCGTTGGCAAATAAAGCCATAAAATTACTCACCAAAAATAATATTATTGGGCGTAAACGTGTTTTTTTCGTGTCCCGTCCCCACAATGTAGGGTGCGTTGTTTGTTGTTCTCATTCATACAAATCCGGAAAAAAATAAAACAGATATTAAGGGTGCTCTCTCAGACCGGGTTTCCCGCCTCGCACATTAGTGCCCCGAAATGTACCATTCTTATTCAAATATTTCCGGCAATTTGTTTGTCCTATCATTCAGAATGTACATTAGGTTAGGATTTAGAATGTAGGTACTTTATCGTAACAAACGTAAAATGATATATCGGCACCGCTGATATTAAAGCCACCTTTTATTTTATTCATTTTGACGATAAAATTATGGTTTTGGACTACCAGTGCATATTTTTATTAAATTTGGTGTCTAAACACGTTTAGATCAGCCGGTTCGGCGGCGGAACAAGCAGAATCACTCAAGCGGCGCAAATATGCAACCCTCAGTGAGAGTTATATGTTTGTGTCGTTTGATGTCGAGACGCCTGGACCGTGGTGTTCTGAGGCCATTAGCCTCGGCCAAAATATATCAAAACTACTCATTGACTCTTCAGGTGATGAGAGGGCTGGTGCTTACCTCGGGCAACAGATCAGTATGGCGATCCAGCGAGGAAACGTAGTCAGCCTTCTGGGCACCTTACCCATATAAGACGTTGATCTAGGCCCAGTATTATAAGTCTTGAGGGACTATGGGTAGAATACACTAGAAATAAGTTAAGTGTTTCTTTTATTGTATTCGATTATTATCGAATACCCGCAAACATTACTCGGAATCGATCCGCGTCAGTTGTTACCCTTCAATAACTCATTCTCTCAGTACTCAACGGATAATTTTCGTAACAAATTACCTCATTTTGTCCTTCTTTACACCCATGAAAATTATGTCCTTTTCATTTGGAATCGTTGTCTTCAGTCCTTTGATATTTAATATTCATGATTTTTATTTAAGAAATGCGTGAGCATGTAATATTAGTATTTTTTATTTCCAATGCTATGACAAAGAAACCCGAACAAAGTAATTTTACATTTATATATTAGTTAAGATATCAGAAATACAAGACCTTGTTTCAACAAACAAGGTATTCTGCCAAAAAACTTGGACGAATATATTAATACAGTCAGCCTGGATTACTTACGCCGAACTGATTCCTTTGTTTGCCGCAAGTTCCCGAGGAGTATAGTATAAATCTTTTAATACGGTAATATAAATTGTCAAGAAAGTTTCAAGGAACATTTCCTTCGATATAAAATCCATGAAATAGTATTACTTTTGTACACAGGGCTTTTTATTAAATCGAGGAGACCATTCGATTCAATTTTCGAGACAGAACGAGTATATCTTTCTAAGTCCATATCTCACGTGAGCTATAAAATTTCGCTGCACTCGGAATTGCGGATTAGTGAACGTGATAAATCCATCTATCGCAATATACAGAAAAGGAACTACTTTGTTGGAAGCCTTATTTCCTTTTACTAGCTATTAAACCACTTTCTTCTAGTTATGTTAACCTCTTTTAACATCTTTGTAAATTCATACTTTGTTTTTGTTTGTTTCATTTTTGGTTTGATTGTCACATTTATGTAATATTTTGATATTACATGAATGTTACTTCGTACTTACTTGTATCATGATCGTTGTGGTCAAAATATACGTAAATTATTATAAAGACTACTACTGTACTATGAAGAAAACTTTACCTGAATGAATGTAATTGCGTAGAAACAGATCGCTGTCGGTGGGGAACTTTCCCAAAATGCTGCCTGCATTCCTACGTGGTATGGCAATGCTTAGCCGTTGCCTTAAATATAGGCGAGCCTTTTGATCACGCAAGATTTCTTTCAATTGTTTTGAAAGATCTCGATAAAAATTATTAACTTAGAAACTATTTGTTACATATCGTATTCTCTTCATAATCCCTTAAAACTAAAAGTAGCACACTGACTCTAATTGACCGTCTTATATTGGTAATATACTCAACTGTATACGCTGCCTCGCTGCATCACCATACTCATCCATAGTCTGTAGTAGGTACCAGTCCTTTGATCATCTGAAGGAGCAATTAGCGTTTTTGAGACTTTTTGATATTCTAACACTGAAAATGTGATAAATTCTGTGGGATTTGGGAAATGAAAATTAAAAGACTTTGTAAAAGGTCTAAGATGTGGTTGGGCTGTATCAATTTTAGTTTATAGTTTTTTGATAGTGATTGTATATTTCTTGCGTATCAGGTTTATTTTAATTTGTATTATAATTTAGTTATAGTGTATATCTTGTTTTAAGGCTTTGTAATTGGTATAATATTTTTGCAGTCCAATAACCCTTAGCAAAAGGACCAAGGTATACATGGGCATTAACCAACTTTTCAACGATTTGAAGTAATAGGAACTGATCAACCTTAACATTTATCCAATTTAACATATAATTCTATATTAGAACACGTCTACATTGATACAAATATGCAAATTTAGCGGAACAAGTTATTATGGATAGCTTTGTAAGACCTATATCTGCACTACTATATTACTTTATAAATGTAATTCAATTTATAATTTAATTTAAAATAAATACCAAAATTTAAATGAAACCTGTTAAGTACGACTACGCCGACGAATAAGTTATCGTTTTTAGAATTTTTGACTGATTGTAGAATAGAATCTACAACGACCGAACGTATTTCAATGAAAATTTCATCGATCAAAACAATTCCGAGGATTGTTTTTTATAATTTTATAGGTTCGCGTTTGACCAATATTATACCTGATTTCAGGTGGAAATGTCGTCTAAGACGGAGTATGCAGATACCTGTTCACGATAGGTAATAATTAGACATATATGAAGTTAATTGATATCTTTCACAATTTATTCCACATATCCTTGTGCACTTCTATGCGGTTAATATCTTGTTTATTCAGATATATGCGTATCTATTTACGTCTGTCATGAAAAGAAAATCAACTGAGTACCGTTGAATAATACCATCTATATTTCTATTTGCTTCAACGTGCTCATTCATACGTGAGTTGCAAGTCGTTTCACATCGCGAACACAGTATGGCGTGGTGACATATTACAACCCGTTTGTGTTCGAATTTTTTCTAAAAAGATATAGCTAGTAAAATAATCCATGGAGTCAAAGATCATCGTATCAATAGTGGTAACCCTGAATGGTCTGATAGCGAAGAGATTCAACCAACATTTTCAGAGGCTTTTACTCAGTAAATGGGTGAAGATCCAGACTGAAGGTGGCTGTGGCTCGTGGTGGCAATTCAACTAGGGTAAGCCGGTTGAAACAATACACCGTATGATGCAAGCGCCGACTACAACGTTGTTGTAGAAATTAAGGCGCCATTATCAGTATACAAAAAATCCCAAGGTTTGATGACAGTGACTTTGATGTATGATAAAAGTGGCTTTGAAAAAAGAATTTTTAGACGTGTGCAAAATGCACTCCAGACGAACTGAACACACAACTGAGTTCGAGTCGGAAAATTATTTCTTTTATATATATATGTCGGAGAAGGCCTCGTTCTCACGACATCATCTTTAGTTATTGCAGGTTTAGTGGGCATCATCAGGATAAAATGCGAGCATAAAACACAATAGCCACGGTTTATACACTTTTAATTTAGATTTGATCAACATTATGACATAGTTTAGACCGAGCAGCGGGTTCAGGGCACCCGCTCATACTTCCAGCTTCAATACTTTCTTTAAAACTCTCAAAGGTCCAACTCGACCTGTTGCCACCAACCAAATGTGTCACAAAAACTCCTCAGTCTACCCAAGTAGATATTACTCAAAGTATAGAGGGCGCTGACCCCGCTCCGCCATATGCTCTGCTCTGATTGGTCGTTTATTAAATTACAATATTCATAACTTTTATTAGGTTAGAACAATCTTTATAGAAACATTCAACAAATCAAATTCAATTACATTAAGAATTTTAGAAGTAATTAAAATGTAAACAAATTATATTAAAGCTTCCCTCCGACATATATATATATATATATATATATATATATATAAATAGTTATTTAGAATACTTCTAAGTACAAACGTCTAACTAGGGTTGTACTTACGTATTACAATTTGTATTTCTAATTGTGCAATCCTACCGCATATATTGAAACAAAAGCTAGTGCTCGATCGGGTTATGAGTTGCTATTTTATCCTATAAATTCATTTCTTTATCTCTTAAGATTAAATAGGCACGAATTAAAAACGTAAGCACCAATACATTTAAGGCGCTTTCGACCTTTTGGTTGCTAGTTAATTTCTAAAGACACTAGTAATCATGTCTGAACAGAAAACGTAAATACTAATTAATGCATTTTTTTATTGCTGAGCCACAGCAGTCAGGCTGACGACCCAACTGTGATGGAAAGTGGTTACCGTCGCCTATGGTAATACCAGAGTTGCTGTCAATGTTCTACCGGCCTTGAAGGAGAAACTGGAATGGAGTTTTCGACCTTTTGGTCGTTAGTCGCTAGTTTGTTAAAGGTAGGCTATAGGAAATCAAGCTGTATGAAGTCCACGCCACAGGAAGGCAGCTCTCCTAAGCACAGCGTGTGTCGTGGAGATGTTAGGTTAGTCACCTGTCTGTACCGTAAATCTGAAGAAAAATTAATTTATAAGCGTCTGAAGCCATGATAGTGGTATTCGCATCACAAATTCAAGCGGCGTGGGTTTTAATATTTTTACAATTACCACGTGCTAATGATTAAGGAAAACATCGTGATGAAACCTGCACATCGAGATAAACGATATGTCAAATGTGACATTCTGCCTTGGAAAAGCGTGACGGGTATACTGTTCGAGCCCCTATAAATGGGAGGCCCGAGGAAAGTAGTGAGATGTCTATAACCTGTTATTAAGCTTCTAAAGAGGGTACAAATATAGATCTATCCAAATAAACTTATGTGTTTGTTTATATACTTTATTACACACGTCTTAAAAATGAAACTATATTTAACAGTAAGAAGAAGGAAGAAGAGTGCAACTGTTTGTAACGTAATACATATTTAAAAAATAAAATACTACAAATTTTAAATAAATATCATTAAAATAATAAACGCGAGCATCGCCGAGTGAATCGCTAACATTGAGTGCTCTAAGAAACCGGTCAGCGGCTCGCGACACAGCACATCGTTGCTCGGGCATTCATTTCGTATTAAAATTTGAACCACCTACACGTCCATAAATCTTAACATTATTAAGATTATTTTGATTTAATCTAAGTACATTATATTTAGTGTTTTATAACCAAAAAAAAAAGTACCGTCGGCACCACCCCTGGACCTGCAGACGCTTCAGGGCGGTACCGCCACATAAAAAGCAAAACAAAAGCCCAGGCAATCTAACTCACCCCACTCTCATATTTTATTATTTTTATTTTAAATACATGTATGCGGTATAGTTTTAGTCTTTTACTATTTCACCCGCTACATAGTGCTCACTGCCAAGTTTGATCGGAAAAATTATACCCATACTGCTGAGAGAACTCTGCCAACGCTTACACAGTTAGACCACAGAAAATGTCGAATATTTTATACAATCTGAATGTTACTAGTATTAACTCCAAAGGTATGTTACATACTATACTAACTTTGGCCACCAACTCATTCATGTGAAGCTTTCTCTTTATATTCTTAACTTCTGAGTCCTTTAACATGTGGAATAATAGTAAAAAATCCTATTTTATTCCTTAAAATGTGTCTTTAAATCTGTTGAACCGCATCGGAATTTATTTGAGAAAAAAAAACCAGAGACGTTAATTATAGTTTTAATTGTAATCATACTTAACATAACAAGTAGCTAAACCTTAACAACAGAAAATACCTAGATCAAATTATAATTTACAAACCAGTGATTAGTTTTCGCCTAGTTTCGAGCCAGTTGCGTAATTTTGGAGACATAATGCCTGTCTTTTAGAACTGGTTGTTGATAATTAAACTACATAGTAATAGGGTAACGATTACTATATCATTTGAATTGTCAACTAAAATTTATAAATAATTTAACATTAGCTTTTGAAGCTGTCTCATTCGCCTAATTTTGCATTAATGTCATGTGGAAATTGTCTGTTTTTGCATATAAATTCTATCCTCGTTCTTCCTTTATTTCCATTCTTCTAAACAAGTAGTGGAATAACTCTAAATAAACATTATTTTCTTTCTTTTCTTTCTTTCTAGTCTAGGATTACTTTAATACCCAAAAAATAATAATTAACGAATTCGAGAAATAAGTAATATAAAAATAATTCGATTAGTATATTTATATAACATAGGGATGTACTCATATGTATGAAGAGATTAATAAGAGTAGATAAACCAAACGATGTGTATCAAGATCGTATTAAATGGAAATCCATTATCTCTGCCTACCCGTATCCAGAACAGGCGTGATAATATGTATGTAACAGAGGGACACAAGAAAAAAGCACGCCAAGCATCATAAGGTATATTACCCTCATTACTCGCTACTTACCGGATAAAACCTACATGGCCGCTGAACTATAACATCATGAAGATTCAGAAAACCATGAGGTCCTTCGAGCCAGACATAAAAAGTGGCCTATGGACAGTATGATGCTTATGTAAAGTAAGTATCTACTTCATCGTTATATCTAAGACTAGCGGTCTCGGCAGACGTTGCCTTGCCCTGAAAAAATAAAAATCTAGAACCCTATTCCAGCGGGTCTAATTGTGAATCTAAGCCACCCAGTCAAACACACATACAATTTCATCAAAATCGTAGAACCCGATTCCAGCGGCAAATATTTTGCTTTGATTGATGGGTTACATTTTTGAAGTTTTAGTAGGGATCCCTAATTTTTACATAGCCCCTATAATAATCAGGGATAATGTAGCATTCAAATAGTAAGAAAAAAAATTGAAATCGGTCCAATAGTTTTTGAGTTTATTCGTTACAAACATACAAAAATATAAATCTTTCCTCTTTATAACATTAGTATAGATTATCATTTCACATTTTTTAAATCCCTATAGCTAAATATATTTGATAATACAATAAGCTAAAGAAATTAATAAATAATTGAATACAATAAAAGAAAACTTAACTTATTTGTATTGTATTCTACCCTCAGTCCCTCAAGACTATAATACTGAGCATAGATCACCGTCTTATATGGGTAAGGTGCCCAGAAGGCTGACTACGTTTCCTCGCTGGATCGCTATACTGATCTGTTGCCCGAGGTAAGCACCAGCCCTCTCATCACCTGAAGAGTCAATGAGTAGTTTTGATATATTATGGCCTAAAGTAAATTACTGAGCGTAGATCACCGTCTTCTACGGGTAAGGTGCCCAGAAGGCTAGTAACATTTCCTCGCTGGATCACCATACTGTTACGTTACCCGAGGTAAGCACCAGCCTTCTGATCACCTGAAGGGTTAATGAGTCGTTTTGATAAAATTTCTACATTAGCATACATATTTTATAATTCTGTATATCACTTTGAACTCTACCTCGTTTGTTCGCAGTTATATTGTATGATGCATACTGCATTCCTTTATTCGCTGAGAGCCGTGCAAGGGGACATGGGGACAAATTGAGTATGGGACGTGACACGGAGTGTTTACCGGCCGATATGCGAGCGAGACGCGCCGATCAGTGAGTAATAGACGCCTGTGTGAAATAGCCAATTTATTGCTATATTGGGTGGGCGTGCTGTGGCGATTTGGCAATGTGACCTGATCGAAATTCTAAACTTGTAAAACGAACGGAACTGTTTTATATTAAGATTTCTCTTATCTTAACACATTTTTCATAAAAAATATATTACTCTTACGTTGTATTTTCTTAAGATTTGGCGACTAGTACACATTATAAAAATTACATGTTAACGGTTTTAAGCGCGGTATTTCATATGATTTTTATTTCTATGTTTCGGCTACTTTTCAGTAGCTGTGATCGTGGACAAAGATGTGTCAGTGAATAAAGTTAATATTTATATAAAATAGTAACTTTAAATAGCTTTAACATTAAAATAATATATTGACGTTAAACGTTTTAATCAGGTATATATTAATTACTCTTGCTCTATAAGAAAACTTGCTTTTAGCTTGAATACATTTATTTACCGTAACCACTTTCGGAAAAGAGCTTTTAGATATTAATATTACAATAAAGGCATTTTAGGATATCTATAATATTATAAACAAGCCATGTCTGAAGATTGAAGCTATTAAATATGATGAAGAACACGATGCATTTTTTTTAATAGTCGTATTTTTTGTCTGTTTGTTTGGGATTCACATCAGCACTACTGGTCCGATTTCGAGGTGGATTTCGCTGGTCGCCAGCAAATTCCTATACTTAAAACCAGAGCCGCTTTATATCCTGGGTGTCCCACAGGAATTTTCTGGGAATGATTTAAAATGGCCAGATTGAAAAAACAAATCGAATTCCAATGCGATTATTTCACTGATTGATAGTAAATTGTATTCATGGAATATAACCGCCTTTTATACGCAATCAGATATTATGTTTTAGTTATAAGGTTATTTTTTCTATTGGTATAAAATAAAGGCTTATCTCTCATGGTTATTGCTTACTTTTGGCAAGTAAGTGTTTACCTGTCTGCCACTTTAACTATTTATTGACTTGAAATTTCCGCGGGTTTTCCGGGGGACAAAGTACCACACCACTTGAAGCTAATTTTTACGCACTCAAACAAATGCAAACCGCTCCCGGGAAAATTCCTGCGGGATTCCCGGAAATAAAAATATCCCACATTTTATAAAATGTGGGATATTTTAACATTAAATGTTATAACATTAAATTTGCTATTGATCACTAAAAAAAATATTGAAATTCCATTTTTTTAATCGGGCCATTTTCAGATTTTCAGCCACCATTCATTTTTAGAAAAATTGCTGCTTTATTCTCAAAATAAAAAGTAGCGCAATTTAAGTGTAAAAATTAGCTGTCGATAAGCGAAAACTGCATCGAAATCAGAAAAAAAGAGTGCGTTCACGTTCACACGCGATTGAAGTAAAACTTATTACAAAAAATTTTTTTTCAAATTTTTTTGATTGATTTGTTTATAAACTATCTATTGATAAAAAAATATTTGAAAACCGGATGGTACAGAAACGTGACGCCATATTGCGACGCCATATTGCGACGCCATATTGCGACGCCATATTGCCGTAACGGACTTCCGTTGCATTGTCGTCCAGTTACCTCCTATTCGCGCCTAAAGAAGTTTTACTTCAACAGTGGTT
Organism: Dendrolimus pini; assembly: GCA_949752895.1. Taxonomy (NCBI): domain Eukaryota; kingdom Metazoa; phylum Arthropoda; class Insecta; order Lepidoptera; family Lasiocampidae; genus Dendrolimus; species Dendrolimus pini. Next base: position 7,871,399 of record OX457130.1, on the reverse strand, counting down.
TTTACGTGAATCCCGAATAAGCCGACAAGAAATCTAAACAAAATTGCATCGTATACTTAATCCTTCGTTTATATGGTATTTTCCAGATTTTTGAAGTGAAACTTCTATATAGAGGGGGTCTTACGGAGTTTTGACTCACGAAAAGATGTCACAGTCACGTGATCACCGTCACTAATTCTTACATTTTTAAACTCATGATATCTTTCGAATGGAATGTCCGAATTGAATAATTCAAAAAGTTATATAAAGGTATTGAAGCAGTCTTGAATATGAAGTAATTTATTTTGATAAGGATGACTACCAAGATACAAATAAAAAGCCTTTTCTAGCGGCGGCATTTTAATTAATTTTTTATAATAAAAAAACGCTTATTGTGGCATAACTATAATAGTTAGATATATGTTGTCGCGATACTTTTTGTAAATAATGATGTGTTCTACAAAGTCGTAGTACATTATTTTATTTTATCATCAATAGTTTTCGCAGCGCACGCGATTTTAGGTATTTTTTTTTATACCTTGAATTAAATTATTGGAGTTTTAGTAATGATCCCTAATTTTTTTGTAAATATAATATAGCCTATGCCACCCGGGGATAGCGTAGCTTGCCAACAGTGAAATAATTTTTCAAATCGGTTCAGTAATTTCGGAGCCTCTTCATGCAAGCAAAAACCAATCTTATCTTTCCTCTTTATAATATTAGTCTAGATATTCATAAATATATTTACTATAAAATTAATTAGATATTTGTATATTATAAAAAGCGCAAGATTTTGCGCTGGAAGTTGCTTAATAAAATTGGGAGCTGGGTTGCCCTAAAAAGCGCTATATCTAGCTCCTAAAGCGCTAAATTGGCAGCTCTGGTGAGCCGAGCGCCGGGAAAGTCTCGTAAACGAGAAAGCTAACAAGAGAGCGAGCGAGGATATACCGCGTCCTCAGACTACCTCATCCCTCTAATACCTAAAATTGCGTTCTGGCAATCGGAAAGTGCGATGTTCCGAACCGCTATTAATGGAGGCAAACTTAAGTTTGCATCGAACTATAGCTCTGCTCTCCACGTGACAAGGCATCACTGCCTCTATTTGTGGTATGTGTAAAAAAAATATAAATAAATAAATAGAGTTTGTTGAGTAAACAAAAATAACAACAAGAAAACTTTGCCAACTGTTCAGTTTTTCGAAAGTCATAACAAAAGTGAACGACAACGAACAACAAAAGTGTTGAGGTAAAAAATGGTCGGTGCGTGGGTAGCGTATTACATACACCATTAAAATGTACTTAACCTAACCAAATCATAATTTGCAGTAAACCTGCGAAAAATCGAAATGTGTGCTGGGACACATATTAGAAATGAAACTTCAACGGACAAGTGGAAAAACGAATCGCAACGGACAAGTGGAAAAACGAATAGCAACGGATAAGTGGCAAAACGAATCGCAACGGACAAGTGGAAAAACGAATGGCAACGGATAAGTGGAAAAACGAATCGCAACGGACAAGTGGAAAAACGAATCGCAACGTACAAGTGGAAAACGAATCGCAACGGACAAGTGGAAAATCTTCAACTGACATGTGATAAAATGAATCGCAACAAAATTTTAACTTGAAGTTTTACGGGCAGATTGTTAATGTACTTGTCCAATTTGAAAACCTGCCCGTAAAACTTCAAGTTAAAATTTTGTTGCGATTCATTTTATCACTTGTCAGTTTTTTAATAGCTTTAATGTACACACACGGCATGTTTAGAATTTTATAATATTATAGATAACAAAAGGTATATATACTTCACTCAGAACGTGCAATACTGCTTGCGGTTTCACTTGTTATCAGAAGATGAAATCTTGAATTCAAAAATCGTGACATGAATCTGGTAACGCGCGAATTCGCGTGATAACAAATGATTTATTTGTCACACAAGAATTTCGCTAATTGTGAAAAAGAACAAAAAATCTTCTCTGGTACATACAAAGGCTTCATCCGCGGCTTTGCTGTGTGTACTTCAGTTCGATATTCTACTGGGATATTACAAATACAAAAGTAACTCTACCTGTGACGATTTCATAGATAGTCATAGTATCGATTTGTAGTTCGGTGAAATAGATACAGTATTCAAAAAAAGATATAGCTTCCAGGATAAAAATAACAATTTTTCCCGGGGTCGAATAACATCTATATAACATAACGTCTATTTCTATGCTTGCTTTTAACATAAACTAGGGTCCACTAGCGTATCTTATATGTATATTTTTCAAAACCCAGTCTACTCTTAAGCTAAAATCTTTGAAGAGCTGGTATTGCTCCAAGACGTTATATGTGTATATAAAGAAAGAAAGAAAAAAACCTTTATTGTAAGAAATAGCGAAGTAATAAATAAATAAATATAATATATAATTACCTCATACATTATTATATACAGAACATATTCTGAAAAACGGTATGCTGCATTTTTAGCAAAATACTTCCTTTTGGCGTAAAATGAAAACGACTTAATTTTGATAAATAATAATAATAATTAATTAAACTAATTATATTTATGTTATATTTATTAAAACAAATAAATAAATTTTAATAAAACCAACAATAAAATACTTTGGAGCTTCAAAATTAAAATAATTACTCATGTAATAACTTGTATCGAGTCATCTATTCGAATACAATTTGATAGAGTGCTTGCCCAAAATTACCACATTCTGTTTGTCACGTATATCGCAAAATCGAGAAGTTGGGAACAACTGGAACAGTTTTTAAGGTCTATAACATATAATTTTTGAAACGTTTCATTTTCTGCGCAAATGGCTACTAGACCCTAAAATTTTAATTTTCCCGTTCAATATAATATTGTAAACCAACCTTGATTAAACTTTGCCTAAGATTGTGAAAATGTATCTCAAAATGTCGTGACATAAATCGAACGGGTGCACACAAGTTCATCCGTCACCAGCGAGACAACTAATTTGTCTGCCATACGATCGCGCAGTATCGCGTATCGCTACACTGAATTTTGAGAAGGGAATAAATCTTGATAGCTCGTTGCAATTTAAGCGCAACTTCGTGCCAATTGCAGCAAGTAAACGTGGAAGCGATGTTAGCGTAAATCAGGAGTGTTGTTTTAAGAGGAATCTTTGTGTTAGTTTATTGTATGCTAGTTGAGATTTTATACTGGCTTTATGGTGCTTAGATTTTGTGTCAACTACACGAAGATTAATCCGTAACTATAATTTTGATACAGTGTGCAGCTGAATATCTTTATACATATCGAGATGTTAGGCTATTTCTTTTAATAACTTAATTTACTGTTAAGATATACTATATTACTATATTATACACGACCGCAACAGGCCACGGCGATTCCCAACAAGAGGCAATAACAGAATATGTCCGCGTTGAAAGCAATGGAGTACTTATGATACAAATCAACTGATATTTAATCATCATGCAAAACATCGCAGCTTCCTTGATTTTGTGTGGATGCATCATTTTTTTTTCAGTTTAACCTCTTTCAAATGTCAAGAAAGACCCAAAGTGCCCGGTTGTAGGTCACTATTGCTTCTATATATATTAATTATAATTTACAAAAAAATCGAATACATTTATTTATTCGTCTAGTTCTGTACATTATACATAAATGCCACTTTTAAGATACATTATAAATTTATTGGATTGTATGTACGTTCTACGTTTTGAAATGTTACTTCATTTTACATTATTATTACCTACCTTTGTAGTTGTGCCGGTTTGTACAACATACTCGCTTGATCTGGCAGTGGACAAGCGAAAGTTCTATTATATTCTCCTACTTTATTTAGATTATCCTCAAAGTTGTTCTTCCTGTATTCTTCGTTCTGGTCACATTCCACCAACATTCTCTACTGTAGGTACCGCACCACTACAAGGAATTTAATTCAAATGAGGTATTGATTTTTGTTTAAAAGGTGATTGAAATTATTTCATGATATTTTTTTTATAAAGTAAATTTCAAGGTACACTCACATTTTCTATGTGCATTGTTTTAGAATTTATTATATAATATCGTAATACCGAAGTAAGAAAGAGAGTTGGTCTGAAAGAGAGTGTCGGGGTGAAGGTAAGGAAACGAATGCTCCGGTGGTTCGGGCATGTGGAAAGAATGAATAATGGAAGAATGACTAAACAGATATACAATGCAAAAGTGGATGGATGCAGAAGTCGCGGAAGGCCACGACACCTTCCATGATCAAATTGAACGTGTACTAGCAGAAGGTGATGTCAGGAGCCTTAAAAACAGACGAGCGTGCATGACATGAGCTATGAATGTCAAAGAAGCAAGTGAGGTGTGTAAGAATAAGCCTAAATGGCGCTCTGTTGTTCGTGCCTTCCCCGCAAGGGATCTGGCGTGATTTATGTATGTATGTATGTATGTATATAATATCTCAAATACCCAAAATTGCTTCCGGAGTCTAAAAACAATAATAACCCATAAAGGACTCGCAACTTAGGTCCCATTTTTAGACTGCAATTATTATTCAAGACGCTTTACACAAGGGTATTATTTATTACACATCGATAATGTCAAAGTGCAGGTTTGAGATGCAGATGTCAGTATTAGATTTATTAGTATTAAAACACGCGTCACAGTGGTGATATGTGGGTGCCATAGCCACTAAGCTGCCACGATTAAATAACCTTCAATTATCTCTGACCAAAACATAAATCAATGTATGCTTCAAAGCTGGGTATTCTTTGTATGCATTTGACAATGGTTTAAACGGCATTTATGCGTTAACAACACTAACAAAGGGGTTTAAACGTTTGTTAAGAGCCACAACAATGTAGGAACAAAAGCTCAGCCGCTACAAAGTACACTTTGAAAGATTTTCTCTGAAACCGTCTCAGAAAGAGTGTTGTAGTCTTTAAACGTAGAAGAGTTACGATTGCATTGATAATACAAAATTATTTTATATATAATACAATATTTTTTGGCGGAAACTGAGTGATAATGGTAGTTGTTTATATTACGAAGCAGGCTACTGGGTACACGGCCTAATCAAATAAAATAATTTATTGCATAAAAACATGGTTATACAAATAGGTCTTGTTCTTCTGTATTTACTGGTCACATGTTTTATATTATCCCCGCAAATTGTTATTGCACCTGGCCGCCATTTTGGTGACGTAACCGTAGCCGAAAACTCAGTACTGTTAGCATCACTGGCCGGCGAGTATGCGTACGTATCGAGTTGCGGATGACGTCTCTAAAATTCTCACTTTTTTGTTTATAACTTCTTTAATTCTTAATTTAGGGCAAAAAGTTATATAAACGTATTTGTAGTCAAAGCAATTTGATACCAATTATGACTTTACAAATTTTTTGTAAGACGCATAGTTTCCGAGATATCGCGAAAAAAGTGTTTTCACCACTTTTTCCAAGATGGCGGCCGGGGGAAAAGGGTGGCGACCCCACAAACTTGAGGTTAAGCTTCCATTGACCCCCCACACATGTCCCAAAAATAAAATTGCGTCCTCTAACAAATGCAATACTCGGCCCTTAAATTGTAAGATTTCAATGGAGTATAAAGTTTCAATCTTATAATAATGAAAATTTAACAAAATACTAAAAGATTCACAATTTAAATTTAGATATGTTTCTAATGATAGTAGTATGCCAATATTATAAATATATTTAAACACTTGATATTCTATCTAATCACCTATATTTAAATCTTATCATTAAGGAAATCCGTTACACTGTAGTAGCGTTTTCCTATTAGTAGTTTTTTCTAAATTGTGATTTGAAAAATTTAGTATTCAGAGCTCATAGAAAGTGGTTAACGTCGCCTATAGACATTAGTAACACCAGGGGGAAGCCAATGCGTTGCCTTTAAGATAGGAAAGAGAGGAGTAAAGGGGACGGAATGCGGAAAGTGGGATAGGAAATATGGGATGGAGGGAGGAATGAGTCATCAGAAGTCTCCCTACTCGTACGAACACGATTATCTCAAGGCTTACCGTTTCACACCGATATTCTGTGATACAAGTCGTGTTGCTACTGTAGAGTACATTTACACTACAATTTCCTACTAAGCTACGAAGGGTGAACTTGAATTTTAAATACTGCAATAAGTTTTGACAGTTAATAAAATAATATATGTTTCTATAAATATAGGTAAGCAGAAATGCATTAAGCATGAAATTAAGGTAGATATATATCAAGGCATAAATAATCACTATCAATATACTAAGCGTGTTAATCTCAAATCACATCTGCATAATTGTTATGAATTAAACTATCTGTAAATCTACTAATGGAATTGTTCAAATCGATACTTTCATTATTGCACCTAATTGGCGACAAAATAAGTCATAGTAATAAATTGATAACCGAATTGTTTGGCAATAACAACATGTATTTAAGAATAATAATATTTTTGAATCTAGAAGAATTAGAGCGTTATAAAATAGGTTAATCAATTAAAATAAAAAATAGCATTCTGCAATAGTATAGTAGAAGAAATATTAGGAATGACAATCGCCAGTTAAATGGTAATTTAAAAAAATCCCTAAATCCTACATTTATTTTGTTAACTAGAAAGCTATTTATTCTTGTATCGTTTCTTGGTATAGAAAATACCTTTTATGTTAACTAACTAAACAAAAAATAAATAAAATCAATACCTACAGTCAAAAACTGAGTCCTAATAAATTATATTTTAAGTAAAGCTTTATAAAAGAGAATAAATATTTATTTATTTTAGAATGATAAACTTTACAGACTAATTTATACTTGTTTAAAAATAATTTAAATTATACAAAATTTGAGCATAAAAAAAATTGGAATCTTTAATCAGAGTTTGAGCTTAAGTAATCTTGAACTAGTCCTCACTATTCATTCACTTGCCTTATCATTGGTAGGACATACGAACCAGACAGAAGTTTTACGCAATAAGTAGAGTAACTTCTGTGAGCATACTCCTTTTAAATTCATGTTAACATACATACATACATAACTTCACGCCAGGTCCCTCGAGGGGTAGGCACGAACAGCAGAGCGCCATTTAGGCTTATTCTTACACACCTCACTTGCTTCTTTGACATTCATAGCTCTTGTCATGCACGCTCGTCTGTTCTTAAGGCTCCTGACATCACCTTCTGCTAGTACACGATCAATTTGAGCATGGAAGGTGTGTCGTGGCCTTCCGCGAGTTCTGCATCTATCCACTTTTGCATTGTATATCTGTTTAGTCATGTTATGTTCATGTTAACAAAAAGTGGTATATAGTTAAACTTATTAATAGACGGCAAGCCCAGTTGCATTCTATATAATAATTTATTAGTGAGTTCAATAATTGTATTGCAAGCGATCAGATATAATGATTACGTGCATAATACGACCTTTTGGATCATACCATTATGTATGTATCCGTACTTTTAAACCCTTAAATAACGAATACATGTATTTTATTATTTTCGTATTTTAAATAATACGTATTTTTTTTTAATTTTAATAAATCCTTATTGCTGAAAAATTTGATACAATAACTTATAAAGTCCCTAACTCCCGAGCGAGGAATGAAGCCAGTGTTTCGGGAATCAGTGTCCTCTCACATTAGTATGTAGTTTTACCAGAAATACAAATCGGCAACAGAGTGTTTATGTCTAGTGAGTAAGCGTGTGGATGTGCGTAAGCGCGTCGCGCGCACGTCTTGTGTATGTTTGCGTGAGTGTGTGTATTGTGTATGTGAGTGTTTTGTGTACGTGTGTAATTATGTATGTATTATACAGTTTCTATTAAGATAAATAGATTAAAGCAGTGCTTCGGTAGTGGCATAGTCAAGGGTAAAAATTAAATGAGACTTGTCAACTTAATGACAAATGATGACAAATGATGGTGAGAACATTTTTTGCTTCCGAAGTGAAAAATAGTGCTCTCTTTGGCTTTTGAAGTGAGTTTTGAGTAAGTGGAGAATATAAAAAATAAGAAATTAGAATTTTTAAAAGACTCCAATGGAAATAGTATGTCATAAAATTAGTTGAGCAGGATTATAGGGATAAGAACAGGACATACATTGAACTATTCTAAATACTTTAATAGATTTCGTCACCTCTACCTTCAGTATCTGTGAACTAGCACGATTATATTATGAAAAATTGAAATAGAATAGATTTTCTACTTTATCATAATGTATCTATTTATAAGTACAATCGACCTTATTGCTTAGTGATTTCTTCCAAATTTCCTTTGGATGGTGTATATATAGGATAACAAAAACATTAGCAATTATAGTTATCGAAAAGTGTTTACGTTAAACTCAAAATTTCACTATAGCGATTACAAATAATTTGCATACAAATTTGTTTCGTGCATTACTTCCTATTACGGCGTATAATAACATTATTGGATGCTATGCAGGCAATGCAAATGGATTTCAAATCCAACTATCGCCTGTTATGTCATACATTACTGTTTGAAATAGCATTGATTGAGCTGAAATGAATGATTTCAAACTATTGTATTGGTTTTGCTAATGGTATATAAAGCAGATATACGGACATAGAAAAGGCATTAAAAACACTAGTACCATTTTTAGGGTACACAAATGTCTAAAAATGAAATCGTTATAATTACGTTACGTAACTTTATCTTTGAAATATTATTATATAAATACATGTACACATATATATGCATACATAATATCAGCTCATAAATATCTCACGGCTAGTCTTGCACCTCCTGCTTTTAGGGGAATGGACATTACCAATGTTCGCCGCGCTTGTGCAAGGTTGATTAGTAGTGGGTTTCACATGTCAGTTACTTCAATTAACAGGTATTATTATTAAGATGTTTTCTTCCCTTTAACGTTGGCATGTAGTATCTATATATAAAAATAATATGCCAGAAAACTACCTATACCTATATGCGTATCGACTACGACTACTAAGCTATCAGGGTTTTTTGAAATATAGGTATTATAATAAAAGTTAATGACAGCTTTATATTATTATAGAAGAATTCGTCAATTCCAAATTTAAGTTAATCTAGAGCAATCTAAGCTATAAATGTTTAATTGGTTTTAAATCCATGCATCCACGGTTTGAGAGATTTAGCACATAACGAGTTTTCTCTCTATGAATATTTTCAGCAGAAATAGCGAAAAGTTATTGAATTTTAAATTAAAACGTTTTCCAGGATATTCGAACTTTTAGATTGATCCAATATTTCATTTAATAGAGAGGAATGTTTAAGTAAAAATTTATGTTTAGAAATATGATATTAATCTAAAACTCGTGTAAGCTTTAGATTTATCTTCATTTATTTATCATTTAAGAGGATGCTCTTGTCGGTGGAGCCTCTTTCAATCTTCTCTATTATGGGCCAGTTGTTTTACTTCTATGTAAGACACGACACCTACTTTTTCTTTTATTTGATCCATAAATGCTCGCCTTGGTCGTTCCTTTCTTATCTATAGCGAAAATTATTTCATTGTCTGGAAACAAAAATCTCCTGCGTTTAAACACCAAAGCTGCTACAAATGCGCTGCTGCTCTCTTAAAGGAGAGGCTGGAACCTGGCCGCTAAAGCCGGAACACAATGTAAGATTGATATGGTAGCATACTCTAGATTCTGAGTGGTAGACATCCAGACGGGCAAATACCCTACCACCAATGTGGTTAAATGTAAATCGGTTTGATTAATCCAAGTATTGGATTAAATACATCACATTTATGCATGCATGCTAATGATCTATAAAAGCATAGATAAAAGAGACTGTTTATGATTTATAGACAGTGATATTGATGTTTATATTTCAATAATCACGGAATCGACTCCAATAAATCAGTTATATTCGAAAGGAAGCCATCAAACAGGTCGTTCTAAAGCGTGTAGGTTTTGCATAGAACAATCACATTTTCTATAAGTAGATATTGACAGTAACCTTGGTTGCATGCATCGAGAAGAGACAATCGCTGCATACTTGTTAGACGCACCCAACCGGGGTTAGAATTAATATAGCGTATTTGATACGACACGATTTCAAATATATTTTTTATTCCAATTCATAGCAGTTGGTACTGTAATACAGTAAAAGGGAACACCATAGAATCAAAGGCAATATGGGAAGATTAGAAATAATAGTTGCAAGAATAAAAACAGTTGAATTGTTTCACTTTTAGTCAGCTTATAATTTATTCGACTGATAACTTTTATCTGATGATTATAAAATCGGCCCTAAGAAAAGTAACTATACAGAAAGATGACGAAAATCATCGTCCGATCAAGGTAACATCTGTAGAATTTTTTTTCTAGTTTTGCTTACGTCCGCAGTCTACGGCGTCCACTTCACAGCAGACTCTCTGCAAAAACATATTAAACGATTCATTCTTTCTTCTCATTAAAAATATATATCCAATAATGACCTCCGATATTTAGGTCCGTTGGCTTACCGACGAAAACAACAATGCTTGTAATGAACTTTAAGAGGTGCACGGATCGTGGTTTTAAAGTCTTTTTTTATATTACGCAGCTGGCTTGATACACTGGACTTTACTTTGACGGCCTCTGTGGTTGAGCTTGAAAGCCTTTGCCGTCCTAGCTCATTAAAACGCAGAGGTTCCGGGTTCGATTCCTGGTATGGCAAATTTCTGAAACGATTTTTCTCCATTATTTGCTATAGTTTGGGTGTCTGGAATCGGCCTCAGAGTTGTCTGTTACATATTACCTATAATACAAGGGTATCTTGCTTAATTTGGGAATATAAAATATGTGTATTTCACTTCTGATTACCTATTTATTTATTTAGGCGTCAAATGAAAATGCTTACCGTCGCCTATAGATATTTACAACACCAGTTTCGAAGAAAAGATATTGCTAGTACTTAGATGAGATATAGGGGTTAGCAAAGCCCTAAGGCCTAACAAAATCTCGAGGTAATTTTATTTTCAGGTATATTATATTGACAATACGAATAATCTTATTGTATAAGAGGCTTACGATCTAACTTCATTCAGGTTGGACAATGTGAATTATGGCAGGAGTCGACAGAGGAAGGCCGACTCGTCACGCCTTGGGTTAAGGACAGAAGGGCCGGTGTAATCGGCTGACACTACAGAAAGGTATGGAACCAAGTATTATTACAATTATTCAAATTACTACTTAGGTGTTTGTTTATAGTATTTATGACGATCTTTGTAAGGTGTTTTGAGTCCTATTTACTTAATGATTACTTAGAAGTGTCGATGGCATAATGTCGTAAGCACTCGCGTCTTATTCCAAAAACACGGATTCCCGTCCTGGAACAGTGTATCGCTTACTACTAATAAGCAGTTCCTTCAACATGATTTGCTTGTTGGTAAAACTATTACATACTGATATTAACACTTATATATGGGTAAATAGTCATAATCATTCATTTACAACCTAACGAAAATCAGTAGTAATATCGTATCCAAACATCCTTGGATCTATCGTGAAACCATTTACTCATATTTTTTATCGCAAAGATACACATCAATTTACGTACAAGTATGTTAAATATACCAAGAATCTCTAACTTACTCATAATATTTATACCCTATTATAGAGGGTAGTAAGGGAGAAATATAAATTCACAACGCATATTTTTCAAGGTAGTAAAACATCTAAATTACGTACTACCTTCCCAAAGTGCAGATGTCATTTCTAAGAGACAAATACGTTGATATTACCATGACGTATAAGGGTATGAGGGTACAATAGTCGTCCCAAAAAGCGCACGCACGAGTGCTCAATCACACCCATGTGATGACTTGCCTGTGAAATCATTCATGTCTTGTTTACAATGTAGACCCCAATTTGCAATGCATTTGTCTGCATGATTGCAGTTGTTACATTTTTATTTTTGTTGCTTGTGTTTCATTTTTATTGATTGTAGTTTTGAATCTATTATTATGAAATGAATTATCCCTCCTCCTCCTTGAATTATGATCCTCAACCCTGAGGGTCGTGAATTTTTCCCACTATTTTTTCTTTGACTATTTTTTGCCATCGTAGACGATCAGCTGCAATATGCAATGCGTCATACACGGAGTGGTTAAGTGTGGTGCGGATCTGTTCCAACCAATGAATCGGACTACGGCCTCAGGATGTTTTCTTTTTATTATGTTAGTAATAAATTCGTTTTTCTATATTATTTTATTTCCTATTTAAATGTATATTATTAAAATTGAAATATCTGTCTAAGATTCTACTCAAGTGAAGATTTTTTTTACAATAAAATTTAGGATACATATAAATTAAATGTAGTAATGTAGAATGTGTGACATATACAAAATATGAATAAATTACTGTTGTGTGTCACGCCACATTTACATTAAACTTGTCAAGGGGCCTCTACGTGTTGGCCTTCCCATGGCCCCGCGCAAGCCTTCCAAAAGTCCGGGCCATTTTTATGGCCCGTGGTCGTCAAAGACATAAATAAATGATTATGATAATAATGATAATTTTAATAACATAATTATGACGAATGCCAGTAAATATACACACTGTAATATTCCATTTAATCATTATTAATTGTGTTGATAATAACTGTATAGGGTAGTCTGGAGGAGATTGGCTTTGGCGACAAGACCGCCCATTGTACTTTAATGTTATTCATTCATTCATTCAAGATATCAAAACTAATGTCTAAAGTTAAAAATGAGATTCACATAATTATATTGACCCATTAAATTTTTTTTTCTCTAATCTACTTGAAAGTTTGTCTTGAATAGACTTCGAACCGGCTTAACGGATTTCAAGGAAAATTGTTGAAATTAAGCGAGTAATTTTATTTAACTTTACTTTGATATCTTATTTTGATATTTACCAAGGTTCAGAAGGTATGAAAAATTACCACATTTCCATGTTGCATGGCAACACATTTCAAACTTAAATATAGGCCAACCTTTAATCACGTAATACTTTTAAGCAATTTTTGTATTATACGATTATAGACGTGTCATTTTAAGATGTATTAAAATTTTTGATGTACTGTCGCAACCAGGATTTAATGTAAGTAACGTAGAAATGATGACTTGTTGTATCATTTAATTACTTTCACGTTTAATATTGATTTAATATCGAAATAGAAGCGTCATACATCCCTACCTACACTTATGCTAAATAGTACTAACACCATATTTTCAAAGTATGTAACTCGGGTGAAAAGTCAAACAAACGTTTCATATACGTAAAAACAATATCACTAAAATCCCTAGCAGTAAAGTAACAATCACTACCCAAAACTTTCAACTACCTGTAAAGTGTAACCGTTCCTCAGTTTCAGGCCCACCGTACCTAACGCGATATGCGCGAAAGTGATAAATTTGTCAGGTAACTGTGCGTGCGGGGAATATTCCTATGCGCAAATAACCAGAAATATTGTACGAGATTGAAATGTGCGTCTCTACGGGAAATTACGCACTATGTCCCCTACGCCCGTCGACATCGCCACAGTAAAGTGATGCATGGTCGTAAAAGTCGATTGCAAACGCGATCGGGGCAAAATGCGCATAAATTATTAAGCAAATATGTGAATAGGAAACTCGTAACTGGTATTTGTTTGCAGTACTCGTTTCACATAACGTATACGACTATATCGAGTCTCCTAATATGTTATGGAATATTTACACAGTTCATTTTAGCTCCAAAAATCTATATCCAATAAATGTAAAAATTATATAAAATAAAAAGTATATTATTATCCCCGCAAATTGGTAATGCGCCTGGCCGCCATTTTGGTGACGTAACTGTAGCCGAACACTCAGTACTGTTAGCATCACTGGCCAACGAGTACGCGTAAATATCGAGTTCCTGATGACGTCGCGTGAGTGTTAATTTGACAAGGTTCCAGCGCATTAGTAATTTGCGGGGATAATAAATGTGTAAATGGTTGGAGTTTGTACATTACATTGAAAAATACTTAAAAACTCAGAGGATCAGAAGATTCCGAAAATGCAATATTTAAATTCTTGTCTGTCCGTCTCTCTGATAGAGTATTACGTGAAAACTGCTGAACAGATTTAAATTAAACTCAACACAGAGGTAGCTTATATTCCGGGTCGTAACTTAGGATACATTTTATCCCGATAAGTGAAGTCTTTTTCGCGGGTTAGGCGAAAAGAGAAAAGATAGCGTTGCGATCGCATCTTTTTTTTAAACTACAAATTTAAATGAATTGAATGAATAAACTCAACATAGAGTGGGCTTATATCCCGAATAAACACTTAGGATACTTTTTATCTTGATAAATGACTTCGTTTCCATAGAATAAACGGATTACCAAAACAAATAGCGCTGCAATCGCTTTTTCAGTTTACTAACAAATACCTACATTGTCATAGGCAATATGATATTCATTGTATTACTTCAAATCAGGTTGGCTTCGACTCATATCTATATTTGGTGGTCAGTTGTCTAGACTACATAGATTTAGTTTGCGTCCTTGTCATGAGTGCTGTGAAAACTACTTGTTTTGAACTTTGTACTCATTGTTTTTCGCATAGATTCGCACAAAATTCGCAATAATACAGTCCACATTTAGCCGCAATCCTGACATTGGGGATTGTACAGATTTTAAGAAATTCTATTTAGACTATCTAATACGAAATACAATGAATATATAATTTAGTTTATTTTTAGTTTCTGATAAGTTCTTGTTAATTTATAAGGTTGTTTGTTTATTTTTAGGTTATTCATTGACTACAAACTAATTAATTATATATATCTCGGAGAAGGGCATCGTTCTCGTAACATCTTCTTTATTGGTTGCAGGTTTAGTGGGCGTCATCAGGGTAAAATGCGAGCATAAAACACAATGGCCACGGTTTATACACTTTTAATTTAGATTTGAACAATATTTTGACACAGTTTCGACCGAGCGGCGGGTTCAGGGCACCGATCATACTTCTAACTTCAACACTTTCTTTAAAATTCTCAACGCACCAACTCTACCCGTTGCCATCACTCAAATGTGTCGCAAAAACTCCTCCGTCTACTAAGGTAGTACTACTTAAGTACAGATGGCGTCTTGACCCCGCTCGAATCATATGCTCTGCTCTGATTAGTCGTTTATTAAATTACAATATTCATAACTTTTATTAGGTTAGGAGGATCTTTAACGTATAGAAAGATTTAACAAATCAAATAAAATTAAATTAAGCATTTTAAAAGTAATTAAAATGTAAACAAATAATATTGTGTGTTATACATCCAAATAACAATCAATCCGATTCATAGCTCCCTCCGACATATACATATTTTAAAGCAGTTACTCAATCATTTTAATGAAAAATAAACTACTGTTTCAAGGTTTTGTACGGAAATATACAAGGTAGCAGTGCAAGACAGAGTTAAGTTTCCTTACTGAACTACTTTTATCTGTGGTTGGCACGCATTCAAGGGTCGCCACCCTAAATGTAGCATTATATACGACAAGACCTTAAAGAATAGTGACGCGTTTATATTTGAATATGCACGCAATAGTATTGCTTACCGTGATTTGTATTTTTGGCGAAATAGAATATTAGAAAACTTGTACAACTTGGTATATTTTTAAAAGAATTAATAAAATCGGCCGAGTATGTGGCAGTTCATGTATAAATATTTTTTAATAGAAATATTTTGTCACAATATCAAAAAATAAAAACACTTAAGAAAGCTTGTTAAAATCAGTTGTCATTGCAAGTGGTAAGTCATACCGAGTTATTTTTTTTAAATTTACCACTTTATAGTATCAAGAATTTGAGAAGAAGATAATTATAATTTTCATGGCATTGGAAGAGAATATCTCGCCTTCTATTAACCTAAATAAAGATGTATTAAGGATTTTTGATTATTTTACACACAGTTCCTATACTGTTGTGTATCGCCATATATATCACACTTTTTTAAATTAATTTAAATAATCCACAGACAAACACACACATTGTATATCCCCAAATTAAGCAAGTTACGCTTGTGTTATTGGTAATATACAACAGATCACTCTGGGGCCGATCCCAGACACCCAGACCATGGTAAATAACGGAGAAAATACGTTTCCGAAATTTACTATACCAGGATTCGAACCCGGAGCCTCTGCATTGCAGTGAGGTAGGCCGGCAAAGGCTTAGCCCGCTCAACCACAGAGGCCGTCTTTCTGTCAGACTTTCGTATAGACCCAGATAGTCTCTCTTAAATGATTAATTTACTACCACATCTATCTCGTCTATCTATGGATACCGTTTTTTATTAAAGTTTACGGAATTTCCGTTGCGATTTGTATTTTATATGCCCCTGCATCGCGCATAATACTAGTTTTTATAAACGTCAATTTTATTTCATCAGTTCTTTACAGTACGACAAGGTACATGATAAATGCGACATAGTATATTTAAACAGACATGAAATCAAAGCAACCACACAAAAGTGGCTTATGCAACTTTATTACCAAAAAACTGAAAACTTATTATATAATATCATATAAATTAACCTTATTATATATATATCAGAATATCGTGATCCATCATTTGCACACACAAACAAGTTAACATCTATTTATTTTTTTAAACTTAGATATATAAATTGTTAAGTCTGTCACACACGTACTTGGTGTTCGCGATACAGGCTAGTTCTAGTGCGGAACCTATGAAAGCATTATTTCTGTGTAATTTTTTTGGCAATAAATTGATTTGATTTAAAATAGTTAAGTTTAAAATAGTGGGTTAAGGTAAATAACGCAGGTTTAATACACTCGTTGACATCAGGTAAGATGGTTAGATTAAAATTGCAGTTCTTGGTATCTTCAAACTTTGAAATGCGCTGGAAGTTGTTAATATCCATTCATACCAGAGCCCAAGTTTAAGCTGTCTCATACAGAATGAGCCAAGTTTCACACTGACAACGTAAAGTTGAAGTTATTACGTGTTGTATGCAAGTTTTAGGAAATATTCCTTAATATTCTTCCTAGTACATAAATTATTTCGTTCTTTTATTTGCGTTTGTTTCTTTGATGTAACTTAAGACAATACGTACGACAGTACTAATTTGAATGTAAACTATTTTCTTAAGTTTTTGCGACTTGTATACATAATAAAACTAACTTAACGGTTTTAAGCGCGGTAATTTATTTAATTTTAATTTCGAAACGTCGAAATAACCAAAATTAAATAAATTAGCGCGCTTAAAACCGTTAAAGCGTAGTTTTATTGAATGTAAAAAATAAGAATAGATAGAGAAATAAGTCATTATCATCATTAGAGGTCTTATCGCTAAAAAGCGATATTTTCCAGACAACCGGAGACAGAACTAAAACAGATCGAAAGTGCATATAATTAGTATTTATAGTCTATGCATATATTTTAATTTTCATTTAGTACTACTTGTGTCCGGCATTTCCTACTTGTTGGTACACTTGTTAGCTGTAATTTCGTTAGATACAGGTTTATTCTGAAAAATTTAAGATATTGTTACGAGCTAAAAGACTCGAAATAAAATAAATGCCGTTGGAATTACTATAGAGTTTATTAGAACTGTACAAACACATATAAAATAAATACATATGAAACTGGATGCAACCAGTTCACACTGCACGATTCAATGCAATTCAACAAGCGCAAAGTCCGTCACTATATCGCTAATCGAGAGTACTACAGACTTCTTACTCGTATCGTAGTCGTCGCTTGACTGCCCCTCTCTCCGTTCGGGCACCCCTTTTTACTCAGCTTACGACCGTGTAAACAATGATTTCCACGAATCACACCTGCGCCTCTGTCGGCATTATTCCCAGAAAAACATAAGTTTGCCCACCTGCATAATTATGCCTGCGAATGGACATAAACAAGTAGACAAACACACAAGAACAAAAACAAAAAGAACTTCAAATGCGGAGGGTAATAAAACCCTGCTTTATGGCAGGCCGGTGTGCTGCGTGGAATTTTGGCTAAGTTGTAACAATATTGTATACTAATTAATTCATTATCTTATACAAGCGTGCAAGGTCTATGAGTCTGTGATGTTTTGTTATATAATAAAAAGTTACTTTTATTCACTCCCTTTTATGTCCACCTTCTATTGCATACAGAATCTCATGGATCACAAGTCTTGTTCAAAGCACCGATCAGGCTTGATGGGCCTATCTGCCCAAGGTATTTCTTTACATATTCTGGTGTAATTATTTCCCAAGGCACACGTTGTCAACGATGCAGTTTAATCAAATCACTTGCAGGTTCCTTAGGTAATTAGCTTCAATTAATTAAACGCTCGTAGATGTAGCGATTACGCATAACGTAGTAAGACATTGCTATAGTCAAATTAAATAACCATTGTGAAACGGTTGAATTTGCATCGTAATAGAACACTGCTAACTTAGTAAAATTTTATGAATAATATTGTTGCAGCTAATCAATAAGCCGCGGTAGCTTAGTAGACAAGGCTCTCGAATCTGGATGTGACGTTTCATAGGTGGATTCGCATCCTGACTCGGAAGAATGCACTTAGACATTTTTGTGACCTAACGTGCAATTGTCACAGTTACTACGTATGACAGTGAAAGAAAACATTGTGATGAAAATAATCCCTAGACCCAACAGTGGTACGTTTATGGGAATTTGTTATACGGTTGCAGACAATATTACTGCGGAGAAATTTCTTCTCTGTTATATCTATAGTCTCCGGGAATCTTGATGCCTTTAGTTAGCTCTAGCGGTAGACATATATGAAGAACAAATGTCGTCTATTCTAGCCTTCTTAATAAAAAAGATAGATCAAAAAAATGTTGCTATTACTTTATATATATATATGTGTGTCTTTGTTACATATATGTTACTATTCATCAAGTTACAGGGCGCAGAAAATGTTGTGATATAAATACAGTGAAACCCGGTTAAGTGAGACATCAAGAGACCTGCAATATGGTTTCTATCTCATTTACAATAAATATCTGTCTCATTTACAGAGGGTTTCTTCAATACAGAATACAGTCAGAATTCAGGTTATTTCAGTTATAGAGGTGCGATTATTAAATAAAATAACGTGTTATGTAAACATTACAAATGAGTTTTAATAATAAAAAGGTAACCATACAAATGGAGGTCATTAAGGCTCAAAATTACTTACGTAGTTAAGTGCGGAATTTGCGGGTAGAATAAGAACAACTAAGTAGAAAAACAAAACGATGTTATCTCATTTACAGAGGTCTATGCATATAAAATTCACTCGCTGTCTTAGTTATAGAGGTAACTATGATGATAAATCGAAAGAACGAATCCCAGATATAGAGGTTTGCTACGTCCCACTAACAGGGGTAATTCAGTACCAAAGTGTTGGACCTCAGCATGTGTTCCAGTTATAGAGGTTTCTCACTTATTCAGGTCCCACTTAACCAAGTTTCACTGTATTTATAAGCTTGAGCCAAAGGAACGCAGCTAGTCTGAAATATAAACATTTATTTTATGATTTGATAAATTTTAAAATCTAGTACAAATTTGGCAATACTTCAACAACAGTACTCAATTTATAAGAGATCTATATCAATCTAACTTGACTCTGAAAAATGGATTTGGCAAGGAACTTTGCGATTGTTATATTCGTATCGAGCATATTATTATATTGTACAGGTACGTATACGTCCATAGTGACACTTTTATGGAAGTTAAAAGTACTGTGGATCACGGTGCCATGTTGAGTGGTCATGCAAGATCAAAATTTAATTTGCGGTTCCGTAGCGATTTTAACAAAAACAGAATATTGTTTTGGTCATGTCCAGCCGTTTACAAAATGGAGATCACCAGTAAAAATCATAATAATATAATCATATGAAAACCCACGTGTTCAAAAACTATTTGAAATCAATTTTCATTTAAGACATTTCATTTCTTAGAAGTGTTAGAGTCGATTGTTTTAACTTTTCGTTTTGATCAATGAAATGCGAGGGAGACGAGGAGAAATATTTTTTTACAATTTTAGAAGCTTAAGAGTATAATCTTATAACCTAGTAAAGTAGTCAAAGCTTTACATAGTTAAAAATAACTAAATCATGTGTAGTAGTGATCACCTCTAATTTTAAGTACTTTTGCAATAATTTCTTTACAGCATTATATAGTATAAAGATTACATGTTTCTACTAAATTCCATCCATACGAATCCAATAATTTCTGACATAAATAACTATTATGACATTTAAAGATAAATTGACGGATTCAACATTCGACATGACGATTTCAAGAGAGTTCCACATTTGCCAAAATAATTACGGAACTTTAAAAATGCACATCTATTTTACAAGATATAAATTTTAAATCAGAGAAATTTGTATTACGATATCGTCATGTGTTCGTGTACCGTGTAGATTTGGTAGTGGATGACAATGCCGAATGCACTTGGCAAGGCATTTTGCTGACCGCGTCGTGGCATGCATAAACAAGCACCCGACCGCTCGTGCAGTAAACAAATTCACAGAGACAAAATAAATGTTTTGTGTTCACTGGTGATACATGGCTGGGCGACGCTGGTTGAATTGATATATTAGATTGAAATATTAAAATAAACATTACAGAAAAAATAACAATTATATTCAGGGTTCTTTGTAAATACCTTGTCGAAAACCGAGCCTTTCTAAAATCGTTATAATTTTGCTCTATCCTGGGTCGTTTTTTCTTGTATGTCTAGTATTGGATGAAAATTAGTTCATTTGCATACAAACATACATACATAGATCGGGACCCCCGACAAAAGTGAAAACTTGCGTGAGAGGAAGGGAATCCAGACAGACTGGCGCTGTAATGCGTTACGTAACGAAGCGGTTTACCCTCCCATAAGAAGTTATCACTTTAATATAAAATATAATTGATCCCCATAAATGCATTTGGGGGCTTGAAATTTTGCTTTTCAATGTACATAATTATGTGTGGTCTCATTAATATTTAAAAACAATTACAATATATACTTTAGCGATTTTTTATGAAAGTCAGATGGTGAGATTATTATACCCATATTTGTAACTTTTGTACTAAGAAGTAAAGAACACTGAAAAAAAAATTGTTTCAACAGAATTTAAAAATATTTTCAGCTTAAATTAATTTAAATAAAATCGGTGAACTCAAATACTACTTAAGATAGAATATGTATTTTTGTTTAAATTCTATTTTAGAATATCTCAGATAAAGACAAAAACGGTGGAAGTTTCGTATATAATCATAGTTCAAAGTTTCGAGTACGAATCGGCGAAGTACGTACATTATTTCTAATTAGTGTAGTTTATGGAATGGATGAGTAATGATAAACTGCAAAGGTTTTATAAAAATAAATTAAAATGTCAATCAATGTAAAAACAAAGTCAAATCAATCAAAACTAAACACAAATTTGGTTTATAAATTTCAAGTGCTATTTTAATATTGAAATAACATAAAAATGCTCGTAAAGAAACCGATGGAGGAGGGCCTAAACCAAATGCTAATCTGCTATGGGATTTTGATTATAATATTGGTCTATCTAATAAAATTCTTGAGGCGTGTCTCAAAAAGAAAGACCTGTTTGCCAGAACCTATATGTATTCCTGAGCCACCTGCTGAACCAATAACGATCCTTCCACCCTGTGCTTGCGACGATGAAGATAGAAGACCAAAAAGACATCATAGAAGACGGCATCACAATTCGAATGGAGAACAGTGGGTACCGAAACGAGGTAGCCGTTACCGACAAAGTGACGATTACTATGAGTAGCATAAATTCTAGCTTCTGTTTGTTTATTGAAGAAAATTGTTCAAGATAAGTGATTGAAATATATTCGAATACACGTTTTATATACTGTTACTAAAACAATTATCGATTACTATCATTTATTTTATTATTTCTAGGTTTTATTGTCATGTAGGGATTTGAGTTAGTCGCCGCGTCAAACAGGCGTATTGGTAACCGCAGGGTCACCTATTTGGGCTAGATGAGGACAGAGGAGAACCGAAATACGTGACGCAAACTGGGGAAGGCCAACGTCCAGCAGTGGACAGTAGTTGGTTGATGACGATTTTATTCTTGCAATACTTATAAGTCTAAAAACGTGTGAACTGATTCATATGTGAATATAATCTAAACGTTAAAATCTTATCACTGTTCTAAGTAACATGAAGTATAATGAAATCTTACTTTCAATTTAAGTTTTCAACAAAAAGTTCTTAAAGGTTTTCTGAATATTTTAATACTTAGATAAGTGTTTTCTAAGTATTATAAAAATATTCAGACTCTGATCAACCTCAACAAAAAAATATAATAATACATGAGAGTCAAATACATTCTATATTCCCAAGCTAAGAAACTTACGCTTGTGTTTGTTAACTACACTCTGGGGCCGATCTCAGACACCCAAACCAAAGTAAATAACAAAAAGTCCATTTCCGAAATTTATCATGCAGCAATCGAACCCGGAACCTCTGCGTTCCAGCAAGTTTGTCTGGCCATTTTTTTATATTTGTTTTTATATCGCAGGGGGAATGTCTTTGGACACCGTCCTCGGGTCCTTCGGGGGAAGGTCCAAAACTTACCCCGCTCAACCACAGAGGCCGTTTTGAACGTTATTCGCAAGTGTTAATGGCAGAATGTTGCTTTCTATGCATACTTAACTCTGTTCCGCTTACACGATTCGTACACTGTCCCGCGTTACTATTTTTTTTTAACAAAAACAAAAGTGACTTTAAACTAAAATGCAAAAAAAAAACTACAGCATCTTGAAGTCGGTGCATTTTGCAATTTTTTATGTTTATGTTTTACTAGGCACCATTTTTGCTTAAAAATCAAATATCTTCAACAACATTTTAAAATTGGTGTCTAGTAAAACATAAATAAGTCGCTCTCTCTCTCTCTCTCGCTCTCGCTCAAACTAAAAAAAATAATTAGCTCTACAATTGACTGAGATATCGTGTAAAAAACATGCAAAAAAAAACTAGCCAAATTGAGAACCTCCTCCTTTTGGGAGTCGGTTAAAAATTAGGCTACTGCGGGAGGAATTATTAATTGTGTTAAACTGTAATATTGTATTGTGTATCAATTTTCATACAATTTGAATAGCTTTTATTATTGTTCAGAGACCCTGACATATCTATGAGAGATACATGTACGACTGCAATCGTGATCGTGCCATCTAATGACAGGTAATAACTTGATTATAGCGGAAAAACGTCGCTGCCTATTTGTCAAAATACGCTAGAGATGGCACTGGCGTGACTGGATCGTCCGCCACCCCAAATGCGACACGTGTTATTTTAGTGTTGTTTACATCATTGGTTTCTAGTCCAGGAGACAAGTATGATATTTTATCTGGAAATCAGCAGACGAATTCGTATAATTTCAATATTAAATTCGTATTCGTATAAAATTCATGTAATTTTTCTGTAACATAATAATAACAGCCGCCAGCCAGTTTGTGTGTTTTGGCATTAAAAGTGGCAAATATGCAGAAGCAAACATGTAAGTACTTTAGGCTAATCACATTAGCAATCACACCCAAAACATAACCACTCTATTAGGAGTTGGGCTCTGGGAATTTGGGTTCTCGTAAGGCAAGTCGGCGAATGCCACTGCTTACAGAATAATTAATAAGAGAACAATTAATGAAAAGGTTTTCTTAAAAAAGTAATTTTTTCACGCAATTTTCCGCAAATCTCTACCCCTTCTTCACCCAATGTATATGTATAATTTTATGTTTATAAAGGATAGGCAGTGCTACAACTTTCCCTCTTTAATTCTTACCTCAAAGGTTTATTTTATGTTCATAATCGACGTTAAGAACCTTCAGTATAAATAGCATTGCCTATTTGCTTCCGTATAACAATAAAAGTCACAACCTACTTCGTGCATAAAGAAACTAGGAATAAATAAGGAAAATAAAACACACGAACATTATAACGTGTTGCATGTTTGTTCCCATTCCTTGCTAGTGGTTAATTAGCCTAAGTAACACGGCGCAAAATGGCGCACCGCAATTAAGGAGGACCGACTTTCTTCGTCTATGCACCGCGCCAACTTTACGAAGTTAAATCTTACTTTGTGGGTATAATTTTAATAGTTTCACTTCTGCTGTAAGTGCAATATTAGCTGTTTTATAATAAAGTCGATTTATTTTATTTTAAGTTTTAACGTCATTATAGCTTTCTATGTGACTCACGAGCGTAAATTTCAAACCCGTATCTCACAAAATTTACTCAATGCTGATATTCTTTGTCAAAAAATAAATGTATAAAATTTCGTAATAAACTGTTAATACCCCGGATATGGAGAAGAAACAGCCAAGAGTCCAAATACTTTTTAATTTATATATATTTACTGTGGAAATATAATGCTGTTACCCTAAAATAAGTATTTTACAGGAGAGCGATTAAAATTAATTATATAGCTACTTATCTAGAAATACTATAGTTTCAAAAAGTTTTAAAATTATACACAAATCTATAAATAGAAAATTTTTTAATTACAATAAAATGTTTCTCGGGCTCAGAGGGCCTAAACCTGCTTTTGCACATTAGTATTGCGATTGTGTAAAGTATAAATAATGGGGATTGTTCACAAAAAATTACCCTCTGATTTTATATTTTTATTACGTAAAATAGGGTATTTTAAGATACTAATTTGAATATTTTTGTATTTTAAGCGTTAGTTTTTTTATAATTCGATTTTAAAGTTATTTCTCTGATGACGTCATAAGGCACAAGTTTACATTGATTTCTTTGCCTAGAAAACAAAAATAATAAAAGCAAGTTTTATCTATATCTAATCATAGTAATCTGTGCTACTTATTTAAATATTACTGTCATTACTCATTACGTATCGTGATCATTTTAGTGTATTTTGTCGCTGGGCTTATAATTTTTCGTGTTTAACCATTATTATTTTCTATAGTTATCGCTAAATTTTTTAAAGTGGTCTTTAGGGAAAATCCATGTAACATAACTTAAATCAAATAATGTACAGCTACAATTTTGTTTACACCTGAAGCAGGCAAACAGGCAGACGGCCCACCTGATTGGATTTAGTAAGGTCAAATAAAGATCAAACACATTTCTTACAAAATACAAGAAGATCGTACGTTTTTTGGAATTTTAACTAGACAGAAATGATTAGGGACACTATTCTCGAAATGCTTTTTGAAATAGCTAAATTGAAAAAAAGTGAACAATCCCCATTAGTACTTTATAAGAAATTGATAGAGAACTGTTTATTGTACACCATAAAAGACTTACAATATAGTACTATATTATAATTATATAGTACTATATTGTAAGTCTTTTATGGTGGTAATTAAAAGGGCTGAGTTGGGTATATCTAAAGTCACACAATGGCTTGAAAATAGTTTATTGTCCGTAAATACATCAAAAAACCAAGTACATATGTTTCCACTTATCTCATCTGACATGTCCTGATTTAAACTATGAACTCAAAATTCATATGTATCCTTGTAATAAAAATATTCTAAATAATTGCAGTTGCCGAATATTGTCACGCGTCTCCTCAATTAGATATCTGGGTGTAATGATTGATGAGAATCTTAATTGGAGCATCCATTTGAACAAGAGTATTCAAGGTTTAGAAAATTAATCTATATCTTTAAAAACCTTCGAAACATTGCTGATCATAAACTACTGATACAGACGTATCAGGCGCTTTGTGGTTGCTTAATTAGATATTGCATATGTGCATGGGGTAATGCGGCTAAATCGCTTATGATTGTACCTGAACGAGCTCAAAGAGCTTTGCTAAAAGTGATGATGTACTTACCATATCGACATCCAACAGTGGATATATATAAGAAGGCAAAAGTCCTTTCTATAAGGAAAACTTTTATATATGAAACGCTTAGATTATATCACAGGAAATCTGTACCACAGTTAGAAATTACTCATAAACGTGTCGATAAATGCCCAATACCTCAAGTAAGAACTAGTTTTGCCCAAGGTCATATTAACTTTACAGCTCCATTTATGTACAACAAATTACCCGAAATAAAATCTCTAAAGAAGAAAACAAATCGTGATTTCAAAAGTTTTATATTGAAATGGCTAATAGATTTAAATTATGATGATGTACAAAAATTTCTAAAAATAGGCATATAATATAATAATATACAATATATTAATATAATTTCATACTCATAGTCAAACATACATGCATACACGCAGACACACACACACATACCCACACACACATGCACCCACTCTTTTAGATATTTATTTTAAGTTGTGTTAAATGTTTTTTATGTTATTGTTCCTACATTAAGGGAGAGGACACTAGCTCCTATAATACAGTGAAAACTAGTTTAGGGGCTAGTAGAATCAAAAAAAAACTGTGTATCAATGTAAAGTTTCAAATAAATAAATTATTATTATTATTATTATTGTGTACAAAGGGCGGTGTTATCGCTAAAAAGTGATCTGTTCCAGAAAACCCGTGGCAGAAATATTACTGATTCGAAGTGACCCTGGTGGTATACAATCATAATTATGGAGGTTTATGCTGTTTTACACCTACCAGTATATAAAGACACGGGTCAATTTCACTACGCGATTCTCGAAATCAACCTCTCAAACACATATTAGAAAATAATATTATCTATTGCCTCTTTGACTAAGAACTTGTACCCGTGACCCCCGGCTGGGGCACAGCGCTAATCGCTGGCTAGATTCTGTGTATCACGTTTTACTGTCACGTCTTGAGCGATGCTACGTTTGTTGTGACATGTCATAATAAGATGTTCCATAATTGCCTTTTTCATAACTTAAATATTGATCATTAAAGACGTGGCTTGGTCTTACACAAATGTACGTTTAAAATTGTTAATTTAATCATACAAACAAGCAAAGTTATTCAATTTGATTCACTCCCTTTAGATATGTAGTGTGCGCTGAAAAAATACTAGGAGGTAAAAGTACTGTATCATTTTACTTTGAAACTAGTGTGATATAATCGTTTTAATTGCTCTTTAAATAATAGTTTAAAAGTTATTATTTTGAATCTTTATAAAAATGATTTGCTGAAATTAGAAATTTGTGATATTTTAAAATAAACAAACCTTAGGCATCTCCCCTCCACCTCGACACATGTTCTTAAACGGGGCGCCCCTTTGCACAAGGACATCTGGCAACCTATATTAGAATTGTTTTGTCCGTGCAGTTTGGGTCATAAAATAAATCGAGTATTTCGCTCTCTCTTCCACTCACGGGCCTTACGGGTGGGCATAGTGATGCGCATTATTGTTGTCGATAAGCGTTATCGATAGTGTATTTAGTTTTGTCATTTTGTGGGTTAGTTATAAAAATGAAAAATAAAAATAGATACAACAACGTATTTATTAAAATAAGAATAATGATGACTTATAATAAATTATTAATTAGGTATCTATGTTAAAAAAAGTTTAGAATGTAACAAGTTATATTAAAATTAAATATAAATACTTATATCTAAGTTTAAAATTAACAGCCAAAAAGAGAATAATGATTTTTATAAGATTGATAATCTTTCTTTGATAAGAATGAGTTTTTATCGATAATGGCGTTGCGCCCGCAAAACACGCTCACCGCCTTAGCCGGGCTGAGGCCGAGCTTGATTTATAACCCAAACTGCACGGACAAAATAATTCTACTTTAGGTCTGACTACAGGGAGGACCCGCGATCTCGACCTGGCTCCACTATGTCGTTGGGAGTATGTGAGCATAGCGACACCTCCGATCCCGTGTTCGCTGCTGACGGCGATCCGCTAGTTCATCCACCTCCCGCCGTCTTTCGGCCGCCTCCTTCTGGGACATAACGTTCTCGTCGTTACGCAGCATGTTGGTGGGTTTCGCCCTATTACAGTCATCAGGATGTGTCTGGGATCTGTAGGCTGATTACTGGAGAAGTGTTGTGTGTGATTCTTCCATTTGTGACGGAGTTGGTTCATGCCCACTACCTTATACAGATACTTAAAGGAACAGCTATGCCTTCTTAGTGTATCTAAACTATTTTAAAAGTCAGGGTCCCTCGTTTCCGCGGACAAAGATATAAAAACCCAGCCAGTCTTTCCAACCGTAAATTTAACACAACTTCTTTACACATGTGTACATAGTGAATCAATCAACCGACAGAGTATTAAATTATAAGGCGAGAATCAAATCATCCTTTGACGTCAAGTATACATTAACAACCGATAGTAATTGAGTAATTAATATACAACCGTTTTTAATAACGTGATAAGGTATGCAATTAGAAAATTTCTAACACCTTGACGTTCCCACATTTAGTGTACATAGACTAGTAAACAAGTGCCTTTTGGACCAACTTTTTTCAGCAGTCTCCGAAAATTATAAATGAGGTGTCATTCGATTCGGAATGGCATCTAGATGATTTTAGAAAAAAATGAAGTTCCGCTTGCAAAATTTTTCCCTATATATAAATATGTATAACCTATATATACATATGATATAATACAGTCAGTCTGTGAGTGAGGCTAAGCAATTATCGCAGTTTCATTTAATTGAATAAATATTTTTTTTAATGGCCTTCCTCCGACATTTGTCAGGGCAGAGCCCTTTTTTTATTTTACATTTCTTTATTTTCTTTTATCATATTCTATTTTTTAACCGACTTCAATAAAAGGAGGAGGTTCTCAATTCGTCGGAATATTCTTTTTTATCTATATTCACCGATTACTCTGAGATTTATGATACGATTTACGCGATTATCTTTTTGTTCGACGCGGAATAGCTGCTATTTAGTCCCTTGAAAATTTGACATAGTTTGGCCCAGTAGTTTTAATTTTATGAAATTTTTTTATGAAAAAATTTCATTTCGTACCAAATGTACATACACCGATTACTTTGAGATTTATGATCCGATTTACGTTATTCTTCTTTAGTTTGATGCGGAATAGTTGCCATTTGGTCCCCTAAAAATTTGACATAGTTTGGCCCAGTAGTTCATTTTACGAACTTTTTTTGTTCCCGTTTCTTGGGACCTATATTTTTTAAGGCGCGCGGCACCTTTAATATATATTTATTAAAAATAAGATATTATAATTAATAATAGCTTTAGAAATAAGTTATTTTATACTTTTTAGTTTTGAGAGGTAAATAACTATGGGCGTCAATTATATTCTATCCTAGTTCTTATACATACATACACACACACACATATATATATATATATATATATATATATATATATACATACATACATATATATATATATTGGTTCTAAGGCCTATTATACAGTTTTTGTTTCTTATTTTAATGTTAACAAATATATACTAACTATATATTATTTTATTAGCTTTTGTTCTTTATTATCAACTTTTCTATAATTGCTATCGCGTACCGCATACTGTCCCCTACAGCTAGTTAAATAAATACTATCGGTTTAAGTTTGACATTGCTCCATACAAGTAATGTCAAAATTCAACCGATGATAGGGCAAGTAAATGAATAGTAAGATATAGGAACCGGCTATAAGGAGATATCTGTCTAAACGACGATAAGGACTTATTAACAAGTTAACTAACTGCATACTTAATGCAAGTGTAAATTAGGCTTATTAGCTTTTATAAACACTTAATTGAATTAATCATACTAATTGGCATGTCTCTCTTGTTTAAACATGTCAACAACTAAACCGAGAGTTCTACAACGGCTCGCGTTCAAGTTCGTGTCAGATGTCAAACGCAAGAAGTTGCGGTCAAGAGTTTCGCCACAACCACAGCCTGTAAGCGACAGAATCTAGATCCAGACACTCAGTTGTTGTGAGGAATAATTAATTATGTGAAAACTGCCTACTTATATAATATAATATATGCTTATTAGTAACTACCAATACAGCATATTATAGGGTATTTGTGACAGATGCTACCATTGTACTGCTGGCTCGAAGAGCAATTGAAACTTGACCGTTGATGCCGGCCGGATCACAAGTCAAGATTGTTATGGCAGCATACCTGATTGTGGGTTATTTCGTCGCATCATATGAAAAGCCGCTCGACCGGAACAATTTTTATTCTTTCTTCACTTCTACACAGATGAAGTGACATACAGACACACAAGATTAGATAATATGACGATTCATAAGAGATGGAACTCTTTTTGAAACTTTTGCTGAAATATCTGTGGAACCCTAAATAAAACTAACAAAATAATTCAAGCATATTACTACTTATTTTCCCCTTTAATTGAAGGCCGGAGCCCAGCAGTGGGGGATATTCATGGGTTGATATTATTATTATATATATTGCTAATTCGTTAATAAATTTCCAAGTAGAATATTTTATACAAAGACAGCAAACTAATTACAGCAGAATAATGGCCGTAAGTAAACAAATAAGGATACCGTGTGTACGTAATGTCGAACAAGGCTCTCATTTAAGATTACAAAGGTCACCTTGCTAATACCCTGACCCTGACAATCTGGCCACGGAATGCTAATACATGGCATGAGCGTTTGCGATGCGACAAGCGGGCTAAATGATTTTGCGCTATTTAATCTTATTATTTAGTACAATACTTTTCTGTTGCTGCTTTGCTTTACATTTTCCTTCTTTCAGGTCATTGTTTACATTATTACTTATATTATTTCTTACTTTATTTGTTACTTATATAACTATTTAATATATTAATTTTTCTATCGCTATTTTAACACTATTTTTAATTCCTTATTTATTTACACTTAATTTAACTTCTAAACATACATATATTAGGTATAATATGTATTCAAGTTGTTTTTTATGTATCTTTGTTTCTTTTTATTACAACCATTTTTATATATACATACATAACTTCACACCAGGTCCCTTGCGGGGTAGGCACGAACAACAATTTTTATATATAATTTTATAAACTCTTTATAGTGTCTTTGGCCATCGAATCATCCATGTTTTGATACGTGACGGGAATCTTCGTTCCGCTTTCAAAGTCATGCCTAAGGCGGGCGTGCATCGGGCAAGAAAATATTATGTGAGGTACCGTCTCGGGAAAGTGCTTACTTAGCGTGGGGTTCTAGAATGAGTCTGTTGGTTTACCGATATTTAAAAAAATTGACAGTTAGTAAACAGTTTAGCAGCAGCTCATTTGTAGCACCTTTGCTGTTGCAAATGTCTATAAGCGATGGTAACCGCTTTCCATCAAGTGGGCTGTCTGCCTGTCTGCTGAACTCACGCAAAAAAGAGAAAACTTTGTATTTGAGCGTAACCGTCACACGAGTTCAGTGCTTTTTTTTCAGTGCTTTTGTCAGTTTTTTTATTTTGTAACAATGGCCGTTAAGTCTGCGAATTTAAATTCAATTCGTTTGAACTTCTGCAAGATAAACGGAACACACAAAGTATAAATTAAATGTACCTGATTTAATTTTCATTGAAAACTATTGAATCGCTTTGGAGTCTAGAGAAACGTTTAGGTACACATAAAAGTATCTTAAAAACAGTAATTTATGATTAAGAACAGTATGAATATCAGTTTATACTTAAATATTGCTAATTCTTTTGAAGTTATAAAAAGACTTACTAAGGTACCTATTAATTATTGTATTGTTACGAGTTACGCAGGACTCGATTTAAAATGCCATTGAAATAACTATAGAATTTATTAGAACTGTACAAACACGTATAAAACAGGCAAAAATATAACTTAATACAACCAGTACAAACTGCACGATCCAATAACATACCCAAAGTCTGTCACTATATCGCTCATCGAATGTACTATACACGTCTTGCTAGTATCGTAATCGTTGCTTGACTGCGTATACTGAGTTTTTCCAATAATATCTAATTTGCACACCTGGTTAATTATTCTTGTGAACGGCTAACAAAGTCTGAAACAATAACTATAGGATTTTATCTAATTGCAAATTTTAAACACAAAGTAAACAAAAGAATTCCAAATGCGGGAAGGGTAATAAACCAGGTGCGCATTTCTTTTACGGTATGTAACAATATTCTCTAGTTATTTTAAAAATATTATGAAAATTATATACCAATTCGCGTGTAGTGGCCTAAGCTTATGACCGAACGATGAGGTTTCTTGGACACAAAGTCGCCTTTATCTCCCGTTGAGATTAATCCTGAATAAGTTGCAAGTAACTTGTCTTTGACCGTCCGGTAAGGAATTACCCACAAGATGTGGATAAGTACTGTAAATCGTATAATCTACGCGCCATCCACATACTCAATGCCTATCACTGGCTGCCATAGACTTAACAGTATTGGGAGAAGAGAGATGATAATTATGCACTTATGATTTTTTTTATTGCATGAGTTCAACTGACCGGCAGATGGGCCAACTCATGGGAAGCGGTTACCATCGCCTATGGATACTTCCAACACCAAAGATGCTACAAACGCGCTACTGCTCACTTAAGGGAGACTGGAACCTGACCACTGATGCTGGAACACATCTCAAGGTTGTTATGGCGACATTCTTTAGAAGAAGGGTGGTAGCCATCCAGTGGGGCAAATGCTTTACCACCTGGCTGTGGGTTGTTTTGTCGCCTCTTACGACAGGCCGCCCGGCCGCAGGAAATCGTATTCTTTCTCCGTTCCTGCATAGAGAGATTGCCAACTATCATAAACTACGTAATTTAGGTAGTTTAAAATAGTTGGAAATAGGAACGCAATTCTTGAAAATGTTCATTTAGTAGTTTCAGTAAGGATGGGTTCAATCTGGAATTTTAGCAACACAACCGTTTGTCTCTTGAGCTTCTTAGCTACCGTCATGTTGCGTGCCCACTATTGGGCAGTGGTCAAAACCCGAATTTTAGTTACGTTTCCTGTAAACTATAATGAAAAGTGTTTTTTTTTAAATAAAAATATTTTTTATTGTTCATCTCATTCTACGAAAAGAAAGGTCCGGGATTACAGGGGTAATGAACGGATTATATTAAAGCAGAGAATGGAGGTAAAATGAATCTGTATTTTAATTGATCTAACAAATACTGCTAGAAGTATCATGTTAGGCAAGATCGTTTATTATACGAGGGTCTGAAGGTTATTCCCTCCGGTAATATATACTCTGTTTACATAGTTCCCAATAACATTTCCATTTACCCAAATAATGGTATACAGAAGATCAAGTATAAATTATTGTTATTTTACTTACTTTGGTTTCCTTTTATTGTACATATACCCTATTGGGTATATATACAATAAAAGGCGAAACCACAAAAGATTCTATTGAATATTTTGTGGTTTATCTATTAAAATTTAATTACAATGACTATAAACATATACAATAAAGGAAAATTTGTACTGTATTTAACTCAAAGTCCCTGAAGACTATAAGTAGAATACTGAGCCTGGTAGGTAAGGTGCCCAGAAGGCTGGCTACGTTTGCTCGCTGGATTGCCATACTGATTCGTTGTTAGAAATAGGCACCAGCTCTCTGATAAGCCGAAGAGTCAAAGAGTCGTTTTAATAAATTTTGGTAAATGCTCATGGCCTCAGGACTCCACGGTCCAAATGTTTCAAAACCAAACGGCAAAAACATATTTGCGCTGCTTATTAAGGGTTTTAATTCATTGCGTAGCTACCGAACCCTAAAAATAGAATAAATTTACTTTCGCATTTATATATTAATATGGATTGAGGAAATCAAGAAATCAGCAATGACAAGGATATCTAGCCTTTAATAATACACCTATTGTATAATAAAGCGTAAAAAATTGTTCTCGCTCTACATACATAAAATATCATATACTTTACACTTGTAATAATTAAAGATAATGCAAAAATAAGTGATCAAAAAAGTATTTTTATACGTAATATAATACGTATGTAATAATGGGTGCAGTTTCATTTTAAGTTGAAACTCGGCTTAAGACATAATATGCTGCAGAATTTTAATGTCGCTTAAAGTTACTATGCTCTTACAGTTTAGGACATTTATTATTCATAAAGAAGCGCATACCGTTTTAAATTAAAATAAGCGCTATTAGTCTCACGGTGCGGCTTCATCTACGATAATGTACAGATATAAGCCGTTTCAGGTATATATGGCGATAGGTTTAATGCGTTTTTGGATATGCGACATTATTAATAACGTTAAATATTAACAAGTAACGTATGTATATATTGTAATGTGGCTATTAATTAACGGCTTATAATTTTAATAAGGCGCATTCAGCAACAATATAAATCTCGCAGCTGAAGACGCACCAACAAAGTAAATACATAAAAAAAGTATATTTTTTATAAATATTTCTTCCCAATTTCTTAATGGAACGGACAGTATACCTCCAAACCTGTCCAAGTGTGTAAAGTGCAAGATGTGCAGATTTCCGGACGATATCTTTCTTCACTGTCTAATATAATACGTGCTTATTCAAATAATATGCACTTTAGATTAGAAAATAGGTTAAGTGTTGCACGATTTTCCAGCCAAGATTCGATGCCGCATCGCTTCAGTTTTGAACGCGAGTGCAATAACCATTAAGCTACCATGGTTAATTGGGATTTTCGTGTTTTTACACAATTGTTGTATTTTTTACCATATAAATAATACTGACCAGTTTATCTGTTACAAAATACCCGTGTAACCAAACTGATATAAACTGACGGACTCATAAACTGCATCAAAGTTCAGGATTACTTTGAAATGATTTTTTTTAATAAGTATGCAAACTTTTTAGATTACATTATATAAATATGGAGAGACTAGCTCTTAATCTGAAAAAAAAAGGAAAATTTAAAAATAGAACTGCAGCAAAACAAATGAATATAGCCGGGAAAAGAAAATTTACTCGTAGTATCAGATTTGCATGTTATTTATAGCAAAGTTTTAAATTGATTCTCATTGATTTTTTATTCTTTTGTCAATTGAATTATTTTTACCAGCAGAATTGTTGGGTTAGTTTTTATCTCATCGAGAGTTTTTGAACCATAATATGGATACTTCGTCCGAACAAGTGGCTCAAATTGTAGCATTGGTGAGAGAGGGCTTGGATCAACGAACGATTGGTAGAAATTTAAATTTAAACCAGTCTACGGTTTCTAGAATATACAGAAGGTTTGTGGAGACAGGTTCTTACAGAAGGAGACGTGGTACAGGCAGGACTCGAGCAACCACCGGTCGTGATGACCGATTTATTGTTACAACTTCCCTGCGAAATCGTTTCCTCACGTCTGTTAACATCAAAACAGAGCTTAATGAAGTGCGTGGAGTAAACGTGAGTGCACGAACAATAAGAAGAAGGTAAAAGGAAGCGGATATCACCCCTTTTAGACCAGCAAATGGTCCAAAGTTGTCTGTAGCTCACAGACAAGCTCGCTTAAGGTTTGCGCATGATCACCTGAATTGGACAGAAGAGCAATGGACCTCCGTATTGTTCACGGACGAGTGTAGGACATTTTTAAGTGGTGCAGATGGTCGCAGAAGTGTCTATCGTCGACGTGGGGAGCGATATGCTCAAAGTTGCATTGAGGAGCGTGTTCCTTTTGGAGGCGGTTCGTGTATGGTCTGGGGTGGCATATCGATGAACGGGCGAACAGAAATTGTGTTCATAGACATGGTCCGTCAAAACGGTAATAGAGGGGGTTTGACTGCACATCGCTACATAATAGAGATCTTAGAAGATCACGTGGTGCCTTACATGGGATTCATAGGCGAAAATTTTACTTTAATGCACAAATTCGACAATATTGCGAAGAGGTTGGGATACGTACAATAAATTGGCCAGCACGCAGCCCGGATCTTATTCCCATTGAGCATGTTTGGGACAATTTAAAAAGAGCTGTATATGCGAGAAACCCTTTGCCCACGACAGTGGCAGCACTAAGAACAGCACTTTCAGAAGAATGGGACAATATTCCGCAAGATCTTTTAATAACCCTAATAAAATCTATGCGGAACCGATTAGAATCCGTAATAAAGGCACGTGGAGGTAATACACCTTATTAAAACATAAATAAACCCTTGCATAAAGTTTGTGTCTATTGTTAAAACCAATTTTTTAATTAAACCAATTTTCCTTAAATTTCTGTTTTTTCTTCAAAAAAAGTCTTAAGGTCCTTTCCAGTACACAAACTTAAACTTAAGGATATGACCCTACGCTGTTTTAAAGTTCACGAACCAATCTAGAGGTTTAAATTTAAATCTGTATAGAAAGTTTGCATATTTGGTTAAAATATTTATTTCAAAGTCGTCTATTACTTTGATGCAGTTTATGAGTCCGTCAGTGTAGATATGTTTACTAATGGGAAATTGGAAATCAGAATAGCCTCATAATAATAACAATGGTTATACTGGAACAACGTCACAGTTATTATTAAGTACTGGCTGATATTGATATCAATGATAGTTAAATTCAATTACGTAATGAATTTAGGATTTGCCCATTGATTAGAATTTAATGGCCGCTGTAGACTAGTAGTCTAAGCATTGGCCCGCCTAGTTCACGAGGATGCAAAGATACCGTGTTTGTTTCCCGACAGGGTAAATTTCGTAAACAAACTTTTCATTAATGTTGTATATGTTTTGTATTACCCACCACATTACATTCGATTTTATTATTTGCATTTTAAAAGAGCCTCGGATCTAATTATGCATAATAATAAGAAACTGCTGGGCTCGGGTCAAATGGACGGTATATCCGCCACACTTGTCCAACGCGGCTTGGCTGGTTTGATGCATCGGTTATCTCGATGTTTCATTACGATGTTTTCCTTCACCGTCAGCACGTGGTAATTGTTACCAGGGCTTTTTTGCATGGGCACGCGGGGGCACGCAGTGCCCTTAAAGAAAACTTCGAAAATATCGAAAAATTACCATACAAACTGAGAAATGGACAAAATTAATTTTGGTAACCGTTACAAAAAAAGATTTTTAATAGGTTTTTAGTGGTGGAGCTAGAAACAAAAAAATTATAGACTTACAACTTTTGAGAGAAAGAAATGACAAAAAAGGCCTGATTGTAACAATATGCACATTAGGTCCGACCACTGCATTTATGGTGCACGTTTTCTCACCAGGATTCGAACCCGCGGCCTTTTGAGTTTGGGTTGCGTACGCAAACAGCAACGCTGCCACGGCTTGTGTTATGCACACAATTAATTAATCATGCATATATTTACTAAATCAATACTAGTCCTTACTAAAATATGGAAAAAATGTACTCGTAAAACTGCTTTGTTTCTTATTTATTTATTACATGATTAATTGCTTCCTTTTTTTCATAAGGCAATAAATTCCTTAAAACTAATATTGATTAAACATATTCTATTGATGATTCTCTGTTGATTCTATGTCTATTGATAAAACAATTTTGAAGCAAGTAACTAATGGTTAATAATTTAATTGTAATGAAATTGTACGAATATTTATACTGTTAAGTTATGAGATTCGGTATTTACATATAGTAAACAAAACAGTCTAGACTTTTCGGAATGTTTTAGAAAATGTAATAGATAGATACTTTAACTTTCAACATTCCAAAACAGAAATTTAGGTCTGATACGGTTTGAGTAGTTATTTATGTAGTCAACCAATAAAGAATTTAAACACAAATTGCTATATTATTTACTTTTCCCTTCACAAATTAATAAAAATCCAGAAGGACTTTGTGGCGAAGCCTTAGTTGAGTAGCGACACCTCGGAACTGACTCCGGGGGCCAAAGCAAGGCCAGCCTCCACGCTTGCCCTTGCCAGCTGGCACGTACTAGAGATCGCTAGAGCTAAGACTCAAGCTCCAGATGTGGAAGTGATAAATGACCTAACGTCAGAAGTAAATTCGGTGAACCTGCAGCCCATCTCTCGATACCCCTTAGCCACTCACGCCCATGTTGCCCCTGTCTTCTATGGCATTTTTTGAGGCCCATGCAGTGACTGGCGACTCACCGTCTGCCAATTTTTTCCATGTTTTTTGAACATTGCGTCGGGCAGACGCCATAGTCCCCATAGTCCCCGATCTGTAACTCCTCTAGCAGTTCATCTCATTAGCCCGGAACCTTTTGTTCTTATTTATTACAATAGTCCTACACTTACCGGGGCTTGTCCTTGGGTGAATTTTTATATATGATGTAGACAGGGAAAATCGCCGGTGAGTGTCACGCCACATTTAGATTAAATTTCTCAAGGGGCCTCTACGTGTTGGCCTTCCCATGGCCCCATGCAAGCCCTCCAAGAGTCCGGGCCATTTTTATGGCCTGAAGAGAATATGAATACATGTATAATCCCTATTAAAATAATATTAATAGTACTTTTTGCCAGTTTTTATTTTCGATGCTTCCATGTAGTACATGGCTTTATGCCGATGCTACGATAATATCCAAAATTACTTAATCGGTCTCAAAAACTACTCAATGGACCTTCAAAATAATTTTTGGTGATAGAATTTTTGAAGATTTTTTCAGATTTTTTTGGGAAACATACAATAATTATCATTATTACAATATTAAATGCATTAATACACTTATCAATTAAGTTTCCACAAAATAATAATAAAAAATAATAATTTGAAAGTGAGTATCTCGCTTTCTATGAACGTAGATAATAACGTTGTGAAGAACATAGTAAGGTTTTCCAATATCGATATCTCACATTACTAGATCATTTTTATATTTAAAAAACATTTTTCAACGTTACTAATGAATTTAGGAAGCTACCGCTTACTTTTTGGTGTTTTGCAGTTTTAGTACACCATTATGTAGCGCCACATAGTCTATATCTTTTTATCAATCTGTAGTGTTATACATCTAGTGGT
This sequence comes from Dendrolimus pini, assembly GCA_949752895.1. NCBI lineage: Eukaryota > Metazoa > Arthropoda > Insecta > Lepidoptera > Lasiocampidae > Dendrolimus > Dendrolimus pini. The sequence goes on along the minus strand of OX457130.1, from coordinate 7,832,738 downwards.
TTCTAATAAATAATATAAGAATATGACTGTAACATACTCGTACTAAAATAGCACAAACGGACGGACTTGACAAAAGGTAAGGGTTCCTTTTTGCCGCAAAGGCTATGATATCCTAAACAGAGATGTCAATATTGTGGTGAAACCTATTAAAATTCGGCCTGTCTAAATAGACATAGACATAGACATAGACAACACTTTATTGTTCACCATAACAAAAATTACGAAAAAAAAAAATGCACAAGACAATAGTTACTTGGTAAAACAAAAGGCGGCCTTATCGCTAAAAGCGATCTCTTCCAGGCAACCTGACTTAAAAGGAAATCTTAAATTATAGCCCCATCTTAAATTAAATAATACACAAGCAAACATTATACGCTCCAGTTAATACTGTCGTCAACGAAATTGTAATACACGTGACCAAGTTTAGTCGGAGCTTCCTCGTTTTGAGTGGCTTTTTGATTTTATGATATCTGAGGGGGAGTTCAGAGGTCTTGTGACGATGGTTTGATATTCTAGACATGATTAGTGTATTGACATGCTTGGCAAATATGCTTCTTGATCCGTTTACATACTGTATGCGATTCTGCTATACTGCAATTAAAGGACCATAATGCATTTCGTAATAATAATTTGTTGAGATATTACTTGTTATATGACATATCAAACCCTTACCGTGCTTTTAAAATCAAGTTCATAGGTATTACTTTTCTATTATGCATATTTCGACATACTGTTATGTACATGCATGTTTGTTTTGTTGTATGTATATATACTAGTGCGGGTACTAATTACTTATAATATATATTAATTAATTATAGTATAAAAATCTATTTCAATCCCTGCCAAGGGTTGCCTGGAAAAGATCGCTATTTAGCGATAAGGTCGCCCGCTGTACTATCTTTTGTATTTTTCTACTTCTGTTTATGCTTTGGTGTACAATAAAGAATTTATTATCTATCAGCTTGTTGTGCTTGTGCTTAAGTAAACAAATAATTTATGCTATAATAGAAAGAATCTGTTTTAAATGTCAAATCTCCAGAAAGAGGATATTGCGGTAATAAATCCTGGGCTATATAAGATAGGAGCCGAGGAAATATAAATAAAATGAGGTTGTTTTGACATCTTGCGGGAACAGCCTTATTTCTCAGTCACAGCTGTCCCGCGATATTAAAATGTATGCTAACTTGACTCTCTAATGACCGCAAGATTTAAATCTAAAACAGAAAATACTTTTGTCCCGGGCGTCAGACTTTAAATAAGAAAAGTTTCTTTGTTTTTGTTTTGTTCGTGCATGGAATGTAAACGATGCTTTGTTTTCTGACTGTAGTTACTTTTTATTTACATTGGGAGTAAATGTAATTTTGAAGTAAAATTAAAATTTTGTTAACAACAAACTGTTTTAATGATTCTCCATCAAAGTTTTCAATTGCAGATTGATTTTATATATGACAAAACAATTTAAGGATTGTATAATTATGTACCCACTTTGCCTATATTTAAGAACTCGTTCATAAAACACTACTTTTCCTTAAATTATTATGCTTATTTCTTATATCGATGACAAATGAAAAAATATAGATAGATTGATAGATATCAGTTTATGGCACAACAAAAAAAACAAGTACAAAATGCATAATTACAATTCTTCTTGACAATACAATAGGCGGCCTTATCGCTTTAAGCAATCTCTTCCAGGCATCCTAAGTAACAGGAATCTTTTAGGTAATCTGACAATGTAGGTGGTGCAGAAAAAGGGACAATAAAATAGCTAGACTTAGATTTAAAGTTTGATTTACATGGATGACCTTCAAAAAATGTTCTCCAGTGGAACTTAATATTTACTAAAAACTTTTGAATTAGAATTAATACTTAAGTTAATTTGAGAATTTACTTTAAATTTAATTGAGTTTAATACTCGCACCACCTACATCGCCTAATTAGTTTAAAAGTTCTTTAAGTAAGGTTGCCTGGAAATCCGTGCAGGAACGGAGAAAGAATACAATTTCCTGCGGCCGGGCGGCCTGTCGTAAGAGGCGACAAAACAACCCACAGCCAGGTGGTAGGGTATTTGCCCGACTGAATGGCTACCACCCCTGGTCTAGAGTATGCCACCATAACGACCTTGTGTTGTGTTCCGGCATTAGTGACCAAGTTCCAGGTTTCCTTTGGTGTTGCAAAAGTCCAAAGTCGATGGTAACCGCTTTCCATCAAGTGGGCCATCTGCCTGACTGCTGAACTCCTACGATAAAATAAAATAAAAGTTGCTTAATTAATTAAGGCCGCCTACTGTTTTTATGGTAACAAAATTGTAATCGTATATATTTATAAACACCCAATATATTATTGGAACTATTCACCAATTTAATGAACATTTAAGAAGTACAAGAAAATCGAGACTAAACATTACAAAAACTAGAAATACATAAATAATTACAAGTCAAATTTTTGCTCTTTTCCATTTACACATATTTTGTTCGTTTCAACGGTTTTATATAGCAAAATACAATTTTCCGTTTCAGATGTTGGCATTCCCAGTTTATTTCTGTGGCGTTCTTAGAAAAGTAAATGAGTTACAAAACGTCACCTTTTTAGCGCTTTGAAAGCGTTCAAATGAAGTAAGATCGTTACTTTATATTACATAACTGGAATCGATTTACAACCATGTTTCTACTAAACACTTTTTCTAATTTGATATAAGCTGAAGTTATGTGACACGAAAATGGTCATATAGCACTGAATGTACTGAGTAACGCATTAGAGGGAAACATGGCTCCTAAACTCCGAAAAGGAAGTTTGAAGTTGAACAGCATCTATAATATAAAAATATTATTCTATACAATACCTCTTCCAACCCTTGATACGCACGTTCCGAAGTAGGGGACGTTGCGTGCACCCACGTATCTTATTAGCTCAGCTAAGTAGTAAATGTCGCCACGTCACACCCGCACATAATTAGTCCAAAAACTGCTGAATTGCGTCCAAAAACTATTCCTGGAAGAGCCAACTGCGTTTTGGTCAACTTGTGTAATGATTCCGTTAATCAATAAAGCCCGATTACGGCCGAAATCCTTCTTCGTTACCTATACGATTCTAATGACAGTAAGCGTTCAATTAATTTCCACTTAATTCGCTAGGATTTATGAGGCGGCATCAAGTTAAATATGAAGTCAGGGTTTGCTTCTATTGAGTAGCCATTTATATATTTCCAGATTACTCCAAACGAACTGTTGAGAGCTTTAAATGTCGTGCGGTTTGTGTGTGTGTGTGTGCAATCATTTTATCTTAGACGGATTACTTTCTTATTTCACTCTCTTTTCTGTATTGATTTATAATATGAATTACGCAGTATTAAAAATAACCATGTATGAGTATTAGCACTTTGAATTCGAAGAAAAATAATAATGTTACATGCCGGAAAAGATGAAGGGACACCTGCCTGTCATAAAACGCAGTTTATTACCTTTGTCGCATTTAGAGTTCTTTTGTTTACTTTGTTTTTAAAATTTGCAATTAGACAATAGCCTATTGTTATTGTTTTCGACTTTGTTGGCCGTTCGCGGGAATAATTAACTAGTTGTGCAGACTACGTTTTCTTGGAAAAACTCAGTCCACGCAGTCGATTGTTGTATTATGTTGTATTAAAACAATGCCCGAACGGAGGGGTTGGGCAGTCAAGGCAAGATTACGATACGAGCAAGACGTACATTCGATAAGCGATATAGTGATGGACTTTGCGCGTGTTTTTGAATCGTGCAGTTTGTACTAGTAGTATCTAGTTATATTTGTACCTATGTTATACGTGTTTGAATAGTTCTAATAAATTCTATAGTTATTCCATCGGCATTTTAATTCGAGTCCTGCGTAACTCATAACAATAATAATAAAATATTAACAATATATAAACTTAGCCCTAATAAATAAGTATACTGTAGTTATCGACTTAGACACAAAGAAGCTCCTTTCATATAAATATCAAGCTGCTAGAACTCTTTGGTGATACTAAAGTAAATACACTTTATTTTAAAGCACCAAATTAAATATTAATAGAGGGAAATGTCAACATTTACTGTGAAATATTTCTCATTGCCGTCGGCAATGCTACGGGGACGTGAGTGTGCGATGCAAATTAATTTGCTCCTACGAGTACTTGCATATTCGTATTCTATTAAAAGTTCCATTCTGCTTAAATCTATATTAAAATAAACGCTTTCAGCAGCAGTTGAGTAAGATCTAAAATCACAGACGAAGGAATATAAGTATAGACATAGCCTACGTGAATAAAACCGTCTAATGATGTGAAGCATTTTTTTTAAACAGAATTATGTAGTATAGGTACACGTGGTTTGCCTCTGTGTGATTAATAATAATGTATCCATTAATATTCTCGTAACGCTCTTCGGCGCAATCGGCTTTCTGTTCGAAAATCGGCTTCACTCTGAAAACCCGAGTTTCAGTTTCCGTTTTGTTTATGGCTTATTAAACGATGTCAGACGTCTTGTATTTTCTAGTTTTTGAATAACAAAGAAATTGGTTTTAATAGCAGTTTTTACTAGTAGCCTCATCTAATATTTAGACAAGTATTTGCTGTATGAACTTTAATCGGAATAAACTGTAGAGTTATTTATGCTTTAAAATATTGAAGGTACTTTCGTATTACAACACTGTAAACTGTACGTGTGCAAAATTTCATACTTCGTCTTCTGCACAATTTTCGTAAAATGGGTACAAAGTTTTTGCTTCACGTCTTATTATAATTAATTATATGTGTGCTTTTTGTACCCCTATATAATATCGTATATGCTATACTACCTATAAGTAGGCCTTTAGGAAATCGTGTTGCTCTGTGAAAAAATGTGCTTATTAAAATACTAGGCAATCACACACACTATATATTCCCAAGGTGAGCAAGTTACACTTATGCTGCGGGTATAACCAACAACTTTGGGGCCGATCCCAGACGCCCAGACCATATTAAATAACGGAAAGTACGTTAAAGAAATTTAACATGCCAGGAAGTGTGCCCGGAGTTTCTGTACATCATTTAGGTAGAACGGTAAAGGCTTAGCCCCACAGAGCATGGAAGATAGACACTCCGACCCCTTAGAGGCGCGGCGATTGTATATACTTTATGCTTAGCCCACTCAATCAAGAGGCCGTGTACCGCTTCTTCATTAGCCACTTTATCCCATTTCTTAAATAAATAACTATTTAGTAATCTATTATTCGCTTTCAATTTATTTATAAATTATTATGTTTCAGATATTCCTAATATTGTACATACATACATACATAACTTCACGCCAGGTCCCTTGCGGGGTAGGCACGAAGAACAGAGCGCCATTCAGGCTTGTTCTTACACACCTCACTTGTTTCTTCGACATTCATAGCTCTTGTCATGCACACTCGTCTGTTTTTAAGGCTCCTGACATCACCTTCTGCTAGTACATGATCAATTTGATCATGGAAGGTGTGTCATGGCCTTCCGCGACTTCTGCATCCATCCAGTTTTGCATTGTATAACTGTTTAGTCATTCTTTCATCATACATTCTTTCCAGATGCCCGAACCACCGGAGCATTCCTTTCCTTACCTTCACCCTGACACTCTCTTTCTTACTTCGGTATTACGAACGCGATCCGCGAGCGTCACTCCGCAGATTTTGCGCAGTGCTCGCATCTCGACCGCGTTTACTCTACTTTCATGCTCTCTCTTCCATACCCAACTCTCGCTTCCATACGTGAGCGTAGGTACCAGCACCGCGTTGTGTATGGCAAGCTGGGCCTAATGGCTGAGGTTCTTAGCGCCTAGAAGTTTACCTAAAGCTCCATTTACACTATTCCCCAAATTCATATATTAATATTGTGTTATATAATAAAGCGCTTCGAATACAAACATACGATGTGTTTAGCCTAACAAAACAAACAGTGTGTTCGCTTTTAATCCGCCAATGTTGCCTGCAGCATAGTAGTCATAGATTCAAAAGACCCGTTAGTTCACTCCATATCATACAATAACCGATTTAAAACATCTATAATAATTTATTACAGTAACAATTTAAATTTCAGTAATGATTTTTGACATAAAACATAATAATATGTCTAAACTTAACAGATGTTGATCTTAGATAAATCTGATTATACTTACTTCATTCGCTCAGCGTCCCAAAGTGATTCTTGCCCTACGAATTGAGAACACGCCGTTTTTTCCTGTCCTGTCCAATTATTATCGGCCCGAAGCTCACATAGGTCAGTTTGTACTCTGTCTTTCCAGCGATATTTTGTATGACCGACCAGCCGAACCAATTATACTTTCCTCACGCTAAGATCCTCTCTCACAAATTCCACGTGGCTGATCCAGCGGAGGCTATGAGCTTTTATTTCTCCCTCACTCATGAAATTCTCAATCTCGAAGATGATTCAGACCCTCCAACTACCAATCTCTCTGTTGGACCCATAATCTTACGGCGCACATAAACTTGAAAATCTGGTTACATATGAACTACGTTTTTTTATATATATATCAGTTTAATTTATACTTGCCTCTTGAAAACATTAATACGTAACATATAGCTACGCATGTAAGATATAGTTCCATCAGCGTTGCTTATGTGTGTTGACGGTTCTGTTTTTGTATTTGCTACATAATCTATGCGACGATGCTCGTGCATGTTGATTCAGCAGCCATGCACATCGAACAGGTTTTAATTACCTTAATGAAACAAATAGTATATAGTGAGGGAACAGTTTGCTTAGGACAGATAACGGTTGTATGTCTTGCATATATTCAACTAGGAATATTTTTGAGAATAGTTGTCTGGAAAGGATGTCTTTAAGAAATAAGGTCATCTATATATTTTTTTAATCAAAACTACGCAGAAATGTGTTTATATAGTTGATTAGTTTCAAGAGCGACAAAATGTTATCTATATATTTAATTTTATTCAACAGTCATTCGTCAGTCATTGGTCAATTACAGTATATTATTATAATTCTTTACTTCCTTAAACATCCTTAAATATGAAAACTGTGATGTTTATTGGAAAGTATGTATTATATATATATCGTGAACAAGGGAGGGATTTTTATCAAGTATATGGTCCCGCATTAGTAATTCATAAATTATTTTCAGACGAATTTAATCACGATAATACTATGTAGTTTATATATTTAAATATTACTTATTTATACGCTGCTTAATAAGAAAAATAATAGTTTAAAAAAACTAAAAAAAACACGCTTTTATAAAAAATCCAACTAAAAAAACAAAAAATAAAATTTAATATAATATAAAAAAGCGTGGGGTGTATTCAATTAATAATATAATATCTTAAAAAGCGCTTTGAATACACCCCACGCTTTTTTATATTATATTAAATTTTATTTTTTGTTTTTTTAGTTGGATTTTTTATAAAAGCGTGTTTTTTTTAGTTTTTTTAAACTATTATTTATTTTTCATTTTTTAGTTGATTTTTGTTTAAATGTTTTTAAATACAAGCTTTTGAGATCCTGCATATCATGTAGCAGCAGAGTGCTAGCCAAGACAAGTAAAACGAGCCCAAACACGACGGGTCTATCTTGTTTAGTACAGGAGTTCCTATGGCCACCTTCCGACTCCATCATCAGATCAGCTCCATGGTATCATATTATTGCATTGTCACGCGATATAAACATACGAGCCCAAACACGAAGGGTCTATCTTGTTTAGTACAGGAGTTCCTATGGCCACCTTCCGACTCCATCATCAGATCAGCTCCATTGTACCATATTATTGCATTTTGACGCGATATAAACATACGAGCCCAAACACGACGGGTCTATCTTGTTTAGTACAGGAGTTCCTATGGCCACCTTCCGACTCCATCATCAGATCAGGTCCATGGTACCATATTATTGCATTGTCACGCGATATAAACATACGGGCCCAAACACGAAGGGTCTATCTTGTTTAGTACAGGAGTTCCTATGGCCACCTTCCGACTCCATCATCAGATCAGCTCCATGGTACCATATTATTGCATTGTCACGCGATATAAACATACGGGCCCAAACACGAAGGGTCTATCTTGTTTAGTACAGGAGTTCCTATGGCCACCTTCCGACTCCATCATCAGATCAGCTCCATGGTACCATATTATTGCATTGTCACGCGATATAAACATACGGGCCCAAACACGAAGGGTCTATCTTGTTTAGTACAGGAGTTCCTATGGCCACCTTCCGACTCCATCATCAGATCAGCTCCATGGTACCATATTATTGCATTGTCACGCGATATAAACATACGGGCCCAAACACGAAGGGTCTATCTTGTTTAGTACAGGAGTTCCTATGGCCACCTTCCGTCTCCATCATCAGATCAGCTCCATGGTACCATATTATTGCATTGTCACGCGATATAAACATACGGGCCCAAACACGAAGGGTCTATCTTGTTTAGTACAGGAGTTCCTATGGCCACCTTCCCACTCCATCATCAGATCAGCTCCATGATACTATATTATTGCATTGTCATCGACCTTTGACAGGTGTGCAAAGTATGAATTAAATCTGATCGTTCAAAGTAGGACAAAATCGAGCTCAAAGGGGTCGGTTACTGACATACTGACATACTGACTGACATACAAGTGAAGCTAATAAAAAGCGTGTAAAAATCAAAAATTCACAAAGAACTGTTGCAAATTGTAAACAAGGTGTCCAGATGCTATATTCATCTTCTTCTCCTTTTTAAGTATGACTATACGTCAAACGAAAGAGTTCTTATGGAAACTCAAAAGGGACGTTTGTTTTGAGGATTTCAACAATTCTTCTTTAGAAACAATCAATATCCTACAACTATTGTTTGCTTTTAAGTAACAAATGTAGTATTAATTAAAAGTGAATAATAGTTGTGTTGGTTATTTTTTTCATAAAACTACGAACAAAGTTGCACCCTTCAAGTTCCTGTTAGAACCACCATATTCACGATAAGGAAAGTTAACTTTGAACAATATGTGTATCGTAGTTAACATCGCTGGTCATACCATGGTCGTAAATATTGCATTAATGCTAACCCTCGTCCCCAGCCCCTTGTAGCAAGAGAATGCACTTCAGGCTAACCACCCGTGACATCTAATCTTATAGACGACGTCATCCTAGGGAGGGCCTTTACGAATCAATCTATCGCATTAAATTCTAAATAAACTACAATTCAAACTAAAGGACTGTAGACGTATTTGATATGAATTAAAGAAAAAAAAGAAACAACTCGCTTTGCTTGGAAATATTTTTAGATAAAATATTTGTATGATTTATAATATAATATTTTCTTTTTCTCAACTTTATAATTATGCTTCGTTTATGTATCTGCACTTTAACTACCGGAATGTCAATATTTTTATTATTAGGTACTAAACAAAATATGAATTTATAATAAAACCGAGACAATATAGACTAAAAAAATAAAACTTCACTTAGTTATATTGTATTCTACCCTTAGTCCCTCAAGATTTAGATTAATAATTATAGATGCATAGGTATTGCGTTTTTTTATTATATATATATATATATATATATATATATAATAAGAAACTGGCATTACTATTTTTAGCTTTATTCGTCGGGAAAGTTGCCTGTGGTGTCGGACCCTGAAGATGCAGCGTGATACTGTTACCGGTGACCAGCCAAACATCTCTCCAGAGAGTTATAACAGTTTGGAAATGAATTTAATATGTTTTGTACTAGATAAGATAACGAATTATTTAAAACTCTAGTGAATTGATTATGTTTGGATGTAAAAAATAAGGCTTATTGTAAGTATCTACAATTTGATGCATCTTGGTTACTTGTGTTGATTTTTTTTATTGATCATATGCTTATGCTCGTATGATTATGCGAAGTTTCTATGACGCTTACACTTGATAATATAAAGAATTTCATGACGACTTTTGAAGGTTTGTTTTTATTTCAAAAATAATATTAAATTTTCCTCTTCGATATTTCTCTTTAGAGCATATATTCAAGTTTATAATATTTTCGCGTAAATCAAAACTACATAATAATGAAGCTGTGTTTTTGCCAATACGATTTGAAATTTACTGATAAATCATTTTAAAATACTTTTCACATTACACTACATTTTCTACACTAGATTTTCTGGGTTTAATATAAGATTTCGAATCTCATAAGATTTCGAAACTAAGTTTGTACATTATGGACACCTATAATGGGATGATATTAGCTTAGAATATGTAATTGAGAAATTAAAACTTCATCGTCTGATTTGAATATATGAATATTGATTCAAACTTTACCAACAAAATAACATTAGTTTATGAACATCTTATAAGGTCTCAACAACATTTATAGGTTAATAGATAGTTATCTGCCCTACTTATCTAGTGCAAAAATTATTATTCCAATACCAAAAAAAAACCTCAAGCGCGGTAAAACCTGGCTAGCGAGTCGTGTTATGAGCTTTTTGTATGGCCACACAGATTTTGTTATCTGAAAATGATATTACGAAAGCTTTGGGGAGGCATTCCAGCTGAAGAGTTCCGCATAAAAGAAAGATATAGAAGAAAGACCAGGAATCCTCATCAATGCCATGTGATCTTACAGGTGTCCCCACAGATGTGGAAAAGAATGACTGAATCTGAAAAAATCCACGTGGTCATCCAGGGCTTAATAGCAGAGGACCACTCACCGCTGGTGCAGTGTACCCGGTGTCTGGGCTTTGGACACGGCCGCCGACACTGCAAGGAGATCGAAGTCCTATGCAGTTTTTGTGGAGGCCCTCACCTACGTGTGAAATGTCCATCTCAAAACTCTGGAAATAGGCCAGTATGTAAAAATTACGACGCGAGCAAGGCCTCAGACGCCGACGACACTGTGCATTTAGCGATGAATGTCCTATTAGGAAAAAGTGGGATAGCATAGCGAGATCGAGCGTCTCGTATTGTTAACGATACGGACGCCATGATATTAGGTACTGACAAAAGAGGAATTCAAATCCTCCAAGCCAATCTCCAGAGAAAAAGGCTGGCTACCCAGGAATTAATAATGGCAGCCCACAGGGAAGGGACTGGATTCGCACTGGTGCAGGAGCCCTACGTGGGCTCGGAGGGTGAGCTTAGGTGTTACGCAGGAACACGAGTTTTGCAGATGGGACTAGAGAGGTCCAAACCAGTAAAGGTGGCAATCATAGTATTTGAACAAAATACAAGTTTTTGCGAACAAAAATATTATATCAGAAAATATTGCGGCTGCTGTCCTGAAGACTGAGAAATGGACGATAGGGGTTATCTCGATTTACTTTGAAGATACTGAATCACTTGAGCCCTATCTGAAGACACTTAGGCATTATATGGCACAGATGGGGACCGATAAAATCCTAGTGGGAGGCGATGTTAACTCGTGGAGTACATGGTGGGGAAGTGAGAGGAATAACGCCAGAGGTGATGAACTCAGGGGCTTTCTGGATGAAGTTGAGCTCCATGTATTAAACCAAGGAACGACTCCCACTTTCGACACCATACGGGGAGGTAGAAGATTTGTAAGCCACGTAGACCTCACAACTTGCACTCCAGGACTAATAAATTATATACATGACTGGAAGGTGTCAACGTCACTAACGAGCTCGGACCACAATGCAATTTCATTTAGCCTTATTTTAGAAAATCCCGCTAAGACTCGCCCCAGAGGCATTACCCGGATCTACAATACCCGCAAAGTGGACTGGGGACGTTTTACTGAGGAAGCACGGAAAGTTCTTATCGACGATAATATTACTATTAGTACGATACAGAATATTGAAGACAAAGAGCAGCTTGAGTCAGTGGTGAGGAGCTATGTAACAGCAATAGAAACAGCTTGCAAAAGGGTGATACCGCTGGCCAAGGGGCCTAAAAAGAAAAATTGCATACCTTGGTGGAATGAAGAGCTGGAAACACTCCGAAAAGAGGTGAATACACGCAGAAGGAGGATCCGGTGTGCAGCCCCCCACCGTCGTCAACACGTCGTAGACGAATACGTGGCCAAGAAGAGAGAATATGAGGAGAAAGCCACCCGAACACAGTCAGAAAGTTGGAAGGCCTTCTGTACGAGACAAGAGCAAGAGAGTGTTTGGGATAGGATATACAGGGTGATTAGAGGGGCGACAGGAAGACAAGAAGACCAACTATTGATAAGGGATGGAAATGCCTTGAGTCCGGAGCAGTCAGTCCAATTATTGGCCGACACGTTCTTCCCCCAAGATGATCCCAGTGTGGATACCGTTATACATGCTGGCATCAGAAGCCGAGCAGAAAACATTACCAATAGATTACCGGAAGACAGAGACGATCCGCCTTTCTCAGAGATGGAGCTGCGTCGGGCTTTGGGCAGTTTCAAACCAAAGAAATCACCCGGACCTGATGGTTTCACAGCCGACATTTGCTACCACGCTATCAAGGCGAATCACGATGTTTTCCTGACGTTGGTAAAATGTTGACCTGTCGTGCTTCCCTTCGCCCTGGAAGGAGCCTCTGTCGTGGTTCTGAGGAAGCCTGCCAAGGACGACTATAGCCAACCAAAGTCGTACCGTCCAATTGGTCTTCTTTCAACACTCGGTAAGATATTGGAGAAAATTATGGTGAGTAGGTTCAAATGGCATATCTTACCAAAGATCAACGAGAGACAATACGGCTTTGTGCCTCAGCGCAGCACCGAGGATGCCCTGTACGACCTTATGATCCACGTCAAAGACATTCTTCATCGCAAAGAAGCAGCTCTCCTTGTCTCGCTGGACATCGAAGGGGCCTTCGACAACGCTTGGTGGCCAGCAATGAAATGCCGGCTCATGGACTTGGCCTGCCCTTGGAACCTGGGATATTTGGTTGACGACTATCTGCGAAACCGTAGCGTGAAACTGAGCTATGCGGGGAAATATGCCAAGAAAACAACTACCAAAGGGTGCGTACAGGGGTCCATAGGGGGACCTTTCTTTTGAAATTTGCTTCTGGATCAGCTTCTGCTGCAACTGGAGGCACAGGGTGTGTACGTACAGGCCTTTGCTAATGACGTGGTCCTAATATTTGCTAGTCACTCAGCACAGATAATCCAGGCAGAAGCTAATCGAACTCTGGCTCATGTGCACGAGTGGGGAGTCAAAAATAAGTTAAACTTTGCCGCACACAAAACCAACGCGATGGTCATCACGAGAAAACATAGGTTTGATACTCCAGTCGTGCACATTGGTGGGAATTATATCAATATGGTCAATAAAATTAAACTAATGGGCCTTACGATAGACGCCAAACTGACTTTTAATCGGCATGTCGAAGCTGTCTGTCGAAAGGCATCTAATATATACAAGCGGCTTTCCACTATGGCTAGAATAGAATGGGGGCTAAGCCCCGAAATAATCCGGACAATTTACGTCTCAGTGATAGAGCCAATCGTCATGTACGCTTCCAACGTCTGGGCGCCTGCTGCTGAAAAGATCTCAGTGCAAAAGAAACTCAATGCCATTCAAAGGACTTTTGCACTGAAAATAACTAAGGCATATCGGACGGTCTCGCTCAATGCCGCACTTGTATTAGCTGGACTTCTTCCATTAGATCTGAAGATCTGGGAAGCAGGACGGCTGTATAAGTGCAAAAGAGGGAGATCAACGTTTGGACAATACACAAAACAGTTGGAGGAACCTGTGAGCTTTATGCAGGCTCCACACCCCGCCAGTGAACCTTATTTAGTCTACGATAGCCTCAACGACATGCAGCCAGAAACGGTTACGAGACACCAGCTGCCGGATGATCAGATTTGCATACGGATGGTAGCAAATCTGATGGTTCAGTAGGAGCTGCATATACACACTGGCGGACTGGAGTTGAGGTCCAGACCAGGGGGTTGAGGCTGGAATGGTTTTGCACAGTTTTCCAGGCCGAGCTACTCGCAATATATCAGGCAACAGAATACGTATTTCGTAGCGACTTGGTACAGGTGGCTGTGTTGAGCGATTCCAGGTCCTCCCTAGACCTGGTCTGCAACCCGGACACGTTCCACCCCCTCGGCTTTGCTATTCGAAGGAATTTAGCGAAGCTGAAAGGGAGAGGGTGTAACACCCGACTGTTTTGGGTTCGAGCTCATATAGGCATACCCGGCAATGAGCGGGCCGATGAGCTGGCAAAGCTAGCAGCGACGCAAACCGAGGAGGCGCCCCAGTATGATCGATGCCCGGTCTCTTTCTGTAAGAAAGAGATTCGGATGGAGGCGGTGCAGAAGTGGGAGTCTAGGTACACTGGCGGAACAACAGCGGGTGTAACTAAGTTATTCCTCCCAAACGTTATTGCGGCATACGGAATAGTCAAGAAGATCAAATTAACCCCAACGATGGTTCAAGTGTTGACAGGACACGGCGGGTTCTCTGCCTATCTGTTCAGATTTAAATGTAAAAACTCCCCTACGTGTTCATGTGACACCGGTGCGGATGAGACCATATAGCACCTTCTCTTCGAATGTCCGAAGTATTACCGCTCCAGGAGTGATCTAGAGATAGCCACAAAAATGGAAATATCGGAGCAGACTCTAAGCCTAATGTTAAGGGATAAACAGGCCAGACCACTCCTGGAACGGTACTGCTTGAAAATAGCGAATGATGCTATTAAGAGAAATAAAACCAGGTAAATTCAGGCTGTCACAACAATATTTTATATAGTGTATGAAAAACTGCATAAAAATCTGTACATATATGTGTGTGTGTATGTATGTATATATATATATGTGTGTGTGTGTGTGTGTGTGTGTGTGTGTGTGTTAAGTTTATATATATATATATAAACTTTATTATTAATCAACAAACTACGTTTAAGTAAAAACTAAAATAAACTAAGTTATAAAATACAAGCGATTATAGACTGTGTAACAAATCGCTGCCAGATGGAAGCGTGCCCAGAAGGCTGGCTGCATTGCCGCGCTGTATGGCGATGCTTATTTGTTGGGCGAAATACGAGCCAGCCTTCTGATCACGGGTGGCATCAGAGAGTTTCTTACAAATCTCTTTGAAGAAACTCTTTGCCGATGGACCCCACGGACCTAATGTTTCAACTCCAAACGGCACAAATATGTAACCCCTTCCTAAGGTTTCATATTTGCGCCGTTTGAGCCATTCAGCTTTTAAGGCAGCATTGCCAGCCTCTAACTCAGACATTGGAAGATGTGAGGGCGCTAGAGTGTCTACACATGTCGCGTCCCAAACAAGCGGCCGACCCATATTCCAAGGAATAAGTGACATACCATCCGGCCTCTTGCCATCGTCGCGTACCAAGCCATTCGGTTCTAATACGGCCGGTACACCGACGCTGACAAGAGCCCGGCGGATGATGTCATTGAGGCTGGCATGGCGAGATCTTCGACCAACACTATGTAAACATGCTAATCCGTGGTGTCCAAACGGGTCCACCACACTCCCACACTGGCAACGATGTGGTACACAACATGGGGCCCCCAAGCGAAGGCTCGGAGCTAAACGAAAAGTAGCCTCATCTAGGAGTGTGAATTGAAGGATGGGTGTGCCTGCAGCCATTGTCCCGACTCCCAAGTAGCAACGGCCAAAAGGCGAGCTCGCTCTGTCGAACTGGAACACGTTTGTAGGAGACTTTCCCGTGTCAGTTCGCAGAGCGGCTCGTCCCAAGCTCGTTGGGAAGTCGGAACAGTGGGCAGGGTAGAGTTAGGGCAGGCCATTGTCCAGGCTTTTTTGGCATCGGTCAGATATGGAATTTCATAGTCTAAATTGCTTTTTTCTAAAAATTTTAATACTAAATCTCTTGTACTATAAACCGATGACAAAAAAGCTGGTAGAGCAACACTGGAAATTTTGCGGACGCCTAGGCCACCTAGCCTTATCGGTAGTGAGCATTGTGACCACGTTCGGTCGTCCATGTCCAAATTTAGTATGGATATGAGGGTATCCCTCACGGTGCTATCCAGCGTAGTTAAAAGCAGAGTTTCCTTAAAAAGTTGGCAGCACTGGAGGGCATACGTAAATTTAGGCACGAAAAGGCAGTATCGGATGATAGTGAATGCCATATGGGTATTAATTTTGAATAGACGATCTGAAGTATTACGAAAATTTTGAAAATTTTCTTCGACGAAACCCGGTAGGGCCTCGTCGAAGATTGGCGCGCCTAGGAGGCGAAGTGAAGACATATTAACCATTTTAATTTTGGGAGCTATTGCTTGTATTTTTGACAGTATTTCTGTTCCGCTGTCGATTTTATTTATGTACAATTCGCATTTATCAAAGTTTATTTCCAGGCCTATGTTCTGTAGATCTGTTTTTAAATTAATTAAGTCGTCTAAAACCGTATTCACTTCGCCTCCCAGAGTGCCATCATCCAGATACCAAACGTTGAATTTAGATTTCAAACGGGTAATGATTGGGTGGATAGCTAAGCTAAAAATGGCTGGCTTTAAGGGGTCGCCTTGCTGACAACCAGTTTGAGAATATAATAAATTGTCTTGAAAAATTAATTTTGAATTTTGACTGTAACACTGCCAAAGAAAATGGTAACAATCAGGAATTTTGTCTTTGATCTGTGACAGCAAGGCGGACCGAGTATGTATAGTATAATACACACACACACATATATATATATATATATATATACATACATATATATATATATATACATATATATATATATATATATACGTCGCAGAACGGCCTCGTTCTCACGACATAATCTTTAGTTATTGCAGGTTTAGTGGGCGTCATCAGGATAAAATGCGAGCATAAAACACAATAGCCACGGTTTATACACTTTTAATTTAGATTTGATCAACATTATGACATAGTTTAGACCGAGCAGCGGGTTCAGGGCACCCGCTCATACTTCCAGCTTCAATACTTTCTTTAAAACTCTCAAAGGTCCAACTCGACCTGTTCCCACCAACCAAATGCGCCACAAAAACTCCTCAGTCTACCCAAGTAGATATTACTCAAAGTATAGAGGGCGCTGACCCCGCTCAAGACATGCTCTGCTCTCATTGGTCGTTTATTAAATTACAATATTCATAACTTTTATTAGGTTAGAACGATCTTTAAGTTATAGAAACATTTAACAGATCTAATTAAATTACATTAAGAATTTTAGAAGTAATTAAAATGTAAACAAATGATATTGTGCGTTATACATCCAAATAATAATCCATCCAACTATAACTTCCCTCCGACATATATATATATATATATATATATATATATATATATATGTGTGTGTGTGTGTATTATATATACACATATATGTATATATATGTATAAAAATATAAAAATAAAATTGTTCATATAGTCCTTGACTAAGTCAAGGGAAATAGCAGGGCCCACATGGCCCTATTAATAAAAAAGAAAAAAAAATATATTACGAGTTGTTATTATAATCCTACGTTTCTAATGACACTTTTATTAGTACAAAAGTGTCTAATCAATTTATCGGGTTATGTTTCATGTTAATAGCTGGTTTTTTTATGTTTGCCGACTTTACTGTCACCTATAATTACGGTTTTACAGGCTTGCACAGCTAGAAGTTAAAAGAGGACCTTTAAAAAGGCCTCATAACTATCTGTCGCTCAGCTTCTGTGTGTATCTGTTAGGTGCCTAGTTGTAGAGTTAGAGTATAGGTTAACCTACATAACGTTTTAGTTTGTGAATCAACACGCACGTGGCTGGTTTTAATAGTGATAATATATTAAATAAATTCGAAGTACGAAATAAACAACTCGCGCATAAATTGTTTAAAACGAAGAACTAGATCCAATGCACTTGCCAAATAGTCTAGCTATCTATCTACGAAAGCGATTATGAAACCCATAAAAGTGTAGGAGGAAATTCTCAATTTCAGGTTTTTTTAATCTATTTTCGTTATTTCGTTGCCAATATAAAAAGTGTATTGAAAAATTGAGTTACTGTACCGGAAACAAGATTTAGTCTATTATTTCACTGCGTTTAGAGCTTTATTTTGGTTTTCAGTTAAAATACAATATTCACCATATGATGCATAGCTTGGTCAGCATATGTTGCAGTAAATATATGAAGTTACGGGGAAAGATACACCTCGAGCAGGCATCACTATTCGTGACACAGCCAAAGAAACCGACATGTTATAAGGGAACAAATACTCAGCCATACCGTCTTTGTCAGTTTGTGGTAGGATGAATAATTTCAATACTCGATTAACGATGTAAAAAAATAATAAGCATTTTATGAGGTCTAATAGCAATAGACACTAAAACCACATCAAATGGAGAAGAAAAACGCTCCAAACGCTAGTGGGATGAAAATACATGGCTTAGTCAGGAAGTAAGATATTAAAAATAATCCCAAAGGAAGAGGGTAGTCTAGCGGTAACATAATTCGTGTGACATAATCGGAGTAGTGGCCATGCGCTCGACTATAAAAGGGGCAACCAACGGTACCATCTTACATTTCGATGTTTTATTCTCTCACAACCACTAACACAAAATGCAGTATAAAATTGTAGGTCACATCGAATCACCGATCCCAATCCGCCAGGATCCTTCCCCCTCGCGCTTTACCCCTGTCATGGTAACAGTCCAGCTGAAGTGAAACCCCCTAGGTAACGCCCTCTAGCAGACTATCCCTGTGCTTGAGCGTATTCTGTCGCCCCAAAGCCTCTAGTAAAGTTGTAAGGTCACCGAACCAGCAGCAAAATTAAGTCAAAATAAAAAATATTGCGTATATGTGTGTGTACCAGTTCACACGGAGGACAAGTAAAACAAAGTGTGACAAGGGGTGGGAGGGATTCGCGCAGTTTTAGTCCTATAAATATGTGTTTAACTCTTATTAGTGTCGCTTTTTCGTTTCATCTTCAAATCACAACGATTCTAAAGAAGTTTCACTTTAAAAGCCATACTTTCTCTCCTCCCTTAAATTCTGAGCGAGCCGGATGTTTGTTAGGTTTGTTATACAAATAGACGAATCGGCATTTCACAAATACATTATAATGGTTGCATCAAAAATAATATTTATGAAGTGAAACTTCTTTAGAATCGTTGTGATTTGAAACTCGATGAAACGAAAAAGCGAAATGTAAAAGCAACAACAAAAGGTAGTATTAATTTTCACTTTAAATAAAACTTAAAGATTTCAATCTATCTCTCTGGTTATATATACTTAGGCAGATATTCTTTGATAGATAGATCAATAGATACACATACGTACGAAAAAGTGTAATTTAAATTGAATTATTATAAACAAGGGTCAAAATAGCTAAGAATACAAACGTCTATAATAGTGTTACATACCGACAAAGAACGCACACCTGGCTGTCGTAAAACGCAGTTTATTGCAATAAGATACAATAGAATAGAAATGCGAAAATGTGTATGTGAGCAGTTCACACTTGTCTAATAAGCGTTGTAGATATAATTATGTTCGCCTGTATATTCTGTCAAGTTATACTTCTACTGCGTGTGAACTGCACACACAGACACACAATTTTTATGTTGGCTAAAGTATTTTGTTCCTTTATTTGATTACTAGGTACCTAAAATTTTCTGATTGTGTTATGTGTATAATACTCGTATAATAACAGATAAATTATGTGTTATATTATACACAATTAAATATGTAGTATTACAATTATCTAATTTGTAATCTTATACGCCCAGTAACTTTTTGATAACCCAGATGGTTCTAAAGTCGAAAAACTTTCTGTTCGTGATCTCTAATTTACGAAAACTCGCACGCTTGCTTTGTTTCATTTGAAATAATACGCGAGATGTGTACACCGCTATCGACGAGTTATAGAATAGAATAGAATATACTTTATTGCATAACATTCAGATACAATTTAAGAAGTTATATGATTATTTAAAGAAATTTTATTTTAATACAATTATAAATATATTAACAGAGTGACAATTTTAATTTGTTTAATGAAGCACTGGTGAAGTATCCGTGTGTAGAATGTAATTAGCTAGTTTAATTTACATCTTTGTTTTTCATCATCACGGCTACTGAAAAATGGCCCAAGCGCCGGAATAATATAAATCAAATAAAATGCCGCGCTTTAAGACGTTGAAACATAGTTTTATTATGAAATACATTTTTATCGTTATCACTGATCTGGAATAGCTTATATAAACTCGGGATAAGTAATGTTACAAAAGAATACACAACTACACTGACGGACTCATAAACTGCATCAAAGTAATAGACGACTTTGAAATAAATATTTTAACCAAGTATGCAAACTTTCTATACAGATTTAAATTGAAACCTCTAGATTGGTTCGTGAACTTAAAACAGCGTAGGGTCATATCCTTAAGTTTAAGTTTGTGTACTGGAAAGGACCTTAAGACTTTTTTTGATGAAAAAAAAGAAATTTAAGGAAAATTGGTTTAATTAAAAAATTGGTTTTAACAATAGACACAAACTTTATGCAAGGGTTTATTTATGTTTTAATAAGGTGTATTACCTCCACGTACCCTTATTACGGATTCTAATCGGTTCCGCATAGATTTTATTAGGGTTATTAAAAGATCTTGCGGAATATTGTCCCATTCTTCCGAAAGTGCTGTTCTTAGTGCTGCCACTGTCGTGGGCAAAGGGTTTCTCGCATATATAGCTCTTTTTAAATTGTCCCAAACATGCTCATTGGGATTAAGATCCGGGCTGCGTGCTGGCCAATTCATTGTACGTATCCCAACCTCTTCGCAATATTGTCGAACTTGTGCATTAAAGTAAAATTTTCGCCTATGAATCCCATGTAAGGCACCACGTGATCTTCCAAGATCTCTGTTATGTAGCGATGTGCAGTCAGACCCCTTCTATTACCGTTTTGACGGACCATGTCTATGAACACAAGTTCTGTTCGCCCGTTCATCGATATGCCACCCCAGACCATACACGAACCGCCTCCAAAAGGAACACGCTCCTCAATGCAACTTTGAGCATATCGCTCCCCACGTCGACGATAGACTCTTCTGCGACCATCTGCACCATATAAACATGTCCTACACTCGTCCGTGAACAATACGGAGGTCCATTGCTCTTCTGTCCAATTCAGGTGATCACGCGCAAATCTTAAGCGAGCTTGTCTGTGAGCTACAGACAACTTTGGACCATTTGCTGGTCTAAAAGGGGTGATATCCGCTTCCTTTAACCTTCTTCTTATTGTTCGTGCACTTACGTTTACTCCACGCACTTCTTTAAGCTCTGTTTTGATGTTAACAGACGTGAGGAAACGATGTCGCAGGGAAGTTGTAACAATAAATCGGTCATCACGACCGGTGGTTGCTCGAGTCCTGCCTGTACCACGTCTCCTTCTGTAAGAACCTGTCTCCACAAACCTTCTGTATATTGTAGAAAGCGTAGACTGGTTTAAATTTAAATTTCTACCAATCGTTCGTTGATCCAAGCCCTCCCGCACCAATGCTAAAATTTGAGCCGCTTGTTCGGACTAAGTATCCATATTATGGTTGAAAAACTCTCGATGAGTTAAAAAACTAACCCAACAATTCTGCTGGTAACAATAATTCAATTGACAAAAGAATAAAAAATCAATGAGAATCAATTTAAAACTTTGCTATAAATAACACGCAAATCTGATACTACGAGTAAATTTTCTTTTCCCGGCTATATTCATTTGTTTTACTTCAGTTCTATTTTTAAATTTTCTTTTTTTTTATATTAAGAGACAGTCTCTCCATATTTATATAATTTAATCTAAAAAGGTTGCATACTTATTAAAAAAAATCATTTCAAAGTAATCCTGAACTTTGATGCAGTTTATGCGTCCGTCAGTTTACAATTGTTTTACTGAAATATTTTATCTATAAGAGAAACTTTAAGTCTGAGAATTTACTATCGATCAGTGAAAACCGCATCGAAATCGGCTCAATAGTTTTTACGTAAATCTCAAATGAACATAAAAATCGAATAAACAAAAGACAACGCTTACAATTTTATGATATTATAGATAACATCTGTTTAAAACTACATTCTGGCAAATAAGATTATTTAATTGAATTTTAATAATACTATTAAAATATTGACCCCTTTGTAACTTATTTCACATCTCTTGCAAATTATCTCTCCAAAGTTGAAGTTTGGGGAGATAATTCTCTATACTACAGGGATGAAACAAACATAGAGACGGTTAAAATATATTTAATATTCTTTTGTTTCGTATGTAGCAGTGTACGTACACCGCATTCGCGCAGAAGTAAGAAGACGCGTAATAAAATGACATCTCAGATTGTTATTTCACCCTCGACGCGACGCCCCGCTGATTGTCACAAGTATTAAATAAACGAGAGCTAATTCTGGCAAGGATGTGCCCCAAGACGGTAACGCTTGAACATTTAATGAACGAAACTCAAAGAACAATACGCACGTGATTCGTGCACGAAGTTCTTACGTTGTATAAATGGCCTTACGCTTGCAATTTAGACTGTTCGCCTTTCCCAGGATACAGATTATTATGTCACTTTTTACTTTTTGCATCTCAGTTACGTTGTATTTTGATATGAAGAAAGAAGACGCAATATATTTATTTCCTAATGCGAGATACACAAGATAAACAAATAGGAAGAAAAGTCAGACCTGAGGTTTACATTAGAAATGAGGTTGACATTTCGTATATTGCTGTGCCGAAACGATTTTCAGTGTCTACTTCCGAAAGCACGTATATATGAGACCCTTTGTAAAAATAAGAAACATTACTTACAAAATGTGTAACTATGAAATGAATCTTTATATACAATAAAAAAACTAAAAAAAACACGCTTTTATAAAAAATCCAACTAAAAAAACAAAAAATAAAATTTAATATAATATAAAAAAGCGTGGGGTGTATTCAATTAATAATATAATATCTTAAAAAGCGCTTTGAATACACCCCACGCTTTTTTATATTATATTAAATTTTATTTTTTGTTTTTTTAGTTGGATTTTTTATAAAAGCGTGTTTTTTTTAGTTTTTTTAAACTATTATTTATTTTTCATTTTTTAGTTGATTTTTGTTTAAATGTTTTTAAATACAAGCTTTTGAGATCCTGCATATCATGTAGCAGCAGAGTGCTAGCCAAGACAAGTAAAACGAGCCCAAACACGACGGGTCTATCTTGTTTAGTACAGGAGTTCCTATGGCCACCTTCCGACTCCATCATCAGATCAGCTCCATGGTACCATATTATTGCATTGTCACGCGATATAAACATACGAGCCCAAACACGAAGGGTCTATCTTGTTTAGTACAGGAGTTCCTATGGCCACCTTCCGACTCCATCATCAGATCAGCTCCATTGTACCATATTATTGCATTTTGACGCGATATAAACATACGAGCCCAAACACGACGGGTCTATCTTGTTTAGTACAGGAGTTCCTATGGCCACCTTCCGACTCCATCATCAGATCAGGTCCATGGTACCATATTATTGCATTGTCACGCGATATAAACATACGGGCCCAAACACGAAGGGTCTATCTTGTTTAGTACAGGAGTTCCTATGGCCACCTTCCGACTCCATCATCAGATCAGCTCCATGGTACCATATTATTGCATTGTCACGCGATATAAACATACGGGCCCAAACACGAAGGGTCTATCTTGTTTAGTACAGGAGTTCCTATGGCCACCTTCCGACTCCATCATCAGATCAGCTCCATGGTACCATATTATTGCATTGTCACGCGATATAAACATACGGGCCCAAACACGAAGGGTCTATCTTGTTTAGTACAGGAGTTCCTATGGCCACCTTCCGACTCCATCATCAGATCAGCTCCATAGTACCATATTATTGCATTGTCACGCGATATAAACATACGGGCCCAAACACGAAGGGTCTATCTTGTTTAGTACAGGAGTTCCTATGGCCACCTTCCCACTCCATCATCAGATCAGCTCCATGATACTATATTATTGCATTGTCATCGACCTTTGACAGGTGTGCAAAGTATGAATTAAATCTGATCGTTCAAAGTAGGACAAAATCGAGCTCAAAGGGGTCGGTTACTGACATACTGACATACTGACTGACATACAAGTGAAGCTAATAAAAAGCGTGTAAAAAAATGAATGTTTGTCTTTATGTCCTTTATAGAATCGTAAACTATACATTTGAACATGTGACGATCTTTAGCAAAGTTGTTGTGCATGAGCCAGAGAAGGTTTCTGAGTTGGTTCACAATTGGACCCGGTAGGTGGCGCTGCTGTCGGCATATCGATTGAAGCTTTTCCGGGCAGGACGACATCTGCCGGGACAGCTAGTATAATATAAAAGAAAAATAGAATAATGTTGATAGCTTAATAGTAATATCATATATTTTATAATATTTTACTTTAGATGCTTTTGTATAAAATAATAATTGAAAGTATCTTTTACAAAATATATATTTGTACCATGTTTAAAAAAAAGGGAACCTTTGATTATCAATAAATACATGTATAACAATGAAATAATGAGTATTAATATTTAAAATGAAATCAATCCTCAAAAAAAAGAATAATAATACAAGCACACTTAAGAATTACAGTCTGTTCTTGTTGTTATTAAATAAATGGTCTAACAAAATGTATGAAATTACTTCCTATGCCTGCCATTGTGGCGAATTGTACTTACTTACTCACTGTTTAATAACACGCTTTTATTAGCTTCACCTGTATGTATGTATGTTTGTAACCGACCCCTTTGAGTTCGATTTTGTCCTACTTTGAACGATCAGATTGAATTCAAACTTTGCACACCTTTCAAAGGTCGATGACAATACAATAATATAGTACCATGGAGCTGATCTGATGATGGAGTGGGAAGGTGGCCATACGAACTCCTGTACTAAACAAGATAGACCCTTCGTGTTCGGGCTCGTATGTTTATATCGCGTGACAATGCAAACAAACACAAAACAAGAATTATGTTTGGGCTTGTTTTACTTGTCTTGGTTAGCACTCTGCTGCTACATGATATGTAGGATCTCAAAAGCTTGTATTTAAAAACATTTAAAAAATGAAAAATAAATTATAGTTTAAAAAAAAACTAAAAAAACACGCTTTCATAAAAAATCCAACTAAAAAACAGAAAATAAAATTTAATAAATTTGGTTTCTGATGAATGGGGTCTTACCGTGAAGTGCAAAAAAGAAATAATTAATCAATTTGATTAAGTACAGTGTAAAAAAAAATCAATGTACATTATTGTAAAAAACCAAATTTATTAAATTTTATTTTCTGTTTTTTAGTTGGATTTTTTATGAAAGCGTGTTTTTTTAGTTTTTTTAAAAATTTATATTCATATGCATTAAATGTAGTTCACAGTACAAGTACAGGTAGGATTAGCCTTAATACAAAAGTTAATTTAAAAATAATCTCAATCGAGGCATACATGTAATGTCTCATTGACTAAAGTCAATGCGTCATATTGCATGAAATATAATTTTAAAACAACATCTATAATTTTCAATAAGTCAAAAGACAAATATTATGAGATTCTATAATTAATATTGCAATATGTTCTTATAAAAATCTATATTTTCACAATTTTTTAGATAAGCGCCAACAACATTGATATAATATACTTCTTTCTGATCGATTTATTCTCGTATGCATCTAACTTACTGAATTCCCTAACCAAGAAACCCTGTCTAAACGACAAAATATAAACAAATGCAAGAGGCTTTCTTGAGAAAATATTCTCAGGAGATTACCATTTTGGGTCGGTCAAAGCGCGCTCCTCTGCTCTTCATGACTTGGTTTATCTGACGATACCTCACATAATTTTGCATAAGGAATTTATTTTTCTTGGCATACTGAAGTTCTTGGTTCATACGAGTATTGGAATTTTAAATTTGCTGGTCGTTCTTAGAAAGTATAAACTTTTATACTTTCTAATATCATATATTAATTTAAACTACTGACTGATCGGTAGTCGAAATTAGATCGCAATTTGTGATCTAAAGCTTTAGACGTCAATTAAGAACTTTTGCCGGAGATTCTATTCATTGGCATATTATCAATTTTTTCGGCGATTATCTTCTTTATACAACTTTATATAAGAATAAATACTATATACGAATTGAAAACATATTATCTCTTAAGACACGAGTAACAATAAGAATAATAAATCAAATTAAAAGGTCTCAACTCCAGTGTAAATCTTAACAAAAACCTACAAAGCTGTCATTTGCTTAAAATTACTTAAAATAGATGTAAGGTAACACTCAAATAAATTAATAAACATGAAGCTCAAAGACGATGGTTTTCACCGCAAATCTCACTTTGAAGGCGAATTTTCATATCGTTGTGTGTTAATTCTTTACAAAAATATAGGTGCCAAGTCAATTAATTAAAATCTGTCGGTAATCAAACTGTCATTTACTCTCATGTCACTACTCCACCTGTGATAATATTAGTGACCGTTTCACGCAGATATAGCAATGGGCTTAAATTTATTTGTGATGTGAATTTATTATTAATTGGTAATGACGTTAAAGTTGACAGATAACGTACCCATATACACTAATGTAGCTAATCATTAACGGCGTTATTTTTAACGCTGGGAACAAGATGCATTTGGCCACAGTCACTAACATTATCATGCCAGATGGAGCAGAGATATTACATCTGCCGTTTATAATCAATAAATATCTAAAGCTAGAAAGCCCGTATTAAATAAAGACGGAGTAGGTAACAGCAATTTTATTGGTACAAAGTATTATAATAGTTTACATGAGTGTGAGTGAAAGAAAAGAGATTGAAAAAATTAATAAATATTTTTTCTTTTATAGAATTACAGGTAATACTTGTACATAATATCTTATGTATAACTATCATCTGTATTTCTACAAATAAATTTACCATAGTAAAGATGTCAAATGGTTTTTTTAGAATTTTCCACTTCATGGTTTCTTTTAGAGGAAGACATAGTTTTCAAGTTTAATGTTTTTTTTAAATGTTTTACTAAAGATACTACACTCTACTATGTAGGCACACTGAAATAATATGAATTTTCAATTACATGTATGGCGGGCTACTTCTAATCTTTATTTTACGGGATTTCACTACATTACTGTCTATTGCCATATAAATATAGACTATACATACTTGTCTGTCTTTCATCCATGTAAACCCAGTATTTTCCAAGAAAAATGCTACATAGATAGACAAGATTTATAATATAGATGAATTCATAAGGGTTTCGTTTTTGCACAAAGGGCTGCAGTCAAAAAAGTATAGATTCCAAAACATTTGTCACTTACTAGGTTTAGAGATGGAACAGCCGCAGTGTTGGCATTTAGAAAGTGAGAATATCAGAGAACTATTTGCATCTACAATATTCAGGGTAAAAGCGACCACGGTGAGTGCTCCGCTGATGGGCTCGGCTTTTAGCGGCACATTTCTTGCGCTCCGCAAAGGGGTCTCTAGCGCCCTTTAGCTCCCTTTGTTTAACGATGTGGACGTGAAACTCAGTATCAATGTTTCCTTTAAAATTAAACACAGCAACTTTGTTATACGTTTGAGATTTAACTGAATTTTAATTGAATCCAGTAACAATTGAAAACATGAGTAGGTTAATGATCGGTTTCTATGTCTTAATATTCACTCACTTGCCTTACTATCGGTTGTGAAATGTGAAAACCCAAGTCGGGTTTATTACAGAATACTACGTACACATTTCGAAAATAAAATGAAATATTCACGAACAGTATGCACTCTGCAGCGCATTTGATCTTATGTACATACAACTTTAGTATTTGTCGCGGGTTAAGTGAATTTCGCGTCAGAAGCAGTGGCTAGTCTATTTCCGTTACCGGAACCGCGGTTGCCAACAGTCCGGCATTGTAGTCGACCGGCCCGGAACTTGATGCGAGCCGGTACAATGTACGCGTCAGATTTAGATTGCCCGACTCTTTAATTATTTTATATCTGTAGCCATTTTCGCAATAGCTAATCTCTATATAAAGTTGCCATGACAGGTTGTTCATCCATCCCTTTGTCTATATATGTCCCAATCCCTTGGCTCCGAAACTAATAGTGGTTGCGCCGAAGAACACCTTGTAAATTCTTCCTCCCCATCCTCGCCATGAAGAATATAATATACTTTAAATGAAGAATGCGCAAAACAAGAAAACATTTTTTTTTTTATAATGGCCCGTGTGGCCACGCTTCCCCCTAACGTAGTCAGGGTCTTTGTTTAACTTTTTTGTTTATGATTATTATTATGTAGTCAGACCTTAGCTTATTATAAATTTTAACTTAAAACTAATATCTTGTATAAGATATTTATATATATATATATATATATATATATATATATATATATATATATATATATACATACATATTATTATATATATTGTGCGGTGTTCTCCAACAAGGACGATAAAACTACCCATCACCTCGTCTTATTGCGTTCTATGGCCTCCTCTACCAGCCGCATGCAGAACCTCTCCAGGTATGGCCTCGAGTCCTTGCCCGAGATCAAATCAAAAATAGTCTCCTCGGTGAGCTTAATACGTGTGGCCGTCTCGAGGCCACACCTGAGTTGATCATACATGGGGCACTCGAGCATGAGGTGTTGGATAGTCTTATCGCCCCCACTGTCACATACGCATGCCGGGCTGTTTTTTAATTTAAATCGGTGTAAGTAGGCCGCGAACCCTCCATGTCCGGTGAATGCTTGGCACCAATATGGCGTTAATTTAACGTCCTTGAGTATGCGGCGTGCCGAGTAAACAGAGGGGAAGAACAACTTCGTGACGCTCGCCGTCTGACCGCCCACGTATTTTCGATCCCACTGCTGGACCGACTCCATCCTAATAGACCGTTTCTGGTAGGAAACGGGACATTTGCTGTACAGAGGGGCCGCATCGAGCTGCGTCGCCGCTTGCCTAGCGAGTTCGTCGCCCGCTCATTGCCGGGGATGCCGACATGAGCCCGAACCCATAACAGCCGAGCGTTGCACCCTTTCCCTATCAGCTTCGCTAAATTCTGACGAATAGCGAAGCCGAGGGGGTGTAGCGTATCCGGATTACGGACCAAGTCGAGCGAGGACTTGGAATCGCTCAGCACGGCCACCGAGGACAGGCTGCTACACAATACGTACTCAGTTGCCTGGCATATTGCAAGCAGCTCGGCCTGGAAGACAGTGCAAAACGGCTCCAGCTTCATTCGCTTGGTCTGGATCTCCACTCCTCCCCGCCAATGAGTGAATGCGGCACCGACCATCCCGTCAATCTTACTGCCGTCAGTATACAAAATATCCTCGGGCAGCTGCAACGGATCGACTGTTTCAGGTCGCATATCACTCATGGAGTCGTACCTAAGGTCCGGCTCTAAGGCGGGGTGGGGAGCGTGCCAAAAGCTCACACGCTCCTCCAACTGTTTGGTATCCTGTTCGGGTGTTGGTCTCCCTCGCTTACACTCGTATAGCCGTGCCGCTTCCCAGATCCTAAGGTCCAATGGCAGCAGCCCAGCTAAGACGAGTGCGGCATAAAGCGAGACAGTACGATATGTTTTGGAAATCTTCTGCGCAAAACCTCTCTGGATGGTATAGAGTTGCTTTTGCACACAGATCTTTTTCGCAGCGGAAGCCCAGACACTGGAGGCATACATGAGTATTGGCTCGATAACCGCTATGTAGATGGCTCTGATTATCTCCGGGTTCAATCCCCATTCTATTTTGGCCGTCATAGCTACCCGCTTATAGATGTTAAGAGCCTTACGACAAACAACGCTCACATGGTTGTTAAATGTAAGCTTTTTGTCTATCGTAAGGCCTAGCAGTTTCATGCTATCGACGAGCTGGATGCACTCCTCTCCCATGCGAACGACTGGGGTGTCAAGTTTCAGCTTTCTGGTTACAACCATCGCCTGCGTTTTATGCGCGGCAAAGGTGAGCTTATTCTTGAACCCCCACTCGCGCACAAGTGAGAGGGCAGAACCGGCATCCCTGGATATATCGAGGGCTGTATGCCCTGAGAAGACCAGAACCACGTCGTCAGCGAAGGCCTGCACATATACCTTGTGCATCTCTAATACACGGAGAAGCGGGTCCAACAGTAGATTCCAAAATAACGGTCCTCCAATAGACCCTTGGACGCACCCTTTTGAGGTGCTCTTGGTGTAAGATCTCCCGGCGTAATTTACCGTCACTTTCCTGTCAGCAAGATAGTCTTCTACGAGGGTCCTGAGGTTGAAAGGGCATTCCAGCTCCATGAGGCGGGACTTAATCGCTGGCCACCAGGCGTTATGACATTTTGATATATTCAGTTGTAGTCTATTGCAAGTACAGTATTCCGAGAAGAGATTTAGTTCATCTTGAAGTAGAAGAGCGTCTTCGTTATTACGAATCGGTTTTAATATTTTCATATCATCTGCATATAACAAAATAATAGAGTTTTGGAAGCAACGTTTTACTTCTGAAATAAATATATTAAAAAGTAAAGGACTTAGGATTGATCCTTGAGGCACTCCCGACGGTATTGATTTCCAAACCGACGCATTTCCATGCAGTACTACCCTTTGTGTTCTATTTTGCACGTATGAGGAAAACCAGCGGAAAAGGTCGCCATGAATTCCAAGATACATAAGTTTACGCAAACGAATCCGGTGATCTATACGATCAAAACACTTACTATAGTCTGTATAGACAACATCAACTTGCGCCCCCTTTTCGATATAGTCGGTCAGATATTCGTTAAATAATACTAAGTTAGAAGTAGTCGACCGATTTTGCAAAAAGCCGTGTTGTTCTATACCGAGAGTGCTAGCCAAGCCTGAATATACCGTCGAGTATACGATCTTTTCCAAAACTTTAGAAAATAGACAAAGTTTGGATATTGGGCGATAGTTGGTGATATTAGATTTATCTCCCTTTTTGAATACAGGGGTAACAAAAGCAGATATCAAAATTTTAGGGACTTCCCCTCCATTAACGACCGCCTAAAGAGTATACAAATAGGAACTAGGTTTGAGGTACATTTTGTTATGAATAAGGGTGGAATTAGGTCTGGACCACCGGATTTTGTAAGATCAAGAGATTTAAGTAAATTTAGAACCTTATCAGGCTGTATATCTACGGCATTAATTGAACTACCTTCGTCCAAATCGTTTGTATTGTTAGGAAAAATTATCGCAGTGTCTGGTTCTTGAAAAGTAGACTGAAAGTAATCTACGAATAGGTTACTGATAGCTTCCCCTGTTTTTGCTGTCTGATTGTCAAAACGCATAATACTGGGGAAACTATTGTTATTTCTCTTACTCTTTATATAAGACCAAAAACATCTAGGATTAAAGGCTATCGATGATTCAACTTTGTCCATATAATTTTTGAAACACATCTTTTCTAATTCTACTACCTTTTGTCGTAAAAATGAAAACGTGTGATAATCTGCGAGGTTGCCGTATGTTTTATATTTGCGATGAAATTTTTGCTTCTCTTTTAGGGTTTTTATTAATGCCGCACTATACCATTGTGGATGACACTGGTGTTTTACAGACTTTATGGGGACAAATTTGTCTCTAACGTCATACAACACTTTGTAGAATTTGTCAACTGCTTCCTCTAATGTATCTGACTGCAGCAATTGGTACCAGTTAACTGTGTTTAATGTACTGTTTATTGCTTCGTAGTCACCTTTATTGTAAAGATACTTTTTGTTAACTTTATTTCGTAATGTATGAATTTCCACAAAGTCGGCCCATAACAACAGAGGCTTATAATGTTTGTCTACTGGTACCGCCAAGGGATCCAAACATTGTTTTATTTTAATGTAGTCGTTTGAGAAGATTAAATCTAATAGTCTGTTATTAATATTACGGTGCTTATTATACTGGGATAAATTACACGTGTTCATAGTGTCAAAATATCTACAAGTGTTTGGTCACTAAATTCTCCTGGCTGAAGCTCATCACTATCGGGTACTTCGGACCATTTGACGTTGATGCCGAAATTGAAGTCGCCCATAATAATAAATTTATCTTGTGGTCTAGATGAGATAATATTAATAATTTTATTTGTAAAATTTGCAAGTTGTGTTTTGTACGAATAGCCTTGGTTTTCATTACAAAGGTAAAGGGCACAAATATGTATGTTATACGTAACCGATGACCTAGTTTTTTTAAGTGTGATTGATACCCATATATCTTCAGCAGTGCTTCGCCAATTGGTTTGTTCCAATACAGTCAGATCATTTCTGACAGCTATCAAAACACCCCCTCCCAATGACTGTGAGGTACGGGTGTAGTCACGATCACGCCTCCACACTATGTATCTGTTATTGAATATTTCGCTACTATCTATACCATCTACAAGCCAAGTTTCCGTAAGAACAATCACGTCATAATTACATAAACATAAATTTCTAAAAAATATATTAGTTTTTGTGCGTAATCCGCGCACATTTTGATAATATAAATTAAGCGAAGCCATGAGAACATATAAAACAATGAAATAAATGGTTAAGCAAGTAATTCAAAATATAGTATATGGTATATAAATATATAATAGGTATATAAATATGGTATAGTAATAGCAAATTATAATCCAACGGCATTTCAGAACGTAATTTACATTATGGAACCAGCTTGTAAGTATGTAAAGCCATATTGTACGCAGGATACATATAAATACAGTATTCATATTCCATTTTAAGAAATTTAGATTTATTAATACACATTTGTTTGTGTATAAGAAAGTAGTCGAGCTATAAAAATAAATATGACAAAAGTAGGTATATTTTAAAAGTTCCAAGATACCGAGAACACGCGGTACGGCACAGCGATTGACATCACGCGTTATATTTAATTTAATTTAATGCGCATTAAACCACAATCCTAATGAGAGTGTGAACCCCGAGGGACGAGTGGAGTGTGGCAGCGGACTGGTGGCAAGGTAAGTCCTTTCTTGCTTCTTCTTCGACGTCCTTTTACCTTTTCCCGGCCATCGCATCGCGCCCGCATTTAGGTTTTTACGGACAAAACTTGGCAGCAAGAAATTTCACGTAAATAAAAATTTAATTAGGTGTTTTATATATATAAACCTTCAATACTTAAATCTCTTGTTGAATTCACTACAATAAAAATAAACTAAATCAATATAGTGTAGACCATTGCACAGCAAAACATAAGAAAAGTCACAGCCAACCTGATTTGAAGTACCTAATACGTAATAAATGACATGTGGGCAACCTGACAACATATTTGTTATTGATTTACAGCGATAGTTGTCTATATTGCGATTACAGCACCATCTATTTTGAGAATCCATCTCTATATATAGTGTATCATCTATGAATCCGTCTATTCCAAGTAAACGACGTCTTTTACCTAGATAAAACGTATCCTAAGTGTTGATTCGGGTTATAAGCCAGCCTTATGACGAGTTTTACTGATATACGTTTATTCATTTCTAAAAAAGATAAAACGACGTCATTTATCGGGATAAAATGTATCCTAAATTACGTCCCGTCCCGAAGCTCACGTATATCACGTTAGCTTCGTTTCGAATATCATTTACCTAAGCTATGAATGTCAAAGAAGCAAGGGCGGTGTGTAAGAATAAGGCTGTATGGCGCTCTGTTGTTCATACCTACCCCGCAAGGGACCTGGCGTGAAGATATGTATGTATGTAAATTTGTTTAGTAGTTTTTATATGATACTTTAACAGACAGAAAAAAATTTAAATATATTTATATTTTTGGAATCTCCTGGTCTGATTATCCCCCCTGTTTTATTTCACATATTTAAACGCCATGTATAATTTGAACCATTAAGAGAATTATTATAATATATATTAGTGATATAATTATGTAGTGAAAAGACGAAAAAAAAAATTAAGTGTTAACACCACATATTTCATTGATAAATGAAAAAATAGAACTTATTATAGCCCTTAGTCAACTTTTGTAAAATCACGAGAATATCTCTTGAACAATTCTTGTTTAAGTCGACAGGTAGAAAGGTAATAAATATAAATAATATGCTTTCGAATTCATAAAAAGCATCCTTTCTCTGATTTGCCATCTGTGGTGGCTCATTAATGGCTTCGCCTTATTTATATATATATGTACCCTAGTTTTTAAGATTACAGCTGTTAGCCCCCAAAATACAATAAAACAAAATGTTTAAATTGTGGAAAGGTGAATAATCAAAAAATTGTAGTGGTAGGTTTTAAAATATATTCTAAGCTTAAATTGATTTGAATAAGAACCGGTAAGTACTTTCTAAGACGATTTTGGGTTTCCATAGCAAAACGAAAAACCAAATAATTGACATTCATAACTCGAAAGTCTTTATATTGCGTGACAGGAACTTAGATATAGTTAAATCTAGAAAAGCTAGCACTATATTTACTAAAGCATTGCACGCGGCTTCACTTTTTTAAATTTCCGATCCATAACATGAACATTTTCTCATTTGCCGGGATATTATCCTGCATTCCTCTCCTTTATCGAAAGTACACATGTTATGCTGATATATATTTATTTTATCCGTGCAGGAACGGAGAAAGAATGCAATTAAATAAAAAATAAATAAAAGCAGTTTTCCAATGCTTAAATAATTTTCCTAATATGATATCTACGGGCTTACTGGAGTCACGTTTTCTGTAAAGAATTACAACAATCCTGAATACATACCGCTCCATTTTTAGGTAGTCATGTAAAATAATAGAAGTAATTTAATTAATTAAACCTATTCCAAATTGGACTGATTTATATGTCTACTACCCCACAATTTGTTTGAAATTAGTATGGTTTTATATAATAGTCGTTCTACCATAATTAATGGGAGCCCTGACCGCTGTCACATCGTCATAAATATCACGCAATGGGGTTTCCAAGACATGCTATACTTTAGGTATATTATTATATAGCGTATTATTAAATATATTATTTGATCCTATTTATTAACGTACATCTGTAGAGTATTTTTAATATACTACTGTTTCAATATTGTAATCAGGACATCCTATTACTACAAGATTGGGTGTTAACCCACAATACATTTTCTATGAGGGCAGCCTGATTCATATTGCCACTAGGTTTTTACAGTTCTTAAGCTAAATGACAAAAACCAAATAATTATCATTCTTCATCTCTACGGAAAGCTCTACCATTCATAAATTGATTCGCAGTGTGGCATATTTTTATGTTATGTATTTATTTTAATTCGTATGTCTCCTTAGATTTTTTTTAAACTAAATCTTTTGTAACGCAATGAAAAATTGTTTTTTCTTCATACAAAATGTACTACAATCCAAACATTCTCACATACACAAACACACACAAAACAAACAAGTTAGCACCTATTTTAAAATTTTAATTTTAGAGATAAAAATTGTTAAGTCAGTCACAGACGTACTTGGTGTCCAGCAATTTAATTTTAATCCTAGTGCGGAACCTATCTATTGTAAGCATTGTTTCTGTGTAATTTTTTTCACAACAAATTGATTTTTGATTCTCACAATTAGGTATAAATATAATTATATTAGTATGAATAACTAAAATATATAGCTAAATATTTATTACAAGCACATAGTACAAAATATTCAATTTTATTTCATTGCCGAGTGATTTTACATTCATTAATTTTGGTAATCCCTAAATCTAAATACAAGCAAATAGCTGTCATTTTCACGTAAGCCGTTTCAACAAAACTCTACCCTGGTGAAAATACGCGATAAAAAATTTCAACGCCCGAAAGCTTAGTTTGGGAACTGTAATTAATTTTTAATCCGGATCCTTACTTGGCGGCTTCACATAATAAATTAATTTCACCGGCATTCGGATGATAATCAGTTAATTTAGCATTTCTCGTCGGCAGTAAAAAGGATTCAACGGAGAGAATTGTTCTAATCAATTGTCTGAGCTCCCAAAATGAGAGGTTGGAGTTTAAGCGTTGTAAATTAAGATCACAATGTACAGCCCAGGTTAAAATATTACAGACGTATTAATTAGAAATAATAATTTGAATGTATACAACATGGAATTTTCATCAAAATATCAGCATAATTAAGACGTACAAACCCATTATTACGTATTTACTTTAGGTAATTTGTGTTTGTGCAAATAGTAATAGATTAAAAAATACAGTTAAGTTAAGGAAGTAACCAGAAGTAAGCCGATTTATTGACACAGAAAATATGACGGCAATTATTACATTCAATGTTTGCCATTTCAATAGTATTTATTTTAGCGAAGACTCTATGAAACTTGGAAATAAATATTCCTGCAAAAAATGCACACAAAAAAAGTTACATGTTTGGTTGATTTTATGTGTTTATTGTTCAAACATAAAGATGTATTAAGTTTATAAGCATTCGAATTTAAAAAAGATTGAATATGGGGTGGTATATAAGTTATGAAATACGACAAACACAAAAGGAATCTTCCTATTTAAAACGCAGTCAATGTTAATGAATGTAGATGTCATAACGTGATCTACAAACCATACCTGATATTTGCAGACACTACCAAGAGCTGAACGATATATTTGACACATGTTTTTCTTTGGAATTACGCACAAGTTTATCCCTATTGTTAACCACTTCTTTAAATAATAATATGTGGTGGACTGCAATCATTTTAATTATTAAAGAAAACTGCACGTGCGTAATGTAATTAACAAGAGGAAAAAATATATACATAAAAAAAACTAATGAACATCTATGTTCTAAATTCAAAATCTTAGTATATTTGGTCGCCAGTATTATGATGCACCAAATGAATAAAAACTTTTTGATAGAGATTCCAAATACAAAATCATTGCTGGTAACACTAATTGAATATTATCGACTGCTAACTGCTTGCTACACGCTTTTCATATTTTATTTTTTCTCTGTAAATGTCTGTTATTATAGTAAAGTATTTATTATGTAAATGTTGTTTTTCGAATTTTAATTTTATTCTTAAATGGCGCAAAATGATTCATTTTCATGTGCATAATTATCATTAAATATCCGAAGACAGCCACTGTTAAATTATGAATATTAAAGGAAAATTCCAAGCATTACAAAGTAAGACCGGGAAATTTCATGATGATGGATTGAAAACGGGCACGCGCCTTCGAACGCCCATATGAATAAATTAAAACCCTCATTAAAGTCAACGCCTGACAACACGGAACCGACCGTTAACTTATTTTACTTTTAAAGTTTTCAAAGGCATATCGTTGTTTCTGCATAAAAGAGTCAGAAATCGATTTCATCGATTTTATTACAAAAATTATATATTAATTAGTTACGACCTGAATGCCGACAAAAAGACAAATTCACACCTGCGTACCTGTAGATATTTTATTACCTTTTCTTCATTTGGACTTCTTTTGTTTACTTTGTGTTTAACATTTGTAATTAGAAAAACAGCCTATTGTGTATTGTAATCTTTTATGGTAGTCATTAGCCAGGTGTGATTCTAAGAAATTTAGTCTACACGGCCGAAAGACATATTGTATTTGTGCAGTATAAAGCAATGCCCCAAAGGGGAGATCGGCACTCGAGCGATAAGCACAAGCGAAACACGACGTGTGTACTACATTCGGTAATCAATTTGATGACACGAACTTTGCGCGTGTTATTATATTTGTACCTGTGTTATACGTGTTAGTATAGTTCTAATAAATTCTATAGTAATTCTAACGGCATTTTAATTCGAGTCCTGCAACTTGTAACAATATTTAAAAAACTTCCATCGAATTACTATTTCTTATATAGAAAATATAATAATAAACTACTAAGAGCTTTTTGCGTTTCCGTTTTGAAGGAACCAATTCTGAACAATTCAAACAGTTTTAAAATAATTCTCCAGACAACGTGAAACATGCTTCATGATGACGTAAGATAGCACGAAGTATAATCGACAACAATATATTTCATTCATAAGTTTATATAGCAGGGTGTGTAAAGTTTTTTAACACTTTTTTTATATTGAAGCAGTGATGTAATCAAACACTTTTCAATGTTTAAGGTGACCTAGATTCTGTATTCTCCTGCCACGGCTTGCAAGGTGGTGGTCACGCGAGATTTGATCAGACCGAGGCCGTAGTGTGAATTGAGCCTATTAGTAAATAAAAGTAATAGAATAATAGCTTAGTTTTAATGTATATTTTTAGTTCACTATTTAATTTTAAAATAATAATACCTTATTTGCATCAGCTTTGCGTGTTAAGTTGATCCTTGAGAATCGCGTGTTTATACTACATACCATTCTATGCCATTAGTAATCAAGTGTAGGGGACTTTCAACTTTATTTTTTAGGGTTCAGATACCCAAAGGTAAAGAAGGACTGGTCTCACTCCGCTGTCTGCCTGTCTGTGTATCAGAGCTGATTATCTCAGGAAGTACCAGGGTACCAGAGATACGAATTTTTATACACATCTAGAAGTGTCGTTTGCGTATAAAATAGTGTTAAATTTGTGGACGTATTTTTCAGAAATTAAAAAAGTAGCTCTATCAAATGTAAAAACGTAAAAAACTCTGCGTGAAGTATATTTAAATATATTTACATACATATTTTTGGATTTTGGAGTTATAATCATAATAACTTTAAAACGCAAAAATATTGGCAAAAGTAAAATGATATAAAGAAACATGTTATTGTTATGTGTTTTCTTATGATTTTTACGTTTTTACATGACATTACAACGCAGAAATATTGGCTCATTTTTACATTTCAGTTGGGCTCCTTTTTTAATATCCGAAAAAATATGCCCGCTAATTCCACAATAATTTTTTATAACAAGACGACATTATTAGATGTGAAAAAAATTAAAACACCTCTCGTCACTTATCCCCGACGCTAATAAATAGATTATAGTTATTTATGTAATTTCGACAAACATTATTACGTTTTTAAGTAACGTATATTATTTTCCGACTAAAATATTGTACTTTTTTATCGCAGGAGTTCAGCTTAAAGGCAGGCGGCCCACTTGATGGAAAGCGGTTACCATCGCCTATGGACATTTCTTACACCAAAGGTGCTACAAATGCGCTGCTGCTCTCTTAAGGGAGACTGGAACCTGGTCACTAATGCCAGAACACAACTCAAGGTTGTTATGGTGGCATACTCTAGACTAGGTGTGGTAGCCATCCAGTCGGAAAATTAACCAACCACCTGGCTACTCAAGATTGTTATGGCGTAATTTAATGGGATAACCATCGATACTTAAAGTTTCATACATAAATCTTCATACACTTTTAAAGTAAGTTTAAATAGAAACTCAAATTCGCATTGTAATTATAAAGGAACCTTCCATGCGCTAGACAGACTCGCACACGGCCAATGGGGATTGTTCACAAAAAATTACCCTCTGATTTTATATGTTTATTAAGTAAAATAGGGTATTTTAAGATACTAATTTCAATATTTTTGTATTTCAAGCGTTAGTTTTTTTATAATTCGATTTTAAAATTATTTCTCCGATGACGTCATAAGGGACAAGTTTACATTGATTTCTTTGCCTAGAAAACAAAAATAATAAAAGTAAGTCTTATCTATATATTATAATCATAGTAATCTGTGCTACTATTTAAATGTCACTGTCATTACTCATTACGTATCGTGATCATTTTAGTGTTTTTTGTCGCTAGGCTTATAATTTTTCGTGTTCAACCATTTTTTTTTCTATAGTTATCGTTAAATTTTTTAAAGTGGTCTTTAGGGAAAATCCATGTTACAGAACTTAAATCAAATAGTGTACAGCTAGTTTTTTTTTACACCTGAAGCAAGCAAACAGGTAGACCGCCCACTTGATTGGATTTAGTAAGGTCAAATAAAGGTCAAACGCATTTCTTACAAAATAAAAGAAGATCGTACGTTTTTTGGAATTTTAACTAGACAGAAATGATTAGGGACACTATTCCTCGAAATGGTTTTTCAAATAGCTAGATTGAAAAAAAGTGAACAATCCCAATTGTATATATCGGTTTGCGTCCCGCTCCTGAAGTAATAAAAACTTTAAAAGGGTTAAGTTACGGCTATGAGGCTAATATGCATATTTTATATGTTGTTGCGATATTGTGATGTAGTTATATTTATTATTTAATTAGGCAATTGCTTTTACACGTACCTATTCAGAAGTTACAACTCCATAGTGTGTATTACGATCTCTAAAAGCAATATATGTATTATATATGTACAGCTAAGAGAATAAACTCCTAGAAATAATTTAAACTAATATTTTTTCCTCAATGTTTCTTGGAAAATATTTCAGCCCTTAGTTGCATTTATGGCGGTCACATCTAATTTTTAATTGTTTTGCGGTTCTACTTTATCATTGTGTTGTACTATATATGTAGACCTACATCCTTCTGTCAAATTTCATTCATAAAGCCAATTAATTTTTATGAAAAATAAGTAAGGCATGACAAAAACCTAAGGGTTGAGTTGTTGCGGTTATTGTTCTGGCTATCGAGCTTTATAAAGAAATAAATTAAACACAATCATACATCAATAAAAATAAAAATCAATAAAAATAAAAGCACAGGCAACGGAATGTAATTATGTAATGGGTCAGCAAAAAAAGACAGTTCAATCACGAAGTAAAGTAACATAATTATTGGAACGTGATGTTTATCGATTAGAAAAGTTTTATTCATTAGCCTTTCAATTTTTTTTATGGTTTAGTTGCTCTTAATATTTACCCTTTAAATAAAAAGGCGTTAAGGCTCCCATTCCTGTAAAAGATCAAATCGAATCTTCACGATATGAGACGTGACGTGTTTTTTTCGTAATTTTTATGCTTTGAGATAATACTTTTTTCTATTCACAATAAAATAACGCATCCAAAAAACGACCGTGTCTATGGAATCCACTATCGCCCGAAAAATCCTCAAGGTCGCTGGCTTTACTACAAGCCTTAAATGATTGCTGAAAGAAGAATCCTCAATCATCATTCGTCATCAATCATCTTAAAGCCTTAATACTGTTACACTATTCCCTATAGTGTTACAGTATTAAGGCTTTACTTATAACTAGCAGACGCCACAGATAGTTGTTTTAATTTTAAAAACATAGTGACAGCAACCAGTTTTGGTATATATATGTCAATAAGTGTGAATGTGAATATGTGTGTATGTGTAACTTTTTAAATTGTGTATTAATTTTAATTTGAATAATGTAATTTAATATGTATTAATAATATGGATCATGTTTTCCTGAAATAAAATTATAAATAAAAATAAGCAAATATAATATTATTGCCAATAATATATTTATATACCTAATACCGCTAAGTTATCGGCATATAAATCTTGAGATCATCATGGCCTGTGATGATTTTACTAGTCTTTGAATATCTATCTCCGTAATAATAATTATATTTCCTTTTGTCTATAAAATAATGATGTGAAATTTGTGGAAATATTTTTTCAGATATCAAAAAAGGGGCCCAATTGAAATGTAAATTGAGCCGATATCACTGCGTTTTGGAGTTTTAATTATATCCTGACTCAACCAGCTGCGGCTATTCAGCTGAGTCCAGTGTAAGAAATTCCAGCAGTCGCCGCAGGAGTCGACGCCTTAATACAATATAGTCCAGGGATAGAGTAGAGTGCATTGTGTTCCCGCTCGTGTGACCAACATGTTGTTATAAGTGGAGATTGATTCTTCCTTTATGTAGGAGGGTGGGCTCTTTGAGCCAGCACCGTCAAGACTGTCGGATGTATGTCTGGTTCCCGAAGTTTTGACATATAGCGATGAGATAAAACACAAGGGTGGTTTGGCAAAGGGACTAGCCCTTGTGCGTTGCCTATAGTAAAAGTAGTGAATTATATGTATACAGAAAAGGATTTGATCTTTTCTACAACAGATAAGAAGAATGCGTCAATTCAAGTTTCTTCGAAGGAGTTTTTGTATTCCGATATTAACCAGACAATTTGAAGCCAATTTAAATTGGTACAAATCCGTGATATGTCGGCATCACGACTTTGATATTTTATTCATCATTGTGTTGCAGACTGTTGGATAAAATCTATAAACTTAAAGTGCGGACTAAATACGTTTATTATTGTCAGAATAATATTTGTTTACTTAGCATTAACGTGCCTTACGTTCTTATTTATGAATTCGGTTATATCTTGTTGTGAATGTTCTATTATATATAACACTAACTTAGAACCAGTACATTTTTTTAATTTACATCATTATTTTCATGTCTAATGTAAAAATGGGACTACTTGTTTCTTAAGGTTTCAAAGCCTTACAATTACCAAGCTAAGCACACACTACTATTTCATTTTCTGCGAAACGCCTTTAGAAACACGCCTAAGATCATTTTTCATGCAATTTCTTACATCGAAACTCTATTCCTCCGACTCTGATAATATTCAGCTACGTTATATTAATATATTGTTACGAGTTGCGAAACACGTATAATACAGGTACAAATATAACCGAACACAACAAATCCAAACGTAATGCAGAAGGTCGTACTTTAATAAAACGCGCCAAGTCCGTCACTAATAGATTCCCGAATGTACACACGTCTCGCCCTAATAATCATTCTCGCTTGACTGCCCGTACCGTACCCCCTCTAACCATAAGGCCGTCGTTTTATACCTCACAAATACAAATTTGCCCGTATCGTAGTCGACGTAATCTGTAACACCTGGCTAATGATTCGACCGAAAGTCATAATAAACGAGTACAATAAACAGTGGGCTGTTCTCTAGAAACGAATGCCAATAAATAAGTAAACAAAAGAAGACGATCACAAAAGGATTATAACTAGATCGAATGCCGACAGGTAATAAAATGTGCTTTTACAGTCTGGAATTTTACGTGGAATTTGTCTTTGTCGGCGCCTAGGTTGTAACAATATACTAAATAGATAACATTGACGGGTCGTCTATGGAGATTAACTGTACAGTTAGATTAATACAAATGTAAACATTACATATTTTACATGAAGACTTCTGTAATTGTCTGACAATTGTCAATTTTGCAATATTACAATATCTGGCCGGGCCTACCGGTCAGCGGGCACGAGTCAAGGTATATTCACCACAACATAATTTTAAAGCTCTCAATAGAACAGTTGACACAAGCTATGAATCGATGGTCGCATTCATAGCATAGAAGATATCATTACATTTATTTACTAGTCACTCCGATTCTCCATTTTCAAAGATGTTAACGAGTATCACAAAGAAGTAATTCTAAAGTAATATATATACAAACAACTCATATTCAATAAACCTGACTACCGCTCTCAATCAATGTAGCATGTTGAGGTTAAGCATTGCATTAATGGCCGTTGGAATGGCTCTACACGATCATTGTACAGATTTACAAGCCTTCGCCGAACCATTATGGCTGTCATAAAGGCCCGTAAAAGTTCATTTTAGTACCACTGTAGTAAATGCAACTCTGTAAAGATATAACAACATGAGAATTATTTAAATAAGAAACTTAACATTCTTAATTTTTCTCGAGTTAAAGTTTAAGGTTACGACGAGTCAAACAAAGTCATTATCTAATAAGAGATAAATCAGATACATCTGTTACATTTAATAATAAAGTTAAGCATAAGTTTTTTTTCAATACTTTATGTAGGATAATTATTGAAAATTTATGCGAAAGAACCAGAGAGCTGAAAAGATTATTTTCACAGAATCATATGACGACAAGTTTCAACATAACGTCGAACTTTATGCTGTCTTACAAGTACCAGTATATATCTAGACACGTGTCAATTTTATTAAGCGCTTCTGCAAAGACGACTGCTTTAGGCCTCCAATCGTCATAAAAGTCCTGTCAAAAATTAGAAGTTTGTAGTGCCGCATCTTCTCTTTTAACAGTAATTAAAATTGCCTTTGGAAATTGGTGGTAGACTGTCATAAGTAATCTGCAAGATTTCATTTTGATATAAATAAATTCATTTTCATTTTCGTGAGTACTAAAGGTATAGGGATACATAGGATACTTTTTATCCCTAAAGATTAATACGATATATACGCGAGTAAATCGGCGATCAAATCTCTGATTTTATATAGTGATAGGGCCAAATCTAGAAGAGACATATTGTGCCGACCCCAATTAATTGAAATATGGTGAAAGAAAGAAGAGAGGGCCAAATCGAGAATATATTTTCTCTTGCAAAATAAAATCGGGAACAGGCACATGTAAAATCGAAAAAAGTATTTTAAAAACTACAGGAAACCAAAGGTGATTATGAATTTATAGAAGCAAAAGCTTTAACTTTAAAATGCACTTTCCGTTTTCACTGCAATATTCCATGTATTTTCTTTTTAAAGTCGTTTAATAAAAGGGCCAGATGTGTGGAGATAGTCTAGATAACGTCGCTAACATCTCTGGTTCGGGATGGAAAATGTGAGAAATTTTAAAGTGAAGTGCACTCGGTTCCACAGAAACCGTTTGTGGATCTCTGAGACGCTCTTCGCACGTGTCCCCTTGTACGAAAACTCGTTTCAAACTCAGAAAATTATTATCACGTCTGTTGCGGTTCCACAATGCGGTGATTTTACTACGCTTTGTCTAGTAAATTACCAGAATCAAATTTTCCAACTCTCTATTATAGTATTTAAAATTTATATTATTACAAATTTTAATGGACAATATGTATGTTACAATAAATTAACATAAAAGTACAATTAAATACTAATTAAACTCTACACTAATATTATAAAGAAGAAAGATTTTTATTTTTGTATGTTTGTAACGAATAAACTCAAAAACTACTGGACCGATTTCAAAAATCTTTCACCATTCGAATGCTGCTACATTATCCCATATTGATATAGCTATATAAAAATTAGGGATCCCTACTGTTGACGATAGAATCCGGTGAATAAATGGCCCGCTCGGTGTTGCATGTAAAATTAAATATAAATATATAATTTAAATACTTACATGCATATATTTAATAAACATAGA
This sequence comes from Dendrolimus pini, assembly GCA_949752895.1. Lineage (NCBI taxonomy): Eukaryota > Metazoa > Arthropoda > Insecta > Lepidoptera > Lasiocampidae > Dendrolimus > Dendrolimus pini. Next base: position 7,787,868 of record OX457130.1, on the reverse strand, counting down.
TATAATGTAAAATATTTGTGTATTTACCTGTGTTCTTTTTTAATAAATAATAAGCCAGTTGATTGCCTAGAGAGAGTAGAATGCACGAACTTCACTCGGGAACGATCGGAGGCAGTTGCCCGCGACCACCGACCGTACTATACGTGCTCTGCATTTCGTTTCCTCTACAAGCAATCAAAGGCTAACTTTCAAACTCTTAAAACCTTGTTTTAATATTCTCCTTCGCTCAATTGGACGTTATATCCGTTACACCTACTAAAACTTCAATAATATAACCCATTAATCTAAACCAATGCTTTTCAATCTTTTTGAATACGCGACCCCTTTACAGGTTGAAACATTTGGTGACCCCCCTGGGGCCAGACAGACAATAAGTTAGTAATTTAAAAGACTACGTTTATGGTTTTCTCCATTTTATTACTCATATTTATTATTAGGGCCTTATACTCTGCAAAAAGCGGCTGAGCGTAGAAAGTATCTAAGAATAGAATAGAATATACTTTATTGCATAATATTAAGATACATATAGAAGTTTAAGTACAGAAGACAATAGGCGGTCTTAATACTAGAAGCAATTTCTTCCAGACAACCTTAGGATGGATTAGAGAAAAATTGTGTAACACGTGGCATGCTAAGTACGAGGTATAAATTTAAACCGGTGACCCCGCGAGCAAGGCTCTGCCACCCCCAGGGGTCGCGACCCAAAGATTGAAAAACACTGATCTAAACAAAATACTTGGCGCTGATGAAATTTTATGTGCGTTTGAGTGGATCTCGGGCTTGTAAATATTCACAATTAGACCCGGTAGGTGGCGCCGGAATCGGGTTCTAGACTTTTTTCAGGGCAAGACAACGTCTGCCGAGACCGCTAGTACAATATAAACTTAAAATTAAATTACTATTTAAATGACATTAAAAACTACAATTAAATAAAATAGGGTATAATTATAGATAAAATATTGGTCTCAAACCACTATCACTTATCGGGAACGTTCCCAAAAATCTGGCGGCGTCGTTGCCATGTTGTATAGCAAAGCTTAAACTTTGGGTAAAATAGACGCCAGACTTTTGGACGCGAAAAACGTCCATGTCTATTGGATCAAATTCACTTATATCTTTCATCAAACTCGTCATTGATTGCTGTATATGGCCGATTCCTATATCTTACCAACCGTTCATTTGCCTTACTATCGTGTAAAATTCGACAATACAAGTAATGTTAAAATTCAACTAATTGTAAGGTAAGTGAACAAATAGTAAGATATAGTAGGACCGGCCGTTAAACACTATCAACATTTGAACAGCAATAAATATACCTACGTACCTTATTCCCTACGTATACTACAAATATAGGTATTTTTTATTAAGCCTAGACGATCTTCCTGCTGTCTGACTGTCCTTTAGGTTAACTGGAAGAAATCGCTACTAGCGATTAAGGCCTCTATTGATATGTATAATATTGTATTGTTTATAATATTGCAACTCTTTAAACGTGATCCCTTTTGTGTGCAATAAACATAATTAATAAATACCTATGTATCATACTATGTACTGACTAGCGCAACCACGCTTTTCTACAACAACGTCACTCGTGGTGTGACGTGTTGGTGAGGGGGCTTCGAGCTAAAGCACTTTGCCCCGGCTGCAGCTCGGAGGGCCACTACCCTCCGGTATCTGTGTAGGGGAGCCGCCGTGGTGTCGGTGGCTCGCGCGGGCCAAACCGCGGCTACGATGGCCTTCACGGCTTTGCGTGGGCTACATCTGCGGTGTTTGTTGGCCTCTCATGGCTTACGATGGCCTTCCCGGGCTTCGGTTGGCCATCATTGGCGTCTGGTGGCCTATCTGTGGCGTTAGGGGCATAAATCGCGACCTCTTAACATCACCCTAATCCCGGCGAATGAGGTCACGTGGGGTCGATAGCCAGGTTTTCCTTCTTACGTCTGGGGGTCGCGTATGTAGTGGGGCGATCCCGTTCAAGTGGGTGTGGCGGCAGTTGTCGGCGCGGTCAAACATCCGACGCGCCGACATCGCCACGAAGTCCTCCACTGACGGGACGCCCAAATCGCGAGCGATGACGTCATTCCTGACGTACGTCCGTGCACATCCGCAAGGTGATGTTTTGCTGCTGTTGTAGCCGCTTCTTACTGGTGGCCGAACACAGCGCATACCATGCCGGAGCTGCATATGTGAGCCTCGAGCGGAGATAGGTCTTGTAGACCCCGATCTTCGTCCTCAGGGGCAGTCTGGATGATAGGACAGGTCGGAGCAGGGCTCTGGCGGCTCGTGTGGTATTCACGGCCTTTTCCACTTGGAGCCGCATGCTCAACGACCTGTCGATGTGTGCCCCGAGGTATTTGACCGAGGTCTACCACTCGATCTCCTGGCCTCGAAGCTGGAGCTGCTTCGGCATGATGCGCCGGCGGGCGACTAGTAGCGTGGCAGTCTTCCCCACGTTAACCGCCATGCGCCACCTGTCCAGCTACGCCGGTATCTTGTCGAGCATGCGCTGCATTCGGCGAGCTGCGTGATCGGCATTCATAGAGGTCGCGATATAGGCGCTGTCGTCTGCGTACAACGCCAGCATTATATCCGATTCCCCGGGTCGTAACGAGCCCTCTAGGGTCGGGATGTCGTCTGTATACAGACCATATAATGCTGGCGACAGACAGCTGCCTTGGGGAACACCGGCAGAAATTGTACGCTTTTGCGATATGGTCGTTTGCTCTACCGAAACATAAAATTCCCGGCCGTGTAGAAATGACGCTATTAACTTAGTAATAGCGTGCGGTGTAGTTGTTTGTGTTAATTTATAAATCAGTCCTTTATGCCACACCCTGTCGAAGGCCTTCTCGACGTCTAGGAATACACAGACGGAGTCTCGGCTCTCGTTTCGGGATGTGGCAAGGTGGTGTAACACGCGCACAAGCTGGAGCGTGGTCGAGTGGCTGCTGCGGAATCCGAATTGCTCCGCGCGCGGCTCTATGTGTGGAGCCAGGCGCCCCAGCAGCAAGTGCTCAAACAGCTTGGCTAAATGCGGTTGTAGCGTAACCGGCCGGTAACTCGCAGGTAGGCGCCGATCCTTGCCTGGTTTCGGGAGCATAACGACCTTGCCTGTCTTCCAGGCGTCGGGGAAATGGCTGGTCCTGAGAATTCCGTTGAAAAGGCGCGCGAGCGCCGCGAAGCCTCTTCTAGGCAGGAATCTCAGGGCTTCCGTAGGTGTCCCGTCGCAACCCGGCGCTTTCCGCCTAGGGAGACGTAGCGCCGCCTTTCGGACTTCGGCCGGGGAGATAAATGCCTCCCCGCCGAGCGGCTCGTGTGGGCGCGACAGGAACTCGGTAGCTTCCCTCTCGACGACTAGCGCAACGCGGGAGCGCAAATATTAATAGTTGTTCTATCTCGCTCGCACATCACCCGTCCCGCTCACACACTGTGCTATAAACTGTACTAGCAGTACGGCTTGTTAATATTTGTACTTAAGGTTACTGTTTCCAAAATAATTGAGTTCACTTCAGTTCACATTAGCACTCGACAGTGAACTAACACTAGTACGTACTACTCTCTGCCATCTGAAGTATTATTTAACCTCTACCTCTCTCTGCTACAATATTCTGATTTTCTTATTTTTAATAAATAAGATAATTTATGGTATGTGACTGTAAGCAATTACAATTAGGGCTCTCTACGCGGCGTTAGTTTTGTAAGTTTCGCATCCATAAATAAAGGAGGTTATCCCCGTTTATGGGACGCTAAGTGTGTTTTTTACTTATATTTTTTATTGCATGAGATCCACAGACAGGCAGACGTCCCAACTGATGAGAAGTGGTTAACATCCCATTATGGATATATTAACACCAAAAGTGCTACTAATGTGCTGCCACTCTCTAAAGGGAGACTGGAACCTGGCCACTAATGTTGGAACACAATTCAAGGTTGATAGTGGTGTACATACACTAGACTAGGAATGGTACTCGCCAGGCGGCCAAATACTGTATAGGTTGTTTTGTCGCCTCTTTCGACAGGCCGCCTTAAGTATTCTATGTGCGTAAATTACAAATCTAGTAAATGCATAATAAGCCCTACAGATAGGACATACAAACAGACGAACACGATGATTGTAAGGGCCTGCTTTTATCAAAGTGGTGATCGAACTCTAAAAGTGATCTAATAAAAGAATAAAATTTAAAAGAATATAAAAAACATTATTTTATGTGCTTTGGTTTATTCTATTAAATTTACATTATCTTGAAAGAGATCTCAGCCTTAATGCTAAAAAAATATAATGAAAACGAATAAACTTGAAAAATACCCACCCTAAATGGAAGTTATAAAATTATGCCCTTAAGGTCGAGTAAGACGTCGGGAGCTGAAAATATTACTTTATTAATAAACTTGGGAATATAAACCTAATAATATTCCGTGAAATGTTATTGTTGTATTTTCAAAATATATTGTAAATGTTTAGTTACGTAGAACTTCTTAAAAATGGAAGCTGTTAATAAAATCATACAAGTATTTGGAAGATCAACAAGAGTGAAGATTTTCTTCGGAATTTTCCAAAACATTGTTCAGAAGTTAGAGGGATGATGGCTTTTGTCTCACCACGTATTGAAGTGAGTAAAAAAGTGATTAAGGCAGATAGTAAGGTTTTATCATATGGCTAAAATAAAAATAAAATAGAAGAAGAAAAGAAACTAATTTTTGCGGCCAAGTCCTGGCTATGGGTAGCTGTCATAAGAAGTGACCGCATAGCCAGGTGGCAGGACATTTGTCCGTCTGGATGGCTACCACCCCTGATCTAGAGAATACCGCAATACGAACTTTGAGTTGTGTCCCGGTATTAGTGGCCCGGTTCCAGTCCTGTCTGCGAATTGTAAATGTCCATAGGTGACCGTACCCATCTTCCATCACACTTGGGCCGTCAGCTTTCATGCTGTACTCCAGTAATAAAAAAACTTAAGGTAAGTATATAAAAAGTTTTAAAATGTAGTCCACTTTTTTCGCAAATCACTACAGCACTGCCTCTGATGGCCTCTGTGGTTGAGCCTTTGCTGGCCTACCTCACTGCAACGCAGAGGCTCCGGGTTCGATACCTGGTGTAGTAAATATTTCGTTTTTAAAATGTTCTCCTGTATTTACTATGGTCTGGGTGTCTGGGATCGGCACCAGAGTAGTTTGTTGTATATCCATAACACAAGCGTAACTTGGTTATTCTGGGGATAATACGATATGTGTTTATCCCCAAACTAACCAAGCCAACCGCTGTCCACTGCTGGACATAGGCTTCCCCAAGTTTACTCCACGCATTCCAGTCCTCCGCTGTTCTTATCCATCCCCCCGCCGACGACCTTGCACAGATCGCCGATCCATCGGTCATATATTTCATTACATCTTCATCTCTCCCATATTTACGTAATTCTATACATTATTACTATGATTATTATTTATTTATATATATCAATATATGTATATTTTTGTCTTATTTCCCTGTCTATTTATATTGCATAACCCACATGTTACACAATTGTTCTCTAATCCATCTTAAGGTTGTCTGGAAGAAATTGCTTTTAGTGATAAGACCGCCTATTGTCTTCTGCAATTAAACTTCTTGAGTTGTATCTTAATGTTATGCAATAAAGTATATTCTATTTTATATTTCTACAAAGTGCGACTGTGACATATAAGTGAAATACATATACAATTTTTAGTAACGATTTCACAAGGATTCCGTTTTTGCCAAAATGATCATGGAGCTCTGAAAACGATAATTCAATTATAACATCTACGTCTTAGCGACGAAAATAAACATGAATAAAAAACTGCAACAAAAACGTAACCAACAAGATAATGAACCTAATCATTCCATCGGATTTTTATTAGGTCAGTTGTCTGTCCGATCGAGTGCTCCGAAGTCGTTGCGTGGACTCAAATCAAATTGACAGTCACGAGTCAAGCTCAAGGTAACGGAACCTTAACCCTGGTGCCCACTGCATTCATGCATTCATTACAATTCGTGGACAAAGAGAAAAAAAATACTAGAAGTTCAACTTCACCTATTTCATGAAAATATTCAAAATTAAGTTAAATTGTCAAACTGTCAAAGTTATTGTTTACAGTACAGTATCAAAAGATACTGGAAGACCACTTTAGAAGTAGCGAAAATAGATTTTCATAACAAAGATTCTTGTCATTCATTCTTCATTCTTGTCAATAAGTTGCTTGCAGAATAAAAATGTATGTATAAGATAATAAGTATACTAACAAAGTATTGAACTTATACAAAATATTTTAAATGATTTTTTTTAATTTTAAATAGTACATACTAAGGTGTATATATAAAATGCAAATAATTTAATAAATATCTTCACCTACCTTTGCTCTTTAATTTAAAAGTCTATTAAGCTTCCTGCATAGTGCAGATTCTCAAACTTTAGGTCAGAACTTTGAAAAATATTCTCAAAATTTAATGAGAGTCAACTGTACATTTTTTGATCTGTAGGTATTCCTCATATAATCAGAATTACGGTCTTTATCAAATGCGAAATCCAGCACATCTATATCTTTGATCAATGACAATGGCAAAATTACAATCAAATTATTCAAATTTAATACAGTGGGTAGATATTTGTTTAAATCAAACAAAGCTTAAGATACATATCGATATTATTTCTTATTTTATATATCCTTTTGTATAGGGTTTCTTTTTTTCAGCTTCTTAGGTGAATTAGAGGTAAAAGGCTACTGGAGAGTCTTCCTACTCATTCTACATCCGACAAGATTTCTGTCTGTTCTACGGCAAAACTAAACGAATCTCTTTTGTTTGTATTGTGTAGGAAAATATACCTTACAAAACAATTGCATTTATTATATTATTAGTATTATTTTTTTTGTATTTATTTGGACCATTTAGATAGTTTTCTAAGAATATTACTATGAGATAAGTGCTATTAATAACATTTGTTGCAAGTGTATCTCTATAATGATATTATTTCAATAATGTGGATAGTTGTAATTACTACTCGGTTTGTTTTATTGTCGCTCGGATATAAAAGAGAGCGAGTGTAGCGATGACGATTTAAACCCCGGTAAAGTTGTGAGGTCTTCGGACCAACAACATAAAGTCAGGTCAAATAAAAAAAGATGACGATCATTCTCACTTCCACTTTGGTTGAAACTAGAGTAGCTAATTATTTTGCGAAAATTATAACCTACAATGAATTGTAATTAGATCGGCAAGCTTTGTTCAGTGTTTTGTTGTATAAATACCGCACTAACCGTATATAGACAGATGCATAAACGAACATGATGAATGAGTTACGTATTGGCCTAATGGCTAGGAATAACGGGATCCCACGTGAGACTTACTTAACAATTGACTTTGTTTTGATTGATCCACATTTATCATGGCTTCAAACAATTATACATATTACGTAAATCATGACATGCCTATATTATTTTTATTATAGCTGATGTCACTTCCACATTGACTATTAAAATTAATATTTTCTACATAATTGTTATTGCCCTAAAGGGGTTTGAATACTTGAAGTAAAATATATTTTAAATTAATTTATTGAATTGTTTTATCTAGATTCCACTAATAAATGGAATTACAGCAGACTCTCAACATACACACTCAAACAGAATCTGCCTGTTAAAAGCGAGAGTTGTAGAAATAATTTCACTTGATAAAATTATTACCCAAATTACTCAAACACCTAAAATAAGTGAAAGTTATTCGAATACAATTTGAAACTAAAATTGTCTTGTATTGTCTTGGTTGAGTTTATTCTATAATTTTCCCAGAACGAGAAATATTTTGTTCATCTCTGTAATGCCGAAAATAGATGATGGCCATTTCTGTCCTTCCAATTTCGATAGAATTTAGGCATTTTCAATTTAAAAAAATAAATTGCTATAAAGGTTTTATACTTTCACTTTTAACTGCTTACTTGTTTTTTAATGGTGTTTCTTAGATTATGGAGTTTCAGTAAGGAAAATTTGTGTTTGTAACAATTTAAAATATTGTTGTTTATAAACTACTAAAAGTATATTAGTAATAACAAAATCGGAACTTTTTACAATAAAACAAAAATAAGGAATATTTTTTTAATAATTAAGATTTTTTCGTCTCATTACTATACAAACTGAAAGACAGAAATGAACACATCTAATTTCGTTTTTTTTTGTTTATTAACAAATCTACGGACTCGAGTTCCCGTACCCTTTTTACAACTTAATTACTATGAAAGTTTTTTGAGTTCATACACGCTTATTGTTTACTTTTGTTACTGTGTGTGACATTAATTTTGTGATTTTTATGTTGAGTTGTGTGTACCTTAAGAATAACTTATTTAATAATTTAATAATTTATTTATACTTATAATATAATCTTTTTCTAACTTTAATCTTCATGTTGCCCCTCGGCAATCTTCTACGGCATTTTTGGTCTGCACCGGGCAGATGGTATAGTTCCCATAGTCTCAGATCCCTAGTTTAGCAGTTCATCCCAATAGCCCGGTACCTTTTATTCTCAAGTCCTACAATAATCCGATGCCGGGTTTGTCTTTGCATTGCGTGCATTTTTATGTGGTGTAGACAGGGGTGGAAGTTTCAGTCAGTGTGACGCCACATTTACATTCAACGCCTCTATGTTTTAGTCTTCCCATGGCCCCACGCAAGGCCTCCAAAAGTCCGAGCCACCATGGCCCGTGTTCTTAGAGAGATACATCTTACGTAATATAATAAATGCCAATTTGAGTTCCTTTGGGATATTTTCAGGTCTTAATTTTGCAACATTTCATCTTGAAATTTTGCCCACACGTTGGCAGAGGAACTAATATTAAAAAAACGGTCTTCGACTTGAAAAGCAAATAATTAATATATTTTTCAAGCATCTTGAAGTCGGTGCATTATGCAATTTCGTTTTTTTATGTTTTTTTTGGCACGGAGATCCAGAAGAAATATACTGCTCCCAAGGGATAGACCAATATAAGTAAAAAGATGGCGCTCCGATCGTGTTTATTAGCGCCACCAATTCACCGACAAATACATCGTCTTAGCAACGATAATGACAATTGACCTTTAATGTATTGTTCACATGATTAGTTCCATTTTCACTAAATGACGTATAATTATGTACTTTAAATTAAAATTGAATTTGACATTTCTAATAATATAACGTCCCCAGTTCATAATATACATATCCTTTATTAACGCTAAAGAAGCCGCAGGCAAATGCTAGTACTTAACAAATATAACGAACATTAATGGAACTTGAGAATTTCACAATACAAAATCCTTCTTTAAGTTATAAAATTATTTTCTTGTACCTAATCATTAAGCATTTCTATGCTAAAACGTAACAACGTTTTAGCATAGAAATGTTAATGAATTGCTTAACACAGAATTAAGATGTGTTACTTATATTTTAACGCTGCATATTAACTATTTCCTTAACGCCTTAACATTATGGGTTTGTTTGCGCAACTTTTTGTTTGTTTCTATTGTAGTTTCAAAGACAAAAGTGTGACAATACCAAAAAATCCTTGACTGATGTACAGATCATTCTTGAATTTAAAATATTAATATTTTACAATATATTATGTATATATCACGGTCTTCTGTTTGAGGTTTGGAATTGGTCCCTTGGCTTATAGACCTCAGAGGTCATGGGTTCGATTAGTGCTATTATTTACTTTGGTCTGAGTGCGCTGACGTGAGCGTTAGCAATTCCCCGGTGTAAAACCGTAGAACAAGTATTACTTCCTAGCGCACTTTACGCGCGCTTATGCTCGCCCGCTGCTGGGCTCGGGCCTCCTACTATAGGGGAACGAACAGTATACGCGCTACGCTGGTCGAAGGCGTCTTGGCAGGTTCGACACATCGGTTATCTCGATGTGCAGGTTTCATCACGATGTTTTCCTTCACCATTGTTAGCACGTGGTAATTGTAACAATATGCACATCAGATCAGAAAACAGCCCAAGTGGTGCATGGGCTCCGGCCAAGATCGGACCCGCGCCCTTTGAGTTTGGGACAAGTGCGATGCGTGGATGGCCATTACGCTACCACGACTTCGACTACGACGAATGTTTATAATTTTCATTTTTGAAGTGATAACTTCGCCTGGCATTACGGCGCCAGTCTGTCTGGCTTCCCTTTTTCTCACGTTAGATTAGTTTAAGTTATCACTTCTGTCGGGCGTCCCGAGATGCACACCGTCTTTTTTTTTAAGTTAGACTGTATACGCTGTTTTTCTTTACAAGATCATTTTCGTATATTAAAACTAGGATTTTTGCAGTGAATTACACTATTTGATTATGTTTAAATGTCTAAGATAAGTTACGCCACGTCTAAAGTTAGACACAACAGTAGACAATGTTTTATATTAATCATCTAATCATGTTATTTAACTAAAATGGTATCCAAAAATATATGAAAAATAAGGTACACGTATATATGTTTTATTTTTATTTACAATACTCATTTATGATAACAAATGTTTGAAAACTAAGTATTCCTTGCCTACAAGAATTCCATTTATAAGCTCGACACACAATAGCGCCTACACTTTAATAAAGCTTCCTACAACTTTATTTGCTTTGAATTGAAAACTTGGAGGTGTGAAACGTGAACAATTGAATTGTGGTGACAGATCGTGTAAATGAGATAATGTATGTATGGCATGTGTCATGTCATCATGTCCAGGAAGAAGCTGACAAGTGTGAAATAATCAATTTACGCTGGATAAATGCCATTTCCTTATTAGGATGTAATAACAGATATGAAATATAATATCAACTCATAAGTGTCCCCCTGCTAGTCTTTCCGTTTTCGCGGGCACAGTTGATATACTCGTCATGCTTGTCCTAGACGAGTTAGAATTCACGAATATGTCACATATTTAATGTTGTAACGTAAACACAGTGGAATTTGCTATTTCATTTCGTGGATTTATATATAAAAATATTTGCCACATCCCTTAAAAAGGCAATTGAGATCTGAATTAATTGAGCAATTTTGTTTATTTTACAAACTCAATTTTGTAACAAGTAATACGAGCAACTAAGTTATTAAACAATTTTCCCTGTTTTATAAGACAGTTATATGTACCATTATATGTATTACTCATCTGTTTATCTCTTTGACTACGGGTCGATTTTTCAATTACCAGGTAAAAGTTATTCGTAGAATAAAGTACAGTATGGGAAAATTAAAAATGACTGTGCATGAATAAGAGTTGAATCGTTTCACTTTTGTATTCAATCTGGTTATAGTTTATTCCACTGATAACTTTTATCTGATAATTGAAAAATCGGTCACAAAAGCAATAAATATTGATATATACATAGTAAACATGAATATTTTTCTATAACTTTAACAAGTACTTGACTTAACATGATCAAATTGCAAATATTTGGAATAAAGTTTTATACAAACACTCTTGTAAATTAATTATATGACATACAGCGAAAGGAGTATACCAAGATCGTAGCTACGAGAGAACCATCGTCTGTAATAATGTAATATTATATTTAAAATAAATATTTATATAAATATTTTAAATAAATAACTACTTGTGTACTATATCGCCTTTTCTGTGGCACCGCCCACGTGGTGTCTTGCTAACGATGCGTACGCGCAAGTTACCGTGAACTGCTGCCATGACCCGCCATTCAGTCTGATTCACAAACAGCATCGTAATGCAATTATGGAAGGATCTATCAAAATCAAGATATATTTTAAATCAGCAATCGTTGGTAAATCAAACTTTTTAGACAACTATTTAGTTTTTTAACTTACGGTTTTGAAGATAATATTTATAATGTCTGGTAATTCAAATCTAATCAAAATACCTCAAAAATTAAGAAGCTGAAGTTGAAACCACTTCTCGGCGCGTAGTTATACGGCCTTCAGCCTGGTGAATCATCAGCCTGAGCAAGTTTGCCAGTAGGGGTTGAATGAGATAAGGACTTAGAGAAGCGATGAAACTTGGCAAGGTCGCCGTCCCGCAGTAAGAAACCGTTGGTAATCTGTAACAAAAAATCGGAAACGCAGATAAGTCTTTTCGTTTTAATTTGTATAATATAATATGCAAATAATAATATATCCATTTTAATCATCGTTCTTAATTAGAAATAATAACCTTTGCACATTTTATTTCGTTTTTTGGTATTTTACGTTTATATTACAGTCTTTTTATTATTTTTATCATTTATTTGAATGTACAGACAACTAGATCCAAATATTATGGTTAGTAGATCTTAAACATATGTGTTAGTTATTTACAGAAATTAACGATTTGTTCCTCTGCATGAGTGCCAACATCAGGGGAATATCGTGTTTATTAGCTACCTATTACGTTCAGATGCTATTGTTACTCCCGTGCACTCTGCTAAGCAGGCTGTTTTCTTTTGCCAGATCGGGTCTAATCCATCGGTGCGAGCAGCCCCAAAAATCCCAGGTGCACTATAGAAATGAAATTCTATATTTTAGCTTTCCTCCTAAATTGCGTCAGGATTTTTAAGTTATTTTTTTACATGTGTATATCTACATTTTAGGTTATTTTGTTCATTCAAATTCATATAAAAAGACAGCGTTAAGAATCTAGAATGTCCTGACATAAATTACAGAGAACGATTTCCTAACTCAGGCAATAATATCTTAATGATCATCAGTCAGCATTCGCTATTCGTGAACTTAGTGTAATGCCTTGATATGGTAAACTTAACATTTAAACATTGTGTGTAAATAATGTTTAAGTTATTTTATAATAAGGCCTTTGAATGTTACGATTGATCTATTAGATACTGGGTTTTTCACAGCATATGCTATTATAACTAAAATTTATTTAAAACTGGCGGCCCCGGCAGACGTTGTCCTGTTCTGAAATAATAAAAATCTGGGACCCGATCCCAGTGCCACCTACCAGTTCTAATTGTGAATCAACCATCCGGGAACCCACTCAAACACACAAAAAAAAACACCAAAATCGCTCCAGGTGATTAGGAGGATTCTAGAACCCGATCTCAGCCCCACCTGCCGGCTCCAACGGGATAAAAGTATCCTATGTCCGTCTCCTGGTTCTAAGCCACCTCGCCACCAATTTCAATAGTGTAATTAACACGACTTTCTTTTATACATATAGATTTATTAAACTTATTATCATAATCCCTAAATATTCCATTTGAATCTCTTAAGCTTATTTGAGACAAACTCTAAACGGCCATTTACATGGAGAGAGTTTCTTGCTTCGAAGATATGACTGTCGAAAGCAACAAAAAAAATATTATCATGTAAACTAAACATACGATATCGTACGTGGAATGGCAATAATTTCCGGGTTATTGAATATTGACGTCTCCGTGTAAACAAAATACGAAACACCGTGCTAATCACTGTTCATACTGATTTGTATGCGAGTATCGCATAAACCTGAAAAAATGTCGTACGAGTTCTAGTTCATACAAATCAATGCGATATGTGTCCTAGTGTAAACAAAACTTTTACTTTACGATTATCGTATGACATACTCGTAAGCGAGTTTTTGTTTTTTGTAGAACTAGAATAATACTAGAATAGTTTTTGGTTGAACGTAAGCATGGCAATGCGATTATTGTATAAAGAGTATCGCCTACGAAAATAGTATACGATTTCTCGCCCCAAAACGTGCGATAAACTCTCTCCATGTAAAGGGCCATAAAACAAATCAAAAATTTTGACATCGTTAATTTAAATGAGAATCTTATAACAAATAGCAGGTTATCCTAACATTTAGCATTTATTTAACACAATAAAAATCTAAGGTGATAGAACCATGCTGACATCATTATTATCATGATTAGATACCGGCTCGATCGGTGTAATACCACCCTTCCACAGGATATCGCTGTGAAACGTCTTGAGCTAATCGTGTTTCTTGCTATGAGAGACTTCTAATGGCTAATTTCTCCCTCTCCTTATCCCATATTTTCTATCTCACTCTCCATTATCCCATATATTCTCTTTCGCATCCTTTCTATCCGATTCTTTATCTGTGTAACCCCTCTATCTCATCCCTCTTAACCTATCACCCCTAAAAGCTGGTAACGCGTTGGCTTCGCCCTTGGTGTTGCGAATTTGCGTCTACTGGTGACGGTCATTGTTTACCATAATCTCCAGATTGTACTTACGAAGATTCCCCATATCTGCCAAAATAATATTCCAAAATTACACCATTCAGAAACTGCCCCTAATCAGTGGAGGGAAAAAAATGACAACTACATCTCAGACCACCTACGTTGAAAGATTTTGTAGAGGCCACAAACTTTTGTTATTTTTAAACGACTTCATAAAAAATAGACGGTTCTCAATTCTTCGAGTAAATTAAAATTAAATTAACACCAAAAGTGACGTGTACAATACCATTACAATAATAATTATTGCATACAGGTATATTTTATTTATTTATATTTTATGAGCAATTACATGCTAGGTCGAAAATGTTATGGCATTTGAGTAAGGCTAGGGGGAAAAAAAATTTCCTTACTTTCCCCAGTGCTGAAATTTACGTCCCCAAAAATTTACCTAAGGAATTCTTGGCCCTAAAAATTTCTCGTCCGCAAAATAATTCTGCGAAATGGGAAAAAACATCTAATTTCGAAACCCTGGTCTTCTGTTTGTTTGCCAGCTTCGCAATAAAAAAGCAATAAATGCAAAACTAATTAATTTAATTTTATATGTCAATTTACAGAAAGACACTTCAATTTTATTTATATCTTTCAAACCATTGAATTTTCACAGAACTCAAATTTATTACCGGCTTTACAGCTTTATCTAAGGATCTCGCACCACTTGGTGTTTGAGCATTGAACCTTAATCGAATTAGCTGAGAAATAACACGCTTTAATTAGCTCCTAACCAGAAATACCGATCGTTAGGGCACGTCACGATTGTCGGAATTGAGTCATTTCACGTGACAAAATAACCCATTGCTTAAGTGTTAAGATAAAATCGTTTAATGCATATATCTTTATAGACTTATTAGTAAAAAGTGTTTGATTGACAGGTTAGCATATTTGCTTTATTGCTAAACCACAAAATAAGTAATGTACGGAATATTTAGTAATTTTACAGTGAATAGCCAATTAACAACTTTAACCACTAATCGCAATTAATGAATAAATGAAACATTTATCTAATTTGAAACTGATAAAGTAATAGTCCTAACCGAAAAATGCCAATTCAGTTTACAATCTGACACAGCGCTAATTTTAGCACTAACCACCAGAGCAAATATATTTGTCGTGATTTCATAACGACTTATGATAAAAACAGGAATTTGTTTCAAAATAAATTATATTAATTTGACTTTAACAATAAACAAAAGAGTATATATGCTTGTGTGTGTCAAATATATGGTAGTGTGTGTAATGTTTTTTTATTGATTTACTGATTTTTTATGCATAATAAAAAAAAGTATGCATACGTCGCTTCTTCTCTATACAAACTATACGTGTGCAAAATTTCATACTCCTCCGTCCGCGCAATTTTCGTAAAAAGGGGTACAAAGTTGTTGCTTTACGTATTAATATATAAATGATATAGATAAGCAGTTGCCAATTAAGTATAGAAGATTCATCTCATTTTACCAAAAAAACTTTGAAGCTTATGTAACTATTATATATTTTGAAGGTCGAATCTGAAATTTCGAAAACTTTTTAGTAGCCACAACCAAAAAACATTTCAGAAGTGAAACAACAACCAATAATGTTAGGGTTATTGAAGTGAAACTACTATATTTACAGACGGGGGGTATTAGGATTAGGATACTATTAGGATTTTTTCTATCACGAAGTGCTATAGCATTATTTATTTTTTTACCAGGGGAAATCCGTTTGAGGACCGTAGGCCGCGCGAGAGGGAAATGTCGCGGCCCGTGTGTGGGATTCGCCGGGTCGGGGTGGCACTAGCACCCCACGTTGAGATGTGGGGAACTATTGCCACGCCGCGGTTAGGGATATCCACTAAAACCCCTGAGCAATCACGAGAGTCCTTTGTCCATGGTGTGGGCTCGCTCGCGCATTCACCACCAGCCTGGACGGACGGTGGCCGGGCCCTTGCGGGCTGGCCTCTCAATTTGGTAGCCGGAGATTTGGGTCTCTCCGGCTTCTCTACCTCACCGCGAGGTGAGTTCTTGGACATAAAGTAGAAGTAAAACTTCAACGGACTAGTGGTAAAACGAATCGCATCAAAATTTTAATTCTATGAGTGAAAGAACATTTTATTAGTGATTTCAACGCTTCAAGAGCGGTGATTTTTGCTTATAAAACCGGCATAGTGGTAGAAGATCAAAAGTTTTTAAAGATGATGAATTGGAGCGTTTGCTTAATCAAGACTTGTGCCAAAGTCAAAAGGAGTTGTCAACATCATTGCTCAATTGATCACTGATCAAGTGATTATAATCAGTTTTTACAATAAAGCTTTGAATTTAAAAAAAATACGTCGGTAGCAAAGTATAACTTAATACCTCAAACATATTATAATTATGCGTGTAGGTGACCGGGCCCGCGGCTTCTTAGAAACTCGCCAGTCTCCTTTATGTATAATCTTGCCATTTATTAAAAAAAAATGACTACAATAGGTACACAATTTCATATATATTCCACTTCCAAACTAGCGTTTTTGTAACACGAAAATAGTACAGATGTAAACGTAACGTAACGGCTTTATTATCAAGAGGATTAATAACTGCCCGGAAATTCTTCAACCGATATGCCGACAGCAGCGCCACCTACCGGATCCAATTGTGAACCAACTCAGAAACCTTCTCTGGCAACAACTTTGTAAAGATCATCACATGATCAAATGTATAAGTTTACGATACTATAAAGGACATACACACAAACATCCATTTTCAAAACACAAACATATACAAGAGAAAACGATTACATACACTTATAAACTATTAATAAGGCTTGGTTAGATAAGAGGTAATAAGAACTATAATTCAAAATAAAAATCTTTAAAATTCCTGTGTCAAAAATGTGGAATCATTCATTATTTACGACGCCATCTTATCAAAGTGAATAATGATAATATCATTGGATTTCCTTAATATTTTTTTTTTAAACGTTATCTTGTTTAGTTACCTTGTTTACTCGTATTAGTTAATGAATTGTCGATACAATAAATGAAATCATGTTATAAAGCGCTTGATTGACACCTTCATAAGGTCACGACATGTGTATTCGTATGTATTTATTCTTAACCAACGCAAATGATTATGTATTAACAAACAATAGAACAATGTAATGTAATTACGCATAATATGTTTGTATCCAACAAAATTCGCTTCCTCTTTGAATATGATTTATGTTGCTGAATACCTAATCAAAACTTTCCATTAGTTGCTGTTGTTGCTGACGAAATTTAGAAAATATTGGAATAAGTAGCGACATACTCGTCCATCTATTTACACAAAAGGCAAGTTTTAAAACTTGTATGTCGCATTAGTCAGCTCATTTCAGTGCCGGAACTATTTCCGACACAATACTAACCTAGTGCTTCACTTTCTTCGGCCTCGATAACGACTTTAAAATATTAATTTCAAGTTCATATCCTACAAAACGTATTATTTTATTCGGGATAAAATATACTTTATTTTTAACTACTGGTGAAAGTTCATGTCTCTATGCCAAATTTTATCGATTAACGTAGTTTCAGATATAAGTTACGTCTGTCGCTTTTTTAGCCTGAGACTTTAATTTAAAATGTATAATTTCCCCTGAATGTAAAGATATCGAAATAAAGATATACGAAAATTTAAGGTAAAATTCCTGTTTTAGTGTCTAAAATTTTAATTGAAATCGGTAGAGCCGTTTCGGAGCCTATTCTAGACAAATTTTCAGACTTGACTTGACAGATTGAGACACAAAATTTTTAAACAAAGTTTTCAAATAAATGTTGGTATTTATTATGAAATAACAGAAGCTTCATTTGATTTATTATAGAGTACGCCTCTAGACGATAGCCATAAAATAAAGGTCTTCCAGATTGGTTTATGTCTCTCTGCTTTATGTCTGTAGGCAGTGCCTAATGCCTAACACACGACTAGACCCTTGCATCGTAAACAGAGACTGGCCTAATAGCATTATAAACATAACTCAGCCGCTCCAAGTCAAATACACTGCGTTCCAGTGTATAAATCTATTTGCACTGCATACGTAATTACATAACAAATATCATACGTATCTATCTAGTACCATTATTTGCACTCCTGTGTACCACCGCTAAGACTTAGCTGACCCGGTAAACGTTGTTTTGCCATATAAATAATTTCTAGTTAATATTTTGGTAGTTAAATAAAAATTAACAAACTTATTGTTCTCAGCCCTACTTCGAGCTGTTTACGGGATGAGAAGTGACACCGGCGGGTATGATCGAATGATAACTGATCAATTATCGACCACCGAGACTAGAAAATTATTAATATCACTATTAAAAAATAGGGGTTGATGGTAGAAGGGTCAAAATTTAGGGTTGTATTAATTTTTAATGCCAAATCATAAAAATGTTAAAATAAAAACTTTTGTCCAAAAAATAAATGTTTTGGGGTGGACCACCCTTATCAGCTAGGGTATGAAGAATACTAATATAATAGATCTACTAAATATTTACACAAAATTTCATATGAATCGGTGAAGCCGTCTCGGAGGAGTTTTGTTACAAGTACTGTGACACGAGAATTTTATATATTAGATATAGAATTATGAGTCTTCCATTGTGAAATTTTGGTAGGTATATGTAATAACATGTAATTCGGATTATAGGGTTCAAGATAGTAACAGCAGCCCAAAAACATTCAATTACTAGACTTGGGGAACCTGTTTCATCGCAATAGATGATACACCCGTCTAAAGTGTAACATAGATACAAATAAATGAGTGTATGATGATGGTGAGTGTATGGTGATGCTTGTTCGTGATCATGATGTACAAATTTCCTAACAATATTTTTCACGTCAAAAGGTGTTTATTGTAACAATAAACACGTTTTGAAAATCTGATTAAGCGTGCATACTCTTCAGACTAGATTCGATCGCATGTAATAGGAATGAGGCACTGATGTGGCACTAAGGTACTAATTACAGCGAAAATTGTTTATTATGCCCCCAAAGTATATAGTTTCTGCTTAATACGTCTTCGAAAATTATGCAAACGGACCCTCCGTAAAAGATCTAGTTAATTAATGAAATTACTTTTCATATGCGCTATGTTAACAATAACAAATACACTGGACTTGTGTTCATAATTAAATAATAATATATTCAAAGGTGTGGTGTACCGCCTAAAAAATTCATGCACAATATTAAATACCTTTCAACAAAAAACCTACACACCCTAATCTAACACACACTACATCAATATGTACTGTGTTTTGAAAATACTGTTACATTATTCCAATTACGTTTTTGAATACGTTTTGCAAAAACTATGAATTCATACAAAAATTGTACGTAATTGTTAACAATGGTAAGTTTTTTATTGCAGGAGTTCAGCATACAGGCAGACGGCCTACTTGATGGAAAGCGGTTACCATCACCTATGGACATTTGCGACGCCAAAGGTGCTACAAATGTGCTGCTGCTCTCTTAAGGGAAACTGGAACCTGGTCACTAATGCCAGAACACAACTGAAGGTTGTTATGGCGTCATACTTTAGACCAGGGGTGGTCATCCAGTCGGGCAAATGCCCTACCACCTGGCTGTGGGTTGTTTTGTCGCCTCTTACGACAGGTCTCCCAGCCGCAGGAAATTGTATTCTTTCTCCGTTCCTGCACGGATGAAATTATAATACTTTTTTATTATTTACAAAGGGTTCCTGTTGAAAATATAATACGAATGTCATCTGGGTGTTCTTCAATGCTATCAAATCTACATCAAGTATTCAATGCTCAAATAAGACATTTAAATTAATAAAATATAATAGCATAAAAGAATAGAGAATAGAATAACCCAAACTTCGTATTTTATTTAGTTCTTCATTTTACAAAATTAATATGTTTGCAATTTTGAGTCTGTATACATAAACAATAGTAACTGATAAACACGGGGATAAGAAAAGTCTCTTTAGCGCTCCGTAGCTATTTCGGCAAAAAATGAACGCTTATAAAATTATTATGACTGTATTATGGTTGTCCATCCACTCCATTTTTCACAAAAGATATAAAATCTCTTCATAATAATACCAGCATTAAATCCCAATAGTGGATACTCTCAACGCTACCGGAATACTCTAATTTTTAATTATCATATGGAAAATTGGGAAAGAATGAAAACTGTTAGAGCTAAAAATAATGTAGAAAATTGATTTAATTTCAAACTAGGATGTGCCCGCGACTTCGTCTACCCTTGACTTAAAATTTCCGTAACACAAAGGACCACAGCATTGAATAAATAATGTATGTCATCGTTTTAGTGAAAACTACGCCGAAAAACCTAACTTTTATTCACCCAAAAAACGCATTCCCGGGAAAAAAGTAGCGTAGCTTTTAACTACATCAAAATCGGCTCGATATTTTTTTGAATCCCGCACATACGGACAAGCCGACAAACATACACAACATTCTAAAAAAATTGCATCGGGTTCCTCTCCGTTTCCAGTTCTTTTTTTAATAGCTTCAGTATACAGACCCGGCAAGTTAAGAAGTTTATAATATTATAGATATTCAATCACTTCGATTGAATTGATTGAAAATTTGCAAGAAATTCTTTGATGCCACCCGTGATCAGAAGGCTGGCTCATATTTCGCCCAACAAATAAGTATCGCCATATAGCGCGGCAATGCAGACACAGCCTTCTGGGCACGCTCCCATCTGGCAGGGATTTGTTACACAGTCTATAATAGCTTGTAATATTTATAACTTAGTTTATTTTTAGTTTTGAAGTGTATTTAATTCTATGTTTTTAATATATTTAAGTTTTAAAACACGTAAAAATAATAAGTTCCAATAAAATAGTTCATCATCACTTTGAGATATTGTGCATTAAATATTTTTTAGAGTTCCTTAGGTAAACAGTGGACGTTCGTCTTCTTTATAGAAAACAGTTATTTATATAAGAACTTAGTAATACTTTCTTATTACGAAGCCAGTTTAAAGAGTGCTCTAGAATGTAAGTGACATCATACGTGCACAAAACCATACATTTTATTCACCCTAACAAACACTGGAAATCAAAGAGGCAAGAGGCGATTGTAAATAGGAGGGAGATGCTGTAAGCGGCCACTTGAAGCTCTTAACGACCCAGTTATGTGTGACTAGGGGATCGTATGTTTGACGAGTAATGTATACCTACCTATATATATTATGTCTGCTATATCGATTTGTACTGCAGTTTGAAGTTCTATATCAATCTATTAGATGTCATGTTTTCATTTTTTCAATGTATATCTACAGGTTATTGTCATTTAATAACAACGTCGAACGAATAAAAATATAGGTTTTTAATGGAGGTATCTGATTTCGACACAAAGGTTTGTATAACTATTGGATACGTTGCTTTAAAACTATTTCTAAATACCTTAATTATTTTAAAAAAATTCAAGAAGTAGTTCAAGTCTTAGAAGTGAGCGACACAATTTTAAAAACCACTCAAATAGAAAAAAAATTAAGAGATATATTTGTGATTTTTATGAAATTTCTAACGATACACGACATTTTAATGGTGGTCTTACACAATTATTATATATTATTATTTTATAATATCATGCCAACATTGTGTGACGGCAGACAATGATTACAGCTAAATTTAATAAAATAAAATTGGGAAAAAATGACTAAAATAAAAGGCGGACATGGCGATTTCATAAATTCTCCATTAATGCAACAATGACTATGGGACCTATATGAAATCTATTTTGGGCCTATTTGTGGGTGAATTGCTACGAGTTGCTAATAGTCGTAACATATTCAACCACCATTAAGTTGGACCGGTAACTCCAGTAATCAGCATTCAGGCTTCCAATTGGAAATAGCAAGTGGACTGCTCTGGAGCTGAATCGAGGCCAGACTCCGTAGCATACAAGAGCGTTAAGCCGTAGCCTCCTTCTGCGAGGCGGCTGACACAGAGAGGGTGGAAAGCGCGTGTGTGGGCCCCATCCGCAGAACGCGGCCTTGGGTCGTAGGTGGCTCCCATAATCCATCACAAGGGGCCGCGTGGATCAGTGGAGGTTCCGCGGTCTATTGGTGTTGGTGAAGAGGTTATCCTTCCCCGGAGGTACCCTAAGTAAGATCTAGCCAAGCGTCGAAATGCCTCAGATAGTACCTGTGGTCTAGTTCCTGCGGCACCCCATAAAAGCGCATAGCAGAGGGGTGCAGGTTAGGTTTAGTGGTTGACGGCCAACATACCCTATCCCTCCGCTCGGAGCTCACGGTGGACATACAGCCAATTAAGAGCCCCACACATTCCTTGACTTAAAGCCCCAAGCCCAGGCCTGAGGATGGTGTCTCAAGCAAAGAAATTCCCTCTGCGTCATCATAAAAATAGGGATCAGCATTCAAGCACTACTACTTCTGTAAGATTAAGTCCCTAAAACAACAAGATTTATTTGTTCGCCCTACTACAAGGAAGCACCAGTACATCAACAACAGCATCTAACTCCAACTATTGGTGCAAATGTTAAAATACATACTTACGAATTTTATTAAGAACTTTTTTATGTATTTTTTTGTTTTAGGAACAATTTGCAACGCCTAGGATTATGTCAAATATAATAAAGGGTTGTTTGTGATAAATACGATCAATCAGAAAGTTGTGTTCGACGTCACCAACCATGTTCTATTGACTGATAAACAAAGCAGTCCATACACAATACAATGATTGATGTATATTGAAATAGATTGTCTGTTTAATGAAATAAAGCACCAAGAAACCCCGTGGACCCTGTAATTAACTAAAAATAATAATTTATTATAGAGGAACTTTTTTTGGCGGCTCATCTTTTGATGTCTGTAAGACATGTGGTCCCCTAAAAATGACATAGTTTGGCCCAGTAGTTTTCATTTTATGAACATTTTTTTGTTTCCGGTTCGTGGGACCTATATTTTTTAAGAAGCGCGGCACCATTCGTAGGTCCACCCATACATAGCTAGACACTAAAAAGTAACAAATAAAAAATAAAAACTTCGTTTAAAAAAACCGACTTCAAAAACTAAAAAAATAAATGTATAAAATAACTTATTTCTAAAGCTCTTATTATTAATATATATTGTGGCGAACGATGGTGGAACCATCTAGTTAGTTTTCGAACTTTTGGAACAATCTAGAAAAATCTAGAACAAAAAGACAAGGACGGATATATTTAGAAAAAGATAGACGATAAATGAAAGAAAGAGATAGATAGATGTTAGAAAGAGATAGACGACAAAAGAGAGAAAGAGATAGATAGATGTTAGAAAGGGATAGACGTATAAACGAAAGTTCCCGAACAGAAGGTTCGGGAAAGAAAAGACAGAGACAGATAGACGGGTTCTAGAAAATTCTTCCGGGTATATAAACAGCGTAAGGCGCGCCTACCGGGCAGTTTTAGAGTTGAAAGTTGCAGTTTAAAGCTGAGTTCAGTCCAAGACGGTGAAACGACAAGTGCGATATTAGAGAACGTTAATAGAGGACAGAGATGAACTAAGTGGTGAATTTAGTGAGAAGTTTGGTGGACAGATACGCAAAGGAGGTGTGTAGCGTAGTTCGAGAGGGAAACCAGAAGCGAGCTAGGCGCGATAATATTGGAGGTGGTCCGCGCAATATTGGCGACGGTATTGAGGGTGTGGCAACTTATCGTCGGGACTGTGCATCGTTGGTCGTGCGTATAGGGGGAACCCTGCAGAGAGGTACTACGTGCGGCTGTGTGAGTTAATAAAAGCTTTTAAATTTAAAACTGGTGTTTTCTTCCAATCCATAAGTGCGTACCCCGCTCGTACGTAACAATATTATCTAAAACATCTTGAAGTCGGTGCAAAGCAAAACATAAAAATTACTATATTTTGAAAATTACTAAGCACCGACTTTAAGATGTTTTAGATAATATATATTAATAATAATAGCGTTAGAAATAAGTTATTTTATACATTTTAGTTTTTGAAGTCGGTTTTTTTAAACGAAGTTTTTATTATATATTTATATTTTTATCCGTGCAGGAACGGCGAAAGAATACAATTTCCTGCGGCCGGGCGGCCTGTCGTAAGAGGCGACAAAACAACCCACAGCCAGGTAGTAGGGCATTTTCCCGCCTGGATGGCTACCACCCCTGGTCTAAAGTACGTCGCGATAACAACCTTTAGTTGTGTTTCGGCATTAGTGACCAGGTTCCAGTCTCCCTTAAGAGAGCAGCAGCGCATTTGTAGCACCTTTGGTGTTGCCAATGTCCATAGGCGATGGTAACCGCTTTCCAACAAGTGGGCCATCTGCCTATCTGCTGAACTCCTGCAATTTAAAAAAAAATGTGAAAGAATCAGCGGGGCTAATTCGGATCAGCAGATTTTAAAAATACATTTTTTAGTTTTTTTTCTGTCTGTTTGTTAGAGAATCATATGAAAACCACTGAACAGATTTCAATGAAATTTAGAATACTTTTTATGACGATACACGATGTCGTTTCCTTACAATAAACGAATAAGCAAAATAGATGGCGCTGTAATCGCATTTCTATAATTCACTAACAAATAAATAGGTCCGCTGACATAAACAACATGTCAATTATATTACTTCAAATCAGGTTGGCTTCGACTTCTAAGAAATCAGCTTTAGCATAATATATACTTTTTTAAACAATGTAATATTTTTTAACATGAATGACTTATTTATGAGACAAATGTTAAAATATGATTAAAAGGTAATTAGATTTCCAATGTAACCATTAACAATCTAATTTATTATCACGAACATTTTTTATGGACAGTTGTAACTTACACAGTCTAAACATGTCTCACAGGCGTTCTGTGCCTCAATAAATCAAAGATAACGTAATTTAACTTTGTGACACAGGTACCATCGGCAACTCCCGTTGTCCCCTGAATTAGCTAAACAGCAAAGACACTAACTTTACCCGTTACAAAGATAGAGAGTTCTCTATAAAACGCCTCGTAGAGGTAGATAAGTCTTCTAGGGTTAAAGAAATTTTAGAGAAAAGTATAATATTTTCATCTAAAAAAAAAGTGCACACACACACGCATATTTATATCTAAGACCATGAAAAGGGAACAAACAAATGTATAAATCATCAACAAACGTGCATGTAAATTTGTATATTAATATAGATTATATTGAAGTATGTCTGTCACGTTTCAATATTAATTGTAAAATCGATTGAGCAATTAAGTACAACAAAGATTCGTGCCCTCGGCGTTATATGAGTTAAACATTATTTCACTGACTTGTCAAGGATAGCGGTAATAATGCTCCTACGCGAGGAAATCGTTCATTAATATTTTGTTATTCATAATGGTTAACATAACAACAGACAGTATTTACAATTCTGATGAACGTAAGTATATATATAAGGATATAAGCAGAAAGGAGGATGTCCGTAAGAGAACCAAGGCTACCGTAATTACTCGCAAAATTAGTAAGGGGACGTGGTAGTAAGCCGGCTATATTTATTTACTTTATTTATTCACATGAATAAATCCAAATACAAGTACGAATAGCCTTAAAACAAGTAGAGTTACTTTACGATTAGCCTCGATTGAGGCATACATGTGATATCTTACTGACTAAGTCAATGCGTCATATTACGTGAAGTATAATTTTAAATCAAGTTCTACAGTTTAGCAATTGGTCAAATGACAAACATTATATTATATTATTAATATTATAATGCGTCGCAGGACTGATGATCGATGGAGCAGTCGTGTCCTGAAAGGAGACACGTCTCGCCAAACGGAGAGCAGGACGCCCTCCAGACTGATGGCCCGACTATCTGCGCAAGGTGGGGGCTGAATGAGAATAGCGGAGGACCGGGATAGGTGGCGAAGTAATTATAACCCGCGCCAAAGTTTATAATCGCTCTTATATAGAAACAGATATCTCCGCAGCAAACTGTTTAAAATAAAATCACTTGTCGCAACGCAGCATTCTACATTTAGTAAATAGGTACAGTTTTATTTTAAAGTTTAATTTAATATGCTTAACCAAAACAATACTCAACTCTATAGGTGCCACTTATAATAATATAATTTATTTTATAGTTATAGTAATAAAGCATACTAGTGTTTTCCCCACTTGGTTTCGTCCATGTGATAGTTCCGTCCCATATCCCGCAGAAGCATTCCAGTTTCCGGATCAAATTAATTTCATACCATGTTAAGAACTAACAATCGCACCGTTTTCATTACACTTATCATTTTTTAAATTGTTTTCTAATTCGCCCCGCGAAAACTATCCCATTTTCGGGAATAAAAAGAATTGATGTTGATTAATGATTTGAGACTACATAATACGGTACATGACAGTATGAAAAATATAGGCTGATTTTAATATATATCGTAGATTCCGATCTAAATATGACAAAAATAAATTGTTTTAACTTAAATATTAAATATTAATTGATATTTTTGAGAAATAAAATTGTTATATTGCAGCCATTAGCCACGTGACAATAAACGCTGATCAGAGCGCGTGACGTCATAGCGTGCAAAACACAAGAAGTTATCAATGACTTCTCAGATAACACTTCAATGAAACAGTTGTTTGTTTTGTACACTGTGACGTCAAGCGAGACGCCATGACAGCTTGACGCGTTTTTGTGACGAAATGTCAAAATATTTATAAAATAGCTAAATTAAATATGTTAATGTTGTTTTTTTGCTGAAATATTAATATTTTGGCTAAAATAGACCATAAGGCTCAAAATAAACCTGTTTCTCAAAAATTGTCAACTACCGAATTATCCACTAGTAAAAATAGCAGCCCCTAAGCAACCCACTATTTGGCTTAGACCTCCCATTTATAAGGGAACGGATAGTCACGATTGTCCAAGATAAATTTAACACATCGGTTATCTCGATGTGTAGGTTTCATCATAATGTTTTCCTTCGCTGTTAATACGTGGTAATTATAACAATGTGCAAATTAGGACAGAAAACTGCTTACGAGGTACATGCTTTCCGCCTAGGATTCGAAAATAACGAGCAGAATTTGATCCCTTTGATATTGAGACGCGAGTGCATTAACTAACCTCCAAGCTATTCAGGGCTTTTTATTTTAATTTATCTCATTTTCAATCAAAATCGTTATACGTTACTGGGATAGGCAGAAGTAAAAACCATGCAGGTTCTTGGCTAACATGATTATCCTCTACCGAGTAATTTGCTTACAAAACCAAAAGTATTAAATCATTCTAGGTCAATTAGCGCATGAAAATAGCGATTCTTCATTACCGAATGACTTGCCTTATAGAACGTAATAAATTGTTCCTTTAATTTATCATATCTTTCTAATGGCAGCGAAACCTTGTCCGTAAATTGTTCAATGGGAATTCTTAAGTAAAATAAGTTATCTACGGACTAATATGTATAAGGACGTCCTTTTTTGTATGAAGTATTTGTAATTATGTTAAAGTATAATTATTGTAGTGACCAGTATTTACGAACATATTATTATGAGGTACGTCCTGACATCGTGCCGTAAGCGGGTGTGCAAGGTCTGTACAGCAAGCCCAGGGGCAGCATATCGAGCGATCTTCTAAAGTATACATTTACGACACTGGGAGAAACTTCATAACACTTAAATACTTTCTAGCTATGTGTCAATATGGGGAAAAAACCCTAGGATAGAGACATAGACCACATAAACATGTAACAGTTACACTCCAGACTAGAATAAGTAGATAAGAATTAGCAATAATTACTAGTATATTCTAATAATAAAGTACAAGTCAACACATTAACAGGTTTAAGAATAATATGTCACACAAAAATAAAAATATAGCATATAAAAATCAGTTTTTTTTCTAAAATTAAATTAATGTAAAAAAGGTACGGAACAAGAATTCGTAGAATTTGTTTCTGATAATAATTAAATACTTTCTAGCAACCTCATTATAAATGGTCATAGTTTAAGAGGGGCAGCATAATCGGTATTTCATAATGGCGTTCATAAGGCTAATAGTAGACATTAGCCTAAGTACATTATCCATACTTATTTACTTCATGTTGTAAAAGCGAAATTAAGACTACCTATCAGTCTATTACGCTTTCATAGAAAAAATGCGATGCCAATTTTACTGAAATGCAGAATGCACGTAGTCTGAATACTAAGAATGGACATAGGATACTTTTTATCCCTATACATGAGATATATTGTTCCAGGGATGAATCAGAATTTTCAGAAATAAATAGCGCTTCGATAAAAGTTCAATATAACGTAACCTGTGCGAATGCTTGCTCATAAAATAGTACGATATTATTTTGGGATATTTTCCATCGGATACGAGTCGAAACTTTCATGGTTGATGTCACGGGAAAATCTATTATATAAATCATAGTAACTTATAGTCAAAGGCTTCTGCGTCTCATTCCATTAATGTGTGCCCTTTTCAGAGATCACGCGTCTGCTTAATTTAACATGTACTGATAGTGAAACCAAATGTACTCAGGAAAGCTGCAAATCGAGATCGCTGATTTGTACAACCCGCCCTTCGATCAACAATGTTGATCGAAGAACCCGCCAATTTGAATTTTACAAGCGTGGCCAGAATTATTGATTACTACTTGCACAAATGTTAAAATAACAAAGAATCTCTGCGTATAATAATCATGTAGCTATACTAACATGATTATTATACGCAGTGAATAATGTAAAATGGTGACCCAATGTAATAAAATTACGCCCATTAAGGATTTTGAAATTACCTTTTTGTATTATACGACCATTTATGTAAATGCTATTACGACTAATTTAGTAAGTCAAAGGATGCTGGTTGACATACCATGTAATTATCAACTCATATGAATCAATGTTATGCTTAGAATTATAATTATATACTAATAAAGAAAATAATAATCCGCAGGGAGGCTTTGTGTCCTTGGTCCTGAATTCAGGGGTCAAGTTAAGGCCCCTGCCTCCGTGCTTGCCTTAGCCAGCCGGCATGGAGTGGAGATCGCTCGAACTAAGACTCAAGGTCCAGGGGTGGAAGTGATAAATGATGATAATTAAGTACCTTAGATGAACCTGCAGCCCACCCCTAAGCCACTCACACCCATTGTGCCCCTCGCCAATCTGGCATTTTTAGGGACCCATGCGGTAGCGTGTCACCGTCTGCCCGCTTTCCATGTTTTTTGAACGTTGCGACGGGCAGACGTCATAGTCCCCAAACTGTTCCACTAGTACTTCATCCCAATAGCCCGGTACCTTTTAAAATAATTCCCTACAACAGTCCTACACTTACCGGGGCTAGTCCTTTAGTGCATTTTTATATAGTGTAGACAGGGACAATGGTCGGTCAGTGTCACGCCACATTTAGATTAAATTTATCAAGGGGTCATGTTGGCCTTCCAATGACCTCACATAAGCCCTCCAAAAGTCCGGGTTATTTTCATGAACCGTGGTCTGCAGAGATGCTCGTGTCTCAATAACAAGGGATTATATCATCTTCTAGCTTTTAATATGTTTGTGTGCCTCTTTTCTTTGAGAATCCTCATGGCTACAACACTGTGATGATTTTTGTACATTTAGATAAAATATATTTTCTCTAATCATGTCCCGTCTATCGCCATTTGAAAATTTTGACAGTATTCCCGCATTTTTAAGTTTTGTTTACACTTATATTGTTGTTAATTTTAGTCGGTCTCTTAATTTTTAGAATTATAACTAGGTACTTATAAATTAGAGATCCGTTGTTGTGAAAAATACTACGAAACCCTAAAGGGAAAATCTACAAAAACGGTCTCTCAAAAGCCGTATATACCGTGTCTAACTATCAACATAATAAGCTCGCTTCCTGCTCCATCAAATATGCCTTGCTGACAGCCACACAATGCGACCCACGCGCGACATCACGTGTGCCAAACCTGAAACACTGGATGACATTATCGATACATTTGACATATTCTGAACCTTTTGTGTCTCTCTTTATTGACAATAAATTGGCATTTAACGTTATGACATTTTTCTACATACAGGGACATAATTAAATTTATTATGTTGAAGTTGGAGTAGGCTGGACGCATGAACTTTTACGATTAACGTGATAGTGACCACCCGGCCCCGCGCAGACAAAGATTCTGGCGCCGGGCTGGTCTTGATGACTTTAGACGCCATAGGCCCGCACTATAGGCTGCTGGATGAGAGAGCAGAGTTGCTTCGCGCGCCCCATTCTCTGCACGCTGCCGCGGAGTTCTTTGTACCCTGAGGTCACAATGGGCGAGACTGTTCGGTGCCGCGGAGCATGACGAATGGAATAAACACGGGCGCTTAAAATAAGACCGGTCACGTGGATCACAGGACTAACAATCGATGAAGCCAATGAATCCTGGGCTGGAGATCACATTTCGCTAAATGTCGTGTTTGACGTACAGAATGTCTTTTCTTCAGCCCAGTAAACAATCGACAGGGTCTGAACTAATAAAACGGAGGTCGCAATATGTGTTGCAATGTTAGCGTTATGCTTATGTCCAGCAGTGGAAATGGGTAAATAAGATGCGATTCCGCAACATTACCTTTTATCATTATCTCAATGACTGAAAGGGGTACAAACAGACGACTGGATAGAGATCATAATTTTATAGGATTCTGTTTTGCTAAGAATTATCACCACATGGCCGTGGAACTCTATGCGTTTGAAAATATTTTGTGACTTTTAGCCTACTTTAAAAGACATACATTCTCAATTTACATGTAAATATTGTTACAGTATATTATGACCGTATGTAAAAAAAATTAAGCAGCTTATAATGGTGTTTTTTTGCATTGGATTCGGTATACTGAAACCAAGACAAGTAGAAGTCAACTATAACTCCACGATAGTCCCATTTAAAAAATAGTCTTTCTGATGCTGAGTTTTGTATGAGTTGACACTGATGATAATAACAGTACCACTCACAGTAACTTGTAAGAGGTACTATTATTATGTATTATATCATGTCTCGGACTGACTCTGACACACATGTATGTGTTTGATCCTAATCATCTTACACGTCTACAATTTAGTAATATGATTTTCAAAATTAATTACAGGTACCAAAGTCCCTAATAGGCGCAAGTAATTAAAATTGAAAACAAAACATTAATAAAACTACGACAGCCCCTTATTATAAAGAAGTGAGCGGCAAATAACTTATTTTTTTTAAACGTCGCTCATGTTATGTGCTGATCTAATTTATTACATTGTAAATATAATCAACATAAAACATATTCATTTGAATTTTTTATCTGCACTACACAAAAACGTAGTTAGATAGCATCGGAATGTCATGAAAAACTGCGCTGAGTTTTTTCCTATTGGTTTTTGTTAAATTTACTTTTACGTTTGTTAATGGAGCAATTAAATGATACATTTGCATACAGTCCTTGTCTAGGGCTGATTGTTGATAGAAAAAATTATAAACATATAGTTTGTAATGTAAAAGTGAATTTGTTTATATATTATTTTATTTGGTTAATAAATATTTTGTAGATATTGGGAAGAAATTAGCTGAAGCTATAATCAGTAATAATAATGACTATAGTAATGACGATAATAATCAGCTGTCTTCGCCAGTGAACTCCCTAGTTTTACTACCAGTTGATTGTTCCGAGATTACAAGAGTTGTTAATGGTCTAAAAGATAAATGTGCAATTGGAACCGATCAAATTTCTTGTAAGATATTAAAAAGGTACTGTCACCTACTTACTCCACCGATTGTACACATTTGTAATCTTTCAATATCCAATGGTGTTTTTCCTTCTGCTTTTAAATCTGCTTTGATTAAACCTGTTCATAAGAGTGGTGACAAGAGCTGCGTATCTAACTATAGGCCTATCTCTATACTACCTGCTTTGTCTAAGATTTTGGAACGAGTTTTAAATCACCGCCTTGTCACATATTTGGAAGCTAACCATATTCTAGCACCTTCTCAATACGGTTTTCGAAGGAACAAGTCTACTGATGATGCTGTACACGAGCTCTCTGATTCTTTGATAAAGAATTTAGATGAGAAATTAAAGTGTTTAGCTGTATTTTTAGATCTTGCAAAAGCGTTCGATACGGTTTTTGTCCCACTCTTGTTACACAAGTTAGAAAAAATTGGAGTCAGAGGATTACCACTTCTTCTTTTTACTGATTACCTTAGAAATAGATCTCAAATAGTCAAGATTGATGAAATGCTAAGTGATGAGCTTCCTATAAATTATGGTGTTCCGCAGGGCAGCATCCTTGGCCCCACTTTATTTTTAATCTATATTAATGATTTATGCCGGCTTCGGCTTCTTAATGGCAAAATTATAACGTTTGCGGATGATACTGCCTTAATCTTTAGTGGTAACTCTTGGGACGAAACATATCATAGTGCACAACTCGGAGTTGATAGAGTGAGTGACTGGTTACGCAGTAACATGTTAACTCTTAATGTCACTAAAACTAAATACATCGCCTTTTCGCTAAGTGCTAATATGGCCCCAGAAACAAGTTTCTCCATCACGGCTCACACTTGCTTGCTTAAAACTCCTAACTGCGTTTGTCCTTCACTGCAGAGAACTGATACTATAAAATATCTTGGCATTATACTGGACCAATCATTACTTTTCAAGACTCATATTGACAACCTAGTCACCAGACTTCGTAAACTTATATATATCTTTAGAATGCTCAGACATGTAGCAGATAGACAAATACTTAAGATGGTTTATTTTGGTTTGTGCCGTTCTCTTATCAGCTACTGTATTACGACGTGGGGAGGATGTGCTAAGAGTTACCTCCTTGAAGCAGAAAGAGCTCAACGCGCCATTCTTAAGGTGGGGGCAGGTCTTCCTTTCCGCTATCCTACCGTTAAACTCTACAAGGAATGGGATGTTATGACAGTCAGGCAAATATTCTTCCTGCACATATTACTTAAAAAACACTCTCTTATCAATTTTAATCAGGCCATAGATAAGCGACGTAAACTAGATGTTTGTACAACTCCTTTATTTCGTACCAGTCGTACACAAAATTTATTCTGTTTTCTGGGTGACTTCCTCTATAATAAAATTAATAATATATTAAACATATACCCCCTTAATAAATTTACCTGCAAAGCAAAAATTACTAAGTTCTTGAAAACTCTCGATTATCAGTCCACTGAAGACCTCTTGTATATTCTTAAATAACTATGCTGCTTTCCACTATCAACTTTATTTCTTAATCACTTCCACGATTCCCTGACTTCCTATACATCATAATATTATTATCTTAACATTGTCTGACTCATTCACTCTCCCTCAATCACACATACTTCCTCTTAAATCACCTATATACGAACTTACCTTACACACACACACACACACACACACACACACACTACATCACACCTTTGCTCTTGAAGGGCTCACTCTAACACGATTACTTAGAATAGTTATACTAGTATATTTTCTTTTTTCTCTCAAATTATAGCCAACGGGTTGATCCTGGTGACCTGTACCACAGGTTTCTTTTAACCTAATTCAGGCACCAGCCTCTTAGTTAATGTTGTTACTAGATTTAAGTTTCACTGTGTACTTAAAGAGGAAATAAAGAATTATGTTATGTTATGTTTATAAAAATCTAATTAAATACCGCGCTCAAAACGGGTTGTTGTTGACTGAGATTCAGTAATAGATATCGCAGAAACTTATATTTTCTGGTATAATAAGTGTTCTATAATTTACATTTATGATCTTATAACTACGTATATTTGGTTAGATACTACATTTCTAGTTTTCAGTTTTACAAGTAGGTTTGTTTAAAAACTTAACATTTTTATTCACTTAAACTATGCCATTACATGTTTAAAAAAGTATCTTCATTACTGAAAGTGCTAAACATAAAAATACAATAGGATCAATAACGTTTAAAAGTAAATAATTACCTATATATTATTATTTACAGTAACATAAATTATAGGTGCTCCTATTAAACCATCTGACGGCTTCTGTGGTTGCACGGGCTAAGCCTTTGCTGGCCTACCTCAGTGCAACGCAGAGTTTCCGAGTTCGGTTCCTGGTATAGTATATTTCGGAAACGTATTTTCTCCGTTATTTACTATAGACTGGCCGTCTGACATCAGCCCCAGAGTAGTCCTTTGTATATTAACTATAACACAATCGTAACTTACTTAATTTGGGGAAACACAATATGTGTGCTTGTCCGACGATTTAATTAATTAATGTATATCTGTATTACTATATAGATTTTATAAAATCTGAATCGGTTATTCCTAATGTCTTGGGAAAATAACAAATAAACTAAGTAAGCTCACTTTCACATTTATCTAAGTACATACGACAGCGCATGGATGTCCAAATTTGTGGTAGCTTAATAAACGACTGAAGCAGATGTCCCTGATGGAAAGTGGATCCTGCCATCTATGGACTCTTTCCCGGCCTCAATGAAATTTTATGATGACTTCATATAGAAGCGGAGTAAAACAATCTCTATTGTAAATTATTTCTAAATTGTTAGAGAAAATTTTATACATCACCCTTAAAAGATAATTTTACACTTTCATAGATCAAGAGTTAAATCTTAGAAGAAAAGTTTGTTTACTTCAACTTCCAAAAGACTCATCTAACTTTTAAACTTCAAAGGATTTTGTTACTCCAGTAACCCTGTAACGGAACACTTAAAAACCGACAACAATAAAACGTAATTAATACCCTAAAATATTTGGCACTGTAATTTGAGTGTTACAAATCGTAACTTTGACAATCGAAACACGATTAATCATGTGTTAATATCGCTAGGTACACACAATTTATATTAATTTATATCTTGTGTAACATATATTTCATGTATATGTATGTATTTATGTTAAAAATTTTGTGACAGTGTTTGACCGCGATGAACTCCGAAACTACTCAATCGATACATTTAGAAATTTGCTCAGAAAACACTATTTGTCCACAAATAGCTATGTCTGAAGAACAGAATGTATTCATGCTAATACATTTATTATATGTATTATATATGACTATGTATCTATGTACGTATTTGTATATTTATTGCTTAAATTAGTTTGAGTTTTTATGTATCTATAGCCTTTTTCCTGCACCACCTATATCGCCTGATCAAATTTATTTCTAAATGAAATTATTATTATTATTTAGGTTGCCTTTAAAAGATCTTTGAGCGATAAAGTCGCCTATAAAATATTGTAAAATGGTCTGCTTTTGTAATTGTATATTTTGGTGTGCAATAAAGTGTTATCTTTCTCTCTCTCGATCCGATTTTGATGATTTATTTATTTCGCGGGATTCGCTCCAAGGTATAATTAGAAAATATGATGATTTTTGTGTATGTGTTTGAGTGGGCTCCGGATGGTTTAGATTCATAATTAGAACCGGTAGGAAGCACTAGAATCGGGTCCTAGATTGTATTTTTTACGACAGGACAACGTCTGCCGGGACCAGTAGTTTAGTACATATTTTAAAAACATCTGAATTCAATCACCATCTATATCGCCAGATTAACTAAAAATATCCTATAAGCTAGGTTCTATGAAGGGGATCGCTGTAATACTATTTTTTTGCCTTAAAGTATTGTATCTGAAGTTTTATGTCTGTTATTTTGGTGAGTAATAAAGTATAATCTATTTATATATAACTTCAATGTTTATTTTTAACATGCTTCGTTGACTTCGTCATATTGCTCTGTCTTTGAATTATAATATTACAAGCAAGTGGTTGTTTTTTTTTCGAAAATAGTAGAGAAATCTTTATTGTATTCTTCCTATAATCCCCAAGACTAGAAATACAATACTGGGCCTAGGTCGTCCAAATCAACGGGTATGGTTCTCAAAAGGCTGACTAGGTTACCTCGCTGGATCGTCATACCGATCCGTTGTCCGAGGTAAAAACTCGCCCTCTAATTCAAATTCAATTTCAAAAGTTTTTATTCAAAATAAGTTCCACTGAAGAACACTTTTTGAAGGTCATACATATAGGTTAAAATTTAATTTTACTTCCTAGTGTATGTATTCCGCTGCGCAACGTGTTTTTGCTGTTAAGGAGAAGAACAACACACAGCAAGCAGCTTAGCAACAAGTCTAGCTAAAAAATGTTTTTCTTTATATTTCTCTTAATCTATTTATATCTCAAATTCCTTTTTTTATAAGTTCCATACAGAAGTATGTTACAGAATGACTTTTGAAGAATTAATGGAGTTGTAGCAAACAGTGCATATTCAATAAGACACACAATACAAGTAAAGAAAAATATTACGATAGTTATAATAAAGACACGACGTACTATATTTTTTATTAATCACCCGAAGAGCCAATGAGTCGTTTCAATACATCTTTGCTCATGACATCAGCATCCCACGGTCCAAGCGTTTCAACAGCAACGGGCCCAAACATATAAATGTTAACGAGGATTTATAAAATATCAAGATTCGTATGACCAAAGGGCTAGCCTGTATTTAAGGAAACTTGTAAATGCCACCAGCTTTTTGGAAAGCTTCTCCACCGATAGCGATCTATGTCTATAGGATTTTAGTCTATGTCTATAGGATTTAATTTTCAGGGTTTTTATGTTATAATGTACTTTAATTCATAATACAGTTTTATTTTATATAAGTTCCTTTTAGCTTTAGTTGTGTCTATACAAATAAAATAAATGGAATATGATATTATAAAATACTAAGTCAATACAATTCCTCCTCAGCCATACGAAATTAAATGCTTCTCTGTCTAGAATATATTAAAAAAAAAAAACTTAATTTACATTCTATGTACTTAAAATTCATCCAATCAATTAATTAAAAGTGTTACGTAGAAAAAAACGGTAATCTCAGTAGACACAAGTTTAATTTAATTAATTTTTAATTTTTTAAATAATCACTGTATATGTCATTTGTCAAAGTTGATAATTAAGTAGCTAAACGACTGACAATTTTAAATTTAGATTATGCAAATAACCCGATAATTTTATATATACTGTTGTGACAGATTTCTTCATTAACACATTAATCACTTTCAATTATGATTATATTAATCTAACTTACACGTGTATCAGTTAAGCTGATATTAGAGATAGATATTTATGTATACCACCTTTGACCAATATAGTCTGTTTTAATTCCTGCCACGGGTTGTCTGGAAGAGATAGCTTTTTAGCGATAACACCGCCCATTGTGCACATTTAGAATATTTTTAAGCTATAAGTTATTCTGTGTTTCTCTACAATACAATAAAGTGTTGTCTATCTATCTAGATTATTCATTTCTGTCTTTCAATTTGAACAAAGCAACCAAATTGATCTAATTTAATCTAATTAGTTCTGCGCCTTTCAACCAAATCGTCTCAATTAGGTTATCCTTGGATAACTGTTTCACACCGACATTCTGTGAAAGCGTAATATCACACTCATCGCCTCGGTTCTAAGAGATGTAATCAAGACAATAATTTCAGTACGGCTCTACCACGTTTGAAACTTGGATATAACTTATATTAAATGTGGCAAATATATTTTTTGAAGATACTGGTCATACCATTAAAATACGTTTTATCCCAAATTATAAGTAGTCCCTCTCGATATAGGACAGAAGCTTATGCATACGAAGCCATGGATAAACTTATTAAGGTCTATTTGAAATAGCTACAGCCTCTGAGTTTGAGTGGGCTGAGTCTTAGCTGGCCGAGCTCGCTGGATCGCAAAATCTCCGAGTTCGATCCTTGGCACGATAAATTTCGTAAATGAATTTTCCGTTACTTACTGTGGTCTGAATGTCCCAGACATCTGCCCCAGAGTGGTCTGTTGTATATTACTCATACTTAATTTGGGGATATACCATGTGTGAGTTTGTCTACCGATTACTACTAATATTATTATAAGACGTATGGCTGACACGTCCGTAAAAGGTTATTTCACAAGTTTATATCACAGGTTATTTTATAACCTAGCTAGGAAGACAGCGCCACTTTCAACAACTCGGGCAATATATAATAATAAAGAACAGGTTCTAAATTGTTAATGTCGATTTAAATACGTACTTTTAATTATGATATTGTCATTATAATGTAGTTATTTATGTTTCTAACGTTTAGTTTAAATTAAGTATCATTGTAACTGCAAGTATAATTTGTAACATTTTTCAGTTAAATAAATTTATTATTATAATGTATGTCTTTCAAGACCTTATTATTATTAAAAAAACGTAATTTGTAGCGTTATTTTATTAATATATTTTTAATCTTGTTACTGTTTAATAATAATCTTATAATTAGAATCTCGATGTTTATTTCTATATTTGCGTAATTTCTTCAATACCATCACATTAGAGACAGACTTTAGTGACGATGAAAAACATAACTTAATTTCTATTTCTCCATTTCACACCGGCCCACAAAAACAGTGGTCCAAAAGACCGAACCTAGGGTCAGTTTGACCAAACTGACTCCCATTCAGATTCAGCGCATCGAAATATGTAAGAATAATTCAAAAAGTACAAACCACTTATTTTTTGTGAACCACTGTTATTTATTACTTGGACAACAGTGTAATGAACAAAAAACGGACAAAATCGTTCCAAACTTCCTCACTTCCTTTCAAATCGCTTAATAATTATAAACTTTGATATTAAACTCATTAAAAGTGCCATTAGCGTACATACTTATTAAAAGCTGTTGTTTATCCAATGTTAATCGGAACGAGATACTGGCAACGAAATTGTATACTGAATATATTTTGTTAAACTTAAATGTTTAATGCTGTTTAATTGTATTCGGAATATCGCACCACAACATCTCCTTTCGTCTGTCTATGCTAGATTTTTACAGGGCAGGACAACTCCTGTCGAGAGCTCTAGTTCCTTATAATTTGGGCTCGGAAAAAAACATATAGTAATGTTTTTTTCCTCCAGACTCCTCTATCTTACTATACATTCTCAGTTACACCATAATAAACAATTATATATCATGCTTCACATAACTGGGTAGATGACACATGGTATAATAAAATCTAAAATTATTTTTATATAAAAGAGCAGACGCTAAAAAACTAATTTACAATTATTACAATGGGCAGACAAACACGCTTGTGTTATGGGTAATATACAGTAGCGACCTCTTCCAGGCATTCATACGTTGCACTAGGCGCCCCCTGTCCGAAATTTGCTGCGCGATATCGCCAGCATGCATGAGCAACCATGCAGTTTGCTCATGCGCATCTTCGATGCTGTTTGACATTCAGTCTAATGTCACGCTGAACAGAAACGGGCTAAGAACAGACCCCTGGTGCACTCCTACGGTTATGGGAAAGAGTGTGGTGTTGCCAATAGCGCAGCGGTTCGAACTATGGAATCGGAATCACTGTACATATCCCAAATAATGTCAATATTGGTTTCTGGCACCCCTTTGGACCTCAGTGCTCACTAGATCATCACGCGAGGAACACAGTCGAAGGCTTCCTGCAGATACAAAAACAGGAAATGCAGAGGCGTATTCTTCGTCCTATATTGATGATTTGATGATCCTTAGGGCAAAAACAGGGTCCATGGTTCTATGCCCAGGGCGAAACACGTATTGACATCCGAGACAGTGTACTCCTGCCGGATATGATAGTTGATTAATCTTCTTTTAAAATATCATGATTAAAATAATTTTGATAACTATTTGAACAATTAATAATGCGCTATTTGACTCATTTATGTTATAATGCCAACTTAATATTCTCGTACAAAGTCAAGGAGGTTTCGGCATTTTGTAAAATAATAAAAAGTGTCTCAGGTGATTTGACCGTCAACTATCTTATTCATCTATTTCTTGTTTGGCCCACCTATATTTTGTTACATCCATCAATCTTCCATTTTAACATACTCTGTGAGATTGAATAAGATGAATTTCTTCCCCTGTTACTGCATACCTATATACTCGTATACTACCTAAATTAAACTGATTTGTTATATGAGAATTTAATGCTTTAATTATTATTA
This sequence comes from Dendrolimus pini, assembly GCA_949752895.1. NCBI lineage: Eukaryota > Metazoa > Arthropoda > Insecta > Lepidoptera > Lasiocampidae > Dendrolimus > Dendrolimus pini. The sequence goes on along the minus strand of OX457130.1, from coordinate 7,747,753 downwards.
TTGATAAATTTAATCATATCAAAGTAAATTCATATCAATATTTTGAATGCTTTTTCATTGCCTTGCCTATAAACCAGTTGTCATAAAATTTTGTACAGTCTAACTGCTATAGTTTTCTACTATACGCGCCTATACTTTTATAGTCAAATGTGTAGGTACTGTAACGACTAACCTCTTTAGTCGTCATTTATATTAAGAAATATAATTATGTGAAACAAATTCATAGAACGCCTCCCAAAACAATCGAAAACAGAATTGTATCGGGCCACAAGCTGAGCACAGGATTGTAAAAGTCTCTTCGTCGATAATATAAACTATATATTTCCTGAACCCGTTACAGTACCTACTTTTGACTATGGAAATAAAAATCTCGAAAGATGGAAGGAAGGTATTCTATAATTGAATTTTGATTTAAATTTTAAACTAATATTGCGGAGCAGAATTGTCTAGTATATAAATAAATAGTATATAAAAAATAACAATTTTTCTAAACCTACAAAACAGAAGCCCAGTCAGTCAGTATGCATAATGAACAACAATATGTTAAAATCATAACACGAGTTGACAAGGCTCTGTGCTAGCCCGTCGGTGCGTGAATTACGTGATCGAACATCCGCGTGAGCTGGAAATCTTATGAGCCTGGTTAGGTTTGATATAGTACGGCGTTTCTAGAGTGTATCAAATAGATTTTGACTTAAAATCAACAAAGACTGTAATCGATTTATTGTAGCCACATGACTGCTGGGTAGCGTTCTGGAAACAATTCAAATTGCCAATGCGAATAATAAATAATAACGCTGTTATTGAATAGTCACATTAGTGTATTATATACGATATATGTCGATGTTTAATGTCATTAGAGGCCCATTCACAAATTATGTCCGGGTTGCCTGGAAGAGATCCCTATAGTCGATAAGGCCGCCCATTGTTCTAATGGAAATGTATTCATATTAAATTGTGTGGTTTAAGTTATGACAATTTTATGATTTTTTGATCTCTCCCCCGTCATTGTCACAATCCTGAGATTCCTTCCTCCCTCATATGACTTTTATTTCCACTCAAATAATTTTAAATAATTCAAACACTATTTTCATATAGATAGATTTGAAATTATTTTGAAGTTTTTCGTTAATAGTTCAAATTTAGTGTTTTAAATCTTAAATATATTATTAGATTTTGCAATGTGATATCACGAATTCTTCGACTTTTGAAACCCCTCTGTCACACAATGTCACACTTCATTGCGCACCGCCCCCCCTTCCTTGACGTGTGATTTGATTTATATAGAAGGCTCCTTTACAATTAAAAACAATAACGCATTTAACTCATCGCCGCATCTACTACTAATTGTACGCATTAATTTGACAAATAAGCTTGGTACTGTCTAATTTTATACTTAGAATTTTCCAATACAATTTTAACTTGAATGTCGATAGAGCCATTAAAATGCCACATTATCGAATAGGCATACCATAAATAATTTAACAAATAACAAAGTCCCGAAACAGCCATAAATAACGTTCGAGCGCACATATGCGTCACGCCTAATCGATACAACCCGCTAATTACAGCTGTGTTCTAATTAAATTTGAAACAAAAACACTCAATCACAGATAACATCAGTTTATTGGTTAAAGTTTTGACAACGAACGGTTAGTAACGGTTATCTGTAGATTTGACTCGATAACACAATATGCTAGGTACGGTAGTGTTAAAATGAACAGTTATTGTACACAGGAAAACTAATTTAATGCAGTATAATAATTGTATCTGTTAGGATTTCGATACGGAAAATTTTATTTCGAATTTGAAATTGATATTTGTTTTGTTTTGATACTTTTGAGCGATGAAATTATATTTTCCTAATTATTGTGGTAAAATGAGGGATGCGTGCGAAAGCAAGCATTTGTAGAGCACAGTGTGGGGCTTGCTGCGCGCGAGACGGACTGCGGCCATTTTGTTTCGCTCTTTTGAAGTTATACTTCTTTAGGCGCGTTAGGGAAAAATAATGAGAGTAAATTTTTACGATGCGCGCGCACAACGTCACACGAAAAACCTACACCATGAAATTAGCTATAGTCAACCGACACCCTGAAGTTAGCTATAGTCAACATTTTTGTTTTTCTATTGTTACTGTCGTTTTTTATCTCGTTACGCCAAAGAAGTTTAAGTTCTAACGCGTGTACATAAGTACACACACACTTTTTTTTCCTCTGTATTTATTGCGCGCGCCATCACCCACAGTCACATCTTAAATAACGCATTAAATCAAAAACCAGCACAAACTGACACCCACAATACTACTGTTAAATCTGGGTTAATTTATCTGGGTTTCACACGGATGTAGCGATGGGTTTCATCAGTAATTTGTGATGCGATATTGTTATCAATTGTGAATGACGTGAAATATTGTAAGATAACGTATGTATTTAACTAAGGTAGCAGATCGTTAACGACGTTATTGTTAATGCTATAAATAATCTGCATTTGGCTACCGGATAACTAGAACATTATAAGAAAGTGGAGATCAAACATTAATCAACAAATCAAAATGACTAAAGCTCTGGACCAAACTTGAGTTGTGTGTTCTCTTGTACTGTATTCCATTGAGTTTCTCGCATAATAAGGCTAAATATTATAAGTAATTTTTATTATTCACAGTAACTTAACTTAACCATAATCAGAGGATTATGATTAAGTTAAGTTTTATGTGCGCTGAAATTGAAATTCCGATATTAAATATCAGCAGTATAAGTACCAAAACCTATATAACCTTTCATTTCAAATTAAATGGTCCAAAAAGTAGCAAACAACTGCAGTAATCACTCTTTAAATTATATCTACAACTAATCACTTTACATTCACGTATCTTTAAACGAGAACTAATTAGTAACTTGGTCTTCAATGCATCGCAAGAGTCGCGTAACTTAGTGAATGACTACACGGATAACAATACCAAACATTATTTTAATTTCAACTACAATAAGAATTGAAATTGTTAGCGTACAATAAATAACCGATTGCTTATTTAAAAAAGTAGAGTTCTTGAAAAAACCAATTTCAGTTGGAAAACCTCCAAATATAATAAAATGATATTTTAACTAAAAATATGCTTTATTTTAATGAAAGAAATATATGAAGTTGTAAATTAAATCAACATTTTTTTCATTATACTTTCTTCTTTGCCTCAAAACGGCCTAATTTTAATTCCAGACTTCGTAAAAGATTTATAAATTAAATGCTTATGGGCTATTTGGAGTTTCCAAATCCATTTTTTTCTTTTTTGTAATCATTTAGTTAATTTTATTTTATAAACTAAACCCCTTTTTCTTTATAGTTTTACAAGGTTTACATGCAGAAAGTATTTAAATCATCGAATTTATAGTAAATAATACTTTATAATAAATTTCTAAGCTTAAGCGAGCCTAAGCCCAAGTTTTAGATAACTTGTACTGTTATGAAAAAGGAGATTGGTATTTTGTCATAAAATGATACGAGTATTTTCATTAGAGAGATTGTTATTTTTCAGTAGTAATGTGCTTTTAAGTCTAATATTGTATTTAGTATATTCAGTATATTTTAGCATTCCTCTCGACACAATCAAAGAGCAAAAAGCGCCACACTGGTACAATATATACATATGTAACATTATCATCCGGGCATTAAATACCGGTTGCGTCCGAAGCGTTCGTTCCGATGTGGCGTCCAGGGTCTGCTTTCCTATTTTTTCTATCCTATTTCTTCGCGCAGTCTTCGGGATCACCTGTTTTGAGATCATTACTACGCTATCATCCTTCACAACTTGAAGCCAGAATAAGACATATAATATAAGATTGGTTGCCAGGCCCGTGCCGTGTAGACATGTTTTAAGACAGTGACAACTTTACACATTTGCATGGAGTTCTGAACAAATTTAGCTAACTCTTAGAATGAAGCTGGTAACAATGTCGAATCAACTTACTATTTCATTATGACTTTAATTTGTACCTAGTTTAAAATTTAAATTCTTAAATGTGTATAAGTAGCAGATGTGAATTTCGGTAACAAAAGATAAAAATCTAATCCTTTTGGTCTCCTCTCCAAAGTTGCTTGTCACAGATCATTATGTCAGACACTTCTAGGGCTAGACATGTAATATACCAAAATGTATGTAGTATAAGATACCTAACACTTTATTGCTAACCAAAATAAACAAATACAAAAACAAAATGCATATTTACTATACCTTTTAACAAAACAACAGGCGGCCTTATCGCTCAAAGCGTTCTCTTCCAAGCAACTTAAAAGAAATTTTAACTAATCTGGCGATGTAGGTGGACCAGAAAAAAGATAGGGCTGTATAATTTAAATATACATACTTACACTAATTTATAAATTCAATACACACACACAACCAAACACATTTATATAATAGCAATATATACGTATATACGAAATAATCCAAATAAATATATTTATTAACATTATGTATGACACGCATTTTATATTAACATATATTACAATAGATAGTAGTTGTCTGTGGAGACTTATTAATAGCTTCTCTTGATCTAGCTTATTTCTTGTTATTATTATTAAAGCTGTTGCCCCCCAAATAAAATAAAATAATAAATAAGTATGTGTTTAATATATTAGACATATTTATTTAAAGACAGATAGTACTTTCTAAGTAACTATAAGATGTGCAAAAATATTGTATAGAGTTTATTAGAACTATACAAACACGTATGACACAGGTACAAATATAACCGAACACAACAAATCCAAACGTAATGCAGAAGGTCGAAATTTAACGAAACGCACAAAGTCCGTCACTATAGATTACCCAATGTACGTCTCGCTTTGATCGTGGTTCTCGCTCAACTGCCTCTCCCTCCACCAGGCCATCGTTTTATACTGCACGAATGCAATTTGCCCGTATCTTGGTCGACTTAACCCGCCACACCTGGCTAGTGACTCAGCCGCAAACCCCCATAAAAGAGTACAATAAAACAATGGGCTGTTTTCTAGAAACGTATGCCAATCAATAAGTAAACGATCATCAAAGCATTACTATTAGTTTAAATGCCGACAGGTAATAAAATATGTTTTGGTTTAGATATGGAGGTGGATTTTGTTTTTGTCGGGACCTAAGTTGTAACAATATAATTTTTAATACTGGAAGGGTTTTTATTAACATATTAGCGTTTTCCCCGCGGCTGCGGCGCGTGAAAATCCCTAAGTAGTAGCTATATGTTATTTACATAAAAGCTTAATTAGGTTTTTTTATATATATAAACCTTCAATTAAAATTTATCTGATGAAGATAAACTTTGTACCCCTTTTTACGAAAAATGCGCGGGAGAGTATAATTTCGCACACTTGTAGTTTATATAGAGAAGGTGTGCAGAATGATTTTTTTTTAATTATGCATAAAAAAAACATTAAATCCATAAAAAAATTTCACACACTTCCATGTATTTCACGCACACACACGAATATATCATACTCTTTTGTTTATTGTTAAAGTCAAAGTAACCTAGCCTTGGCAAAATCTCTAATTACAGAAGTTATAGTCTTCGACAGCAGGACTATGAATGTAAAAAAAGAGTGCAAGGTTTTATGTGTGTAACGTGTAACAATACAACGAACAATTTTCAAGTGAAAAGTGGGTCATCCGTCATATTTGTGGGTTGTTTTTCTTTGAACACTTCTGAAAGAGATTGCTTTTCGTGTCATCACATTTTAATTTTTTAATTCACTATTTTTGTGTTATCTTGTTGTACTTCATTTTTTTATCTAATTTTCCAATACTATAATTTACTTATTAATTGTATGAACCAAATGTCTAATATGAATTATAACTAAGTTGATATGTGTATTAATTATATTGTGTGTATATATATTTATATTGCAAGAATGATGAAATGATTGCATGTTTCCCAAAAAATAGAAAAAATCATAAAACACTTTTTAGGGTTAAGCTCGCCTTTTTCATCATCACCACATCACCACTATTTTATAGGTGACTATTTTTTATACAATAAAGAATTATTATAATGTAACTAAATGAGTTAACCAAGTATACCGAAGTCCAAAATTAATTAAAGTTCTTCAGCTTTTTCTATTTGACTTCACAAAGGGATTGAAATATATTTTTATATCTAATAATATTGGTAAAGGTATCCTATCCTATCCTATAGCTCTGAATTTTTGCTGAATGAAACGTTAGTATGTAAAAGTAAAGGTGTTTCTTCAACAAGCATGAACTTGGGTTTAAAAAGATTTAAAGAAATTTCATGTAATATTGTACATTTCAATGCTTTTAAAGGCGGTATTTTATTTGAATTTTATTCATTTCCTCCATTCAACATTAAATTTGATATATAAAAGAATACCACTTTTTAAGAATTCCACTATTTAGTTTAGTGAAATTTCGTCGTTTGCTTATTAATATGTACGCGACATAAAGCGACTTTGCGAGATGTAACTTTATATGAAATTATTATTACTAATAATTGATTGTTTTAAATTCTCGATTACAACAAATTTGGTCACTTTTATCCAACATTTTTTTTAAAAATAGAACTGCACAGCTAAACTCGACCTCCTCAAATTCCTACATCTCCTTTACACTCTAAATGGCCATAATATTTTATTGAAAGTTCTGTTTTCAGTGCGCTTCTTGTTGTTTAGAACTATATTCTTGGATTTATGCCCGGAGTTTAAACAAATTATAGCGTGTACACGATATCGTTTTATTCATAATTTTAGTGTTTACTACACCTACAAGCAAAATAAAACCCTTATGGTCTATAGACCGGTCTATAGACCGGACTATAGTCCGGTGACAGTTTTTCTATTTACTTATAACTTATCACACATAACATAGTAATCTAGTTAATACATATATAAATGTAAAATTTAAGAGAATATAATTTTAATTAATGAAAAGGCAACTTATAATATTTTAATTAAATTATTATCTATCACTTCCATTGGTTGTGGGAACGTATTTGTGGCTTTCGGGGTCGAGACCCTGGGGCCGTGGGGGCCTGGAGCTCATCACCTCTATAGAGACCTCTCAACGCGTCTAATTGAGGCCTCGCGTGTCCAAAAGGCTGGCTTGCACATAGGGCAACGCATCAGCGTTGCCATCCAACGCGGACACGCAGCCAGCATTCTGGGCACGCTCCCTGCCGACAGTGATTTGGAGTCAATTTTTTTATTTATAGATTTATGTTATTTTGTAAGTATAACTTTATTTATAGTATACTTTAGTTTATTTATGTTTAAAGTTTTATTTGTAAGAATGTTTAGTATATAAGTTTGATATGTAACCTAGTAATTAAAAAATAATAATAATTAAAGATGAAAGATTAAGTCAATAACTAATACTTTAATAGACCAATAATATTTGGGAGTAAAAAGTCGTAAAGACTTCATATTAGATGCGTAGGTCCGGATACATACCAATCCACGGACGTGAATCCGTCATAATATCGAGCTTCTGATTTTCATTAAGTGGTGGCCTTTTTCTTTTTTTAGCCAGGGGAAATGTAACTAACACCGAAAGTCGTAAAACAAAATAATAATTTGGAATACCTTTTGCGACAAAAAATATAGTTACGTCCAAAGGTCGCTTACGATAAATGGTGGTAAAGACTCGATATTATTGATGACTCTATAGACACACTGGCCTAGATCACATAAATGTCTAGATTACGCATGATGCGCGTAAAAACGGTCACAAAAGTGTTCTAAAACTAATAGTATTATTTGTTTTCTCTCCAAACCTTATAATAAATTCACTATACTACCCGTAGGCGAAGGTTTGCCGATAGTCTCATGATGTCACGCGTCGATCAATCAATCAATATCTTTATTTGCAAGAATGTAGTTTATACAATTGTAAATGCAAAGTACATTCTACCACATAGTGGTGTACAAAATGAATTAAAAATTTAAATTAAATTTACATAAATATTTTAATTTAGAAAAATGTCAATTAAACTTTGGTAATAAATAAGCTATTAAAGTCAAAAGAAAAAATAACAAATCGATCACTAAGATTTTCCAATAGATAATAACGACAAGCACTTTTTTGATAAATTCATCTACAGTATAGAAACATTCCTTGATCAGCCACTTCTTTAAGACTGCAGTGAATTTTCTTGGGGGTACGTTTATAAGATGAGTTGGCACTGTGGCGTTGTTCAGTAGGGGTGACAAAAAAGGTTAAATAAATAGTTATTGCAATAAATGTGGGAATGATGTATCTTGAACGCATGATGTGATGCGTGTAAGACGATATTTCTGAACGAACGCATAGTGTGAAAGAGATGACGAATAAAAGAGAATAAATAATTCGAATGGACGACGTACGCACGACGCGAGACGCTCTAAGCTATATTTTATATTGTACGTTGATATTAAAATTAATACAAAATAAACGCACGCGCATGTCGCCTCTAACGGAAACTCGTAGTGTTGTTTCACTTGCCAGACCACCGTTGTTATACCACGTACCCCTAAGAGAACTGCTTAGCTAGGCATGACCTAGAAACAGGCTGCCTACACGTGCTCCTATTTCCCAATGACGCACGTAATTATTGCGCAAGGCAAATTTAGTTTTAAGGTAATAATTTTGTATCGAGTCATTCTATAGCCTAATATCGGCTTTGATACTTGTAATTTAGCTAGTAGATTTTGACATTAAATTTAATTAAAATAAAATTGGTTTTTTTTGGATCCTCCGGCTGGCACCTTCGTAATTGGCGCAGTCGGTAGGATACTCGAAGCGTTTCGAGGATAGTAGATAGGGAAGCTCATACATCGAGAACCGTATCGTTAATCGCTATCGTCGTCGCGAGCGATCACGCGTCTTCGAGTGTCCTGAAAGAACCTGGGGTCCTGCCGAGAGGAAAATCAAGACATCGAGACCAGAGAAAACCAGCATGAACAGAGTATTGTAAGTACACTTAAAAATCGTCTCTAGGTGTTGCTTTCAATATTTTCCTAGTTTTTATATTTCCAAAATTTTTCACCCTAAGGCTTCTACCCCTAGAGCGCCTGTGCGAACTAGGGAGATCCGTAGGTTAGATATAGACCTTCGTAGGAATTTAGATACTAGCATTAATAGTTTGAACAGTAGTAGTAGTTATTTAGGCTTAAATTCTGAACATTCATTTTTATTAGGAGTTAACAAAATGGTAGACGTAGACACAATTTTCAAGGCGCTTCGCCTCCTGCCCGATTTTGACGGTAACCCTCATGTGTTGCCCAGATTTATACATTTGTGCGACCAAATTATAGCTGAATTTATTGAGGCGAACCCAGGTAACGAACTATCTAGGCTTTGTTTAATTAACGGCATATTAAATAAAATAACTGGGCCCGCCGCACGCATTATTAATTCAAACGGAATAACTGAGAATTGGGATAGCATTAAATCAATACTAATAAATAATTTTTCTGACCAAAGAGATGAGACCGCTCTCTATAGTGACCTTATGTTAGCCACGCAGGGTAATAGCACCCCACAGGAATTCTATGATCGTTGCATAAACTTATTCAGCACTATCATGACTTACGTCACCTTACACGAAAGTATCCAGACAACTATTGAAGCCAAACGTACCCTTTACGGGAAATTAACAATGCAAGCGTTTGTCCGCGGATTAAAAGAACCATTAGGTTCGCGAATTCGGTGTATGCGTCCTGACAGTGTTGAAAAGGCTCTCGAACTTGTACAGGAAGAATTGAATTGCATGTATCTTCAAAACCGTAATGAACCGGATAAAAAACCGTCCACATTTAAACCCGGGCCTATGGCCCCCACTATGCCTAAAGCATTCAATTTTCCTATGCAAACCGCCCCTATACCTATATGGCAACCAAATCAAGCGACATCGCAGCCCCACCAGATGAGGCAGTTTAGACCAGGTATGCCTTCGCGTACGCAACAAATGTTCCGTGCGCCGCCACCTAGTTATAATCCATACGCGAACAGATTCCAAACGCCAACCCACAATGTCTCTCAATCCTATGGCCCTAAGCCTATGAGTGGAGTTAGCCACTATGTTGCAAGAGAAAGACCGTCTCCACAGTTAACTGGCCACGATTGGCGGAAACATGGCAACCCGTCGCCTACTAATTATTTTAAAAGTAGGGAGATGAATCTGAACGAGTGTGAGAATTATAATGACCATTTTTATCAACCTGAGTTTTATCCGTATTATGAGACCGATCAATACGACTATAATATGTTTTACAATTGCGATTATAATAATATAGGTACACCTACATATTCGAATAGCGAGCCAAATTACTTAGTGGAGTATCCACCAGCTTCACTGGAGGAACCCGGACCAAGTCACTCGAGCTCTGAGGAGCAGGATTTTCACGAAGACCAGAAGTCAGAAAAATTAAAATAGAATTAAATTTACAAACACAGAGGCAGCTTCCGTATATTCAGATACACAATCCACCCTTAAAGTTTTTAATTGATACGGGGGCAAATCAGTCCTTCCTCAGTCCAGAGGCTGTAGACAAATTTTACAGCAATGTACCCTTAAATTTTGATCCCTTCGAAGTAACGAACGTACACGCTACCTCGCGTAATAATTATTCTATCACTATTCCATGTTTTAGCGAGTTTAAAGAATCAGAACATATAAAATTATTTGTCTATAAGTTCCATAACTATTTCGATGGACTTATCGGACTGGATTTGTTAGAAAAATTTGAAGCAAAAATAGACTTAAAGCATAAATTATTAATTACTAGACTTTCTTCAAACACTATTAAAATGTATAATTCGCGTAACGTAAACTTGTTTGAAGACGTAATTCCAGGAAATTCAACAAAATTAGTTCGTATTCCTATTAATTTACACGACGGAGAAGCATTTATTAACAAGCAAATGATATCTAATTGCATTATAAATGATTGCCTAGTAACAGTAAAAAATAGCCGTGCATTTATTGAAGTTACGAATCCGACACCGCATGATGTAATATTTTCGATGCACCGCGCTGTACAAGCAGAGGCTCATAATAATATCGCGTACATGCGCACCGAATCGGAGACCTCGCGGTCGCGCGAAGTATTAAATCGCTTACGTACGAATCATTTGAATAATGAGGAACGCGCTAACTTAGAAACATTATGCACTAAATATGCAGACGTGTTTTATATAGACGGAGAACCTTTAACATTCACGAATAAAATAAAGCATAGAATAAATACTACAGACGAGTCACCCGTTTATACAAAAAGTTATAGGTACCCTTACGTTCACCGTGATGAAGTGAAAGATCAAATCGGTAAAATGCTTAGTCAGGGAATTATTCGCCCTTCCGAATCGGCTTGGAGCTCTCCTATTTGGATAGTTCCCAAGAAATCAGACGCCTCCGGAAAGACTAAATGGCGTTTAGTCGTCGATTTCCGTAAAATAAATGAGAAAACCATCGACGATAAGTACCCAATTCCTAATATTTCAGACATTTTAGATAAACTAGGTAACTGTCAATATTTTTCGACACTAGATTTAGCTAGTGGCTTCTACCAAGTTGAAATGGATCCTTCTGATATACCAAAAACCGCATTTAATGTAGAAAACGGACACTATGAATTCTTACGCATGCCGATGGGACTAAAGAATGCACCATCAACCTTTCAAAGAGTGATGGACAGTGTTCTTAAAGACCTGCAAAATGTGATCTGCTTGGTCTACCTAGATGACGTCATTGTTTTCAGTACGTCACTACAAGAACACATAATAAATCTCGAAAAAGTATTCCAAAGGCTACGCGAGTCTAACTTTAAAATCCAAATGGATAAGTCGGAATTTCTTAAATTAGAAACAGCTTATCTAGGGCACATTATCTCGCGAGAAGGTATATATATAAAACCAAACCCTGATAAAATTTCGGCAGTTCAAAATTATCCTTTACCGAAATCTCCCAAAGAAATAAAGCAATTTTTAGGCCTCATTGGATATTATAGGAAATTTATACCAGACTTTGCACGAATAACTAAACCTCTCACAAACTGTCTTAAGAAAGGTAGAAAAATAGTATTTAATTCTGAGTATACTAACTGTTTCGAAAAATGTAAGCAGCTATTAACCAACGACCCAATTTTACAGTATCCAGATTTTAGTAAAGATTTTATTTTAACAACAGATGCTTCTAACGCAGCCATTGGTGCTATTCTTTCTCAAGGTACCTTAGGATCCGATAAACCAGTTTGCTATGCTTCACGCACTCTTAATGATAGCGAAACGAACTATTCCACTACCGAGAAAGAACTCCTGGCAATAGTGTGGGCGACTAAATATTTTAGGCCTTATCTTTACGGAAGGAAATTTAAAATAGTCACCGACCACAAACCTTTGGAGTGGGTTATGAGTCTTAAAGACCATAATGCCCGATTGACACGATGGCGGCTTAAATTATCTGAGTACGATTATACTGTAGTGTACAAAAAGGGAGTACATAATACGAACGCCGACGCTTTGTCGCGTATCGAACTTCATAATGAGGAAACTGAGTCTTTAGCTGTCAATACATCAGAGCGTCCACCTTCGGTTGCAGATAGTTCCACACTAACTGCGCACACGAGTATGGAAAACCCCATCCTCGAAGTACCCATAGTCGATGCCCCGCTTAACAAATACCATAGGCAAATCCACATAACAGTAGTTGGAGATATTAAGAAAAGGCCCTCTGTCTCCAAACCTTTTGATACCCATACCCGAATTGCAGTACAAGTATCTCAATCTAATTTAGAGACTGACGTCATTAATGTCATTAAGGAGTACGTTAACCCAAAAGTAAAAACCGCATTACTGATAAACCCTTTGTTATCTATGTATGATGTCATCCCCGTAATTCAAGAAAATTTTAAAAGTTCCGCAATGAATTTAGTTCTGGCTACTCATGAACTAGAGAATATTAAAGAATATCTGAGACAACAGGAAATTATAAAGCATTATCACGATGGTAAAACAAACCATCGCGGTATTAATGAATGTCACTTAGCTCTTTCGAAATGTTACTATTGGCCAAAAATGAAGGAGCATATTACAAAATTTATTAACGAATGCACCATTTGTGGCGAAGCTAAATACGATAGAAATCCCATTAAACAGCAATTTAACGTGGTCCCCCCAGCTACCAAACCATTTGAAATCGTACATATAGACCTTTTAACTATACAGACAGAAAAATATATGACTATTGTAGACGTTTTCTCTAAATATGCTCAAGCGTATCACATTCGAGATGGTACAGCTATTAGCATACTACAAGCCCTATTAAAGTTTTGTACTCATCACGGTTTACCTCTAACAATAGTTTCTGATAACGGTACAGAATTCACAAACCAGTTATTTAGCGAATTTTTAAATACACATAAAATTAAACACCACAGGACTTTACCTCATACCCCAAACGAGAACGGGATAGTGGAAAGATTCCACTCTACCTTGCAAGAACATTTGCGTATTTTAAAACTTAAGAACAAACATGATGACGTTGTTAACTTGATCCCTTATGCTATTTTAGCCTATAACAGTTCTATACATAGTTTCACAAAATGTAGACCATTCGATATAATTACCGGACATCTTGATCCCCGGGATCCATTCGATATAGATCTTACCAAACACCTTATGCAGCAGTACGTCCAGAACCATAGAGATCAAATGAAAGTAGTATTCGACCACATTAATGAAAGTTCCTTGGAACATCGCACACACCTGACAGAGAATAGAAATAAAAATCGTGAGTCCGAAATCGAATATCAGCCACAACAGCCTATATATGTTAGTAACCCCTTAGCAAGTCGTCAGAAAATCGCACCCCGGTACACTAGAGATACGGTCCTAGCTGATTTACCAATACATATTTACACATCTAGGAAACGCGGCCCCGTCGCCAAGAGCCGTCTTAAACGCCTACCAAAAACTGCTCAATTGTTACAGGGTGCTTCTGGTCCTGACTGCTCATTCGATAGCGGCCCAGGATTCAAACCAAGAAGTAATATTTGAAAGCCTTAATGAAGGACCTGGACTACTACCATTTCGCCTAGGAACAACGAGACTTATTAGACATTATCATACATTCTTACAATATGTACAATTAAAAGACATAGAAGGAGAAATTAACCTATTGCACTCCCAATTAACGGATTATAAGTTTAAACTTAGCAACAACACGCATTCTTTATTTGAAATACAAATAGAATATCTTGCTGCCAAACTGACAAAAGTAACGGGACATTTAGATACTCTAAAATCTAAACGTACTAAGAGAGGTCTCATTGACGGATTTGGTTCAGTAATTAAAAGTTTAACTGGTAATTTAGATTACTCCGATGCAATAAAATATGACAATGCTATCAAAATTCTACAGAATAACGACGATCAAATAATACAAGAATTAAATAACCATATAAGTCTCAGTAAGGAATGGATGTCCCAGCATTCTAATATAATTAATAAATTAACTGAAAATCAGGTTAACATCAACAAAACCCTTCAGCTCATACTAGATAGACAGACTTATAAAGATTACAGCCTTATTAAATATGCAAAATTTGCCCAATATCTAACTATAGTAACTGAAAACATAGATGAAGTTTTAGGAGAGTTAATTAGAATAGAAAATATATTAGCTTTTATTCATACTTCAAGCCCTTATCATTCTATGATAAGCATAGAAGTTTTAGATAGTATGATTCATAGGTTAATTAAAATCTACGGCAAAGATCAGGTATTAGATTTAGACCTTAGAGAATATTATGATTTGATCAAACCGGGTTACTATTACTCAGGCAGTCAAATAGTAATTATTTTCAAGATACCAATATTCACTGTAGACATCTACGAATTATATAAATTAGCAATAGCTCCCAATAAGTTCAAACAGGCCCTCATCCCTCCATTCCCATTGATAGCAACTAACAAGAACGATTATGTGTACATGGAGGCTGAATGCCCGAAGTATAATAACTGGTATCTCTGCGAAGAGAAGATGGACCATCACCTTCGTAAAACCTCGGACTGCGTGCAGCATCTACTCACAGATCAATACCTCGACAACACCTGCGAGCTTACTACAGTAACTCTATCCAAAGGAGCCATGGAGCAGTTAGATGAAAGACACTATGTCTTATCTTTCCCCAACTTAACTAAAATACATACTGTCTGTGGAAAGGAAAACTTTAACCTAATAAATGGAAGTTACCTCGTGACCATCCCCATCAACTGTTTCCTGTATGCGAATGAATTTACCATAGCTAACGTCAATGATCAGGTAGAAGGACGGCCCATTAAGATATTCACGATCCCTCATGAAGATACTCAACAAGAAGAAATTATGAACGTTAACCTGAACTCAATGGACCTTAGAAAATTACACGAAATTCAACATAAGATCTCAATGCAGCCTTTAATTCACATTGAAAAGACTCATTCGAAACAGGTGCTACAGATGACTATTCCACTCTACGTTATACTGCTTGGTGCCTTAATACTCATGGGATTTATATTGATGAGAAAATACAAGACATTAATTCAATGCCATCGTCCTAAAGAAGATAATGGAGATAAGCAATGCGAGATAGAAGAATCTTCATCCCGAAAGCCGGATTCAGCGATATTTTCGCAACTGAAAGCACGAAAATAGTCGCTGGTTTGAGAGGGGAGGTGTTATACCACGTACCCCTAAGAGAACTGCTTAGCTAGGTATGACCTAGAAACAGGCTGCCTACACGTGCTCCTATTTCCCAATGACGCACGTAATTATTGCGCAAGGCAAATTTAGTTTTAAGGTAATAATTTTGTATCGAGTCATTCTATAGCCTAATATCGGCTTTGATACTTGTAATTTAGCTAGTAGATTTTGACATTAAATTTAATTAAAATAAAATTGGTTTTTTTTGGATCCTCCGGCTGGCACCTTCGTAATTCCGTCCCACATCAATTTATTATTGTATTTACTTAACATAAATGTATACAATAGTAGTAAGTAGTCATCGGCAAACCTTCTACGCACGGATTATAGGTACACAAATTAAATTTAATATCATCTGCTTGAAAGGAATTTTCTTATTTTACCTGTTTATGTATCAATCATGAACCCACCTGGACGAAGCCGATTCATAAATAATTATTTCAAAATTTAAAACAATCTATTTGACAACTTAAGGTTGCGTTAAGCCTGGGGGCCACATATTTCCTTGATTATGAACGATTGGCTATAAAGTGCATTAATCATGATAGTTGAAATTATAACTCATAGCTGCGACATTAAAAATTACCACGGAAACCGATACTGATCTTACCTCGTATTTTAATACAATTAAAAATTATGTTAGATTAACTTAACATGGTCTCGTTGCATTATTGTTTTAGAATGGCAAGTGAAAGGCAAAGTAAATTAAAATGGTGGACTTATACTAATATATAAAGCTGAAGAGTTTGTTTAATTGAACGCGCTAATCTCAGGAACTATTGGTCTGATTTGAGAAATTCTTTCAGTGTTAACCCATAGCTCATTTATCGAGGAAGGCTATAGGTTATATATAATCACGCTAAGACAAATAGAAGCGGAGCGACAATGAGGAATTTTTCTAAATCGGGGGGGGGGGGGGTCCTTTTGAGAGCTTCCGCTGCGTACACGGTTTCGCAAAAATCATGTGTGGCAGAAGTTAGCGTTAGCTCAAAGTAACTTTACCACGCGGATGAAGTCGCGGACAGAAGCTAGTCTATCTATAATATTGTAACATTGTAGTGTTTTGTGTTGAGAACTTTTTAGTTCATCACGGGCTGGTTTCTACTGAATATAGTCCGTTGTTGTCTGTTTATAACTGGACACATTGTAAATAAATAAAAAATGATAATTATATAGTCGTCTTTATACAAACACCTACTCGTTTCTTTTCCATCTTTCATCTATTCCACCAAAAAAAAATTTATGTGGTTTGTTGTGTTTGTCTGTGTGTTCGAGATTCACGCTAAAACTACTGGGCGGATTTCGATGTGGTTTTCCATGATCGACAGCTAATTCTTATTTCGGAATATACATCTTTATTATCTATTTCACAATAAAGATCGCGGCTGCATATAGCGAGATATGCGTGCAGCGTTTTAACTTTCCTGATTTTTTATAGAAACAAGCGGACGGTAATGATGCTTTTCTGTTTCGTTTTTGTCATAATAGCACATTAGGTCTGAAAACTGTCTTAGTTGAGCATGCTTTCCGCTCAGGATTTGAACCCACATCTTTTGAAATATGATTTTGAGACGATAGTCACTAAGCTGTAACGGCATCATTTCAGTGAATTTGACACTATCATCTCTGTTAATGCAAGTATCCATGGGCGACATTAATCACTTTCCATTAGGTAGACATTAGCCTGTCCACTGTACTCCAGCTAGACCTTTCACTTTTTCCCAATGATTTGGGATGAGCACAATATTCCTTCCATACTCCTCTATTCTGGCTTATGTCCTCTGTCACACTACAATTTAACAAGCCATCCTTTACATTTGTGCCGTGTGGTTTCATCGCTCCTCTTCTTCCTCTCAATTATTCAATCGTAGGGGGAATTTTCAAAAATCCTCTTATGTACTCACCTCAGCTGAGTGGTGACGTTTTGGTCTATTACTTCTTAATATTTTATTTATCTCTTTATTTATATAATCCGTACAGGAACAGAGAATTAATGCAATTTCCTGCAGCCGGGGACGGCTTGTCATAGGCAACAAAATAACCCACAGCCAGGTGGTAGAGCATTTGCCATCTGGATAGCTACCACCCCTAGTCTATAGTATGCCGCCATAACAACCTTGTGTTGTATTCCAGCATAAGTGACCAGGGTCCAGACTCTCTTTAAAGATCAGCAGCATGTTTATAGCACTTTGGTGTTTCAAATGTTCATGCGACTATAACCGCTATCCATCAGGCGGGCCGTCTGCAGCCTGTCTGACGAACTTACGTATTAAAAAGTATTTCTTTTTATGGCTGTGGGCTCCAGCAATAAAAAGAAATACATCAGTGAAATTAAACTAACCAGACCTTACTGTAACAATTAGTCGGACCACCTAATCTGTAACTGTTCTGCATAATGGATTACGTCATCTGGATTATTCGATATTGGTTTGCATCTAATCTATGGAGTATGCATTGTTAATAGCAGCGATTGACTGACGAGTCAGAAATTGGTAATTAAGCGTGTTATCTGTTAACAAAATACATAATGATAATAATAAATATTATATCGTCGGCACCAGTGCAGGACCTTGTAACGGATGAAGAGCTTTAATAGCCTAATTTAAGTTTTATTTATATTTTCATGAGTGCTTTTATAAAATGTCAAGTGATTAAAATTAAATTAGCTAATAATATTCTTGGAAAAATATTTTTATTTGCTATTAACAAAGTCAAGTATGAGGTTTTAATTATTTCAATTGCAGTGGTACTTTAAATATTTCGTACTTATATGAGGAGTTATTGGGAAGGTGGAATAATACAGATTAATGAGTGTAGATTCGATGTTTGAAGTGGTATTACCTTTCCAGATCTTCAGTATATAAAAATATATTTCTAACCTTTTTTTTACCAGATACCTTTTTTTTCCTTAATTATGTTATAAATAGAAGTACCTATATGACTTTATACACAGGCACTAAACAGTAAACCTAGTTGCATCTGACACGACATATATTATCGAACACATTCAATACATTACATTAACGACGTACATGTTTTTTTGTTAAGTGGAAAAAAAATATTTGAGTTTATACTTAATATAAGACAGCTTCTTTCTTTTCTTCTTTCTTTTCTTAAGCACTTAGTTCACTAAAATGCAGAGTTCATAAAAGAACTTGTCCTTGAGTGTTCTGGTTTGGGTGTTTGAGTCTGATTTTTCTTTGACGTGCTGTAGTCCATTTACAGATTGCCGACCGCTCGAGAACCACGGTGGCCGACATATTGACCTCAGCCGAGCACAGCCACAAAAACATACCGGTGCTCTTTCCTTTTCATATGGCAGGGAAGCGTGTGAACAAAATGTTCATCTGCTCATACCCTGACATGCTTCAAGGCCTCATCCCTAGCCACCAACGGCCAGCGTGTATATCTATAATATTATACAATTCTAAACATGCCGAGTCTGTACATTGAAGCTATTAAAAACAAATAACTGAATACAATATATATAAAATTTAAAAACTTCGTTTAAAAAAACCGACTTCAAAAACTAAAAAACTAAAATGTATAAAATAACTTATTTCTAAAGCTATTATTATTAATATATATTATCTAAAACATCTTAAAGTCGGTGCTTAGTAATTTTCAAAATATAGTAATTTTTATGTTTTACTTTGCACGGACTTCAAGATGTTTTAGATAATATATATTAATAATAATAGCTTTAGAAATAAGTTATTTTATACATTTTAGTTTTTTAGTTTTTGAAGTCAGTTTTTTTAAACGAAGTTTTTAAATTTTATTTGTTACTTTTTAGTGTCTAGCTATGTATAGGTGGACCTACGAATGGTGCCGCGCTTCTTAAAAAATATAGGTCCCAAGTACCGGGAACAAAAAAATGTTCGTAAAATGAAAACTACTGGGCCAAACTATGTCAAATTTTTAGGGGACTACATGGCAGCTATTCCGCGTCGAACAAAAAAAGAATCACGTAAATCGGATCATAAATCTCAGAGTAATCGGTGTACATATGAAACGGAGTGAAAATTATTTTCATGAAAAATCTTCATAAAATGAAAACTACTGGGCCAAACTATGTAAAATTTTTAGGGAACCAATTGGAAGCTATTCCGCGTCGAACAAAAAAAGAATCACGTAAATCGGATCATAAATGACGGAGTAATCGGCGAACATACATAAAAAAAAGCAAAAAAAAAAAAAAAAGATCCCGACGAATTGAGAACCTCCTCCTTTTTTCGAAGTCGGTTAAAAACTATGCCCAACTCGATGGGTTTTTTTGAGTTTCTTGTCCGTTTGTTCGGGTTTCAAGTAAAAACTACAGGGCCGATTTCGATGCGGTCTTCGCTGATCGACGGCAAATTCCTAGACTTAAAATTTTACTTTTTATCCTAGTAATGCCGCGGGAATCTTTCTGGGAATTATATAAAATGGCCAAATAAAAAAGTAATAAGAAATCCAATGTGATTTTTTTATTGATCGATAGCAAGTTATAATTATGTAATAATATGTGTGATCTTTTTATCCCGGGACTCCTACGGGAATTTTCTCGGGAGCGGTTTCTTGTTGTTCGGGTGCATAAAAATTAGTTTATTCCGACACAGTTTTCATTTAAATGATAGCTTACATTCTTTTTTAAATGCGGTACTTTGTGTCCCGGGAATCCCGCGGAAATTTCAAGTCATGGGTGGTCGAAGTTGCGGGCATATCCTAGTTACCCATAACATTACCCATAAAAAAAACCTATTTTTCTTAGCTTAGACATACAATAAATATATGTGTTTGTATTTCTCAGTTAACAATGGATACATCAAGTATATAATATTTTTCATAAATTGGTATAATTAATTGCAAATGCCATTTTCGTATAGGTAAAAAGCAATGTGTTCGTATAGTATTGGGCCCCAAATTCGGTACACAACCATCAACATGTTTACTTTGTGTATTACGAATAAGACCCTCAAAGTTGCGTGATGGCATTATCGAATTTCCCATCGACGATAAACCCTTTTACCTAAATAGCGTATTGAGCATTCAACATGGCAGTCCGTACATAATGTCGTCAAAAGCGAACGTTTTCGCTGCACTAAACTAGTGTCAGGTGATGTAAATAATAATATCAGTCTATAAATGCTCCACTATTGAGATCGAGCCTCCTCATTTTAAGGGAGTGGTATGCATACCTTCCTATCACGCTTATATAAGGCAGATTGGTAGGTTTGTGATCTCTGCCATCATTGCTCATTGTTCCAATATGTTTGTTCGTTTGATTAAATCTAATATCTGAGGACCAAAAGTTTAAACTTTATGCTATGTCTTACAACAACGTGTCGATTTCACTAAAGCGATTTTCCAAAGTGGACCGCTTTAGGCCCTCTGTTGGACGTAAATAAAATTTTCGGAACGAGAATATAGTAAAAGTTCCGATGGCCTACTTCCCATCTACTCTTCTTCTATCCCAAGAAGATCGAAAGAAAGAGAGAAGAGAGATCCCTTTTTCTCATTCTGTAGGCTGGTAACGCATCAGCATCGCCCCTGAAGTGGCAGATATCTATAAGTAACATTAACCACTTTCCATAAGGTGGACCGCACAATTGCCAGCTACATACAATACAAAAAATATGGTACAAATATAAGGTGACCTAAGGTCAGCAGCGTGTAGCGATTGGGTGTCGACGATTGAATCTGTATTAGAGTAGAAAAACTACCCAAGTTGTGCATGTGTCTATGAATTAAACATACACAAATAGTCATTAGAATGAGTACAATGCACTGCCTCTCTAAACCAACCTAATTTATACACATTCATAGAACATAAAGGATAATACTAGACCTACAAGATGCAGGTATGCGTTATTTTGAGTCGATTGAGTTTGATTATACTTCGTGGATCAAATAACGTCACTAGTTGTATCAGAGGTCCAATCGCAAATAGTTCAGGCGAATGGAATCAAGGCACAGCTGCTCTCTGTAACTTGTATTCCTAATAGATCTCAGTTATAATGACCATGTGCCGATATGGTGCATCCACATTGGTATCTCTTAGGTCGATCAGTTAATAATCGTATTGGTACACCAATGCGTCGTCTGGAATAAGACGTGAGTGTTATAGCTGGTAAAGTAATAAATAGAATTAAGTTGTCTATGTGTGATTCTAAAATTAATGTTTATATTAAGGTGGAAACTGCTATTTATAAAATAGCTAATCATAAATGTAACTGTTTTCAATTTTTTAACCGTTAGTCTTTCCGTAACTTTGTCTCGAATAGGCTCTTTAGATTTTAATGAAATTTAAGGAATTAAAACAGGAAATTTATCTTAGTATTTCATATATGTTAGATTTCGATATCTTAAAGGTTTTTGATAATATAAATTATTACGAACTGACATGCCTAAGTAATTTATCTATCTTCAATATTATAAAATTGCCATGTCTGTACATTGAAGCTATATAAGAAAAACAAGTGAAATGCACTATATACAAACGACGGAGAACACGATTCAATTTTTTTAAATTTCTTGTCTGTTTGTTTGTTTGTCTATTTGTTTAGGATTCACGTAAAAACTATTGCGCTGATTTTAATACGGTTTTTATTAATCGACACCTAATTCTTAGATTTAATTTTTTTCTGATAATGACTTAAAAGGTCAGATTAAAAAAAATACAATGTGATTTTTTCACTAATCGACAGAAAATTTTATGTAATAAAATGTGTGTTATTTTTCTTAGCTGGGAATTCCGCGAGAATTTTCCCGGGAACGGTTTGAAGTTGTTCGGGTCAATATAAATTTGCTTATTCCCTTGAAATTACTGAATCCCGCGGTAATTTCAAGTCAAGCGTGGATAAAGTTGCGGGCATAACCTAGTGTTATAGTAATATTTACCCAGATATTTAAATCAAAAGATAAAGTTCTTCCATACGGTGGCTATAAATGTGTCATGCAACCAATAGCACTTACATTGTTATTACACCTGATTCCCCCTACCTACACCATTCAGTATTCGGACCACAAGGCGCTCTCGTCTACGCCATCGTTTCACGGTGGAAACACTGCCAGTGCGTACTAAACGTTTCGCCTCCACGTTCCTTCTACGTATGGCAGAATTGTGGAATGCACTACCAGAGTCCGTGTTTCCCGAAAAGTACAATCCGGGTATCCTTCAAGTCTCATGTGAATAGGTACTAGGTGAGCGTGCTCCATCTTCGACCGCATCACCGTCCGGCATTGAACGTGATCGTAGTCAAACGCAAATCTTCTTCTTACATATAAAAATGAATATTTGTCTGTATGTCCTTTATAGAATCGTAAACTATACATTTGATCATGTGATGATCTTAAGCAAAGTTGCAAGCAAGTTGTTGTGCATGAGCCAGAGAAGGTTTCTGGGTTGGTTCATAATTGGACCCGGTAGGTAACGCTGCTGTCGGCATATCGATTGGAGCTTTTCCGGGCAAGACGACGTCTGCCGGGACAGCTAGTTTAATATATAAAAAAGAGTAATGCTAAACGATTCATATGTGGATGAAACCTTACGTAGCTACCTGGGATATCGACCTTCCATTCAATGAGAAGTAATTCCTATAACTTTAGGATAGCGGACGCTGAAATTTCAATAAGTAATTAGCGTTAGTTTCCTTTGGCTATTGAAGGGTCGTTGCAAGAGTTAGTTGGAGGTGTAGGTACCTTTGAAAGGAAAGGACTATGCGGGTGACCGTATTTTAGCTATAGATACTATACATTTATCCAAATGATCATAATGTATTTGCTAGCCAGCAGCTTGCTGATAATCAAATGAACTAACAAGTGTTAGTTCATTTGATTATCAGCAAGATAAATGTATCCTATACATTTATCCAAAGGCCGATTATGGTGAATTGTAAATATATTTTACAGCATCTTTATTAATATATCGACCAATTTTGCTGCAATAAAATGATTCAATTTGAGTTTGCTGTAAGTGCTGTATATGAAACATATTTAAATATTTTTTTAAGGTTTGCATCTATCTTTATATTATATAAAATTCTTTGCGTGTTTATGTGACCGAACTCTTCCTAATAGGTTGGATCAATTTCGATTAAATGTTTTGCGTGTGTTCAAGTGGATTCGAGAATGATTTAGATATACAATCGGATCCGGTAGGTGGCACTGCAATCGGGTTCTAAATTATATTTCTTCAAGGCAGGACATCTGCTTGGACAGCTAGTGTCATTGTAAAATATAGATCGGGCATTTTCTGAAAAAAAATACTATGACGAGTGCAAGGAAGAAAAGAGAACCCTCATAAAAGTCATGTGTACTAACAGAGCGTTAATTACTGATTTAAATGGTTCCAGTTTGGACAATGCATTTAAAAATGTTAAAACTCAGGTGGGATAATTCGGGTACTAGCAGATTCCAAAAATGCAATTTTTAGAATTTCTATCTGTCTGTTTTCAAGGGATAGACGAAAATAGAAATAAGGAAGGCGCTGTGATCGCATCTTTTTTCGAAAATATTAAATGAATAAGAAATAAATATAGTTAAGAAATTCATGTGCATGACGATTTTATATGGATTTTTCTCAGTGCCTATGGAATCCTTACAAAACGCATGTTTTAAAAAAGTAGGTACATAATATTCTTTTATTCAAATGTCACAATATATTTCTAGTCAATTCGTTTGATAGACTCGTATGTTTTTTATTGGATCAATTCGTATCGGCAGTGGAGTAATAAAAATGGAAAGTACCAACGTTATAAATCTAGATTTATTTGCCTGTCTAGGGATCAAGAGAACCTCTTTATACCCGATAACATACCTAGACTCACTCGGTGTTTGCTTCTAGACGGAATGTTTGTTTCAAATTGCTGCATTACAGCAACTGGTTAAAGTACGAATGATGTTTAATAAACATAATTCGTTATATAAACACAATATAAACATTGTTTATATTGCAAATATAGTATAAGTACCTAATAAATAATTGTGAAATTTTATTTTGTGTGTTTTATTTTTAAATTTCTGATTGAATACTCAAGCGATTAAATGTTTGGATAGGGAGCAAACATATTGTTATATCATGTCGCTACTTTAAACATAGATTCTTAGAATATCGCCTGGAGCGCAGTGCCCTACTAACGCCAGTGGAACGTACTGCGTAGACTACTCCTGGCGGAGTTAGGGCCGGTAGTCTCGTTACGGAGCGATTCACAGCGATTCTCACTGGCGGGCGACTTCCTTTTGTGAGTCACTAATGACTTAAAAAAGGGGGCCGCCGTGAAACCGAGGGAGAGGACGGTACAGAATGTTATTAGACGGGGTTCGAATCTTTCGTTATGTATTGGTTTCCCATTTCTGTGGTAGAGGACTACTGTTTATCGGTGGAATTACTTCTACTGTACGAAGTGGTACGGCTCTGCTTCCCGCAGTATAGTACCAATTCGTCGCACTAGGATGTCCGTTAGCTTAACTACGTCTGACACTCTAGATTTATTCTAGACTACTGCCTTCTTTTGCCTATTCTAGACTATGCCGATGCCAGCTATCTCGACCTCGCAGAATACCAGTTAGATAAACTTGAGCGACTCCAGAATTTTTGTATCCGTTTCATATTTGGTTTGCGCAAATATGATCATATATCTGAATTTCGCACTAAGCTCAAGTGGCTCCCTATCCGCCTTCGCCGGAATACGCACATGTCTCTATTATACAATGTATTGTTTAGTCCCAAGTCTCCTCCTTATATTAAGGAACGTTTCCAATTTTTCAGTCAGGAGAAATTCCTCAGGTCATCAGTGAATATGAGACTAGAGACACCGCTCAATACAACCAGGTTTTATAATCACTCTTTCAGTGTTCTAGCTGTCCAATTATGGAACATGCTTCCACTGGAAGTAAGGCAAGCCCAATCCCTATCATCCTTTAATAGACTTGTCAAGGATTACTACCTCAAAGTATAATTTATGTTGTTATTATAATGCGTATCTTTATGCTATATTTTATTGAATTATTATGTAATATGTATTGCTTTTAATAGACGTAATATATATGTATGTGTGTGTGTATATATATATATATATATATATATATATATATATATATATATGCTTATATATATAAAAATACTATGCTTTATGTATTTAATCATGTGTATATAAATCCATATGTGTAATAATAATATTAATATATACAATATGTAACACTTTTAAAATACTGTGCAACAAACCCTACCCTAGATTTGTGCCATATTTCTCTCTCCATCCCAAGGATGTCTGGAAGAGATCGCTGTCAGCGATAAGACCGCCATTTGTACCTAATTCTAAGCTGTTCTTTAATATTATTTCATAAATTTTTATTGTACAATAAAGTATATTCTATTCTATTTATGAACTCGTAGGGATGCAGGTAGTTTTAGTGGGCAGTAGTCTTCTCGGAGGAGATACCGGTTGCCGTTTCATTAATCAATATTAAGTCTCTCAAAATTTAATTTTTAAAAAAGCACCAGTTGAAACAACATGTTGATGTTACAAATTGTACCTGTTTGGTCTATATACCGACAGTTTCAAAGAAACCATTAAGCAAACCAAACGCATTTTAATTTTTCAAAATTCCTTGCATACAAAGTTCAACCTTCGCACCTCAACAGTACCTATTTGTCTTCTGTGATTGTTCGAATAAAATATTATAGTGATTAATTCAATTCTTTCACTATTATAATTAACTGTTGCTTGAAAACTTAAAGTAGGCTGACATTTTCACTTGGAATGTTCCAAAGTAAGAAACACATTTGGACAAAGCCCTATCTTCCTGGAGGCGGAAAAGCAAACAATTACTCTATTCTTTAGGTTAAGCCCGGCTTACGATATAATGAAAAAATTGTCAAGTAGCTAACAGCCCTGTCGGATGGGATTAACTCTATATAATAAAACAAAAGCAATAAGCAAAAGCGCCAGCGAAATGCGGGCACGCAACGCTTGGCAATGAGATTTCCTATTCAAATTCACTAGGAAATAAGCAGGCGTATTTTTCTTGTGGTCATAAAAAATACGCAAACACAAATATACAGTAATAGGCTTTGTTCAATTATTTGAAATAAAGAAATTTACTTTTTTATATTAACTGTTTAACATATAATTTATGTTTTGTATAATTATATTTTATTTTTAACCGACTTCCAAAAGTAGGAGGTTCTCAATTTAACTGTATGATTTTTGAACCGTTTATATTTTTTTTTAATTTAAAAATAGCATATCCCTGAGGTGGTTTCATGTCAACAAGTCAGGATCTGATGAGTAGATCCCAGGGAAATCGAGAATAACCCATGCTAAAGACCGCCAAGCACCTACACTCATGGAAAGGTCAAATTTAGATACGCGTGCCAGTAGTACAATTTCTACAAACCGACTTCATACTAAAAAGCAAAAAATAAATACATTCTACAACACCTTGAAGTCAGTGCTAAGTAAAACTAAATGTGTTAAGTTTGTTATGCCCAATGTAAAAGAATACGATGTTAATATTTCTCTTAATGACACTAGACATAACCTAGTAGATTCAACTGTATTCTTAGGCATTAACCTAGATCAGAAACTCCAGTGGGGCGCTCATGTATCTAGTCTCTCAGGAAAGTTTAGTTCTGCTGCATATGCGGTCAGAAGAGTTAGGCAGTTCACTGACGAAGAGACTGCTAGACTAGTTTATTTTAGTTATTTTCATAGTGTCATGTCCTATGGTATATTACTTTGGGGCAACGCTGTTGACTTAGAGACTATATTTGTTTTACAAAAAAGAGCGTAAGGTCAATTTACAACCTCGGCCCTCGGGTGTCTCTTAGGGAACGCTTTAAGGAAATCGGTATTATGACGGTCGCCTGCCAATATATTTTCAATAATATAATTTATATTCGTAATAATTTGAGTGCCTACAAGCAGTATAAGGATGTTCACAATTTCAACACCAGGCATTGTAATAAACTGATATTGCCATCTTTTAGGTTACAAAAAGTATTGTCTTCTTTCTTGGGGGTTAGTATACGCTTCTTCAATAAGATGCCGAGTGAAATGTTAGATCTGCCCTTCACTAAATTCAAAACCAAATTAAAAAGTATCTTGCTTAAAAAGGGATACTACACTATTGAAGAATATTTAAATGACAAAACTTCATTTACATAGCAGCTCGCTCCAACCTCTTATACTGTGTTTTGTACGAGTGTCACGTGTTTGTCTTGCCGTATTTGTAAGGAATATATGGAGATATGTTGCAAGAAAAAAAAATTAGTACGGTATGTCTTTATATTTATAACTATAATAATATTTTCTATCCTTTTATTGCGTTCAGTCTTATTGAATATGCACTATTTGCTACAACTCCATTAATTCTTCAAAAGTCATTCTGTAACACAATTCTGTATAAAACTTGAAAAAAAAGAACTTAAATATAAATAGAACAACAAATATAAAGAAAAACAATTTTTAGCTAGACGTGTTGCTGGGGAGTTTCTTGCCGCTTCTTCTCCTTAACAGCAATAACACGTTGCGAAGCGGTGTACATAGACTAGGAAGTAAAATAAAATTTTAACCTATATGTATGACCTTCAAAAAGTGTTCTCCAGTGGAACTTATTTTGAATTAAAACTTTTGAATTTGAATTTGAATTTAAATCACAAAAAAAAAACAAAATTGCAAAATTTACCAACTTCAAGATGAAGAAATTTGCTACTTAGTTTTTTTTTTTAATTAAATATATTGTGGATACATACTCCATGTATGTAGTATGCTTAATTTAATTTTAACAATGGATTATAATGTTGAGATGGGGTCGGCGCTGAAAATCAGCGCTGTCTGCAGGAAACTCCAGCATAGCTTTATTCTGAGTGCCAATCTCATTTGTTGAGAAATGCAAAGTACAATGTCTTAAATTGAACTATACAATTGTATAAAATTTATTTGTTTGCAATTCCAAACTGTCAGCGGCGAACTGACAATACAATTTTATTATCACTTTATTTATTCCAGTAATCAAAGTACATACCAGATTCCTTGATAATACTTTAAGTCAGCTTTATGATGTAAACTTCAAAATCGTTACAGTAGCTATTTTATTTTCTAGGATTAAGAATATCTTAAATTACTCGCCTTTATGTTAAATAAACACACACTAAATGTCATACAAAGCAAGCTGTTGCTCGTGAATGTACAAAAATACGAAGCAAGCGACTTTCCTACTGTAAATATAGATTGTTATCGCATTTGTATTAAGTGAAAATTAAATTTAATAAGGTTATATACGAATTTTGTAGAAAGAAATACAAACATTTGCATATTAAATTTTATTTTACAAATATTTATCTTTACTGCCATTTCCAGGTGTACTAACACAAAGGAAATTAACAAACAGAAGCTTTTTGCAAATCATTTTGAACATTTTATTATGAAGTTAAGCGTAGTATCTCAAGCAAAACGAAGAGGTACATCATATCAAAGTCGAGTGGGGCGTGGTTGTCAAGAAGAGGCGTTGACACTAGATCAAAAGGTTATTCGGAAAATTTCTCCTTGTATAGAGGACAGAATAATAACGATGTAGACTCAAAGACTAACAGATTCCAAACCGTTTGTTTTTTATAGTCTGAAACAGACACGGAGGACAGGTCGTGGAAAGTGATTACTGTCGCCTATAGACGTTACCAGAAGCATCGTAAAAGAGTTGCCAGCTTTGGAGAACTGTTAAAATTACGATAGGATCGCCATTAACGCGGAAGGAGAGACATTGATGCAGCCACTTTTGACACTCTGGCAACTCAAGTAAGTGAAGAAAAAATATTATGAAGAATTAACTTGTACATAGAAATAATCAATTTGTGAAAATTACAGATTCGCTTTACACAATTGTCGCAAAATTACGATTTCTGGTACCTTTAAAAAGTGCAGGAGCAACCACATTTATGGGCTGAAATTTTTTTTTAATTGCAAGAGTTCAGTATATAGGCAGACGGCCCACTTGATGGAAAGCCGTTACCATCGCCTATGGACATTTGCAACACCAAATATGCTACAAATGGTCTGCTGCTCTCTTAAGGGAACCTGGTCACTAATTCCGGAACACAACTCAAGATTGTTATGGGAGCGTAGTCTAGACCATATTTTTATATTAAGTTCACATCTTTTTGTAATTCTATATTCGCACAGAAACACTAATGACTCTAAATTCCACGTTAGACCGCGGCATTTGCATGCTAACAGGACGATGGTTTCTTTATTAATTGCTAGTGCTATCTACAGCATTACTACCCAGCTACCTAGTTAGATTGCAAATTTAATGCCTTTTAAGATAATTGTAACAAAATTGTACCAACAGCTAGAACTAAATTTCAGAATAGTATCAACTGTACATATTATAAAGTTGTTCAAATGTGAATTAGTAAAACAAAAGGTAAGTGTTGTAGTTATTCCTGAATACGGGATAGCAACTGCTTTGTGAAATTAGAACTACTGGTAATAGTTATGCAATATTTAGGTAAGATAAATCAATTGCTAGATAGAGTAGGTTGGGTTGTAAACCAGGCGTCTGCTACAATCGGGATTTATAATAAGTAGAGAAAGAAAGAATAAAGACAAGATACTTCATACTTATTCATTTTTGGAAAACGAAGTTTCTTTATAGATTCATAGAATAACAGACATAATTATGGTAAAGTCAGAACCTAATATTTGCATTTAGTTTTATTTTAAATAAATAAATTATCTCCAAGAAAATATTACGAAATCATTACATTAATACATACATACATAAGAAGAGTAAATTTGGGGAATAGTGTGAATGGAGCGTTAGGTAAACTTCTTGGCGCTAAGAACCTCAGCCAGAAAGCCCAGCTTGCTATACACAACGCGGTGCTGGTACCTACGCTCACGTATGGAAGCGAGAGTTGGGTATGGAATAGAGAGCATGAAAGTAGAGTAAACGCGGTCGAGATGCGAGCACTCCGCAAAATCTGCGGAGTGACACTCGCGGACCGCGTTCGTAATACCGGAGTAAGAAAGAGAGTTGGTCTGAAAGAGAGTGTCGGGGTGAAGGTAAGGAAAGGAATGCTTCGATGGTTCGGGCATGTGGAAAGAATGTATGATGAAAGAATGACTAAACAGATATACAATGCAAAAGTGGATGGATGCAGAAGTCGCGGAAGGCCACGACACACCTTCCATGATCAAATTGATCGTGTATTAACAGAAGGTGATGTCAGGAGCCTTAAGAACAGACGAGCGTGCATGACAAGAACTATGAATGTCAAAG
Source organism: Dendrolimus pini (assembly GCA_949752895.1). Lineage (NCBI taxonomy): Eukaryota > Metazoa > Arthropoda > Insecta > Lepidoptera > Lasiocampidae > Dendrolimus > Dendrolimus pini. Next base: position 7,716,767 of record OX457130.1, on the reverse strand, counting down.
AAGCAAGTGAGGTGTGTAAGAATAAACCTGTTTGGCGCTCTGTTGTTCGTGCCTACCCCGCAAGGGATCTGGCGTGAAGTTATGTATGTATGTATGTAATTACATTAATTACACTTTACCTATTATCAAAATATAAAAATGTATATTTATGTAATTATAACATTTTATTAAAATAGGCCACTTATCGCTTAAAGTAGTCTTTTCTAAGCAGCCTAATTCAAAAAATATCTGAAACAATCTCGCGAAGAAGGCTATACAGAAAATGAATAGGACCTAACGTTTTTGAATATACCTACATACCAAAACTATATACATACAGACATACATACTAAAAAAAATATTTGGTACACATCACATTAGACGTAGCATCCAAACACAAGTTGTGCTTACAAAACAATTTTTTTTTCAACGATAGACTAAAGTCATTGTAACATTGATCAGTAACTAACCAACAAATAGAAAAGTAAGATTGGCTTAATTATGTTGGACACAAAATATGACAGAGAGTTATTAAAAGCATAATATTTCACTATTCTTTCCAGAATTCAGAAAATACCTATATATAAATTAATTATGTGCACCAATGTAGTTTGTAATCATTTTATGTCGTGCCGCCACATCAACTTTTGGTAAATTACTCTACTTTACTGAATACTACAAATGATACTTTGTTTTTATCGCCTGACTGTCTAAAACGTTATTTTATAATGGTTTCACGTGCAGTAATTTAAACTGAAATATAAATTTGCTAAAACGTATCTGAGCAATAACAGTTCAACGACGCTTGAACAAGCATTATTAGATAGGTATATAAAAGAGAACAGGCGCTTAAACGTCAAGTTATATGAACTAGCTTATAATTTTAAAAGACTAACCCTTACTTAGACTTAACTAAATTTACGAGGTTTATATAGTTAGAATAGCTGAAAAAGGATTGTAAAAGTGTTATACAATTATACAACATATTTTTCGTGCAAGAACGGAGAAAGGATACAATTTTCTGCGGCCCGGTGGTCTATCGTAAGAGGTGACAAAACAAAACACACTACCACCCCCGGTCTACTATAGCAACCATAAAAAAACCCTCAAACTTACTTTAACTTAATTGAATAAGACCGTTATTATTTATACTGTCTATTTAAAAATAATAATAATAATATAGTTTATGTAGTAAAGTACCTAATATATTCTATGTATTTATGCTATAAACACTTATTATTAATATAATTAGCTTCTACAGGTATTTTTTCTCTGCAAATGTGATTTTCCATCCAAAGGTTGGCAATCGCTCATAGCGATAAGACCGCAAACTATACTCTTTTTGTTACATTGTTGCTATAAATTTTAGTTCTAAGTTGTGGGCAATAAAGTAAATAAATAATAAGTTTGCATTTAGAACTCTGATTTGAAAATGTATGAGACCTCAATGAATATATCAATATCAAATTAGAATAACAAATTCTGTTGTGGTTCGCAGGGCAATTGTTATCACACAGTCGTTTGTACGCTACCACGGCCGGTTGGACAAAGAAGATTATTTTTATTGCACTCTAAAAGGTGCAACCATCCGAACATGTGTGGAATTGAGAGTAAAATCGATATGGCCCTGTATTTTCACGTGGTGATACAGGAAAATTGATTTGTCGACGTTGTTTTGGAAGGAGGACGCTACCATGCGTATTATTGTGTTTTCGGACAATGAGATTTTTGTCCGTTTTGCGGTATTTGATTAGTATCGCGTGGTCCAATTTTTGTTATTTTTTTTTTTGTTTTGTACTTTGACGTGGTAATTTACGAAATCTCTCAGTCCAATAACACGATTTCAAAAGTTAGTATAAGACATACACGATTGGGTAGGTTTTATAAAATTTAATTTTTAGTTGTAAGATTTTATGTTTGTGAATTGATATGGGTTATCTAATGCCGGAAATAAAGAATTATTATTATTATTCATTGTATGTCTTGGAAGACCACGGGCCATAAAAATGGTCCGGACTTTTGGAGGGCTTGCGTGGGGCCAACACGTAGAGGCCCCTTGACAAGTTTAATGGAAATGTGGCGTGACACTGACCGGCGATTATCCCTGTCTCCGCCATATAGTAATGTATCCAAGGACAAGCCCCGGCCAGTGTAGGACTATTGTGGGAAATGAGGACAAGAAGTACCGGGCTATTGGGGTGAATATTCTTAGTGGTACTAGCGGTCTGGGAATATGGGGACTATGGCGTCTGCCCGTCGCAATGTTCAGGGAACATGGAAAAATGGGCAGACGGTGACTCGCCACTCCCTGCATGGGCCCCAAAAAATGCCATAGAAGGCAGGGGCAACATGGGTGTGAGTGGCTAAGGGGTGTCGAGAGGTGGGCTGCAGGTTCACCGAAGCTACTTCTGACGTGATGCCATTTGTCACTTCCACCCCTGGAGCTTGAGTCTTAGCTCTAGCGATCTCCATTCCGTACCGGCTGGCTAAGGCAAGCACGGAGGCGGGGGCCTTGTCTTGGCCCCCGGAGTCAGGTACGAGGTGTCGCCACTCACCTAAGGCTTCGCCACAAAGCCCCCCTGCAGGATGGGGGATAATTATTATTATTATGGCTTAGTGTTTTTATTTTTATTAATGTCAAGTGTAATGGTAAAGAAAGAACAAAGAACATAAAATATGTAGATTCGAAATCTATGCTTTATACATATCGAGGGCTTCATAACATAATTATAGGCGTATACGCAAAAATGCCATTTTTTTTGTTGTTTACAAAAAACTATGCACGTTACAATTTAGAAAGTCTTACCAGTATGCAGGTATATGAAGTAGGGTAATCCAAATTTCAGCCTTATACAATCAACTAGTTTTGTTTTATACCTAATTCTGTCCCTTGGGTAAAATTGCACTTCTGTCTGTACGCCCATTTGTTATGAACTCGATATATACATATATTACTTTAAGCGAATAAAGTGTCATGTTGTATTTTAAGTTTAAATTTAGCATTAAGTATTTTTAAACAATGAGCAACATCTGCAAAAACAGCGTTTAAACCAACAAAAAAATATAAATGGATAAATTGCCAGTACAGCGCGGAGCTGTGGAAGTTACATGGATACAGGTAAATGAAGTAATATTAAAATTCATTCATGTAAGTACATACGTAGGAAAATATTAATTCGCAACGCTAACACCCTTGTCAAAGACATTTAAATGTTCATGCCCTGCGGGCCTTTGTAAAGGTTGACGCCTACTCATCAGCTTAATAGACACATTTCGGAATGATACTTAGTCATAAACCGGCTTTTGAAATGATATCCAACTACAATTAAATGTGTCATGAAATGTGTAGCTAACGTACATCAATACAAAAATAAACTTAGTCTAAATCTATATCAAGTGTGCACAAAAGGCAGTCTTATAGCTAAGAAACGCTCTCTTCCAGGCAACCCTAGTATGTAATAAATTTGGATAATAATGGCAATGGATATTATTGGCAATGGATACATAACGTGTAGTTCAACTACTTACTTACATTTTAGTAATAAATACGTAAATGATTATTTTGTAATGCATCACCTAGATATACATCTATGATCGAGGGTATGTTTACCAAACTGACCATCTCCACTCCATTTACCATCGCGTCGTTTGAGTTGACACCACATAACAGAACTAACAGATAGTTTTTTCTTTGCACGTGTCGCAGATTGCTATATAATTGTAAAAAAAATCGTAAAGTAATATCTGATATGAGAGGTCGGTAGGAACATGATAGGTAATATGAAGGTATTTAATAAATGGAAGCTGTGTATTTGCCGTGCTAAAAAATTGACTACCTTAAATTGAGGCTATTTATGTTTTCTTCAACACATTACACTAAAAACAGTCGTGGTAGCGTAATGGCTAGCGCACGCGTCCCAAAACTCAAAGGGCGCGGGTTCGATCCTGGCCGGAACGCATGCACCACTGAGGCAGTTTTCTGACGTAATGTGCATATTGTTACAATTACCACGTGCTAATAACGGTGAAGGAAAACATCGTGATGCAACCTGCATATCGAAATAACCGATATGTCAAACCTGCCAAGCCGCCTTGCACAATCGTGGCGGGTATACTGTTCGTTGCCCCTATAGTGGGAGACCCGAGCCCAGCAGTGGGACATTTATGGGCTGTTATTACATTAGTTATGTTTTTCTTAAAATACCTGCACGTGACCTTTGCTAAAAGGTAAACACTGTGTTGTTAGTTCGACAATATAAAAGGAGGTGAAATCACCTAGACAGGAACATTCTACGGTCATCGGTTGAACAGAGCGAAAGGTCTGTTGGACAAGAGGCGCATAGTATATTGTGATCGATAATTACTGCTAGATAAATAATCACAGTATTCTATAAGGGAAAATTGCTGGTCCTAATTTGTAAGTTGTCCTAATATTTCTGTGTATTATTGTGCTGTATTTAATATTGTATTTGTAATAATTCTAGTGTAATTAACTTTGATTATAATATTTCAGATTCATTATTATGTTATTATTCGTCAGCTTAAGCTGACACACGCGATGAAAGTCATTTTTAACCGACTTCGAAAAAAGGAGGAGGTTCTCAATTCGTCGGTTTTTTTTTTTCGTTGCTTTTTTTTATGTATGTTCGCCGATTACTCCGTCATTTATGATCCGATTTACGTGATTCTTTTTTTGTTCAACGCGGAATAGCTGCCATGTGGTCCCCTAAAAATTTGACATAGTTTGGCCCAGTAGTTTTCATTTTATGATCATTTTTTTGTTCCCGGTTCTTGGGACCTATATTTTTTAAGAAGCGCGGCACCATTCGTAGATCCACCCATACATAGCTAGACACTAAAAACTAACAAATAAAAATAAAAACTTCGTTTAAAAAAACTGACTTCAAAGTCGGTAAGTCAAAGTCTTAGTAATTTTCAAAATATAGTAATTTTTATGTTTTGCTTTGCACCGACTTCAAGATGTTTTAGATAATATATATTAATAATAATAGCTTTAGAAATAAGTTATTTTGTACATTTTAGTTTTTTAGTTTTTGAAGTCGGTTTTTTTAAACGAAGTTTTTTATGGCAAATTTTTTTACACCTTGCTCTGCACGGCTCAAAAGATATTTATGATACAAAGTGTGTTTGTTTTGAGATTTATTTATATATTTATGCTTGTATGGTTCCGTTTTACGGTATTAAGTGTATACATTAAGACCTGGTTAATATAATTAAACAAAAATACAGAATTTATCACAAGAGAAGCTGGTTTACGTTTTATCCATTTTTACGTTCACTAATATACGCTCACCTTTACGTTTTGCGGTGGACAAAGCGCGCTTGGGTAAGGAAAGGACCACAATACCGTTCACACGAACTTCTCTTCAAATCCCTACTGTCACATAAAATGCACTATTATTCATACAGTGGGCACTAACCTACGTCTACATGCTCGTACATTTTGAGTATGATAAATTGTAATTCTACATGGTTTCTTGTATTCAAAAATGCTTTTGATATGTAAAATAAGACTTTATTTTACCTAGAAAATTGCTGAGAAACGTAATAATAAAGCATAATACAGAATTCTAATAAGTCACGTTACTCACGTTCAATATAGGTAAAATTCAAAACAATCCACTTCGTAGTATTTGTAGTAGATAAATGCCATTTTTATTTTTGAAATATATTATTATTATTCCACTTTATATTTATTGCTTCTTTTCTATATTTTTTAATACATTTTAAAAACATATAAAAATTCGACGTTCACCGGCAGCGAGGCCTCAGGTTACCGGTGGTTAGGACTCCAGAGACAAGAACCTCCTCACAATGCGTGCCATGCTTAGGAGAACTGCCTTCTGTATCTGCCCCTTCACTTATTTACCGAGCGAGAGCCTCTCTAGATGTCTGTCGAGGCTCTTCGTTATTAGATCATTAACGGACACCACTATCGGTACGATGATCGTTGACTCCATATGCAACATGGCAGTAATCTCGCGCCTCGCGCACGTGATTACTGCCTGTCAAGGCACTTCGTTATTTTTTACTATAATAATTACTGTCCAAGCACTAATTGCTCATTTTTATATTTATACATAATAAGTTGTAGCTTAGTGGCTAGCGAAGTCGCGTTTCACAGAATGTGCGTTAAATCTTGGTTGTATGCATGCATTTTTGTCTGACCTCATGTGCATATTGTTTAACCATTACTACGAGCGGGCAATAAAGCGAAACATCGCATTAAACATGGTGCGTATAATCTTCGTTTTCTCTCAATAATGAGGAAGTTATAGCCCAGTTGTGGGACATTTTTAGGTTGATATCATTTATTCAGACCTACTTCAAAGACGCTAAAGTACATTCTGTGCTTTAATCTTTAAATAGATTCTGTCTGCTTCAAAGGACATACCAACAAAACACCCAGGTGCTATTAGAACCAACTCTTTTGTGATTTGTGCACTTTATATCGTTTATAAGCTGTCTATTAACTATTATTCTAAAAATAACGAGTGTACTGTAACAGCCAGCGGTTTCTGAGCTGACCGGGATCTTGAATAAGAGACTGGGTTCAGGATTAAAGCTTATATTAGCAATCGAGAGACTTACATTCATGTGTTCCTCTCGCGGCCCCTTACAATTCTGTTATCGATTGATTTGCGAGGCGTTCTATGAATTTATTTCAAATAATTATGTTTCTTTATAAACATGACGACTAAAGAGGTTAGTCATTACATTACACTCAATATATTACAGGCACTGAGAATTTAAAAAACTGCGACAACCGTATTTTTTTTTTTACTTTTCTTTAAAACATGTTTTCTTTTCCGTCTCTAATACAATAAATACATAATAAGAAATTGATAAAAGAATTTACATGTGGAACTTGGTGCCCGTTTGAGGGTTAATGTTATTTTATATGTCACGATATTTACGAAAACCTGGCACGGTGATTCGTCGACGTTGGATGCAATTTGCTTAGAGTAACCTCTTTACCGCGACGCCTAACTGCGGTACGGAGGTCGAACGTGCGACAAATTTCTCCGGGGATTTCTCATTTCAAGCTCAATTTAAAAATTTGTCTACTAAACATTTACCTTAACATCGTCCGCTTGTGTTCACGATCCTATTACAAACATGTGAGCAACGCAAACTTACCCAATTGCGTAAGTGTTTTATTGATATTGGAAAAGAGAATATTGAAGTAAATATAAAAGATATAACATTTTTATCCGATTCGGCATTGTTTTGTTAATTTTCTAGCTATCCGAAAAGCACTTATGAAAAATAGATAACCTAAAGGCAAATCCACATATGTATCATTTTGGTCAATGCGATCATCGTTCCGTTGCTAGATCACTTTACATATTTATTTATTCCCACTGCGTTGAGACGTTAGGCTTGTGTATAGCGAACGTGCACGACGACGGCACAGCTAACTGGTGGTGTAAATCTGAACATTTTTCCGAAAACAAAACTAGTAAATTTACACCTCACGTAATAAAATATTTACATAAGAAGTTAAAATAACACTTAACTAAGTAAAAATATATAATTGCATTTCTGAATGCTCTTAAACACTTCAAAGAAAAAGATAAATAAGTCAAATAGAGTAAATTCGATTACTTTCCAACGTATACTAGTACTCACTTGGCATGGTTATATGATAAACGACAAAACTGGATAAATGCAATAAAAAACATATATAAGTAGGAGTTTTAATAACATTTAGAAATTCCTAATAATGTTTTTGAAAGAATAGCTTCGTTTTGTATGCATTAGTACTATACAATACAAACAACAAACAAAATTAGACAAAGATGGACGTTACAAAATTTGATCCAGTGTTTAAAGAGACGTTACAAAGTTTAATCATAACTGGACCTACCTTGATAGCAGTGGCTTTACAAACGCATTGGTGTAACGCAACAAGGATCGGTTAGACCATAATTTATAAGTGTGGATGCTCCATAAGGTAAAATGTTTCCTCGCATAGTTACTAAAAGAAAAGGTCTAAGATTTGCAATAACGAATCAGGTTCTCTAGGGTGTCATAATGAAGAGCAATAAACTCGGCAATAAGTCGCTTAAATGTCATATAACACATGTGTCCGCTCCTATTCAATAGGTTTAAAGGGTCCAAGGAGGGGATCTTTTGTATGGCAGTTGGCGAAAAGGTTATAAATTAGTTTTTCAACCGTCATCATGTGAAATGGGTGATTTGTGGGCGGAAATATTGAAAAATGAAATGTGGAGGTAGACCGAACCGGGCAGTTGCTACACTTTATGTGCTTCATTACTGTAGGTTTATTTCGTAAATATGTGTTGACAATCTAATTTTATGGCAGCTAATAGGTGTATATTGTTTCTAGGAGATATTATGAAGCTACACTTGTAGTAGTTGTTACTTGTATAATAATGTCATTATTTAATAGCTTATATTCATTATCACGAAACAATAACTATTTTGAGCCAGATGTTTGTTGATCTGTTATAGTGAGTAAAGGATTAATTAGTAAATACGATATCGTCATATTTACTAAATGTTTTGGTGACATTTGTAACAGGTATTACAAGTTGCTGGATTTTAGACTGCGAACATTTTATTGGCTGTACTTTCATGTAATTTTTTAAATGGTGCGTGAGGTCAGGCAGACGCAGTTGTACTACCATTCACCGGGCGTTGTGCTCTTCAGCAAACCGAGCAAGTGAGTTTTTATATCTTTAATGTTTGCTTACCAAAATATCCTTGCATGACTTGATATTTATGTATCATTAGGAGATGACACGAAGACTTTGAAATAGTGAGTTGTTGAAGTTGTGAGAAACGGGGTGACTGTAAGGGGAGCTTGGAGGTCACCGAGCCAGGTTGGGCCCATTCTTTATGTCATCTTGGTAATGGTAGTATATCTAAATGTATTGTTATCAAAAGATCGAACAGAGGCGTTCTTTCTCATGTTTCTGTGATTAAAATATGTGTTTATTGATTTATTATGTGAGCTTGCGATGACGTTTACACATGTAATTGTTTTTAATAACTATATCTAACTATATATTAATTTCATAAAGGACCAACTTCAGTTATCAGACAGCAATTACACTTAATTAAATCGTATACCTCTACATAATTAATAATAAAAGTTTAGAATCTTAAACAACATATAATAAATAGATAAATAGGAAAATCTATGGAATTCTATCGTCGACACTTAGGATACTTTTTATCCCGATAAATGAGCTCGTTTCCAGTTACGTTTTTTCAATTCACTAACAAATACATACGTTGTCATAAACAACATGTCATTCTTTGTATTACTTTAGATCAGGTTGGCTTCGACTCACCTCATGTTTTACCGGGCAGTTGTCTAGACTGTATGGTCTTAGTTTTGTTGATGTTATACTTCTTTAGGCGCGTTAGGGAAAAATGATGTGAGTAAATTTTCACGATGTGCGCGCACACCGTCACACGAAAAAGCTACACCATGAAGTCAGCTATAGTCAACCGACACCCTGAAGTTAGCTATAGTCAACAGTTTAGTTTTTCAGGATGGCCGAGCGTAGTATGGTCGTTGCGTAGCAACGAGTTGTTGATAGATGGATTGTGAATTTGTGAGATGAGCATTGTAATATTTCTTTACTTTATTGTGTTTTAATTAATATACGAGTTTGATGATTTATAAATCATTTATTTAGTATCCTTTATTTAACCAATTTAAAGAAGTATAACTTCTAATGCGTGTACATAAGTACACACACACACTTTTTTTTAAAATGAATTTAGTTTTTAGCCGTCGGGCAAACTCTATCAAATTAGGTTATTTATAAAGGCACGCTAACATTATCGTATTTTCTACTCAAAGAAATCCGAAACAATATTACAACGGAGACAGGAAATAAATGTCAACAAGTCCACCGTACTTTGATCAGTGGCACTCACAGTACGGCCCGTTTCCGGTGAGGAATGCGCAGTAATAGGGAACTACCATTAGCCAGTGGCCCAGCTAGCCTTGTTAAAGAACAATATCATCCCACTCACGTCGAGTTAGCCCGTCAGTCCTAGTGATCCGTGAAAACGAACAGCGATAACCTTTCACTGTCGCACAAAGGGCGCATTCAGCCGCGAACGGACAAAATTGATTTTTGCTCATATTGTACCGGAGACACCTACTCGGGACCTAGGGGACCGGGGGGCTGTACCCACTTCAACTACAAAACAAAGTTGTCAACGCGTCTTTTATATGCGACAAATCCAAAAGAAACGAAATAAATTCTCGACAGGAAGCTTGAAATAAGTTATCAGCCAGTACTTGTACATATATACGTATACATGCATGTCATTCAATACCACTCCGGAGACGAATGCACTAGTATGAATGAGTAGAATGCATAACAAGTTTGAGTTGTGTTCCGGCATTAGTGACCAGGTTCCAGTCTCCCTTAAGAGAGCAGCAGCGCATTTGTAGCACCTTTGGTGTTGCAAATTACCATAGAAGATGGTAGCCACTTTCCATCAGGTGAGCCGTCTGCCTGTCTGCTGAACTCCTGCAATAAAAAAATAAACATAAAAAAATCGTAAGGCAGCTTAACTAATACATCTTGTATTTCTATACAAATATTTTTCTTTCATATTCCATGTCGTTGATATTACCATGTGAAATAAAATTGCCTAAGTATGTATTGTATAAAGTACCTGCCTATAAAAATATATAAAAAGTATTAGTTTATTTATTTATGTGCTGACAGTATTAAACGCAAAAACTAATTTTACCTTCGAGACGTTATATCTGATGATACAGATAAATCTGTAATCTGTCTGTACAGATAGATCTGTAAAGGAAGTGACCGAACAGTAAAATATAGGAACTGGACATTAAGGGCTTATTAGAGGTGACAAATGTCCATTGTTTTTGCAATTTCACCCATCATCCTTTAAATTTTCAAAGAATTCGCGGAAAGCCACGACACACCTTCCATGATCAAATTGATCGTGTACTAGCAGAAGGTGATGTCAGGAGCCTTAAGAACAGACGAGCGTGCATCACAAGAGCTATGAATGTCAAAGAAGCAAGTGAGGTGTGTAAGAATAAGCCTAAATGGCGCTCTGTTGTTCGTGCCTACCCCGCAAGGGACCTGGCGTGAAGTTATGTATGTATATACATACATACATAACTTCACGCCAGGTCAGGTATGTGTATCCTATACATTTTAATGACATTATTTATATGAGACCTTGTACTTTAGCTTTTTTACAATTTTCTGCTTCATACTTCACACAATTATTACGGCTTTAGAAGATTATGTTTTTCCACCGATTGACTCGAATAAAATACTTATTTTAATGAGTTTTATAATCGAGTACATAAATAGTTCTTAAGAACATCGTTTATGGTTCATGATTTGACTCACAATTATGTACACTTCTATCTGTCTCTATCTATTATTAAATCCTCAGTTACATAAATATACGGATAATAAACCAAAAATATACGGAGCCCTAGAAACAGATCGTGAACTTAATACTCTGTTTAATTTTTCATACAATTTTTCCTGTTTTTGCAAAATATAGTTACTTGCAATTACCCACCCTCCGGAATCCTGACCCTTTTCGTTTTCAATTTACAGATGTGTTTTCTGTACTCCAGGGACCAATATCACTGTCCTTCCAAAAATATGCAGTCTCTCTATTCGTAGGGCGTTAAATGATTATACATTTTTTCTATTGCTTGAAGCAGGCAAACAGGCAGACGGCCTACCTGATGGAAAATGGTTACTGTCGCGTATGTACGTTGGTAACACCAGGGGTGTCACCAACGCGTTGCCGACCCTGAGAAATTATATAACGCCCTTCTTAGAAAACCCCATGTCATAGCGCAAAGAAAAAACCACGGCAGGAAGTTCCCTCCAGATCATTGTTCTTTCTCAAATTCAAATTCATTTATTTGCCGACTCTGAAAAATTGTATAACGCCCTTCTTAGGAAATCCCATGTCATAGCGCAAAGAAAAAACCACGGCAGGAAGTTCCCTCCAGATCATTGTTCTTTCTCAAATTCAAATTCATTTATTTGCCGACTCTGAAAAATTGTATAACGCCCTTCTTAGGAAATGCCATGTCATAGCGCAAAGAAAAAACCACGGCAGGAAGTTCCCTCCAGATCATTGTTCTTTCTCAAATTCAAATTCATTTATTTGCCGACTCTGAAAAATTGTATAACGCCCTTCTTAGGAAATCCCATGTCATAGCGCAAAGAAAAAACCACGGCAGGAAGTTCCCTCCAGATCATTGTTCTTTCTCAAATTCAAATTCATTTATTTGCCGACTCTGAAAAATTGTATAACGCCCTTCTTAGGAAATGCCATGTCATAGCGCAAAGAAAAAACCACGGCAGGAAGTTCCCTCCAGATCATTGTTCTTTCTCAAATTCAAATTCATTTATTTGCCGACTCTGAAAAATTGTATAACGCCCTTCTTAGGAAATCCCATGTCATAGCGCAAAGAAAAAACCACGGCAGGAAGTTCCCTCCAGATCATTGTTCTTTCTCAAATTCAAATTCATTTATTTGCCGACTCTGAAAAATTGTATAACGCCCTTCTTAGGAAATCCCATGTCATAGCGCAAAGAAAAAACCACGGCAGGAAGTTCCCTCCAGATCATTGTTCTTTCTCAAATTCAAATTCATTTATTTGCCGACTCTGAAAAATTGTATAACGCCCTTCTTAGGAAATCCCATGTCATAGCGCAAAGAAAAAACCACGGCAGGAAGTTCCCTCCAGATCATTGTTCTTTCTCAAATTCAAATTCATTTATTTGCCGACTCTGAAAAATTGTATAACGCCCTTCTTAGGAAATCCCATGTCATAGCGCAAAGAAAAAACCACGGCAGGAAGTTCCCTCCAGATCATTGTTCTTTCTCAAATTCAAATTCATTTATTTGCCGACTCTGAAAAATTGTATAACGCCCTTCTTAGGAAATCCCATGTCATAGCGCAAAGAAAAAACCACGGCAGGAAGTTCCCTCCAGATCATTGTTCTTTCTCAAATTCAAATTCATTTATTTGCCGACTCTGAAAAATTGTATAACGCCCTTCTTAGGAAATCCCATGTCATAGCGCAAAGAAAAAACCACGGCAGGAAGTTCCCTCCAGATCATTGTTCTTTCTCAAATTCAAATTCATTTATTTGCCGACTCTGAAAAATTGTATAACGCCCTTCTTAGGAAATCCCATGTCATAGCGCAAAGAAAAAACCACGGCAGGAAGTTCCCTCCAGATCATTGTTCTTTCTCAAATTCAAATTCATTTATTTGCCGACTCTGAAAAATTGTATAACGCCCTTCTTAGGAAATCCCATGTCATAGCGCAAAGAAAAAACCACGGCAGGAAGTTCCCTCCAGATCATTGTTCTTTCTCAAATTCAAATTCATTTATTTGCCGACTCTGAAAAATTGTATAACGCCCTTCTTAGGAAATCCCATGTCATAGCGCAAAGAAAAAACCACGGCAGGAAGTTCCCTCCAGATCATTGTTCTTTCTCAAATTCAAATTCATTTATTTGCCGACTCTGAAAAATTGTATAACGCCCTTCTTAGGAAATCCCATGTCATAGCGCAAAGAAAAAACCACGGCAGGAAGTTCCCTCCAGATCATTGTTCTTTCTCAAATTCAAATTCATTTATTTGCCGACTCTGAAAACTTGTATAACGCCCTTCTTAGGAAATCCCATGTCATAGCGCAAAGAAAAAACCACGGCAGGAAGTTCCCTCCAGATCATTGTTCTTTCTCAAATTCAAATTCATTTATTTGCCGACTCTGAAAACTTGTATAACGCCCTTCTTAGGAAATCCCATGTCATAGCGCAAAGAAAAAACCACGGCAGGAAGTTCCCTCCAGATCATTGTTCTTTCTCAAATTCAAATTCATTTATTTGCCGACTCTGAAAACTTGTATAACGCCCTTCTTAGGAAATCCCATGTCATAGCGCAAAGAAAAAACCACGGCAGGAAGTTCCCTCCAGATCATTGTTCTTTCTCAAATTCAAATTCATTTATTTGCCGACTCTGAAAAATTGTATAACGCCCTTCTTAGGAAATCCCATGTCATAGCGCAAAGAAAAAACCACGGCAGGAAGTTCCCTCCAGATCATTGTTCTTTCTCAAATTCAAATTCATTTATTTGCCGACTCTGAAAACTTGTATAACGCCCTTCTTAGGAAATCCCATGTCATAGCGCAAAGAAAAAACCACGGCAGGAAGTTCCCTCCAGATCATTGTTCTTTCTCAAATTCAAATTCATTTATTTGCCGACTCTGAAAACTTGTATAACGCCCTTCTTAGGAAATCCCATGTCATAGCGCAAAGAAAAAACCACGGCAGGAAGTTCCCTCCAGATCATTGTTCTTTCTCAAATTCAAATTCATTTATTTGCCGACTCTGAAAAATTGTATAACGCCCTTCTTAGGAAATCCCATGTCATAGCGCAAAGAAAAAACCACGGCAGGAAGTTCCCTCCAGATCATTGTTCTTTCTCAAATTCAAATTCATTTATTTGCCGACTCTGAAAACTTGTATAACGCCCTTCTTAGGAAATCCCATGTCATAGCGCAAAGAAAAAACCACGGCAGGAAGTTCCCTCCAGATCATTGTTCTTTCTCAAATTCAAATTCATTTATTTGCCGACTCTGAAAAATTGTATAACGCCCTTCTTAGGAAATCCCATGTCATAGCGCAAAGAAAAAACCACGGCAGGAAGTTCCCTCCAGATCATTGTTCTTTCTCAAATTCAAATTCATTTATTTGCCGACTCTGAAAACTTGTATAACGCCCTTCTTAGGAAATCCCATGTCATAGCGCAAAGAAAAAACCACGGCAGGAAGTTCCCTCCAGATCATTGTTCTTTCTCAAATTCAAATTCATTTATTTGCCGACTCTGAAAACTTGTATAACGCCCTTCTTAGGAAATCCCATGTCATAGCGCAAAGAAAAAACCACGGCAGGAAGTTCCCTCCAGATCATTGTTCTTTCTCAAATTCAAATTCATTTATTTGCCGACTCTGAAAAATTGTATAACGCCCTTCTTAGGAAATCCCATGTCATAGCGCAAAGAAAAAACCACGGCAGGAAGTTCCCTCCAGATCATTGTTCTTTCTCAAATTCAAATTCATTTATTTGCCGACTCTGAAAACTTGTATAACGCCCTTCTTAGGAAATCCCATGTCATAGCGCAAAGAAAAAACCACGGCAGGAAGTTCCCTCCAGATCATTGTTCTTTCTCAAATTCAAATTCATTTATTTGCCGACTCTGAAAACTTGTATAACGCCCTTCTTAGGAAATCCCATGTCATAGCGCAAAGAAAAAACCACGGCAGGAAGTTCCCTCCAGATCATTGTTCTTTCTCAAATTCAAATTCATTTATTTGCCGACTCTGAAAAATTGTATAACGCCCTTCTTAGGAAATCCCATGTCATAGCGCAAAGAAAAAACCACGGCAGGAAGTTCCCTCCAGATCATTGTTCTTTCTCAAATTCAAATTCATTTATTTGCCGACTCTGAAAACTTGTATAACGCCCTTCTTAGGAAATCCCATGTCATAGCGCAAAGAAAAAACCACGGCAGGAAGTTCCCTCCAGATCATTGTTCTTTCTCAAATTCAAATTCATTTATTTGCCGACTCTGAAAAATTGTATAACGCCCTTCTTAGGAAATCCCATGTCATAGCGCAAAGAAAAAACCACGGCAGGAAGTTCCCTCCAGATCATTGTTCTTTCTCAAATTCAAATTCATTTATTTGCCGACTCTGAAAAATTGTATAACGCCCTTCTTAGGAAATCCCATGTCATAGCGCAAAGAAAAAACCACGGCAGGAAGTTCCCTCCAGATCATTGTTCTTTCTCAAATTCAAATTCATTTATTTGCCGACTCTGAAAACTTGTATAACGCCCTTCTTAGGAAATCCCATGTCATAGCGCAAAGAAAAAACCACGGCAGGAAGTTCCCTCCAGATCATTGTTCTTTCTCAAATTCAAATTCATTTATTTGCCGACTCTGAAAACTTGTATAACGCCCTTCTTAGGAAATCCCATGTCATAGCGCAAAGAAAAAACCACGGCAGGAAGTTCCCTCCAGATCATTGTTCTTTCTCAAATTCAAATTCATTTATTTGCCGACTCTGAAAACTTGTATAACGCCCTTCTTAGGAAATCCCATGTCATAGCGCAAAGAAAAAACCACGGCAGGAAGTTCCCTCCAGATCATTGTTCTTTCTCAAATTCAAATTCATTTATTTGCCGACTCTGAAAACTTGTATAACGCCCTTCTTAGGAAATCCCATGTCATAGCGCAAAGAAAAAACCACGGCAGGAAGTTCCCTCCAGATCATTGTTCTTTCTCAAATTCAAATTCATTTATTTGCCGACTCTGAAAAATTGTATAACGCCCTTCTTAGGAAATCCCATGTCATAGCGCAAAGAAAAAACCACGGCAGGAAGTTCCCTCCAGATCATTGTTCTTTCTCAAATTCAAATTCATTTATTTGCCGACTCTGAAAACTTGTATAACGCCCTTCTTAGGAAATCCCATGTCATAGCGCAAAGAAAAAACCAGGGCAGGAAGTTCCCTCCAGATCATTGTTCTTTCTCAAATTCATTTATTTATATAAACTTATTTCTAGACCTTATATAATTATATCTAAAACTTATGGTAATAAATAACACATTTTGAATTAAAATTAAGGCAACAATTTTTTGTAACAAAGATAACATTTATACTCGTACATATTGTTGCATATCGACAAAGAAATGCGCACACCTGGTGTCGTAAAACGCAGTTTATTACCTTTCCTGCATTCGGGGTTCTTTTGTTTACTTCGTGTTAAAAATTTGCAATAAAGAAAACATCCTATTGTTATCGTACTTGTTTTATAGCTATCATTAGTGTCGAACTAATCCTTGTTGTTATTGAATTCTAACTAATCTTTATTCGCGTCGAAGCTTGCCAGATGTGCGGATTAACTCAGTGAACGCGGTTCTCAGTATTATATAGTTTAGTATAAAATAATGCCCGAACGGAGGGGTGGGGCAGTCAAGCGACGACTACGATATGAGTAAGACGCATGTAGTACGCAAGTACTTTCGATTAGCGATATAGTGACTGACTTTGCGCGTGGTATTGAATCGTGCAATTTATAGTGTCTAGTTATATTTGTATCTATTTTATACGTCTTTGTACAACGGCATTTTAATTCGAGCCCTATGTAGCTCGTCACAATATCATACACATAATATGAATAAAATTACCATATTAATTAAGAAATGCACTCCCTAAATCGAAAGTTTTGTTTCACATTTAAAAAAATAAACTTTTTTATTACCACAATCAAAGTTCAACAGTTCGTGATTCAGAAGATATCTATTCAATTTCTTATCAAAAGTGAAATTTGAATAACGGCATTTGCAAGCGAGTTCACGGGGCGGGGACTATTGTGAAACTTGATGAAACTTCTCTAATATTCCAAGTGGAAATTTATTCTTTGGCCGCGGTGGGGCGTTCGGAAATAAACCGGGCTCTCTGCGAGATTGGGCTAAATTTATTGGGAAATCGAAATAAGGTATCGCTATAGGGAGGGTGATCGACAACTGCGCGTTGATGAATCCCCCAAATGGTTATAACTCAATAAATTCAGACCAGAATAAAGTAATTACATTATAGACAATGTTATTTGTTATATTTACGGGTTCCGCAGCCATTTTTTTAATAACAGTAGCCATACAAGTTTTATCCATGTAGGAAAGGATAAAGGCTTGTCGTATGAGACGACAAAACAACCCACAGCCATGCGGTAGAGTATTCATCCATCCAGACCTGGTTTAAAATATGCCATCATAACAACCTTAAGTGGTGTTCCGGCATTAGTGACCAGGTTCCAGTCTCTACTAAGAGAGCAGCAGCGCAAATATCCATGGGCGATGGTAACCGCTTTCCTTCAGGTGGGCCGTCTGCTGAAATCAAGCAAAAATAAAACAATATTCCTGTCTGTTTGCCCGTCTTTTCATATGCCTAAAAAATAGGGGTGGTCGCCAAACATATAACTGAGGGATAACATTTTTTCAGTATTAGGCGTGGAGTTACTGTCGATAAGTTCTCCATATTCATAACTAACTAGTCTGGCCATAAATACTGTTACATAAAAACTTTTCTTTTTTTAACTTTTTAATTATTTTGAATTTGGAACACGTATATTATTTTAAGAACTTCTTTCGATTTTGCGCCATTTCACATATTTTTTCGTGTTCATTATCAAATTACAATATGGAATGGGGTGTTAAAGAAAATAGGATTGCAGTAGTCGCCTTGCACAAAGTGGGTATGGAGCCATCGGTCATATTCCTGTCACTCAAAAGGTTGGTATCAGCCGTATGTTTATATATCGTACTATCAACAGATACAACAACACTTCGTCTGACGAAGACTAGAAAAGATTAGGGCGGCCGCGTGCTTTTAGAACTACAAAGCCTGTTAATGCTGTTAAAGCCAGAATTCGTCGAAACCCCATTAGAAAGAAAAAAATCTTATCGTGAGAAATGAAGATTCCCGCTAGGACTCTGTCGCGTATTATACAACAAGACCTGAAGCTTGGTGCTTATCGTTGATATACAGGATATTTTACCTTGTTTGATTTCCTTAAGCTTTTGTAGTCACGTGATAAAACCGTGCGTGTACGTCAGTCACCTTTAGTACGTAAATATCAAACCCGTTACACCAGTGATACCAATTAAATTGGAACGCAACTCATCAATGATATAATAATAAGCCTCGAATAAGCATGGGGGGTGTAATATTTATTATTTTATAATTTAAATGGCTGATCTCAATAGTAGGACATTTATAGACTACTAGAGATCCCGGCAGATGCTGTCTTGTCCTGAAAAATTAAAAATAAAAATTTCATCAAAATCAGTAAATTCGTTTTCAAGTGTTGCGCGTACAGTACATACATTTCTACGATTAATTTCTATTTATATAGAAGGTTATAAATTGATCGTCCATTAAGATTTTTTAATGTAGTCATATGTCTAAGAGAATTTCAAATTGAGTACCAACTCAACAGCAGATCGTCTTTATAAGACTTATTCGGTTCAGTTCGAATACTACCACCACGGAATTCGATTGAAAATATCCCGCCAAGAGTGACTGAATAAAAGCCGCATTCCCGCTCGTCTGATGTTACGCCAAACTCCCCTGGCGTTTCGTATTGAAATTTTAAGCAAATGGTGCATTTTGCGAAATAACTGGTTTTCAAGTGGCCATGAATAGCTCGTTCCGATGTAAATGTAGCATTTGCGTGGCGGAAGTCGGTTGGACCCTGTTAGAGCACATTTCATTCTAATCGCCCGAATGCCACTCGAAAACCTATGAAATAATCGTCTTTGCTATTGAACGCGGCATCTGGAATGCTAATTTAGTTGAAATTCACATAAAATTCCCAGGCCCCAAAAATTTCATAAAGAAACTTGCCCATAGAGCATATCTGCATTTTAAGTTTATTTTTAATATTTGGTGTAATGCTTTTCTTAAACTCAACGGGTAACTCATTTAGCAAGCTCGGAACTAAATATGTGTGCGCTTGCCATACATGTTCTTTGCCCGACTCGTGACGAACCAGGTTTGAGCGATAGTTCGTGTACCTATATTTAGAGTGTTTTACTATTTTTTGTAAGTCTTTATTAAAAAAATTATCTTGAAGCATCATTTTCTTAAACTAATTTACTACGAGTAAAACTTTACAGTATTTAAAAAGACCTTTTTCATCGTTATAATATTGTTATTTTTTTATTGTTGGTGAAATTAAGGGCCTTACTTATAATCATTTCTTAAATTTAAAGAAACTGCTCAGCAACTGATTAGTGAAAATCTTACTCACAAACTCCTCTTTAGTTGAATATTTTGTGTACCCGCTTACCAGACCGACCGTCTTGACTCCATCCAGCGTCGCGCCGTTCGTATAGTCGACGATCCCATACTAACTGGCGGCTTAGAATCGCTTAGCCTTCGGAGAGACTTTGCGTCCCTCTGCGTATTCTACCACCTGTACAACGGAGAGTGTTCCGAAGAACTGTTTGATCTGCTGCCAACACCTAATTTTTACAACTGCACAGCTGGCCATCGACGGGATGTTCACCCCATTTCCAGGAGCTCCCAGCTCAACTATGCAACGGTTCTCTAGAACGTTTATACCGTGTACAACAATGATCTGGAGAGAACTTCCCGCCGAGGTTTTCCCTCTGCGCTACGACATGGGGTCGTTTAAGAAGGGCGATATAAAATTTCTTAGAGGCCGGCAACGCGTTGGCAACGCCCCTGATGTTGCTGTTTGCCTGCTTCAGGCAATATAAAAAAAATTAAAAATACTACGTTACTCATTCAAATTTCGTTTATCTGTGCTCCTCTTAGGTAAACAACAGGAAATACACGTTTATAAGTGAAACAAAAGATATTCATTGATTAGGGTCTGATTATGATTCTCTTACTTAAGAGATGCTTAATCGTTTCTTAACGAGATTATTATAACTAAGACCTTAAGTGTTTAAATATTTTTAATTGAAGTTTTTAAATTTGTTTAATATGGGTGCTGCCATACTGTATAAATAATTCGCCTAAATAACATATATTACCACGTAATTTAGGGCATAATCAATTTCATTCCCATTTGAACAGAGACACATTAGCAAGCGTGTAATTACAGTGTTGCCAGATTTTATGGCGCCCGCAATAATAATTTCAAACGCAAAAATACGTGGAGCCAAAAAAAGCTGATTTATGATCCAGTTTCATTCGTTTTGATTTACGGTGCTGGCGCGCGAATATTAAAGATTCGTATTGATATATTATTCCTTTATCCCAATTCTCCCTTCGCTATTTACGGGACTTTCCCCTACCCTCATAACTTTCATCATCCTTTTTACGGTGCGACTTGTAAAAACTGCTAGGGCCTGTCGTATAGCGGATAAATATAAATCTGTGGTCTACTTAATTTTATATACAATGCCATTGTTAAATAAATATATAAAAATAATTATCCGGCAAACTTGTTCAAGGCAGGTTGGTATCTTTATATCATCGGTTTACTTAATGAGTAAGTTTTCTCAAAACATTTTTCTTCGATATGACCAGTTTGGTAATAATATACTCCGGAAAGCTGCCAAATATCCCAAATATTGCTTTAGTTCTGAAAGTTGTGTTAAAAATATTCGTATTGTCAAGCATTGCTCCATAATATTGTTACGAGTTGCGGGACTCGAATTAAAATTCCGTTTGAATTATTATAGAGTTTATTAAAACTATACAAACACGTATAACACAGGTACACATATAACCAAACACAACAAATCCAAATGTTTTGCAGGTCGTAATTCAAAAAAACGCGCAAAGTCCGTCACCATGGTTCCCGATTGTACACACGTCTCGCCTTGATCGCGGTTCTCGCTCGACTGCTCCCCTCCCTCAATCAGGCCATCGTTTTATACTGCACAAATGCAATATGCCCGCCCGGCAATGTGGACCAAATTTCCTAGAATCAGCTTGTACTTTAAAATCCGTAACACCTGGCTGATGATTACAATACAACAATAGGCTATTCTCTAAAAACGTATGCCAATAAATAAGTAAACAAAAGAAGACGATCATAAAAGAATTACAATAGTTTGTATCTTATTAGTTCAGATGCCGACGGGTAATAAATGTGCTTCTACAAATCTATACGTGGAATTTGTCTTTGTCGGCGCCTAGGTTGTAACAATATAATAACAGATGTGATAAGTTATGGTACATAATATGTATGCCTATGGGACCACCGTCTACATCTTTAAATATTAACACAAAAACCTTGTCTGTTATGTTATTTATACAAGCAAAACATACATCTACCTTAATTTTCTATAATATTAATTTCAATGTAATCAAATATAATATCGAATCTATTAATATAGCATTCCATAACAAATAACAAGGTTTTCTGATGGCAGGATAATTGAAAAGGTACCGTTGAGGAAATAATCGAAAAACGTTATATTCACATCGTATAATATAGAGCTTACTCATCAAGATCCGTTAATAGAGTCCGATTGTGATCTTTCATTTGCAGTCAGCCATAAGTAATTCTGCCTCCACAAACCGACTTACAATGAATGCGAAAATTATATTTTATGATTACTCTATTGTCCCAGAGATTCTTTATGAATGGAGTCTTGCGATTTTCGAATTTCCATCATAAAATCAGGACAAATCGTTTCACATTAACGTTATCATATCATATTTGATCACGGAATTCTTCTTTCTTATTTCATTCCTTGTCACCATAACCTAGTGTCAAATATTTGTACTAAGGCCGCTTTCTGAATCATTGGTGCAGCAGTGGTACAAAATCGATATGTTCTGTATAAGCAGTACAGAACATAGTCCCGGCAGACGTCGTCCTGCCCGGAAAAGCTTCAATCGATATGTCGACAGCAGCGCCACATATCGGGTCCAATTGTGAACCAACTCAGAAACCTTCTCTGGCTCATTCATGCACACATGTATAGTTTACGATTCTATAAAGCACATAGAGACAAACATTCATTTTTATATATAAGAAGAAGATGAGCGTTTCCTGATTCGCTCGATATATGAATAGATAAACAGATAGCTTTTTGTTTCACACCAAATCATAGACAAACATAAATAGGAAAAGATAAGATATATCACAACGGGCGGCTTTATCGCTAAAAAAGAGATCTCTTCCAGGCAATCTTTGGCAAGGATGGATGAATTTTTCATGCAGACGGTGGTGCAGTTAATAAATTCCTAATAATATATGACAAATATAAACAGTTAGTAGATAAAGTACCAAAAACAAGTTATGCCTTGCTATTCTCGTACAAAATCTAGGTGGCTTTGACTTACTCTTGCCTTCATTTCATCCCAACCATTTGGGATCGGCACACGTGTATTTTCTTTCCATTCTTCTCTATTCTGGTATATATCCACTGTCGCGACGAGTTCGATCTTTTATTAAATAATAAAAAGTGTTCAGTGGACTGGCAAGTAACTACTCGCCCTATTGTAAAATTAAACTATAAAACACTCTAAAACATTTTATAGTTGTAATAAAATGCTTCTAAGGTACAGATTATATTGTCTATTACCGCCAATTATAGCCTAAGCAAAAGTCACAGACCCGTATCTATATATATATATATATATATATATGAGGACTTCTTTGCTCTTTGGCCATACTGTTAACGTCTTTAACTAAAGCTGAATAACGCATTTCTTGTCAAAAACAAAAATTTCACAAATGTTGAGATTTTCCACATGAACGTAGACAACTGTGTAGATCAATAATTATTATCCAAAAACTGACTATTATTGTGGTAAATTATCCAAACACCAACCTTTAAGATCTAATCACAAAGTAAACTGTTATTAATGTTTGATATCTATCAATAAACATTTGACAAATTATAGAACTTTGCATTCGATATTCCGATATTCCGCAATGATTGAAGACAAAAGTCTTCGAGCAGTGCGTCCTCCCTGTCCTGACCTACGGGGCCGAGACATGGACACTGACGGCAGGATTAGTCCACAAGTTCCAAGTCACTCAACGGGCTATAGAGCGAGCTGTGTTGGGTGTTTCTCTTATGTATAAAATTAGAAATGAGGATATCCGTAGGAGAACCAAGGTAACCGACATAGCTCGCAAAATTAGCAAGTTGAAGTGGCAGTGGGCCTGTCACGTCTGTCGCAGGACCGAAGGCCGATGGAGCAACGAGTCCTCGAGTGGAGACCGCGTCACGGTAAACGTAGTGTCAGACGCCCTCCAGCCCGATGGACCGACGACCTATGCAAGGTTGCCGGCAGGCGCTGGATGAGGAAATCAGAGGACAGGGATGAGTGGCGCCGTCTTGGCCTACGTTGAGCAGTGGACTGCAAATGCCTGATGACGAAATTATAGAACTTATACCTATTCGCACATCACAGTAATCCAAAAGTTTATCAACCGTTATAATCATAAATAAAAAAGTAATATAATTAATTAAACCACCTTGACTTCTACCCTGAACGGAGTAACAGTAAACAGGTGAATGAAATGAATGGAAAAATGCGTTTGATGTTATCGTACTTGAAACGGGTGTTGTTGGGACGCGACATCTGTCATGTAGTCCCGTGACATGTTTTATGTTCCGGCAAACTGAGGGAAAAATGTCTCAAAGAGCTTTTGGGCATTCAATGGCACTGAATGAACGTACGTGTTCCATTTTAATGTTGGAATGGATATAATTGTTGTCAGATCGATGTATAATTCGGTATTTGAATTTTACTATAAATTTTATAAAAATGTTAGGTTACATTATACATGGAGTCATAATATAGTGTCTTGATTTTGTATGGGTATAAAATATAGAAGAATGTATTTTTTTTTTTATAAAAAGGGTCTCAGTTGACTTGACTCTTGTCAGTTGCCTTGAAGATGAAAAGGAGCGAAAACGTGTACATCTATAACAACGTAACTTGATGTGAATATTATTTTAAATAAATTATGTATAAGGAATCAAAATAAATATTAATTTTTTTTTGAGAGATTTGAATAAACATTATCACTGTGATGCTATTAAAGGCCAACTTAGTAGGTGCTATTCTCCATTATATTGTATGAAACCTATGTAACACTTAGTGTTTTAATTTGAAAGTCTCAATAATCATAACAAAACAAACTATACAAATTTGGTAGAGACTTCGTTATAAATGCTTTAGTTTATTTTCAATATACGAGTAATTGACAGTGACATGAATTGTATTGTTTTTATAAAATAAAAGAACCCTTCCTTTAATCTTCATATCCGTTCATCTATCCGTCTATTTATGGAAGGTATATTCTATATTCCACTACAGAATAATGTAGTGAAACCGTTAATAACTGAGGCATGAACATTTTTTATCCAGCTGAAAATTGAACCCAGGGTCACTGTATTCAAATAAATCACGTAAGCCGACTCCCAGACGGCTACATTACATATTATGAAGTTTAATAAGATAAATAATAAAACATGTTTTTCTATCTTGAGTGTAACGCTTATAAAACATTCGGAGCCCAATCTACAAAAGTCAGAATATTTTAATCAAGTGACTTGAATCTGTTGGATACTCAATTAATACTTTATAAAATAGAATAGAACTGCAAATTGGAACAATACACTTTGCGTCGAAGCTGCTCCAGCTGTCAATTACGTAGTGGCTGCTGGTGGCTGCTCTATTCGAGACTTTCGCAATTGGCGTAAAACTACAAGCTAGAAGAATTGTTTACGTCTGGCGAGAACTGTAACTGGACCTCGGCAGTTGCCTTCTTGTTACTTCAAGTTAAGGCACTAATTGACACAAAGAATCGACGTTTTATCGGTGAGATGTCAATGATAAAGATGTCTGTTATCTTACAGATTGTTTAAAAATACAATCTAGATATTTTCGTACGAGTAAGTAAGTATTTCTATCCGCCTGTTATGTACAGGTAAATTTTTAAGGTGGGCGTCCAAGCCCAAATCCTAAACCAAAACCTAAACAAATACCTAGAAGAAATCGCGAAAAACACACA
The DNA here is from genome assembly GCA_949752895.1 of Dendrolimus pini. NCBI lineage: Eukaryota > Metazoa > Arthropoda > Insecta > Lepidoptera > Lasiocampidae > Dendrolimus > Dendrolimus pini. The sequence continues at coordinate 7,691,163 of OX457130.1, read as the reverse complement.
AAGAAGTCTTGGGGCCGATTTTGGTGAAAACTAAAGCGGTCATTAGATTTTTGAAATACTAGTTACTCTAATCTGTAATCGAATCGGCTGATTTTGAAAAGGAAACACATGCTGTATGTACATGTACACCAAATCATAGTATAGCTTGAAGGAATAATAATAACAGCCCATAAACTAAAGAAGAATTTATTCGAAACCAATAACAGAGTATACAGAAACAATTTGGTGTCGCAAGCAACTGCTGCAGTATAATACTGTGTTGCAATTGTTAGCGCCCATTTCCAGACAACTTGTTTGTTATACAATTAAAAGGAAAAATATTTTAAAGTTTATACATTTGAAATTTTTGTGTTAATATTTGTAATGTATGTGGAAATGCATAGATGTATGTTTGTGGTGTGTATATGTATGTGTATGTGATGTTTATGTCTGTGTTGTGTGTGTATGTGTGTGATTTGTGTACAAGTGAAACGAGTGAGGGTGTGGTTACAGACTTATAACTAAACTCCCCACTGCTGGGCTCGGACCTCCCACTATAGGGGTACAGACAATATATCCGCCACGCTTATTCAAGGCGGCTTGACACATCGGTTATCTCGATGTGCGTATGATACGCACATAGTGTCAAACATGCCAAGCCGTCTGGTGTATATGCAGATTAGGTCAGAAATACTGCCTAAGTGGTGCATGCGATCCGGCAGGGATTCGATCTCGCGACCTTTGAGTTTGGGACGCCTACGCTAGGTATTACACTACCAAGACTTGAAGGAATGTAAGCCATTAAACTAAGGGAAATACTTTTTTGCGGCAGTTCGTTCTTTTTTATATCACAATATTTTTTCTGGAAAGGATTAGGTACATTGGTTACATACTTACATGTATGTCGCTGCAAACTACGGGTCATAGAAATGGCCTGGATTTTTGGAGGGTTTGCGTGGAGCCATGTGAAGCCCCACACGTAGAGGCCCGTTGACAAATTTAATCTAAATGTGGCATGGCACTGCCCGGAAATTGTCCCTGTCTACACTAGGACCATTGAAGGGAATGAAAACAAAAGATACCGATACCTATTGGGATGAACTGCTAGTAGAACTACAGATCGGCGGCTATGGGGACTATACCGTCTGCCTGTCGCAATGTTCAAGGAACATGGAAAAAATGGGCACACGGTAGCTCGCTACTCTCTGCATGGGCCTCTAAAAATGCCGTACAAGATTGGCGAGGGGCAACATGGATGTGAGTGACTAAGGAGTGTCGAGAGGTGGGCTGCAGGTTCACCGAAGCTACTTACGACGTTACGCCATTTAATTTTATCAGTTCCACCCCGGAGCTTGAGTCTCTGCTCTAACGATCTCCACTCCGTATCGGCTGGCTTAGGCAAGCACATAGGCGAATTGGAGGTGTCGCTACTCACCTAAGGCTTCGCTATAAAGCCCACTACGGATACATGTATAAATTATTAATGAGATTTAACGGAAATGTACAATCTATAGGCTACTATAGAATGCTATATTAAATACGCGAAAAGATACATATTGGGGTGGCCAAAACATAACATTACTATAACGACATGAAACGAAGCGTCAAAGTAACTGTATTAAACAATTTGGCTTTATTTCTATACCTTGGGAACAGTGATATTTAGTTCTGGCTGAAAGATATCCTATGTTGATTTCACCCTGACAACATGTATACAAAATTTCTCGATCATCAGTTGGGTAATTAGGATGTGAAATAGTAACAACAGACTCAAAATAAAATTAACCGTTAAAAGTAGTATATCTATATTATTGTTATAACTCAGGTCCCGACAAAAACAAAATCCACCTGTATATCTGAATCAGAACACATTTTATTACCTGTCGGCATTTGAACTTATTATAATTCTTTTATGATCGTCTTCTTTTGTTTACTTATACGAACAGCCCATTGTTTTATTGTACTCATTTATGGCCGCTGCGGCCGACTCATTAGCCAGATGTTTCGGATTATGTTGACTACGATACGGGCGCATTGCATTTGTGCAGTATAAAATGATGGTCTGATTGAAGGAAGGGGCAGTCGAACGGGATCCACATTCAAAGCGAGAGGTATGTACTAAAATCAGGAATCTAATAGTGACGGGTTTTGCGCGTTTTATTGAATTACGACCTTCTGCATTACGTTTGAACATGTTGTGTTCGGTTATATTTGTACCTGTGTTATACGTGTTTGTATAGTTCTAATAAACTCTATAATAATTCAAACGGCATTTTAATTCGAGTCTCGCAACTAGTAACATTATGGTTTCGTTTAATATATAAATGATAAAATAAATATTATTTGAATGATGGAAAGATTAAAAACTGTAGGTGCAATAACAAAAATCTAAACGGTACATCGTCTAAACTGACCGTAATATCAACAAATTGTATGTGAATCTAACAAGACCTGAAAAAGGTTGTTTTTGGTATAAAGAGGGGACAAACGAGCAAGCTGCTCACTTGATGGTTATTGGATATTATGGTGATGATCAGATGTGAGTTTTTGCTTCGTGGCTTTTTGTCTTATTTGTAGAATAGAGTTGTGTGTAATCTTCCATGCATGATTTTTGAGTTTACGTAATATGAAGCTTGTCATTTAAATAAAAAATCGCTCTTTTAGATTAGACAGTGACTTTTCGGGCTTTTTAATGAAGAAACGTTTAAAATAGTATAAAATAAAAAACAATATAAAAAATATAAATATATTATAAAAAACAACTATTTAACCCTTTTTTGTCAACCCTATTGATCATCGACGCGTGACATCTTATGTATTTATGTAATGTTCTGCTCATAGTATATATAAAAAAATTAAAGTAGCACAGAAGTGTACAAAAAGCGTTCCCTTTTATAGTAAGAGCAATCAAGGAGTAAAGAGCGTATACCGTGATGAAAAAAAAACACGGACACAGAGCGTACTATATCCAAATTTCCATCCGCAGTGTCTTGTTTTTCTCATTTCCTGCACTGAGACGGTAGGAAATAAAATCGCCATCAAGCCGCTGTTGGTAATTTAAAAATAATGCTGCAAAATACGTAGGAATGCGAATTTTTCGCAAATTGCGGTGTGCCAGGGGTTGGCGCCGTCGACGCTCCGCTTAACGTCTCTTTATTGCGGGCACGACCGCACGAATGATTGATCCTTTCTCCACTCTTTATGTAATTAATTAAACTTTAACTGTTTCATGAGATGATCATTATTCAAACCGTAAATATAAATATTTTTATAATTAGTCACGTCAAGTTGCTACAACTTACTAAAAATATGAAATTATCAATTAATCTACAATATCTATAATAATATAATAAGTCAATTGAGGGTATCGAGTTGTAAGAATTTGAAAATGAATAAAGCGCGGAGTGCTTAATAAGCAGATTTCAAACAATACTTATAGTTTATATAGTTCCGTAAATTTTTTTGAAAAAAAAAAGGATATTTTTTTTTATTGCAGGAGTTCAGCAGACAGGCAGACGGCCCACTTGAAGGAAAGCGGTTACCATCGCCTATGAACATTTGCAACACCAAAGATGCTACAAATAATATTTATACCATATATAATATTTATTATATAATATTTATACAGTTGTTATGTCCGTCTATTCTATAAAATATGTGTTGTCATCCAACCGATTTTCTCCAAGCCTAGCAATATGTATTTCATTATTATGGTGAGTGATACAGCGAAACAATAACAATTAGGGATGGCTGCTATAGGATACATCGTTTATTCTTCGGATGTCATAGAACACTGTCCATGCTGTCATTAGTACACTTTACATGCTGTCATTAGTACACTGTCCATGCTGTCATTAGTATGATTTCCGTTTTGTCATTAGTGCATTGTCAGTTCTAACCTTAGATCGTGTCAGCGCGTTATTATTTACTTCTGTTCTCACTGTTGTCGGTCAACTAACTCGGGTTAGATTCACCTGTGATTTACATGGAATAAAGCATTTATATACTAACTTCTATGATTTTAAGACAGATTTTAAAAATCATAACAATATTCAAATTACTTTAGTTTTTTAATTTAGTAAAAGTAGTCCTAAAACGTGTCAAACAAGTTAAGGTAAATAATTAATAAAGAAATATAAATAAAGCTAACAAAATTATTTTGTTTCTATGATAGCCTAGATGATAGAATGTTTTAAATATGATTATTACAAAGCACTATGCCTGAATGTTCTTTTATAACATTTGACAATATAAAAGCTGGCAGGCAGTTGCCCTATAATATTATTTCTTTTATGAGTAACATAACAAATACACGACCAAATCAACGACAACAAAACAAAAGTAGTAAGAGAATGAAAACAAACTGTTTTTTCACCTACGCAAAAATGTATATGTCCTAAAGTTTTATTGCTGTCTCAAATTGCTGAGGATTAATCTTATTTTTATTGGAACAAAAAAAAAGATAAAAGTCTTTTTTGTGATTATTCACAGAAGAATTACAGATATAAAGAAAATATATCTCCAAAATGACTAAGATATTGTGACGACCTGGGCGCCGACAAAAATCTGTAAAAACACATTTTATTCCCTTTCGGTATTTGGACTTCTTTTGTTTACTTATTTATTGGCATGCGTTTACTAATTATTCTAGAGAACAGTTCATTCTTTTAATGTACTCGGTGATGGCGGTTACGGTCGACTCATTAGCCAAGTGTTTCGGATTTAAAGTATAAACTCATTATAGGAAATTCAGTACACGCGGCCGGACGGACATATTGCATCTGTGCAGTATAAATCAATTTCCCGATTAAGGGACGAGGCAGTCGAGCGATAACCACGAGCGAAGCAAGACGTGTGTACTACAATCGGGAAACTTTTAGTGACAGACTTTGAGCGTTTTTATGGAATTACGACCTTCTGCATTACGTTTGGACTTGTTGTGTTTGGTTATATTTGTACCTGTGTTATACGTATTTGTATAGTTCTAATAAACTCAACAACATAACAATATCAAGAATATAATATGACGGTGTATGTATTTTCTTTTGTGTTACATATAGCAGTACTAACTATAACAGTGAGACCCCAATTTGAAGCCTTCAGATTATATGTAAAAGCCTGCGATTCCGTAGATATTTATTTATATTAATTCATTAACAAAATACATTTGTGTCTGAAATACGTAGTCATAATTACCATTACAAAAAATTCTAATTTACAATAAACATTATTAATTTTACAAATATGTCGATAGGAACGCGTTTTTATGTAATCAAATTATTATTTAAGCACAAAAATAATGGTCAACAAATACTAAAATTTGACAATTTTTCCAAAATACCTCTATGTCATTAATAAACTTGGTCTGTGTTTACTTTTTCGTTATTGAAAATAAAATATTATTTTACCCCACTGTGAACTTATCTTAAGAGCATCATTGTCGTACCACATCTTTTGTGTTACATCATTTTTGGGTACAATATCACTGATTAATTCTAAACTGAGTAAAACTCATTATTGTGTTCAGCAAGGTACTAAAAAGGAAAAATTCTTAAGAAGATATAGGACTTTAAAATAAACAGTGTTGCGTACAATAATGCGATGGGGAGATTTTATTTATATTAACTCATTAACAAAAAACATAATACCTGATATGATATATAAAAACTTGTATTACGCAACCAACGCTTGTTAATATGGCTATTCACAACAAAAAATACAAACTATACGACATTAATAATTTTTTAACAATAATCGTTGAAACAACGCAAGTTTGAGAACAGCGAAATCAGTGTTGAAAAGGTTTTAATAGTATGAAGAAGCACTTACAAAACCAAAGCGAAAACTAATTTCATTAATCTTATGTTGAAGAAACTGAAAAGTTCATAAAGATGACTGTGAACAGACAAACTTTGTAGCTTTAAATATATTTAAAAAAAATGTCTTTACAAAAATGTAATATTGGGAAAAATTGTGACTATTTTGAAAATGTATATAAATTAATGTCGACACTATATTTTATGCCGTATCACGACAAAACTGAAAATATTTTCCAGGTGGTAGGATAGGGTATTTGCCCGACTGGATGGCTCCCACCCCTGGTCTAGAGTATGCCGCCATAACAACCTTTTGTTGTGTTCTGACATTAGTGAACAGGTTCCAGTCTCCTTTAAGAGAGCAGCAACGCATTTGTAGAACGTTTGGTGTTGGAAATGTCTATAGACAACGGTAATCGCTTTCCATTAAATGTATAGAGGGTAGAGGTAAGGAGAACCATCTCAGTATATTAAAAAGTGTCCACTGATAGCGCAGTAATAGCAAGTGGAAAGTATTTAAAAATAGCGCCACAAATAATTAGAGTAGGATACTAGATTAAAGAAGGAAAGACAGACTTATTTTTGTCACCGCGCATTTTACGAAAATGTAACTATTGCATGTCTCCTCGTGGTGGAATTTTCAGATAATTTAGTTAGTTATCTTAATTAGTGAAATAGGTTTCAAAAATTCAATTGGTCAAAAATGTATATACATACATCTCAATACGAGAAAGTCTCAATACTTTTCCAAATTATATGTTTTAAATTTTTAACCCAGCACACTTCACTTCGTTTATAACTGCTAAATTCATATCATTTCCTTTTCTATCACTAGCGCTATTTACACGAGTTTTCGTTCCATAATTTGCCGTTTACAGGTGGACACTTTTTTAACTGATCCCCCATACTAGATGGTCCTCCTTACCTCTACCCTCCATAATTAAGTGGGCCGTCTGCCTGTATGCTGAACTCATGCAATATTTTTTTTTTAAACGTTAGCAAAGGTTTGAAATAATAAACGCTTGTTTTATTGCAAATAAATGATATCTGTATCTATCTACACTTATGTGTACCGTATACTCGTTTTTATATGTATGCATTTTAAAACTTAAGTACCCCATGTTTATACATACATACGTGTGGTCACCCAATTGTCGAAATTCGACAATAATCTTATTTATAAAATTCCCGTGTCACAATGTTCGTTCCCATACTCCTCCGAAACGGCTTGACCGATTCTTATGAAATTTTGTGTGCTTTAAATTTTAATTTGAACCAGGTAGATGGCGCTGCAATGGGGTACCAGAATTTAGGTGTTCTTTTTGTTGTTGTATGTATTGAAGTTTGTTGTAGTTTGAATAGTTTGAATAAACGATTGAACCCAGTAGGTGGCGCCGCGATACTCCTCCTAAACGCTGAGCCTGATTTTGATGAATTTTTTTGTTTGTTCAAGTGGATTTGAGAATAGTTTAGATTAACATTTGGTCCCGGTAGATGACGCTGAAATCGGGTTCTAGATTTTTATTTTTTAAAGGCAGGACAACGTCTGCCGGGTACAGGTAGTAATTAATTTAAATTATAAGTTTGACAATTATTAAGGTCCTGCTGTCAAATACTATAACTTCTATAACACAGATTTCACCAAGACTACACTGTTAATTTGACTTTAACAATAAACAAAAGAGTATATATGCGTGTATGTGTCAAATACATGGTAATGTGTAATGTTTTTTTTTATTGATTTCATGTATTTTTTATGCATAATTAAAAAAATATTAGCAATCTGCACACCTTCTCTATATAAACTATAAAGGTTAAAACAAACTGATCCCACGTACGCTACGTATGCGATGCAATGTGGGAGAGTTGGTGTGCACACTTGTCCCGCGTACACAACGCAAATTGACGTCAGACTCATAAGTCGTTTCTTCAGGTGCTGTTGTGTACAATGTTTTCCGATTCTGAGAGTGAGTTTGATGACGATTTATTACGTTTGTTATTTATAAATGAATATTTACGTATCGAAAGAACAAGAAAAAAAGTTAAGAAGAGAAGATTTTGTGTTCATGAGATAAATAAAGAAAGAGAAACGTTTGGGGAATACCATACATTATTAGAGAAACTGGAATATGATGGACACCGATTCTTCATGTACTTTCGTATGTCTAAAGTACAGTTTGAGGAGATTCATAGTATTATTGAACGTGACATAAAAAAAAACCATACACGTCTTCGGAAGCCAATCAGTACTAGAGAAAGACTAGCAGTTTTTCTACGGTATGTATTATCATTTAGTTTATTGTAGTTATATAAAATAAATAAGTAGGTATTCCAGAGGATCTGACGAAGTACGACACTATGTATTTTAATTAGATATAATCAACTTGTACCTACCTACTTCAAAAATAATTCAAAAGTAAGTTTAGTAAAAAATTGAATGGAATTAATACAACTAAAAATGGTTAAGAATTATTTTATTTATCTTATTATTTTCGTAATAATAGCGAATATCTTGTTCATCACTAATTTCTACATTACTAGCTACTTCTTCACACACATAATTTAAGGAAAAAATCGATGAAACTTTAGTATTGGGCACTTGAAGTAAATATGATGGGGAAGAATATGACGTGTGGGGTTGTTCAAAACATCCAGAAGCAGAATTTACATCAACGCGGCTTTGCCCTCTCTGATGATGACTCTTAACAGTAATTGGTGTTCTCAATACATTTTGTTGTGACTCCAGTTGCTTGATCTCTGCTTCACTTACAGCTTTAATCAAATCCAATTTAATTCGAATTTGATCCAGTCTTGGGAGTTTTTTGACAGTTTTACTCATGCTTAAAAAGAATGTGTCTAAATCATCCATTTCCTGTTTTTTATTTCTATTTTCGTGAGAGCTTTTCATCATTTCCATCATATCAGCCAAATAACTTTCACTCATAGAACTTGCATTTCTTTTGTTTGACACATTCGATATAGGAGTACTAATGCGAGATGGAATGCTCTCAGGAGATGTTGGGCTTTCACTGTATGGACTCTCCGGGGATGGTAAAGGAGATTCTTCATTAGACACAGTAGCATCAAGATTTCCTATAGTATGACGGCCCTCCAAATATGGCTTCAAAAATGACATTTGTTCTTCAAATCGCCAAGGCGCAATTATTTTCCCAGCTTGGCCACTTTTTTTTTTATCGCCGTTTAATAGCATTATTATAGCAATTACGTAACTTATTCCAATTGTCTTTACACTCCGCAACTGCAACAAAAAAATATATAATCCTAATTTTAACAAACTTATTACAGATTCCTGGCTACGGGTAATTCATTTCGGAGTATCGGATTCAGTTTTCGCATGGGATTTTCTACCGTACGTTCAATTGTGAAGGAAGTTTGTGAAGCGATTTGGAAACATCTTGGTCCTATTGTGATGTCGCAACCAACAGCAGTAATGTGGAGACAAATAGCACATGATTTTAATCGCTTTTGGAATTTTCCAAATTGCCTTGGAGCTCTGGATGGCAAGCACGTTAACATGAAGTGTCCAATTAATGGCGGATTATTGGAATTACAAAGGTCAAAATTATATTGTTCTTCTGGCTTTAGTAGATACCTTTTACAAATTTGTTGTAGTAGATGTGGGCTCCTATGGAAGAAATAGTGACGGAGGTATTTTTGAAAAATCGACACTGGGTAAATTACTGAATCAAAAGAAATTAAACATACCAGAAGATAAACCTCTTGTGCCAGGATCAGAACCATTACCGTATATTATAGTAGGTGATGAAGCTTTTCCGCTTACACATTATTTACTAAGACCTTACAGCAAAAATGCTTTACTTAATAATGAGCCGAATAAAATTTTCAATTATCGTTTGTCTCGGGCAAGAAGAATTGTAGAAAACGCATTTGGAATATTAAGAGCAAGATGGCGGGTATTTCAAGGGCCTATGCAGGTACAACCAGAAATGGTGGACAAAATAGTTCTAGCCGCATGCTGCCTTCATAACTTTTTGGGTACAAATTTTGAGTTACAAGATGAAATGTCTACAGAGTCAACTACTCAACAATCATTAATTTCATTAGATGGTCTTAGAAGGAACCACACACAGTATGCTCACAGCATTAGAGAGAAATTCAAACAATATTTTGTTTCACCCGAGGGTTCGGTGCCGCAGCAATTAAATATGGTAAGAATGGAGGAATGCAAAGGACACAAAACGAAAATGATTAGTTCATACGGATACATATTATGTGGATATAAATCATTCTTAAAATGTAACATCCTCCAAAGCGGTTACGATCACATTCAAAGATGATGTAAATCACATAATATATATACCTACCTATATATTGGTCTTTCTTAATACGAATTCATGTTTAGGTACTGTGGTTACACACAAAAAATGTTGCAATAAGTAGGTACTTATTTCTTTTCTTCAAACATTCATGTTGTGTTGAGGGGCGAACATTTTTATAATGATTTATATCTACCTACTTAACTTACAGCTACCTACTTTAAAATAATAAATAGAGTGTTCTGAATATAACTTGAGTTTTATGTCTCGTCTTATAAATCCTACCAACGTTACACCAGGCCACTGTCATTTTTCGTGGTTGTAATTAATGAAACAATACCTACTATTCTTAATAAAAATATGGTAAGCATGTTCAAGAAAAATATAAACGCAGGTACTTACTAGGCTTGCCATGTAGTTTTGCTATCTCTTCCCACGCTGCATTGCGTAATGTAATATCGCGATATTCAATGCATTTAATATTATAAATGGCTTTATATCGCCTAACCAAATCAATTAATAATTGTTCGTCTCCCATTTTTGAAATGCGCACCAACCAACGTCTATATAAGACTGACGCGCTATGAACGTAAGTTCTAGAAACACACTGGTCTTACGCGTGGGATCGCTTATGGTTATCCCCTCCACCATCCCACGCCGATCTGGATTGATAGACCTAACGTTGCATGGGACGCGTGTGATAGCGTTGCATATGACAAGTATGTTTCTAATTGAACGGTTTTCATACAAATTCAAGAGTCTAGATGTCATAATGCGTAGCATACGTTGTGTACGTGGGCCCAGTATGTTCCTACCTTAAGTGTGCGCAATTTCATACTCCTCCGTCCGGGAATTTTCGTAAAACAGGGGTACAAAGTTTTTGCTTCACGTATTAATATAATGATGATAATCGAGCTCCTTTTACAGTTTTTAGTCTATGTTTAGGTTTCATTTAATCTTCAAAAACAATATTAAATCTATATTGTTAGAACTTTTTGGAATCATGTGTTAAATATATATCAATTTCAACTAAATTTACAAGAACGTTTGATTTGGATTATTTGATAAAATATCTTGTGTAGGAAGCTAATCTTCATGGAAGTAAATGCGAGGGGAGGATAATCAGTATTCTTCAACTCGGCAAAGCTTAAGTAAGCAGTGATTTATTATATTAAAAACCCTACGTTTATCCGGCTTAGGGTTGCCCTACATCAGATTTTCCGGTAGATTTTTCAGCACACAGCAGAAATAGAGGTCATTCCGAATTTTTAAAATGTTAGTAACAAGAAAATAAAAAATAAATTTCAAGAGTTATTTACTTAGTAGAGTTTTAAGTAGTAGATTTACACAAGCTTGTTCTTTGTTCAGGCTGTACATTATTGGAATCCTCTGCTGGGAAAAGTGCGATCTGTTAAATCTATCCATTAATTAAACAGATTACAACAACTATTAATAAAAACTAAAATATCCTATAAATAAACCTAACTTAAATATATATATATATATATATATATATATATATATATATTAATGATTAAGTTTTATTATTACTAGTACAACTGCTCGACAGCACTACTTTGCCATTAGATCTTGTCCATCCAAGGGTTACCTGTAAGAGATTGCTTTAGGCAAAAATGCTGCCCAAATACTATATTATTTATCGTGTATTTATTCTCAGTCACGTTGATGTATAATAGCGAGTATTGTATTGTATTGAAAGTAGATAGTATCTTACTATAACGTTCTTGTCACTCGAGTGACTGTAATCAGCTGTTCACAGAATGACTTATATTTATAGCGCCTACTGTAAAAGTTAAAGTTGTTTTGTCTATACTCAACTTGCTTTGTTTCTATTACTTTATTTTATTTATAATTGTTACTATTTTGTCCATCGACTATCGTGCTACTTCACGTGTTGTAGCTTGTATTAAAAAGAAAAATGACATCAAAAATTGTTTAAGCATAATGCTAATAATAACGTGACTGAACTAGTGTAGTAAAGAAATATGAAAGAAAAGTATTATTTTTCAATTTAAAATAAACCTTAAAACCCATCCTTAAAGGCCTGGTAGACGATTCACGTGACCAAAAGGCTGGCCTTTATTTTGGTCAAAGAAATAGCTTAACAATCCAACGTGATAACGATACCAGTTTTTTGGGAACGTTTCCAACAAGTGGCAGTGGTTTGGGACCAATTTTTATCTATATTTTTATTGTTAGTGAAACCAAGTAAATTTTTTGATATTAATTACATTTCAATGAATTGTATTTACATAACAATTACAGGGAATATAATATTGTTTAAAAATAGGACGTCAATTTTATAGGAACGTTCAAAGTTAACTCCGGTACCCTATACTAAGTTTTTACGGAACCTATGTGGCGGATCGCCTCATCATTAATTTATTAAGATAGTTTAAATGAGCGTTATTGTATATTTTATGTTATTTTCGTTAGTTTCGCAAATAATAAATAAACACTTGAAATATTTATACATATATTGCATGCTTAACATTATACAGTAGAACCTTGATAAGTGGAAAACCTCCTAAAGTCGAAAAAAAATTGTTTCCTTTCCTTCATACCCCAAAACCTCGTTTATTCAAAATTTGCCTTGGGTCTAGAAACCAAGCCATAAAACCCCAAAAAAAAGATTTCTGTTAAATTTGAACCCTCTGTAAGTCAAAATAATGAGTGATCCTTATAAGCAAAATCAATACTTATGTTTCCTCTTTAACTCCAAAAAATTAAATTGAACCTCTTTGTCTCGAATGTTTTTTACCTCTATAACTAGTAGGATGTTAATTTATTTCGCCTCTCTAACTCAAAATCAGTCAAAATAAATTTTAACAACGTCGAATGTTCCCTTACAAAATTTGCTTAACTCAAAATCCTCCATAAGTCGAAAACTCTATAACTCGAATTTTTGGCCCTTCAAGTTCGACTTACAGAGGTTTTACTATAATTCAATATTAAGTCTGTTTTTATGGTATTATATGTTCATACACAGCCTTATCATTGATTTCATTCAATATAAAGAAGTAACTTTATGTATTTTGTTTATATTGTATCGTCGAAAACTTTTTTCGGAGAATTTATTTTTTTGGCCTGGCAATCATATTGTTCGTGGATAGGACGCGGTTTGCTGACGTAGTTGGTCGTAAACTGTTCCCAGATTTAATAAAATTTATTCAGCCTCGTTCTATGGGGACCGACAAATCATAATTTTCCTTGAATACGTACTTATTTACTTGGGCCGGATGTTTTAGAGCCAGTAAAGTTTATTTGCGTCCGTGCTCACGAGAATATGCTGAATGGTTTGGCTAGTGTTACTGTTTTAATATTACCAACATTTCATACCCCTTGGAGAGCAAAAGCTATGTTCAGGAAAATCATTTTGCTATCCTGCTCACCTAAATATATTATTTAATAAAAAATATGAAAATTTAATGGGAATGAGTTAGAATGGGATTTAGAATGTATTTTAAACTTGGAAAATAGCTTTTTGTCAATTTCGTGAAATTAACAGAATTGAAAAGAAGAAAATAGCATTTTCAATTTATGTTTGATTTAAGTTTAAAAATAAATAGAATTAAATTTTATTCACAAAACAATTATAAAAATAATATAATCGAATACAATAAAAGAAAACTACTTATTTGTATTGTATTCTACCCATAGTCCCTCAAGACTATAAGTAGAACACTGAGCCTAGATCACCGTTTTCTATGGGTAAGGTGCCCAGAAGGCTGGCTAGGTTTCCTCGCTGGATTGCCATACTAAACCGTTGGCCGAGGTAAGCACAAGCCTTCTGATTACGTGTAGAGTAAGTCAATAAGTCGTTTTAATCAATTTTGGTATAGGCTCATGGCCTCAGTAACCCACGGTCCAAGCGTCTTTAAATTTTAAAAATATATTTATATAGAAATAAATTAATTGGCAAATTCTAATCGACCACAAATAAGAGGAGGTTCTCAATTCGATTACACATTAATACTGGTGTGCACCAACATTTAACCGATGGTTAAAATAAAATAATCACTGTTTATGCATACATTTTTAGCGATTATTTTATTTTAACCATCGGTTAAAAGTCGGTGCACACCAGCCTTAGTATGTTAAGTGAGATTTTCTATAAAGACAAGAACAGATAGGCGATGTTGCCTGTGTTGCAAAAATGTGTTCAAAGTTACGTTTGTTACTGGGCGATTGTCAGTCTATATATACCCTAACAGCCTAATTAATAAAAAAGTCTTAATCCTAGGAGTAATCCGCCTTTAGGCCGGACTAGTTACTATTGGAGTAACTAAGCATTAACTTCGTCGTAAGAGTGTTATTAATAAACAAGGAGTATCCTCGGAGTAACAATACCTTCCTTATACCATAGATTAGTGAATAAATTATGGCAACACGTATCATTTAAAAGTAAAAAGACCGATTTGGTGAGTGGAAATGCCAAGTTATGTTGACAATTGACATTTATAGTGTCTAATTGATAAATGATTCCTAATTTCCGACACAAACGTTACCTAAAATTTATTTGATTTCTTTTTCGTAGTGCCTAGTTTTTCTTTCATTTACAAAGTTAGTATCACGCGTAAACCACTAAAACATGAGTCAAAAACGTAACCACTCCATCAATTGGGATGAGGAGGAAAGGATAAGTCAATTACTTAGAATGGATAAGAAAAAAAATTGTGTAACATGTGGGTTTTGCATGATTAAAATAAAAAAGTATATATATAAAATATATCGAAGGCAAAGTGGAAGCAAGGAGAGGGAAGGGAAGACCAAGGCGAGCATTTATGGATCAAATAAAAGAAAAAGTGGGTGTCTTACATAGAAGTAAAACAACTGGCCCATAATAGAGAAGATTGGAAGAGGCTCCACCGACAAGAACGTGCTCTTAAATGATAAATGCAATGAATAAAATATATAAGATATTAATTTTAAAATAAAATTTTATTTAGTCACACTATTGTAGTGTTTTCTTAAGTAATCTATGTTACCACACCGATTAGCAAACATGTCGCTTGAAGAGAAGGGCGCAAGAAAGTCTTCATTAACATGCTATCTATGTGGCATTTGTATGAATTTGAGCTCTCTTTTTTACTAGTGCCAAAGGCAATTTGTTTGCATGGAACAGATATCGTTGACTGACTCATTCCACTAAGATCTCCTGCATCATCTAGAACCTGTTAAGTAAAATGTTTGTATAATACTGAATTTATTAATAAATGGATGAATACTGAAAGATGATCATTATTTCACTTACTTCTTCACGAACCCGTATTCTTATGGCTGCTAAAACTTTAATATGAGAAGGTATAAAACCTTATTTCCTATGTTATTTTATTATATTAATGTCAGTTTATTTGTCAAATTGTCAATTGTCAGCGCTTACTCTATGCTTAATCCGTCGTAAAACTACCCAGCAGCTTGGAGTATCTTTTACTCTGAGATTAAAGTCGAATTAGTCTACTCCTTGTTTACTCCACGTTTATTAATACTGATATTGGTTGCTACTGAGATAATAGGATAGGAGTAAAGTTAATCTAGGTTTACTCCATGTTTATTAATAAGACGGTAAGGGAATAAGAGCACCTTTTCTACATATATATAATAGAGCAACTAGTCAAGATTGGATATAGCCCGAGGTTATCACCAACGTGTTTCGTACGATTAGTGAGATTTGCGATGGCCCACTTCTCCTTATCCCGACCCATCTTCCATACCCCAAATATTTCTACTCCATTCCCATAACTTCCTAAGTAACTTTTTATTCATTTATATACAAATCAGGATTTTTTATTTATAACATAATTTATGTGCCTACCCTTCTCTTGATGAACAACAATAAGATATGTAACATTGTCGATACTTACTAATATATAAGAGCTAAAAAAAACTCTATTTGCGCCTTTTAACAACTAAACTGCTGAACGGATCTTTATGAAATTTAGCATGAAGATAGGCTGTATCCCGGGAAAGGACATAAACTACCCTTTGTCTCAAAAAGCAATCTGAAATAACTACATATATATAACTATACATAGGACACTCTTGCCCTTTGTTACAACTTAATTGTAACCATTAAAGAAGAATTTTCCATTATTATAAGCTAGTTTTTAAGAAGCTATTTTTTATTTCTACTGAATTATAAAGTGGTTTTTTTTATTGCTTGAGTTCAGCAGATAGGTAGACGACCCATCTGATGGAAAGCGGTTATCGTCCCCTATGGATATTTGTAACACCAAAGTTGCTACCGGTGTCCTGCCGCTCTCTATAAGGAGAACGGAACCTGGCCACTAATGCCGGGAATACAACTCAAAGTTGTTAGGGCAGCATACTTAAAACCAGGGGTAGTAGCCATTCAGTGGGTCAAATACCACCTGGCTATAGGTTGTTTTGTCGTCTCTTACGACAGCCGCCCGACCATATGAAATTGTATTCATATATATCCCATCCCTTCAATCCTATTCCTCCAATTTGAACTCTTCTATCCCATTTTAAAGGTTGGCCGCGCGTTAGCTTGTTTATTATTTTCGCAATAATCAAAAAACAATTAAAATTTCTATATATAATTCTAAACTAAATGATTTTTATCATGTTAAAGTATAGCTCGAGTGATAATGGATTCCTGAATATTCTGTTTTAATTAAGCGAAAATTGTCGGCTGTAATACTTAGCTCGTTGAAAACCCTTCAATTTCATCAGTACGGTTTGGAATAAGGTTATGCGAGCGTATTGTAGCGAGCTGATTAATTTTACCAAAGGCCCGCTATGACGTAATTTCTTTTGAATTGTATAACCTTAAAATATCTTTATTTGAATAAGAATTAATCTTGGTTTCGTTGTGTTACTTTTAGGCTGGTGTGCATATACATTTAGCCAACGGTTGAAATAAAATAATCACTGTTTAGCTACATAATTTTAGCGTTTATTTTATTTTAACCATCAGTTAAATGTCTATGCACACTAGCCATAGAATATTTATTTAAAATTCTTCTGAATAAGTTTAGGTGGCTTATACATAATTGAAGGATGATTTTTTAAAATGTTTCTTATTTTTTTTATAACGAAATGAAAAATTGTTATAAAAAAAAATTCAAGCAGATTATTGTTCATTCAATTATTCAGTTAGTGCCTGAATTTTTTCAATGTTTTATTTTCATATTTAGTATGTTTAAATAATATTTATTCATTAAAGGGCCGATGTGGGTGTGGCTTGCGTAAGCCAGAGTACCCGTTTTCGGCGTATTTTCATCCCTCTGGGAAAATTATAAATATTGATCTTACAGTTTCGGGAGTCAAGATTTTTTTTAGGAATTTTCCTCCTCTTTTCAAATCTTTTTTCAAATTTGAAAAATCTTTATTACTTCTTGAGATTTTTGCAAAAAACTAACCCCCCATTTTTTTAGTTAATTGTTAATAACTTTTACAATTTTTGCAAGCGGAACTTCATTTTTTTCAAAAATCATCTAGATGCCATTCCGAATCGAATGACACCTCATTTATAATTTTCGGAGACTGCTGAAAAAAGTTAGTCCAAAAGGCACTTGTTTACTAGTCTAGTATATCGCATTACTTTGTCTAAATAGTCTTTAGAAACTTTTATTGAGTACTTTACTAATTAAAGGTCTGTTCTTATAAATCATTTCAATTATTTAATTTTATTATAAAGCTGGTGCGTAGTCCAGCCTATTAAAAAGAACATCCCACGTACCTGACCCCGGGGCAAAACAGAGCAAAACAACCTCCACTCACCGTATTAATTAAAATATTAACAAAGGGCTATAGTAAAAATATTGTTCACCATTTCACTTTTCTTGTACATAATAATGTTACAAATGGAAACGTAACTTTGTATATATATTTATTCCGCTCTTTTTTCTTTGTAATGATACGACAATCAAAAAATGCTATGACATACAAAACACAGAGATAGATAAATGGAAATATAGATTTTTATCTACGATATAATTCTATGTTTCCTCTTTAAATAAAATTGTGGAACTTAAAAGTAGTAACACTGCAGGTGCCTGAATTAGGTTAAAAATGAACCTGTAGAATAAGTCACCAGGAACAACTTGTTGGCTAGAATATTTGGCTCATTTAATACAAAATACGAATATACTTATTTGCTTTCGGGGTTGAAACCCTGGGGCCGTGGGGGCTTGGAGCTCATCACCTCTATCGAGACCTCTCAACGCGTCTAATTGAGGCCTCGCGTGTCCAAAAGGCTGGCTTGCACATAGGGCAACGCATCAGCGTTGCCATCCAACGTGGAAATGCGGCCAGCATTTTGGGCACTCTCCCCGTCGATAGCGACCTGGAGTCTATTTTTTACTTATACATTGTTTTTCTTGTAAGTCTAGTTATATATATTTCAGTTTAATTTTAGTATCATTTACTCAAAAACATGTTTTTTTAATGTTTTCTTAACTCAATTTATTCTTTATTTTCAGTTAATTTGTTATAAATCTAAAAACTATTAACAAAAACTAAAATATCCTGTAAATAAAGCTAACTTAAAAATATATATACAATAGTAAAAAACTAAGATTAAAATACAAACCTATATTAAAGCCCCTGTATTTTAGTTGATATTAATTTATAATTAGTTTTATTTAAGTTAGTTTATTTTTAGTGTTTAACAATATTTTTTACGTTAGCTCTAGTTCGACAGTCATTTATTTATATTTTTATCTCTAAAGAATTTACTTTTAATCATTAGGTCCTTATTTTAGATCTACACGAGTTTTTGTGAGATAGACTTGATATTATAGATATCATAAAGTGCTGTATGGTTTATTTTGGAACCGCTAGTAAGTTCCTTATATATACCTTAAATACTATTTTGTGCCGCTGGTACATTACAATTTGAAGCAAGCAATCCGGCGGGCACAAGGCGGGATTTGCTTAAATTCCCAAGCCACCTCTGAGCCGTCTGATTCAAATGGTATTTCACTGTGATTATTGGCAAAATACGTTTGAGGTTTATAACGGCTTTTATTTAAATTCAACATGGATGTGAATTTGTGAAATGTTTCAAATTTAATTTATATTACAGTATTTACATTAAAATTTTAATTGCTTAATATCCCAGCACCATATTGTATATAGTAACTACGACCAAATGTACCTTGTTTATAGCGTTAAAAATAACGCCGTTAATGATTAGCTACATTAGTGGACATAGATAGATACGTTGTCTGTCAATGTTTACCGTCATTAACAATGTCGCATGAGAAACAACACATTAAACCTTTAGTTACGTCTGTGGGACATTCTATAACACTAATATTATCCCAGATGGATCAGGGACATAACAATAGTATCAACATCATCCGACTGTTAAATCCCGGTCACGTTTTGAGCGTTCGCCTCAAAGCCCGGAGTCCGTTTTCTTCTCCGCATCAATTTGTGTTTTTCAATAATTTGTAAGAATGAACTGAATCATCTCGAAATTAAAATTGATTTATCCTGATATTTCAAACACTTTATTATATGTTTGTACAAAGATGATATGATTTAAAACCTAAATATTGTTACAGTTGCTCTTACTTTGATAAAGCTTAGGTTCCTAAATGTACCTATATAAGTTATTGACGGTCTCACAAGCGCAGTCGCGTGAAAATCCTATATAAAAAACATAAATAAACGTCCCACTGACGTTATCAGGGCTTCACCCCCAAAAATGTAGAGCCCCTTTTTAAGTGAACGGATAATATAGATAGATATATAACACTTTATTGCTCACCAAATATACAATTTCAAAACACACAATTACAATATTGTCATGGTAGAAACATTAGGCGGCCTTATCGCTTAAAGCAATCTCTTCCAGGCAACCTAACTTGAGGAATAGTTTAACCTAATCTGGCGGTGCAGGTGGTGGAGATTATTAGGTACATTATAAACAAACATACTTAAACTACATATTTTATAAATTCAATACACATACTTAAATTACTTTATAATATAATATATCTACTCGCCAAGCTTGTCTACGGCAGAATGACAGGATTCACACATTGGTAATTTAGTAATTCTAACAATAAGCACATTCACTCAATACAGTATCGAAGCGGTGTGCTTCAAGGCCAGGAGAACCCATGTTACTTGAACGACGCGCGAATACATTAACCAGTAATCTACCACGATAAATATATAAATCTTGTCAATGTAAATCTAAAGATTATTTCCAACAGTGGCGGATTTGCAGTCTTGGCCGCCCTTGGCCCCAGGCCATGTAGTAAGTACCAGCACCCCTTTCTCAGCACCCATCATATTGAGTACATAATGAATTTACTTTTTTGACAACTTTTATTGAAATCGATTCATGCACGAGCCTTTAGAATATTTACGTATTTTGAGTTATTTCTTGTTATAATCAGTGAATTTTTTGTCACGATTGGCCGCCCCTAATATCTGGCCGCCTTGGGCCCGGGCCTCCTGGGCCTTAGGGCAAATCCGCCACTGATTTCCTAATAAAAAGAAATTAATAATACAATCAAATTGAAGTCCGTTATAAAACGCGTAACATTATAGATGCCAAAAGGCAAATCTAATGAAAATGTATTAATTAATTCCGGAACGGGGAACCAGTGCATTGTTTGTAATTTCATTAAGGCCCTGGTATCATGTAAAGCTGTAATTTTGTTAAATAATTGTTACCGAAGCGTTCGTGTACGTTCGCGTTTATTAAAGGCCATAGATTTCTCGGGCCGCTTCGGCGAAATTACGCGAACATTATCCCTAAATTATTGCCGCTAATATGTCGGTGAGCTTCTCGTGTTCTTCTGACGGGATGAATTTTACTACGGCCTTACTTTCATCACGTATAAGTGCACTAAATGAGATTTAGGAGTAATAGTTGTAAGTAAACTTGGTTAATGGTTGTGAATGAATTGATTAAATTATTGTTTAATTGCTGAAGTACAATAGATAAATATTGTATTCGATAAGAGATGGACACATTCGCCTGATTTGCTACGTCAGACTACAATATAATCAAAGTAATGCAGGCCAGATAAATTTATGGTTTAAAAATTATGAATTATCAACCAAATGCGAATCAATACCGTACACAATACATATTATCCAGATAACATAAGATTCTAATATTAAAATATATGAATTACAAAAATATAGTAATAAGAATAGTAATAATTGAAAATCATATAATAACTATACATACAAAGCAAGTAATACCCCAAACTATTGCTGCTAATATGTCGGTGAGCTTCTCGTGTACTTCTGACGGGATGAATTTTTTACTAGGGCCTTACTTTCTTCTCGTATGAGTGCACTAAATGAGATGTAAGAGTAATAAGTGTAAGTAGATTTTGTTATGGATGTGAATGAATTCATCAGGAAATGTTGTCATTGTTGTACTGAATGAATGGCAACAGCCGCCTGTAGACATTTGCTACTTTTGAGATATTTCATCAAGGCGATGCTGGCTTAGATTTATTTCATAAATATATTTTTCATTGCTGGATACACTAGTAGATATTCCATAGGAGATGGAAATAGCCGCATATAGTTATTTGCTGTGTCAGACATATTATCAGTGATGCAGCCTTCTACAGAAATTAATGACTAGATTTTTTTGTACAGTCATCCAAATGCGTGTTAACAAACAAATAAGACAAGATGAAAGCTGTCTCTACTAATATCTATATCTAATATTTCTCTATAATCATTCAAAATTATATAACTACTAGTGAATTTTCAAAGGCATATATACAGGTTACTTATTGTAACAATAATATGGTGATTTGGGATATATTTACTAATTGCCTATTTTTTTTTTGGTTTGTAAATTAGGCCTGTACATATTATTAGTACAGGTATATTTCAATTATCATTTTGTTTAAAGTAATTGAATTATTTATTATCTCTTTTAAATCAACATTAAACATAGTCAAATTGATTGAGACAATATTTTTACACTGATTCTTACTCCCCTACATTGAATATTGGCCCAGCTAGTTCCGACTTCATAAATATAACGAGTTAAATAGCACACTACTTACCTTTTGTTTAAACAATATTCATTTTTTAATATGATGTCCCAAAAGTTATAATAGTATGGTATTGTAACGCCCATTCGTTTATTAATTCCCTATAACACGTATCATCAACAACATATATTTAATATGTATCTGAAATCGCTGGTACGTAAACAGAGAACATTTTCATTAACGAAGTATTTTCATTTGTTGTGCGTAATCCAACCGGATGTGTCCAACAAATTAAGTTCTTTCGAGTCCCCTCCTATTCGGCAACAAAGTTGGGAGTGCCGATTCCTGTAGCGGCAAAGGCGGTCTCAACTCTCTGAAGCCGCCTTGATATGTTAAAGCTTTGTCTCGTTACGAGCAAACCGATTGGAAAGGGGTAAATTGAGTAATGTTTAAAACTTGTACAAAGTAATAACTATGAGAACTTTTTGTGGTTCACGAGGGTTATATTGGCAAAAACAAAATCCTTATTTCCGAGCGTCTATCATCATCATTATCATCAGCATCCTAGTGTTAAATTCCGGCTACATTTAGAGCCTTACAGTACTCCAGAGCCCAGGAACCGCTTTTCTACTTTCTGTTCTCTACTATACTTTTTCTTCTACATTTCTTAGACGACCTCTTTTATCGGATAAGTATTTGGTCCTTACCTAACTACCTGTTTGCGTTAAATATAGCCGTGCCAACGTAACAGTTTTTTTTCAGTTTTTCCACTAAGCAACGAACGCGAAGGCTGCCGCGGATGCAATTTACATGAATTTCCACAAAGTATCCATGCCTGTACCTTCTACAAGAATTGACGAAGTTATTCTATGATAGAACACGGTCCGCACTCAAATTACACCGCACCCCGCACCCCTGGGGTCTTGAGCCTCCGTTAATACGCTCGTTAATTGGTGCCCCTCGTCCTGAATCCGGCTCTGTCTTAGGCTGCCAACATCTATATACGGAATCCTTATAAATTCAGGGCAGTATTTTATAAAATTTCTCATGTTTTGACGGATTTCAGGATCACTGAAATTGATTTTGCATTAGCATCATTTAAACGGACTACTTTTTAGTGTTCTGTAAACATATTGACAAAAACGGAATCCTTACGTAATCGCGATGTCTGTTAGTCTATGTCCCAATATTGTTCTCGTAAACGACTAAGTCTACATGGTTAAAATGTGACAGGAAGATGTACGTTAGCGCTACAAAGTTATGTATGTAAAAATTGCGGAAGAAGTAGAGATCCTAGTGTGCAATAAAGAATATTGAATATAAGATAGTCATAGTGAGAATGAAAAAGATAATGAGAATATAAAAACTTCTATTCTATTCCCCTACTCTGGCATACCCTCTGTCATACCACAAATGATCATGTCATCCATCATACAATCTATACATCTATTATGTAGTTAATAACCCATTAACATTACAAGAACGAAAATACTTTTTTATTTACCGATGTTTTGTATGATATTAGTATTCAGAATAACATCATGGTCGTGTGCAGCAACACGGACCACCGCACTATTTGATTTCGTTTTCAATGAGCAAAACAATATTCGTATATTGAAGACAGAACAAACTGAACTCCGAATGCAATTCAATACACCAGGACCTCTTATTGAATATTTACCCAACAGCCAATCACGACAGCGCTACAGTTTCATGTTTAACTTTTACATTTGTCCCATATCATCATTTGTTAATGAAATAAAGCCGTTCAAAGCGAACGTAGGGAATTTCAGTTATTTGTATATTTACGATAATCAAATCATCTTTTAAACTTATCTATGTATCTTAAAATTAATAAAAACATAAGTAGTTCTCATCATATTAGCAAGATTATATGTGTCACAAAATGCTTTTAAAAAGGAGTTTTAATTATTATCACTTTATCTAATGGTTATATTAGACAGATCAACTCAATTGAATCTATCTGGTTGAAAGCACAGAGCTGAAAGACACGACTGTGTTCAATGCAGTTGAAAGATTCGTTTATGTTTATATGAATGACTTTGGTTGATTCATCCAAACTTAAAGATAGAAATGAATAATTTAATATCAAATTAATTAAATATACTATATTTTCTATTGCAGGTACAGTCCTTAGTTTTTTCGTAGATCAGTTTTTCAGATACCTTACGGGCTGATTTAGAATTACATATTTATGAAATTTGATATTTTATAAGAAGAGAATGGCAACGTAATTACATGTTTACATATTATTATTATATAATTTGTTAGTCGCATGTTCAGCTAACAACGTTTGCAGTTTATTGTTGTGCCGAATTTATATCCGGACATAGCGTTGATTTTCAGTGAAACCTACCTTTTGGCGTGCGACCACAACGACTCAAGTTTTGTTAGACTAATTATATTTAATAAAACTACGTTTTAACAGTTTTAGGCGCGGTAATTTATTAGGTTTTGGTTCGTCCGACGTTTCGGCCGCTTTTCAGTCAGTCACAGACGACAAACCAAAACCTAATAAATAACCGCGCTTAAAACCGTTAAAACGTAGTTTTATTATCTATACAAGTCGCGAAAACTTAAGAAAACTAATTATATTTATAAAAACTAATTATATAATTATAAAACAAACATATAAGTGAAGTAAATAAAATTTTCAAAGTGTATCCCATTTTTGCGCTCTTCTCTTCGAACAGTCTTAATTAATCAAAGTTTTATCAATTTTCACACGGCTTCTTTTCCCAAAAATATTGAGAAATATGGGTATTCATGTAATAACTGTGGGTGCAATATTTAAGACAAAGGCTCTTTTGAAAATAAAGCACCTTTTCAACTACGGTAATACACTCCGCATTAGCAACGTGGTATAACAGTGAGTGCTAATTATTAAAGTTATGGGTTCACGTGTACTCGCCGAAGCAATTATGCAAATCTTATTAGTCAATCCACTTCAGGAGTGCAGTTTTATGTTTCTGCAAAACTTGCGCATTCGCTGTTTACTAAATGGCCTCGTAAAGTTATACTCTATGCAAATTAAAAAAATAACAAAGAGAAGTACTCTGACTGTGAATACTTTACGGGGAAATGAATGAGAGACGTGAATAATTGAAAATATTGTGGTGGATTACTCAAAATTATATGAGCTGAACTCAAAACAAGGGTGTTTTATATGAATGAATGAATAACTGTATTGCACATAGATAATGGTATTAATGGTGGTCTTTTCACTGCAGGCGATCATCTAGGCTACCCTACAGCGTGATCATTAATACGACTTTTACTAATAACTGCCAATTGAGATTGATTTATTATTGTTACGGGAAGATATCATTGCAATATTTTATAGAAATGTAAAGTTACTAGTTTATTGTTATCAGCTATCGATTTATATATCAAATTTTATTATAATTTATCTGTTCCCAAAGCAGTTATGGGATATGTTTTTTAAAAGGTATCATTACATTCTTCTATCCCGGATCCACGTTGTGAACGTACTTCTGGTGTTACAAATATCTATAAGGAGCTACTTTCTATCAGATGAGCCGTTATCCTGTTTGCAGTACTCCAGCAATAACAGTCAGGAATGTACAAATAAAAATTGTTATAAAAACTAACATTAAACGGAGGTTGTCGTCTGCCATTTGGAGTCCACTTTAGTTTGCTGCACATTGTAGATATCAGCCAATTATCTGCACACATATACTACACTAACATAGGTACAATACATGTCTGACTAGATGGCATATAATTATAAGTACAATATTAACATTATTATAAGCATAATATTTTCTTAAGTTTTCGCGACTTGTACACATAATAAAACTCCTTCCACTCATTTTAATATTGTATAAAAAAAATTTAGAACTTTTATATAATATTAAAATGAGAAAAAAGAATGTTTGCTGAAGAGTTTCTTGCGCCGCTTCTTCTCTTCAAGACACAACATGTTGTGAAGCGGTGGTAAATTAGATTAGGCTCCCATAGAGTAAATAATATCCATACACAAAATTTAAAACTAAATAATTAAAATGAACAAGTTGGCGGTAGGCTGAATAAAAACTTTGACAATACACGTTTGACAAATGTCATCTTTGTCTTCCGTGACCACGGCCACTGAAAAGCGGCCGAAACGTCGGATAAACTTAAATCAAATAAATTACCGCGCTTAAAACCGTTAAAACGAAGTTTTATTATTATTATAAGCAGTTTAATATTTATTGTATACTAGGATATATCCGCGATTTCATCCACACTTGACTTGTAATTCCCGTAGAAGCGCAAATTTTAGGTCTTAGAATTAGTTGTTGATCGACGTTAATCCCAAACAAAAAAAAACAAACCAACAAACCAACAGACGAACAGAGAAGATATCTTAAAAAATGCATCGTGCTCTCCATCGTTTATATAGTCTGTTCCAGTTGATTTTTTAAATAGCTTCAAAGTTTAGAATTTTATAATATTACAGATTTGTTTCAGAATCACAATTTCAGAAAAGTGCAATCGTAAGTTAAGCAAAGAGAAACTCCAAATTTTATTAAAAGCACAAACAATTTCTCGATAATTCAAAAAACAAAGTAATCAATAAAATGTAATATCCAAATCAAAGTTAAATCAAACGTTTCCAAACAGCTAGAGGGTTGCGAAAGAAACATTTTTTTCAATCGTACAACTTTTACGAGACACAGAGTAAGTACAGATTTACAACAAAAGCCCCGCCTTTCTTACTTAAGATATTTCACTTAAGAAACAAAAGTACTCCAATAAAAGAAGAACAATCATAAAAAGGTGATGTAAGTACTTGCTTTGTTTTAAAAATTGGTTATTTCGCGACAGCGCCATGTTTAGTACGCTATCTCCAAGTTATGTCCAATAGTCTTTGTACTGCGACTACTATTTTAATTAAATCCTTTAAAGAAGAGAAGATCTTGACCTACAAGTTACCTTACATTAATCCTAGCATAATTAAAAACAAATTATGCTAGGATTCAAACACATGGGAAAGTGTTTTCACTTGGGGAGGGGCGGCGACGGACGCTCAGTTCTTCTAAAAAAAATTGAAAGAGATACTTAAGAAGTTTATTTCGAATTATAATATGTTGACGGATGCAGGCTATAAAGGAATCATATTTATATTAACAAAAGTTATAGAAGAATTATCTGTCAGTATATTCTCTGAAGTTTCACTTCTACTGCGTGTGAACTGCACACTTTTTTTTTTTTAAGTTGATAATGTCATACAATTAATATGCTTATCTAAGTAGGTGAAGCACTTTTGAGTAGAACCTATATATAAGTTTCGGTTTGCTTGTCGACGTGTTGGTCCCGTCACTCCCAAAGACAGGACAAAGTCCCAGTATGATGAGCTGCAATAGCTCAAATTCCCGACTTTATACAAATACTCTATTTACATGCAAAATTATTAGTGCCTTTGTGTGCGTGTGAGCGAAAATGGCGAATTACATGGCGCTCACGCAACAAGGATTAGTTTTGTGCTTCAACTTTGAACGTCATTTTGTAGGAGGTAGGATTGAACCGTCTCTTTTCAGCATTTAATCTACTAATACATAATTTCTGTGTCACAAAAAAAGCTTGCTATGAAATCTTTTCCCTGCAAAATTAATTCGAAACCTTTAAGATGCTATACAACATTTTTTATGAAAAAATTCAATTTACCTTAGGCAAGCAACCTCAGCTCCTGTTTAATACAATTTCATCTGGGCTTATCCCAGTATTACTACTTAACTTCCACTGATTGTTTGAAAGTTATAAAGTTGGCAGTTATATTTTTGCGACGTCTTGAGTTGAAGCAATTAGTCTATGTGGATCATCAGTCCTTGATCTCTTGCAATGTTTTGGGAACGACTATGTAATGCTCCTTATGTAAGAAATTCGTTTATATATAATTCAGCAAATAAACAATGTTACCTTGCTTTCAACTTTCAGTGCGCGCTTAATAAGTATATGTCATAGGTATAATATTTATAAATAACTAATTTAATTAATTTAAACTAAGCGTTATAAACATAAATAACTACATTATAATGACTATGTCATAATTATAAATACCTATTTAAATCGACATTAACAATTTTGAATCTGTTCTTTGTATTGCCCGAGTTTTTGAAAGTGGCGCTGTCTTCCTAGCTAGGTTATAAAATAACCTATCTTAAGGAGAAACAGCATACTAGATTCCGATAAGATGATACTATATGGGGGGATGGCTAATCAAAATGTTAAAGTCCATGTTTTATGTTTATATATAAGTGATGTGATAGTAGGTTATGTGTTATGCATGTGTTGGTTTGTGTTGTGTTAGAATATATGTATAGTATGTTGGTTTGTGTAACTATGCCAGTTCTCCAAGTAATTACTTATATTTTGTTGTATTATTTTTATTGCTGAAGCACATCAGACAGGCTGACGGCCCAATTGTGTGAAAAGTCGTTAGCAACAGCAATGATGCTGCCTGCCTAGTAGGGGAAACTGGAATCTAACCACTAATGCCGGAACACAGCTCAAAGTTGTTATGACGCCATACTCTGGACCAGGGGTGGTGACCATCCAGACAGGCTCTACCACCTGGCTGTGAGTTGTTTTGTCTCCTCTTATAATAGACCGCTCGGTCGTAAGAAATTGTATTCTTTCTCCGTTCCTGCACTTGTATAAATCTACTCCTAATTTTCAATAATATTTTTACTATATTCTATACCATTGTTTGTATGTTAGCAGCCATTTACATTATTGGAAGTAGATACAGCTGATTTAACCTCTTAATAACAACGACAAACATAAAAAGAAAAACACAAAATCAATACTGGAGATATTTTTCGAAACGTATACACAAACTGTAACATCAGGCCGGTCAGTCGTCAATCGTCAAAAACAGCGAACGTGGCCCTAATAGAGCCATCAGTCTTGATCCGGTCGCTGTCGACTGACAGATCGCGCATTGTCAGTCGCGTCGGCCAACCCGCTGACAAATGAAATAAGAGGATTGCCCTGACACCAACTCCCTAGCGCTCTCGAATCATATGGCCCCGTGAGAAGAATTTCTGATTTCATATTTTATATTCTATTTTTATATTCAGTTGTTCTCTGGCTGCTTGGCTGAGTCTTAACTGGCTGAGCTTACTGGAACGTAGAGGCTCCGGGGTTCGATTCCTGGCATGTTAAATTTTGTAAATGAACTTTCCGTTATTTGCTGTGGTCTGGGTGTGTGGGATCGATCGGTTTCAGAGTGGTTCGTTATATATTACCCATAACACAAGCCTAATGTTTTCTTAAGTTTTCGCGACTTGTATACATAATAAAACTACGTTTTAATGGTTTTGAGCGCGGTAATTTATTAGATTTTTGTTATTCCGACGTTTCGGCCACTTTTCAGTGGCCGTGATCACGGTAGACAAAGATGTCAAGTGTCAACGAGTATTGTTAAAGTTTTATTTAGCCTACCGCCAACTTCTTTATTTTTATTATTTAGTTTTAATTTTGTTTATGGTTATTATTTACTCTATGGGAGCCTAATCTAATTTACTACCGCTTCGCAACATGACTTGAAGTGAAGAAGCGGCACAAGAAACTCTTCAGCAATAATTTTATATAATATTAAAATGGGTGGAAGGAAAAACAAAAGAAATTATCAGTCAAGTTGGTATGTGTTCCGTTGCACGTAGAAAGAGCTCACAGTGTCTTGAGGTCTGGCAGTTAGTTTTTGCTCTTAATAGTTTTGATGATCGGTGTAGTGTTTGCTCCTGAACACTAATATAAATGTCACCGGCTCATCTACGGACTACCACCCGTACAGCTGCATCAGCGGTTGGTTATTGACTGAGGACTGACTGAGCCTCCCAACTCAATTGACATCCCCTCCCACTGTGCCTCAATGACGTAATGCAGTCAAGACAGATACTTGTATATTATTATAATATACATACACTACAATCGGATCCCAAATAAGTGGTACTTGCCAACCATCTTCTCTATTGAAACTTGGATGTTTTTTATTTAAATAGCCTCACGCATCATATGAAACGATTCTCTTTCGCAAGAAGATTTGTGGGTTATTCAATCTGATGTTGTGGTTAGGTTTATCCAGCGTGTGTTCACTGATCGCAGACTTCGTAGACCTTGTGTGTTTCATGTGAGCAATGTGTTCTTTTACCCGTGTTTTTATGTTCCTCTTTGTTTGCCCAATTTATGACAATCCACACTCACAATCTAGCTTGTAGACACCTGCATCCTGGAGTGGGATATTGCATTTCACATGTCGCAGAAATTGGGTAATCTTTTTATGCGGCTTGAAATATGTTTTGATTGAAGCTCGCCGGAGGAAGTGACCAATTCTATCTGTGACCCCCTTAATCCTTCACAAGTCTATTATAAATAGGCAGTGATTTGGCTAGATTGATATTAACAGGTAGCGCATTCCGAAAACGAACTGCTTGGAGTGTAAAAGATTTGCCATAAAAGCTAGTTGTATGCAGAGGAGTTTTAAGTAACAAATTTTAATAATAAATATGATACATCCTTATACTAAAACACTCAAAGTCTAAAGGTACCTACACCTAAGTTTCTACTTACATCATCAACTTTTAATAACTGTTTCATTATGGTAGCGAATGTTCAAGATCAAGTTACCAATTATCCGTAGATTACTCTTTATGTTGCTACCAACGCTTAACTTTTATCTTGCAATTATGAAAATGTTCGTATCACAGTATAATTAAACAAATTTCGAAATAATGGCCTGAAACTCGTAATCATTTTTAAAACTCACCTGTTTATTTCACTTACTGCCACACTCGGAGTAGTTTAATGACAGTGCCATTTGCTTTTAGCTAATTAATACCTGCCGCTCATTTTAATGACTCTGGTTCGAAAAATAATGTATGATCGAAATAATTAGTGGGTGAAACCTGACAATTCGTCTTAGATGAGCGTTGCCATCATATCGTAGTTCCTTTGCAATGGCAAAGCCTATTTGCAGCAGCAGGACTTTTAGGGATACCCTTGAATCACTATTACTTTGCTAAATGAATCATGGTATATTTAATTAAAATATTGGTTAGAATATAATTGAAACAAATCACGTAGGTTCATTGTAAAAATAATATAAAAAATTCGTTTCAACCATTATCCATTGCTGGACATAGGCTTTTCTAAGTTTTGCATCTCATATTCCGATCCTTCGCTTTCTTCTTCCACTCTCACAGACAACCGTCTGCAGGTCATCGGTCCACCGGGCTAGAGAGCCTCCTATTCTACGTTTTTTTTAAATAGAACAAATCTACGAACTCTAGTTCCTTACCATTTTACTTGAATTAATTTATAAAGTATTGATTATTACACGCTTGCTTTTTATTATATATTGTTGGTATGTGTGACATTTACTTCGTATTACTTCGTATAAGTGACTTAGATGACTTATAATATATTAATAATTATCTTATAATACTTATTCTAATGTGTAGTGTTTCTGTTACAGTAATGTGGTGTAGAGTACTTGTGCAGTGTATTGTTTACAATTTGTATACTATTATATACCTATATTCTTAATCACAGTCACATAAATCTAGTCTTAGTCCAGCCTGGTGTTTTGTAGACTTTTTATGTCTTATGTAATGTTATTAAGTGTGCGAGTAAGATGTAAATGTTTGAATTTAAAGACACTCTACGTTTGCTGAGACGCGCTCTGTATACCAGAATTCGTCTGCTCTAGTGATAATCGGTGCAGCGACGAACGTGGCTCATACTGCCATTCACTGACTTATTTCAAATTTAAAAGTTTTTATTCAAACTTAATTCTACTAGAGAAAGTATATAATTAATATATAGAAGTTAATAAAGTATATTCCTATCCTATCGCTTCGCAATGTGTTTTGCTCCGCAATTTCACGAGCTATATAACTAACTTTTGTTCTCTTACGGATATCAAAGTTCACTTTCTAATTTTAAAAGACGCTATAGTACTACTTGTTATTTGCACTAAGTTAGAACGTCTCAGAAATTAAATGGCACTTAATGAGCAAAAATAAATGCTAAAAATGGGAGATACAATAAAACAAAAAACTTGCAATGTTCTCATATTCCATCTTTACGCAAAAAGTCAAATTGAATAGGCTCGCAATGGTATTATTCATTCTGAAAGCGTTTCCGGCTTATTTCCCTCGTTCATATTTTTAACATGATTTCCGATATCATTCAGTATAAGTCGTTTCGTCTTCGCTATTATATTCGAACATTTAGACCTCCATTATTACAACAATGACTTGGATTATTGACGGCAAAATAGGGGGCTGAGTTTTGTTTGGCATACTTACTCGAATGGGTTACGTATGGGTTTCGAATTCAGTCGGTTATAATACATATTAAGAAACTTTAGTATTCTATTTCTTTCTTTTGTCTGGCAATGATTGACTTCTTTTATAGAATATTAGAATCTTTGGTGGGTATAGTAAATATTTTAATATATTGGCTATATATAACAATGATGATGGCCAAAAAAGGTAAGGACCGTAAAGAATTTTTCCACTATTCCACGACTGAGTCAACTTCCCTCGGGTACTCACTTACACTAGTTACACTAGATAGGATAAATGAAGAAACAAGTAGATGAAGGAAATTATAATCCATCTTTATTGATAGGTACATGATGACACTTTGGTCACCAACAATTTTGAAATCTGAGACCAAATCATTGTTTTAAGGTATAATAATTATGATTTCTATTACTACTATTACAATACAGATCCATTCGAAAAAATAATAATAAATCTTATGAATGTTTCAATACATACAGTATTGTGAATGGTACAATTGGTACCGGTAGACCACTAAGTAAACACCATGATAAAATAGCAGAAGTGTCAAAGAAAGGTCCACAAAGCCCCCAAATAAACGTGCATGTATGAAGTGATTAATCAAAGTAAATGAAGCGAAAGTTGTTTGTCAGGATCGTCGCAGGTGGAGATCCATCGTCTCTGCGCACCTCCATGGAAAACAGGCGTAATATGTATGTATATACTATTACAATACCTCTTTCATTCAACTTATAGTCGAATAATTTTCAATCAATAATTCTTTAATTTATTTCAGCAGCCTTTAAAGTGGGTTTTATTTACTCAATTTAATTTTAATTTAATATGCAACGGATCAGTGTTCCAATACAACGAAGAAATGCGGCCAGCATTTTGGGAATGTTCGCCACCGGCAGCAACCTAGACTATATTTTGTATCTGTTATGTTTACAATAGTTTTCATTATTTAAGTTTTTATTTTATTTTATATTTGTAGACATAAATTTGCTGTATTATATGTTGTAAATTTATATTGTAATTATGTTTCATAAATAATCTCTTGTAAATATCTAGTTAAATAAGTAATAAATTTATAATTAACCTTTTATGACGAGGTTGGTATAAAAGAGATTTCCTTGGTGCAGTCAATACACCTAGAATGTCAACAGGTGTGATCAGTAAATTGGAGTTCGAAAAGGCAAGTTAGGGTGGCTGTCTGGTAATTGTTGAGGGGTCCAGTACAGTTTTATGGACAGGACAGATGAAAACGTCACTGCGTCGCGGACCGGCCTCCACGGTATAACATTTGGATTTATTCAGTCGTGAAATTAAACAAGCCCCGAGTTCCCTCTATCACAATTTATGTTCGCACTAGATTGTAAAGGTTCTGGAGAGGGATACACTTGGTGTTGTCAGGTCTAATGTACAAAATTAATGTAATCTAAAACTAATTTACGTGTATTAATAAACAGATTTAATCGAGATCCACTGTATCAGCCAGTTTACTTGCGCAAGATTTTAATACCTCTGCAAGATATCAAAATGCAATATAATGAACGGTTAGAATAAATAATATTCCTGTTTTAATCTCCGTAATTTACAATTATGAAAAAAAATAAAAGATATTTTTTTAAAAACGACTGACAAATTCCGAGAATGGTCTTCTATCAGTTAATTTGAAATTATAGATACACGTCTTAATTTCATTAGTGTAAGATTTTCAGTTAAGCGCCTCTGCAGCCCCTTCTGCACGCAGTAACATGTAGGTATTGTTACGAGTTTAGCGGGACTCGAATTAAAATGCCGTTAGAATTACTATAGAGTTTATTAGAACTATACAAACACGTATAACATAGCTACAAATATAACCAAACACAACAAATCCAAACGTAATGCAGAAGGTCATAATTCAATAAAACGCGCAAAGTCCGTCACTATTAGATTCCTGAATGTACACACGTCACGCCCGTATCGAAGCCGTAGCTTGACTGCCCTATCTCTCCACCAGGCCGTCGTTTTATACATCACAAATGCAAAAGAATCCGCAACAACTGGCTAATGGTGCTAATTAGCGAGTATAATAGGACATATATATATATATATATATATATATATATATATATATATATATATGTCGGAGAACGGCCTCGTTCTCACGACATCATCTTTAGTTATTTCAGGTTTAGTGGGCGTCATCAGGATGAAATGCGAGCATAAAACACAATAGCCACGGTTTATACACTTTTAATTTAGATTTGATCAACATTATGACATAGTTTAGACCGAGCAGCGGGTTCAGGGCACCCGCTCATACTTCTAACTTAAAACACTTTCTTTAAAATACTCTAAGGTCCAACTCGACCTGCTGCCATCAACTCAATGTGCCACAAAAACTCCTCAGTCCACCCAAGTAGATATTACTCAAAGTATAGAGGGCGCCGACCCCGCTCCGCCATATGCTCTGCTCTGATTGGTCGTTTATTAAATTACAATATTCATAACTTTTATTAGGTTAGAACGATCTTGAAGTTATAGAAACATTAACAAATCTAATTAAGTTACATTAAGAATTTTAGAAGTGATTATAATGTAAACAAATGATATTGTGCGTTATACATCCAGTCAACAATACATCGTCATATCGTCATAGTCATAGCTTCCCTCCGACATATATATACAATTTATGTATTTATTATTAAAATGTAAGTAGTTTGTACTATATGTTACGTATACCACCATCGCCATAATCATCGAAATTCATTCCTGGGGTTATCTGGAAGAGATCGCTTTTTAGCGATAAGACCGCCCTTTGTACATAACTAAATATAATTTATTCTTAAGTTCATGTTTGTATTGGTGTACAATAAAGAGTTATCTATCTATCAGTTAGAAATGTATGCCAATAAATAAGTGAACAAAAGAAGACAATCATAAAAGGATTCCGATTAGTACAAATAATAAACAGGTAATAAAATGTGCTTTTATACTCTGTACGTGGAGTTTGTCTTTGTTGGGCCTAGGTTGTAACAGTATGCATAACAATTTTGTATGGTGAATACAGAGGATGCCACTTACCAACAGTTGCCACCTGGCGCAACTAACACTTGCGTATTTAGTATCATACAACAACTGTTGATGTGATTATTTTTTTGGACTTATAAGCTAATAATAATCATATCACGTTTCCAAGTGTAAAGGTTCAAAGATTGTACCGAGTTCCTGCTTATTTTCTGACTTCCTGTGGATTCCTTCACTTTTCCACCTTCATCACCGCTATTTACTTTTCTATACCCACCCGATTTTGATATAATATGATCATAGAAATTGTAATTTGTAAAACCTGTATTACCTGTCTAAATTGTGACGTCAAGCAACACTAGGCACACTGTACAGGGGGGATGTAATGTAAGATATCTGGGATTGTACCCTCATTAATTGGCCCGGTGGTCGCTGGCAACGTATTTTGTGCCTGATTTAACCTGTCGTGTCTTGGAACAAGGCGCCTGTCAGCCCAATGTTTAAACAACAGATTTGCGATAGTGAAATGAATTGCGGTGTAATTCGTACAAGGATTATGTTATCTTTAGCTGAGTTTTTGTTGTGGAAGAGTTTTATGTGGCACACTAATAACTTGATCAGACGTTATTGTAAGCAGTTAATATTTATACACTAGCTGACCCGGCGAACTTCGTACCGCCATATTTTCTGAATTCCTAAAAGACTGTTTCATGACACAAAAACAAAATCACCCTAATAGGTCCAGGTGATTAGGAGGATTCTAGAACCCGATCTCAGCGCTATCTACCGGTTCTAATTGCGAATCTAAATCATCCTGGGACCCACTCAAACACACACACAATATTTCATCAAAATCGGTAAAGTCGTTCTCAAGCTATGCGCTTACCAACACATTTTGCCATTCGTTTTTATATATAAGATCAGCTTCTGCCCGTGACTTCATACGCGTGGAAAGGAAGTTAAAAAACACCCGCGATTTTGAAACATTCTTCATTGGTGCTCCGCTCCTATTGCTCTTAGCGTGATGGTTTATAGCCTGTAACCTTCATCAATAAATGGGCTATCTAACACTGAAAAAAAAATTTCAAATCAGACCAGTAGTTTCTGAGATTAGCGCGTTCAAGCAAATAAACAAAGAAACAAACTTATCTGCTTTATATATTATATATATAAGATAAAACTCTGTCACAGACACCACACCCTGTCAAATTATCCGCTTCTATTATGTTACGTTGCAGAGAAATTATTTTAAGTCTGTTATAAGCTGTTTAAGTAATTAAAGCTTTTTAACTATCCCACGGGAACTATTTAATTTTTCGCGATCAAAAGTATCCTATATGTTGACCAGGGATATAAGCTATCACCATACAAAATTTCATGTAAATCGGTCCAGTCGTTTCTGAGATTAGCCAGTACAAACAGACAGACAAACAGAGAAACAAAAATTCTAAAAAATCTAAATTAGTTCTATTTCACTTGTTATATCCCCCTGACTCGGTTTTTAGCATTTTTTTTAATTGTACAGAAATTCGACCTCTACAATTTTATTATAAGTATAGATAGATAGATTGGAATTAAATTTATATATAATGCATAATATATACATTAAATATTGTCGCGTATATTACCCGTTGGTGGAGGCAGATATTTTGAATTTCCAATTGTTACGACTCAGCCTTTTTTTCGCTTCATCTACTTGCATTAATCTCTGGATACACACGCGTTTCAATTACGTATGAAGAGATTAATAAAGGAATATTAAATTCTAATATATTATAAATAAAATCGAGCTACTATGAGTTGGACCACGTACGTCAAAAGGTTCCACACATCCAATATATACACCATTTTTGTCACCTCTACCGATACTCGAAAACTTAATAGCTTTTATACAGACAAATTTTCATCAATCGTTTTTTAATCTACACAAGTTTGGCTTTTTTAGCATTTTCCATATTAACTAATTTAAAAGTTAGAGAATTATGATTCATAAAATTTTAATAAAAAAATCATTAAATAATATCGTTATGATTTTTGAAGAATTTATTAACAAAACCCACAAACTATGTACATTCAAAAATGGAACTTTACTTCTCTTCTACCCCCAATTTTTAGTTTTTTCACGGTTTTACTTTACTAGTGCACCAGATAGACTATACTTTCCTGTTAAAATACATCAGTAATTTTTGAAAAAAATTGCTGTGACAAACAAAACAGACACAGGGACGGGAAAAATAACATAAAAGTTCGTTTCATACCAAAGTGGTTACAATATGCTAAAAATATGGCTGAACTAGTTGTAAATAAAATCACCAAAAATACTAGCTGAATCTATTCAAAGGACATAAAAAATAAGTATCGATACGACCTAGTATTTTACTACCCACATAACGCGACTAACAAGGGTCTCAGGAAAAACATTGTCTCTCAAATAAAAAGTCTGTTCACATAAGTTGTTCGTAAATAAACAGTGATTCCGCCATAAATAAATGGAATGATGTTTGCTCTCTGTAATGTAGCCGGTTCGTAATGTGTTCTGCCATTAAAAGCTCATAAATACACAATCGTGTCTATAAATGTCGCGCTTTGTGGGTAGTTTTTATTTTATATAGACGGTTCAAGTACAAAATAATGCATAATTATATTTTTTCAATACAAATTTGTAAGACAAAAGCTCTTATAGTAATAAACGTGTATGTTATTAATTAAAGTAGACGAAATAAAAGACGTATATCAAAATCGCGGAAAATGGAGTTCCATATAGGCATGAGAATATTATGTATGTATAGCAGTTGGTCAAAAATATATATAGTTCATGGCTATAACATAAAACATGAAACCATGATGTGTCGGATAAAGTGACACTGATATAAAGTGAAGCATTATTGCCAAGTAAATATATGGCCAAATATTTTTAAAGTTTCAAAACAAAAAAATAATTGATTAAAATTAATTCTGGCCGTATGGCGATCAAGTGAGGTAAGTAGGTTTCAGGCAACTTACCCATATAAGACTTGTCTCAGTGTTCTTTTTATAGTAGAAAAATAATTAATATAAATTAATTAAATTTAGGGCCAATTTTTCGATCATCAGGTAAAAGATATCAGTCGAATAAATTACGACCTGAGTGAATTCAAAAACGAAACCATTCAATCGTTTTATACTGAACTATTTTTTTTTTTCCTATTATACTTTATTCTAGGAATCACTTTTATCTGACGATAGAAAAATTAGCCCTTTGTTGAAGTTAAGAGTTTTTATTGTTTACATTAAATAATGTTATATTTAAACAATAAATAAAGTGATAATTTAGATTAACAATTGAAAGCTTTAAATTCAACTTCGAAATATTTTTGAAGTTATACTTCATTTGGCGCGTTAGGGAAAAATGATGAGAGTAAATGTTTACGATGCGCGCGCACACCGTCACGCAAAACCCACACCCTGAAGTTAGCTATAGTCAACATTGTTAGTGTCATTTTTCTATTGTTAGTGTCATTTTTTCTACAAACGTAGAATAAGGCGCGAGATAAATTTTTTGAAAAGATTTTTATCTTGTGACGCCAAAGAAGTATAACTAACGCGTGTAGGTACATAAGTACACACACACTTTTTTATTTGATTTTAAAATATTTACTGGAATGCATTGGACGACTGAAAAACGACGATAGAAAACATAGCAAAGAAAATGAGAAACTATGAAAATAATTATGAATGAATCTCCATTTTAAATTAAAAAAAAACTATTTTACGAAACAAAGAAACGTTGGCATAAAACCTTTTTCAAGTAACTCGGGGCCATCTAAAGCCACGATTCAAAGGATAATGGTCACTCCCATTTAACCTTTTAACCGTGGCGTGCAATTTTTCACTTAGACATTTAACTAGGAAGGCACACGAAGGTCCAAACAAAAGGCCTATTATATCGCGTGAGCCCTCGTTATCGCGACCCCAACTAAAATACACCAAAACCTTACTAATTAAAAGTTTACTACGAACGAAATGTATATTCTTGTTATTTATGGCGTCACATGCCATTATGTGTAGTCACTGGGGAATTATAGTAATAAGGTTAGTGGTACACCAAGTCCGAACATTTCTTTTGTTGTTATTCGCGAAAAGAGTATTGAATTTTTGTGCACTATGTATATTGTTACGAGTCGTGAGACTCGAATTAAAATGCCGTTAGAATTACTATACAGTTTTTTAGAACTATACAAACACGTATAACATAGGTACAAATATAACCGAACACAACAAGTCCAAACGTAATGCAGAAGTTCGTAATTCAATAAACGCGCAGAGTTAGTGACTTATTAGATTCCCGATTGTAGTACACCGTTTCGCTTCGTTCGCGGTGATCGCTCTATTCCTTAAATAAGGTCATCGTTTTATACTACACAAATGCAATGCGTCCGTATCATAATCCGAAACGCCTGACTAATGAGTCGACCGCAACGGCCATAAACGAGTACAATAAAACAACGGACTGTTCTCTAGAATAATTAGTAAGCGCATGCCAATAAATAAGTAAACAAAAGAAGTCCAAATGCCGAAAGTAAAATGTGTTTTTACAGGTATGCAGATGTAAATTTGTTTTTTTCGGCGCCTAGGTTGTTACAATATTTTTGATTGATTTGAAAATAATCGAAACGTTAGTTCGCTATTCATAGACTAGTAAACAAGTGCCTTTTGGACCAACTTTTTTCAGCAGTCTCCGAAAATTATAAATGAAGTGTCATTCGATTCGGAATGGCATCTAGATGATTTTTGAAAAAAAAATAAGTTCCGCTTGCAAAAATTGTAAAACTTATTAACAATTAAAAAAAAGGGAGGTTAAGTTTTTTGCAAATATCTCAAAAAGTAATAAAGATTTTTCAAATTTGAAAAAAGATTCGAAAAGAGGAGGAAATTTCCTAAAAAATGTCTCGACTCCCGAAACTGTAAGATTAATATTTATAATTTTTCCAAAGCCTTTCAAGAATTGCTCCAAGAAAGGAAAAAATCTTAAATTTATAGTTTAACAATTATCATACTTGTAATGTTCATGTTCAAGCAAAAAAAAAATTAACTATTGAATAACTAACTGAAAAATTGTTATAAAAAAATTTTCAAGCAGGTTATTGTTCATTCATCTATTCAGTTAGTGCCTGAATTTTTTCAATTTTTTATTTTCATATTTAGTATGTTTAAATAATATTTATTGATTAAAGGGCCGATGTGGGTGTGGCTTGCGTAAGCCAGATTACCCGTTTTTGGCCGTATTTTCATCCCTCATGGAAAATTATAAATATTGATCTTACAGTTTCGGGAGTCAAATTTTTTTTTAGGAAATTTCCTCCTCTTTTCGAATCTTTTTTCAAATTTGAATTTAATTACTTCTATTTAATTTATTACTTCTTGTGATATTTGCAAAAAACTAACCCCCCTTTTTTTAGTTAATTGTTAATAACTTTTACAATTTTTGCAAGCGGAATTTCATTTTTTTCAAAAATCATCTAGATGCCATTCCGAATCGAATGACACCTCATTTATAATTTTCGGAGACTGCTGAAAAAAGTTGGTCCCAAAGGCACTTGTTTACTAGTCTATTCATTTGCCAACTGACTAACAAACGATGTAATATTTTTAACCGACTTCGAAAAAAGGAGGAGGTTCTCAATTCGTCGGGATCTTTTTTTTTGGTTGCTTTTTTTTATGTAAGTTCGCCGATTACTCCGTGATTTATGATCCGATTTACGTGATTCTTTTTTTGTTCGACGTGGAATAGCTTCCAATTGGTCGCCTAAAAATTTTACATACTTTGGCCCAGTAGTTTTCATTTTATGAACATTTTTCATGGAAATAATTTTCACTCCGTTCCATATGTACACCGATTACTCTGAGATTTATGATTCGATTTACGTGATTCTTTATTTTGTTCGACGCGAAATAGCTGCTATGTGGTCCCCTAAAAATTTGACATAGTTTGGCCCAGTAGTTTTCATTTTACGAACATTTCTTTGTTCCCGGTTCTTGGGACCTATATTTTTTAAGAAGCGCGGCACCATTCGTAGGTCCACCCATACATAGCTAGACACTAAAAAGTAACAAATAAAATTTAAAAACTTCGTTTAAAAAAACCGACTTCAAAAACTAAAAAACTAAAATGTATAAAATAACTTAACTTTTAGTTTTTGAAGTCGGTTTTTTTAAACGAAGTTTTTAAATTTTATGTCATAATAATTACGCGATTATAGCTAAACCCTCATGATACATTTGTATTTAGGCATTTTGGTCAATACAGAATCTTTATATAATCGTCATGTCCGCCAACCCTTCTTCTATCCGTCTCTCCGCTTGTCGGCCAGTTCTTTAGTTAACACATTCTATCTGCATTGACAGACGGACTTTTATCTAACTATGAATTATTATATATTATTTTCCCAGAAACTACTTGGTTACATATGAGTAAATTTGAACAAAGGGGTGTATTGTATATAATATTTGAATAAGTACTGCAGCTTTATTTTTTATTTCTATTGCATGAGTTCACGGGACAGGCAGACAGCTGACCTGATGAAAAGAAATAAGGTGCTACAAATACGCTGCTACTCTCTAAAAGGAGACTGAAACCTGGCCCCCATAGTTGGAACACAACTCAAAGTTATTATGGAGACATGCTCTTGACCAGGGCTAGCCTTCCAGACGGGCACATATCACCTGATTGAGTGTTGTTTAGTCGCCTCTTACGACAGGCCGCCTGGCTGCAGGAAATTTCTTCCTCCGTTCCTGCAAGGATATAAATATGTAGGTGTATTTATTTATTTTGTTTTTTTATTTATTTCATTCCACTACAATACCATAACATTCTTACAACTTTACAACAAAGCGACAATGTAAGAACCTTATCCTTCGTAGTAATACACTTCAATACACTTTATTTGATTTTCCCTAAGGGACATATAAGAATATCTTAAGAAGAGAACCCTGATTAGAGATGCTTGTAGAAGCATATTAGTCCTACTGTCGAGAACTGCAAATAACT
The DNA here is from genome assembly GCA_949752895.1 of Dendrolimus pini. NCBI lineage: Eukaryota > Metazoa > Arthropoda > Insecta > Lepidoptera > Lasiocampidae > Dendrolimus > Dendrolimus pini. The sequence continues at coordinate 7,648,740 of OX457130.1, read as the reverse complement.
TGTATTGTCTACTTCGGGTATAATTGTTAGATATACTTATATAGAAGTTTATACTCCTCAAAATGCTGGGATAACATATCAAATTCCTGAACAATTTTTATATATACAAGTACAATAATAACTAACTGTAATTTTCTCTTCACTTCCAGCCTATGGTATCCTACTATTCCTAGAAAAAAAAAGTAGGATACATTACCGGAAATCTTATAAATAATATACTGTTATACAAAAGTTGCAAGTGACCAACATGCATTTACCAAACAGATGGATGAATAAAAAACTGAAGTTTGCAGCGAACAAAAAAATAATATAATACATGTATCCCCAAAATCCTGTTAAACGGATTTATAAATAAGATTTTTTTTGTATAATCTCAACAACAAAAATTACTCATCCGTAATAAGGCACATGTGGAACGGTAGGACAACAATATAAACACCAAAAACATTTACTGAAGCGTAAGTAAATGGATTCGATTTTAATAAAGTAAGGAAAATACTAAATCGGATTGGCGTTGAATCGATATGGATGCCGATGGAAATTTTCAATGGAACGTCAAAGAGCTGCGTTGAATAATAGGGGGTTTTTCAGCGGTCGCGATTACGAGACGCGCAGACGATGTCCTTGTTGTGCGAGTGAATATAAAGGATAAGATATTTTATTTATACATTTTTATTCATAAGTACCTATATCATAATATTTTTAAAATTAGAAAAACAATATTAATGTTTTATCGTTAACTCAACGCTTAAAGGACCTTGCTTTTAATCCAACATATAGTTTTATTAATAATTATGATGTCTTAAAAATCACAACTATACTGTGCTTACTATACAAAAATGTGAAAATTGTATACAACTGATGAAACCCAATATAGTTAAAAACTTTGATGACGAAGAATTTGCGCACTATATAACAGACAATCGGTTCAAAACTATTTGGATGTAGAGTACAGTGTATCGCACGCGTAAGCAATAGAAAAAATAAGTGATTATTATGAGTTTGGAGATTATTGTCAAACGAAATAACTTAATTGTTTATTCTATGTTTGATAATTATACAATAATTTACTGTTCATATTTATAAAACAAAATCTATTTTTATTGAGATATTGATTTGAAGTTTCAGCCACGTCTTGGTAGGCGTGATCACAAAGAGAAATACTAGTTATTATTAATAAATAATCATAGAAATCTTTATTATTAAGTGCCACTTTTTAAAGATCTTAAAGATATTTATGATAGTTTTTCATTTTACTCTTTTACCTACAAAACATACGTCGTCTACCATCATCTTAATGCAGGGGTTTTTGTTGGCCGTGATTAAAGAGAGCGACTCATGTAAGCCGGGAAGCCGCACCTCGCTACGCGCCCGCGAAATTAATAAGCGGAATTACTCTTCTTTACCGTCCCATAAATTATATTGATGGTGACTGGCAGCAGTTACAGAAGCCGTAAAAGACGTACTTTATTAGAATCAAACACCAGGTGAAATTTATGTATTAGCACTGAGGCGTTTTCCCATTAGTTATCTTTTTGGGCTATTTTTTTTTAAAGATTTATAGGAGTAATAAAATGTTTTAGCGTAAATAAAAATGTAAAAATACACTACATGTTTTCCAATATATCAGCTATTGATAACACACGTGCTTGAATAAAACAATAACCCTTTTATAACAAATGGGTAAATTACTGAATTTTTATCATTTTTTAATTTATTTCTATATGGTTTTGTTTTTATTTTTTACTAGCGACCCGTCCCGTATCTGCACGGGTGGTTTATGGAAGTTTTAGTAAGTATATAAGTGGCATTCTAATGATGAAAGGATTTTTGAAATCGGTCCAGTAGTTTTTGAGTTTATTCGTTACAAAATATAGAATCGCAAAATTTTCCCTTGTACAATATTGTTATTTTAGTAGATTAAGAAACTGGCAAACAGCAGAAAGCCTAGCTTATGGAAAGCAGTTACCGTTGTCTATAGACATTCGCAACTCCAACGGCGAAGCCAATGTTTGCCAACCTTTAGGATGGAATAAGCGGATGTGATAGGTGGGTCAGACATAGATAGATATCAGAATGGGATAGAAAGGAATTAAGGGATAGCGGGAGGTGGAAATGGGCCATCAGAACCCTCACTCATTGCGCGAAACACGATTAGCACAAAGCTATTTCATGCCGATATCCTATGAGAACATAGTGTCACACTGATAGAGCCGGCCTTAAAAGCCGTACCTCATTATTATTATCATCCGAGCGTTAAATCCAGCTTGCTTTCCTACTTTTTCTACTCCACTTCGCGCGGTCTTCAGCATCCCTCGTTTTGACACAATTGGTACGCATGTAATCTTTCACAACGTCAAGCCAGCATATCTTGGGCCTTTCCCTTCAACCGGGACCTGGCGGAGGTGGCATGGCTAAACATTTGTTCGCTACATTATTAGCCGGTCTCCGTAAAACGTAGCCATACCAGCGTCTCTTAAAGCTTGTCTGCTATATCATAGACATGAAGTTATTTTTCAGTGAATTATGTGGCTAGAAGAAAATTACAATTATTTTTTTCATTTTTCCGTTTGATGATATTCTACTAAACAAAACTAATAGCATCATAAACAACTCAATCCAGCTAAAACCAACAATCGTAATTTGGGACAAAACCAATTTCAATCGACAGTACGAAATTCCAAATTAAAAGAGATATCCAACAATAAACGTCACCATCAAATGATATCTTTATTTCCATTCAATTTTATCATCGCGTACATTTTATTGTGAAAATTTTCTAAGCTATCGGACGCTGTCGACATCTAAGGGGTTTGCCACACGATAAACACGGCCGCGAATTCTACGCGCGTCAAACGATTTAAATGCCGCACCATCAACATAACTATACACTTATATGAATATATGTATTTGATTGCCCTGTCTTCGCCATGAGATACAAACCTGATGGTCAGGATAAGAATTGATGTTAAAAGACAAAATATAGGAGATCTAATAGCGTAATTAGCCTAAGCTACAGTGTAAAAATCATCGAAATAATAAATAAAGAAATGGAGCTGAAATATTAATTTGTACGCATATGGGTAGGTTTTTTACGAGGGGAAACCCCATTGGGGGCCATCAGCCACGTAGTAAATTGGGGAAAATCGCGCGGCTGGTGTGTGGGATTCACAGGTCGGGGCGGCACAAACTAAATTAAATCGATACTCCGTCCTTCGCCCTTAATTCCAGAGTTATGGATACATTGTCTAGACTTTCTGGTAGCACTGGCAGGTGGTGGCCCATTAGCTTCATCCACCTTTCCCCAAGGGCCCATCCGCGCCGACCACTCACGGGAGTCGACGGTCCAAACTGGCCACCCGGCGCCGACACGTTCTCTTTTGACGGGAGCGGAGCAAGGATGTCCGTATACGCTCCTGTACAGCCTCCTCCTTCGGATATAAGAACTGCAACAAATAGAGACAAAGGATGGCGAAATTATATTTAAAAAACGTAGATGATATGTAGGTATATACATAAACTTTCTTATTTGCTTTATATTGACGTCTAGCAATTGGCGCATTGATATCTGCTTGAGTTAATTTGTTAAAGTACTCTTTCTATTACAAATAGAAAGCAACAGAGTTACAGCCCCGTGCTCAATTTCTAAGGTATAAAAAGAGTCTCGCCTCCCACACGTTTTATAGCAAGTGAATCATTTTCTAGATATTCCATGAGAAATCCTAGGAAGCAGTATATAGAAAGACATTTCAATCAGGGGCGCACTTACGTTTATCCTTAATCGATCGATAAGCGAATTTTGAAAGAAAAGAAAGAAAGAAAATCTTTATTTGCAGAAATAGCGACGTAATTACATTCCTTATAGGTTTTTATACACAGAGCATATTTTGATTCTCAAACGCCACATTTTCAGCAAACAAGGTTTGCACTCAGCATATTGCTGTGCCGGAATTATATCCGACACAACGCTGATTTTCAGTGCTAACCTTCCTTTTGGCGTAAGACCAAAACAACCCAATTTTGTTAATAAAATAATAATGAATAAATATGAAAGAATATAATTTGCAACTTGATATATTATTACGGTACAAATTTTAGATCAATCGGGTATATGAAATACTAATGTTTTGGTTTCAAATCGAAACATCAAAGGTCACCAAGTCGAATTAAATTACTAAACTCTTAAAAATTACGTAATAGGTATACATAAATTAGGATTTAAAAAAAGCAAGTAAGATTTCATTATAAAACCGTTTAACTGTGCGTATAATACATAAAAATGTCAAAAACCAATCAAGTTAAAGCCAAAGAAATTATTATTAAATATTTCAGGGATGTAAAAACGCTTCGTGTGTAAAGGCTCTAAGTGGGGAGTCTATTGTGTGCTTAAATCAACGAGGGGAAAGCCCGGGTACGGTTAGGAGAAACAATAGTCCCCTCCAAAATCAACCCCAGCTCTTAAAAGTGTCACTCGACTGGTTTCCTTTTTGTTTTCTTATATGAATTCGGAATTTTTAAAAGAGAATTTTCAGGTGGAAAATGTTAGAGGAAAAAGCAGTTGAATATTGTTACTGTTTTCATGTACTTGCTTGAATTGTGTTTATGTTAAATTGTGACAAAAATAGTACTTTAACTATATAGGCTTTACATTCAAAGGATGTAAAGAAATTCCTTAAATTGAAATGATATAAAATAAACTTGTAATCGATTAGAAAAATAATTTTGAAATTTTACAATTATTAAAACATAAAAGAAAAATATGTTTTCTGGGCCAAAAGGGCACTTACGTGGAGATTTATTTAGGCTCCACCTTTTGCCTGAAGTCTGGTTTATTAAAGGAGTAGTAGTAGCCAATAAAAATAAAATGACAGCTTTATTCTCAAATTTAGTCGATTTCAAACCATTTAAATATTACTGATCTCATTCATATTGAGTTAAAGTAAGTTTGAAGGGTTCTTTATGGTTCATAAAAAAGCCTTCATACTTATTCTAACTTAGTATGAATAAAACGGTAAGTCTTTTCAGCATATATGCTTGTTTAATCGTCGTAGCCGTATACAATTCCGAATTCCTTTTTTCCAGCATAAAAAATAACTCAAATATAAATATATCAAATGTATAACAATCCGTTGATTCCCAAGGCAGTGAGTGAGTAAAATTGCTTTTATATATTTTAAACCAATGATTTATATAAATATTTTTTATGTAAAATAAATAACTAAAACTACTGATATTATAATTTTTTATTACATTTAAAAATGTGTTTTATAATAAAAAAAATCTACATAATTTAAATTTTCGAGGAGGATAAAACTCAGCTGGAGATCAGTCAATGATAAGTCAGAGGTTATGAGCCTTCGTGACAAAATGTAATTTAGATAGTGTTTTTGACTAAAGACGGTACTGGAATAGGTGTCATTAAGAACCACCAGTACCCACCTGAAGCTCAACACTATCCACTAAATAAATTAATGCTTCTAATTATAATGCTGAATTACGAACCATTTGCGTGTTGCACGTCTAGTAAAAATTTGTTTGGCTATATTTATTTTATTAAATTTAATTTTATTGTTCAGATATTATTAGTTCTGCTTAATTTGTTTATATTTATTAAGTTATGTATAAAGTCTATTTTTATATTTAATTATTCTTCATTTGATTTTTTTGTCTGCATCAGAACCAAATTTTTATTATTCTCTTTTTATTTGTTTCTACAATCACTACCGAACATACCACCCTCTTAGGAATAAAATACAATTTAAAGGCGTTTAATATATACTTAGCCAGATTGTATAGCATCCTAGCTCTCTCTCTTTTCTTTCACCATATCCCAATTAATTGGGGTTGGCACACCTATATCATCCTAGCTATGGTCATTTATTATTAAAAGTAATTTTAATTTTTGCACAATTGTTGCTATTGGCACAGAAGATAAAAGCACTACTCGTTTTTTTTGTTTAAAAAAAATCCATACAAATTCGAAGGAATGAAATGATTCTACAAACCCAGCCAGTCCGGGTTAGAGTTGGTTACAAAATTGAATCTACTCTCATCACACCCAATAGACTGAAAAGCCTTCGAGTTCGCATAATCAAAGTACAGATTCTTGTTTATTTCTGTTCAGTCTTATGACGATATTTTTAACTCTTTTATGAGCTTTAATTTAACTTCCAATTGATGTACCAATGTAAGTATGTATGTAAGTTCGGGTGGAATCTTGCAAGTTAAATTTGACCAACGTCCCGGTTTCCGATTGAGCTGAAATTTTGCTCACGTATGTATATCGCGTGACAATGCAATAATATCCACCATATTATTATGGAGCTGATCTGATGTTGGAGTCGGAAGGTGGCCATAGGAACTCCTGTAGTAAACAAGATAGACCTGTCGTGTTTGGGCTTGTTTTAATTGTCTTGGCTAGCACTCTGCTGCTACGTAATATCCAGGATCTCAAAAGTTTGTTTAAAAAAAAAACTGTACTTAAGCTTAGAAAAAAATATATACGATGTGCATACTGTAAGAAGACCACTGTATAGCAGCATATTATATACAAATGATATAAAAACATCCTGCTATCGAATTAAATGAAAAATAAATTTAACAGTTTTCAGACAAATGTGTGGTATATATAGACGGACATATTTCTTAAAAGGTACACTTTTTTCCAAAATAGATATGGAATCTTAATATCTATAGTGAAGCTTAAATATGGACAATAAGTTAAGAAATTGATTATTTTTAACAAGAAATGTAAATATCTTCGATTTACCAAAAGGATCTTAGTTTTATGTTACAGAAAGACTCCTAATTTTAATTAACCTGGAGTGGAAGACTTTTAAGGTCCGGTTTCTGTTCAATTCTTGCCTGCTTAAACAAAAATTTTCAATCTTGAATATATGAATATTGTCATGTATAGGTACTTGAAATGCGAAACCTTAAAAAAAAGAAAAAGTTTAACAGCTCCTTATCAACAGGATGTTAATTCTGAAGTCACGTTATACGAAGAAAACATTAATTCATTTTTTAAAAGGGTGTTTTTTATTTCGTGTTATTAAAAGTGGTGTGCGTTGTTAAAAACGGAATGAATAAAAGTCGGCCACTCCTCGCCTGATGTGGGCGCATGCAATCCTAGGAAGTTGACAAATGAGACTAGCTTTTACCATTTTATTTTTATAATTCTCAGGGTTCCGTCACGGGAATATAATTTTTAATTTATTTGTGGTTGCTATTTTTCATTCTGCATTTACCCTCCCAACGGTGTGACCAAATGCGTCTTGTAGCGTTAAAAATAACGCTTTAACGATTAGCTACATTCGTGTAAACATATCTATATGTCAATGTCCTAGCAGTAGTAGTAGCCCTTGGCTACATCTGCGTGACACAATCACTAGCAATGACATTATCCAAAGTGTATGAGAAGCATTAGACCGTAATATTCACGAATAAAAGTTGTCTAATAAAAAAGAAGCTGACTTCAACAATAACTAATAAGCAATGCAAATTTTCTAATAATAAATTCATAATATCAAAAAACTAAAATATAAATAATTTATGCGTAGACTGTAACACACTTGGCTACATTTCTCATTTCATTTTTTTCACAGAACCGCCGTTTTAATGAGGGTGCGTTCAGTACCTTAGCTACAGCGATCCGTAATCCACAATAACGCTGTCTGGTCGAATTTTTCACGAGCTGTAAAATATTATACACAAATTAAAATTTGCTTTTTATATACAAAAACGAAAGTATTCTCTGTTTAAAAGTTAGTTTAAATATTTAATTAAATTTATTAATACTTTAACTGATTTAAAAGTAAAAACAAAATTGCTTATGGCCAAAAGTAATGTTAATTACACCTGCATACAAAAATAAAATAAGGACCAGAACCAAGTACCTACATCTATTCCGACGCGTTGAATAATATGAGCTATCAAAATTAGTTTTTTCTTTTTGTGTGCCGGTGTTATTATTAACCGACGGCTACCGCATGATATATACTAAAATTTATTAGAGTTATTATAATTTAAAATATATTGCTATAATATCAAATCATAACATAATTTAATGATAAGCATAAAACACGGTACATATAAAAGATGGTAGGATTATTCCATAAGTTCACATGTTTTTTTTTTACCTCTAGAGCGTGCAAAATGTTGTGCCGATTATTATAATTAATAATTCTTATCTATTAGGTATTAATATTGCATCAATATTCCAAAATTAGATTAATTCAGAATAATAACATATTAGTAATAATTAAATTAAGTCACTATTGAAAATAAATGTCATAAAAATTAAAATTAATCCACTAGTCAGTAGTAAATAATACATTGTATACTACCTTAGTAATTTAAAATATATAATTAATATGATCATTAACACTGTAATATAATTTGTCAATCAAAAATGTCCTTAATCTATCAACAGTATAAACGTCAAAAATCGATTAACGGTTATTTTTACTCTATTAAACCGTAGTCTGGTGGAGTGTTTGATATTTTCGCAACAAAGCTTCCATTTAAGCAGTGTACTGAATAATATAGTTATATATTTATTATTAAAATGTATGTAATCGTATAATAATTATGTATACTACCATCGCCACTCCCAATCACAATATTCTTGCCACGGGTTGTCTGGAAGAGATCGCTTTTTAGCGATAAGACCGCCCTTTGTACACAATTAAATTATTACCTACTAGTAGTCCGTAAGTTTTCTGTAATGGTGTACAATAAAGTGTTATCTATCTATCTATCTATCTGAATTGTTAATTTCAATTCCTACTTAAAATATAGCAACTTAACCAAATTCACTACGATAAGGACTTTCTAATAACTAATTCTAAACAGAGTCTGCTTTCTGACTTATTTTTTTTCACAGGGTAACGAGCAGGCACTACTTTTGGGCGTAGAATATTAAAACTTCACACATCCTCTACTGATTCGCACTTTAAAAGATAACATAATTATACGATACCTAAACAGACTACGTCCTTCGTAGGTAACTCACCGTACAGGCTGTTCACCTGTGAAACTCCCTCCCTTGAAAACCAGACAAGCTACATCCATTTGTACATTCAAACACTTGATCACTGACTGTAGAAGCAATGCTGATACAGAGACAACTGAGATGGTGTGGCCACGTTGTACGCATGAAAGACACTAGAATGCCTAAAGCTGTCTTTTACTCACAGCTTAAGGATGGAAAGCGCAAATCTGGCGGTCAATTTCTACGTTACAAGGACGTACTCAAACGCCACCTGTCGGCATGTGACATCCCAAGTGACGGCTGGGAAGATCTTGCTTTACAAAGAAAGGAGTGGCGCGATTCTATTGATAAGGCTGTTGCTGCCTTCGAAACGCAGCGAGTAGAACACGCTGACGAGCAGCGCCAAAAAGAAAGAACCGCCCTAAAATTTCTTATAACTATACTTACGACTCAACAGGTCGGCTGTATTGCGTTCCTTGCAGAAGAACCTTTAAAAATTTAAAAACTTCGTTTAAAAAAACCGACTTCAAAAACTAAAAAACTAAAATGTATAAAATAACTTATTTCTAAAGCTATTATTATTAATATATATTATCTAAAACATCTTAAAATCGGTGCTTAGTAATTTTCAAAATATAGTAATTTTTATTTTTTGCTTTGCACCGACTTCAAGATGTGTTAGATAATATATATTAATAATAATAGCTTTAGAAATAAGTTATTTTATACATTTTAGTTTTTTAGTTTTTGAAGTCGGTTTTTTTAAACGAAGTTTTTAAATTTTATTTGTTACTTTTTAGTGTCTAGCTATGTATGGGTGGACCTACAAATGGTGCCGCGCTTCTTAAAAAATATAGGTCCTAAGAACCCGGAACAAAAAAAAATTCGTAAAATGAAAACTACTGGGCCAAACTATGTCAAATTTTTAGGGGACCACATGGCAGCTATTCCGCGTCGAACAAAAAAAGAATCACGTAAATCGAATCATAAATCTCAGAGTAATTGGTGTACATATGGAACGGAGTGAAAATTATTTTCATGAAAAATGTTCATAAAATGAAAACTACTAGGCCAAACTATGTCAAATTTTTAGGGGACCACATGGCAGCTATTCTGCGTCGAACAAAAAAAGAATCACGTAAATCGGATCATAAATGACGGAGTAATCGGCGAACATATGGAACGGAGTGAAAATTATTTCCATGAAAAATGTCCATAAAATGAAAACTTCTGGGCCAAACTATGTAAAATTTTTAGGGGACCAATTGGAAACTATTCCGCGTCGAACAAAAAAAGAATCACGTAAATCGGATCATAAATGGCGGAGTAATCGGCGAACATACATAAAAAAAAGGAACAAAAAAAAAAAAAAAAAAGATTCCGACGAATTGAGAACCTCCTCCTTTTTTCGAAGTCGGTTAAAAACCAAATTTGGTTTCTCTAGCCACCTGCGCTCGCTCAGCCGGAATTGACAAGGTTCGCCGTTGACGGATACGTCAAGGAGGACTATATATATTATTAATTTGTCCATTAAATAAAATTTGTCGCAGTAAATAAAATTATAATATTATTCGCATGTACTTATATGGGAAGATAGCAGATTTAACAGAATACTAATTTTTACATTATAGCAATGGAAGTGCACTTTGTATATCTTCACAACGCCAAGATACTACAATGAGGCCCCAGGAGATGGGTATGTCCTAAGATAAATAGTGAGTTAGGCAAAAATATTATAACGGAAAATGTGTAAACAGTATTTAAAATATATGTTCGTAAGTAAAATTTCAATATGCATATGTACTTTATTTATTTCATTCTTCCATTTTTACACATACAATTAAAACGTAATCGATTTTTTAAGAATTTTAGTATTATACATACATACATACATACATAACTTCACGCCAGGTCCCTTGCGGGGTAGGCACGAACAACAGAGCGCCATACAGGCTTATTCTTACACACCTCACTTGCTTCTTTGACATTCATAGCTCTTGTCATGCACGCTCGTCTGTTCTTAAGGCTCCTGAGATCACCTTCTGCTAATACACGATCAATTTGATCATGGAAGGTGTGTCGTGGCCTTCCGCGACTTCTGCATCCATCCACTTTTGCATTGTATATCTGTTTAATCATTCTTTCATCATACATTCTTTCCACATGCCCGAACCACTGGAGCATTCCTTTCCTTACCTTCACCCCGACACTCTCTTTCAGACCAACTCTCTTTCTTACTTCGGTATTACGAACGCGGTCCGCGAGCGTCACTCCGCAGATTTTGCGCAGTGCTCGCATCTCAACTGCGTTTACTCTACTTTCATGCTCTCTGTTCCATACACAACTCTCGCTTCCATACGTGAGCGTAGGTACCAGCACCGCGTTGTGTATGGCAAGCTGGGCTTTCTGACTGAAGTTCTTAGCGCCTAGAAGTTTACCTAACGCTCCATTCACACTATCCCCAAATTTACTCTTCTTTCTATGTCAGCGGTGTACCTTCCATCCCTGCTAGATTGCACATCCAAGATATACAAACTCATTCACTTGTTCCAGCATAACATCATCGACCATTATCCTTGCATTCGTTCTGGTTTCTTCTCTTTCAAACACCATAACCTTTGTTTTCTTCGCATTCAAATGTAAGCCTCTCGCCTGACAGTCATCTTTCATCATTGTGACTAGTGTTTGCAGTTCTGATGGCGATTCGGCTAAAAGCACGGCATCATCCGCATAAAGCAAAGTGCTAACAACTAGATCACCCATCCGCACCCCAACATCCATCAATCTTAATCTCTGGAGACAGTTGTCCAGATATAGGATGAACAGCAAATCCGACAGCACGCAGCCCTGCCGGACGCCAATATTGACGTCAAACCAGGGCGACAGGCTGCCGTCCACCCGCACGCATGCCATACAGTCCTCGTAAGTGGACTGCACAGCACGCAGCAATTGGCCATTGATCCCATATCCGGGCGATATGTCCCAGAGGTCCTTCCGCACAACCCTGTCAAATGCTTTCTCTAGATCCACAAAACCGCAGAAAACCTTCCGGCCCATAGTCAGCTGCTTCTCCACGATATTGCGGAGCGAGAAAACTTGATCCATACATCCCCTTCAATTTCTGAAGCCCCCTTGTGCATCCCACAGTAATCCATCGGATACCACTCTCATTCTCCTTTCAATAATCTTCGCATACACTTTAGATGCTATGCTGATCAAACTGATGGCCCTGTAGCTGGCGCACTCCATACGTGACCCCTTGCCTTTATACAAGGGCACGATGACAGCGCGCTTCCAGTCCTTGGGAACCTTTCCCGTCCTCCAGCACAAGTTGCATAAGGACAGGAAAGCGTCCCGGACGCAGGTTCCACCATATTTGATCATCTCAGCAGACACACTATCGATTCCTGCTGCCTTTCCATTTTTCAGACTTCTTATCGACCATTCGATCTCTTCCAAAGTGATCTCGGATGCTGACTCCTCGAAGTCGGTCACAGACTCAGTCGTTGTGCCAGCATCCAAGATATTATCATACATTTCTCTAAAATATTCACTCCATCGCGCTAAAACCTCTTGTGGGTTAGCAAGAATGTCCCCTGCTTTAGATTTTATTCTTTCGATTCTGGAAGCTGACGAACAACCCCGAGACTTCTTAACCTCTTTCCAAAAGAGTTTGGTATTTGTCTCGAAGTTCTCCGTCAGCTTCTCTTCTTCTTTCAATTTTATTCTTTCACGCTTCTCTTTCACTAAAGCTTTGGTTTCATTCTTGCAGAGGCGATATATTTCTTTCTTCATCTCTTTCATACTGTCATTCTGATGCAAAGATGCAATATAATCCAGCCAGGCTTTTCTCTTTCTCTCTACGCTAGATTTAACATCTGCGTCCCACCATTCGTCACCTTTCGTTGTTATATGCCTCTTTGCGCATCCACATGCTTCTTTTGCGCTTTCCACTATACTTTCCTTCATACTATCCCAGTCATTATCCACATCTAAGTCGGAGAAGTCCGCCTTTGCAAGCCTTTCTTCGACTAGGCGCGCATACATACTCCTTATACTAACATCTTCCAATTTTTCACATTTTATTCTTTCAAGCTCCCCGAAATTGGTACGCTCTCGCCAGTGCCTCCACTTCTTGAAAAGGCCCACAAACCAGCTTATCACCAGGTAGTGGTCCGTTCCAAGAGTGGGGCCTCTGTAGGCTCTTGTATCCGTTATTGTGTTTCGGAGGCGACTATCTATTAAAATCAGATCAATCATACTTTTCTGTTCATTCATTCTCCATGTATACGTGTGAATATCCTTATGATGGAATAAGGTTTTCGACACAAGCAAGTTTCTTTCCATGCATACGTCTATGATTGGCTTACCAGCCTCGTTCGCTCTCTTGTCGCCATAGGGTCCAAGGACAGCCTCAAAGCAGTCTCGTTTGGTCCCCACCCAGCCATTAAGATCACCACACATAATTAGTCTTTCGTTCCCTTCAGTCAAATCCAGAATTTCTCTCACAGACTCCCAAAACTTCTCGAGTTTTTGGGGATCCGCTGAGCTTACGGGAGCTTAAGCTGCGACCAGAAAAACTCGCGTGATCCCCAGCTATAGATGGACCCAAAGAAGTCTCGGGTTCACCAGACAATAGTCTTTCACTCCAGACACAAAGCGGGATGAGAGTACGACGCCTACCCCCCTCACTTGCACGCTCGTCCAGGTCCACGCCGGACCACAGAGCAAGCATGCCACCGGGGAGGTCATCGACGTCACACCCCTTCCGCTTTGTCTCTGTCAGACATAAGGCATCCAGGCTTCTCTCGGTGATAAAAACAATTTTTAACTAGACGTACGTATTACTGGGGAGTTTCTACCGCTTCTTCTCCCTAATAGCAATAACACGTTGCAAGGCGATGTATATAGAATAGGAAGTAAAATTAAATTTTTACTTATATGTATGACCTTCATAAAGTGTTCTCCAGTGGAACTCATTTTGAATAAAAACTTTTGAATTTAATTTTTTCATTTATTTCGTGCAATCGCAAAAAACGCAATACAATTCATGTACAACATTCCAGTATATTATTACAGTATTCCAGTCAGTACAGTACTAATAAGAATAAAATATACAGACGTACTTTTTTACTTGATACACCTCTAGAGGTGTCGTAAGATGTTTATTATACCCAACAGTTTTTGGAGCACACCGCGTCTGAGTATTCGTTGTAAGGAGTCGTAATGGCGCGTGGGGTGTGAAATACGCGAACATTTCGGTACCCTAGAAATGGAATGCACCTGGCTCCTTAGGTTTTATGTGAAGTTTCCTCACCTTCTTACGTCGCTCGGTAAGGGCTGCCAATATCGCCGTCCTCACTTTGTGACCCCTCATAATACGAGTAATACTTCTTGAGAGGGTATTGAACGTAGGCCTGGTACTCACCCGCCCTGTAATTTTACGAGCGGGCTTGCCTCTCTCACAGTTTGTTTCCACTTGACGTTGGAATGTTTGATATTAACATTTTTATGATGTCCGACAAATTGTGTGATAAGGGCGGAATGTATTTTGTCCTTTTACCCGCTGACTCAGGGTCTTTATGGACTGAATTGGTTGGAATGGCGACTTTTTATTGTATTGGGATTCATATCGATTGTATATGTATTGTAATAAATTTGAATCTATTTTCTACAAAATATATGATTTAAGAAATACGTGGAATAGTGAAAAAAAGTAAGTAAAAAAAACGATTTTGAAACATTCTTCATTGGTGTTCCGTTCCTATTGGTCTTAGCGTGATGATATATATTATATCCTATAGACTTCCTCGATAAATGGGCTAACACTGGAATAATTTTTCAAAAGTAGTTCCTGAGATTAGCGCGTTGAAGCAAACTAACAAACTCTTCAGCTTTATATATCAGTGTAAGATATAATATTTTTGGCATAAATGTTCGTATTTGTTACATGATATATTATCGAGGGTTTGTAAACACACAATAATAATAATAGAGTTTGTGTACAGAAAAATATAATAATTATTTGCTAAGAACGTTAAATAATAGTTCAAACTGTAATATAATTATTTTCTTTTGTTTTATTTTCTTCATTGATTATTTATTTGTAAATACTCATATGTATATTTCTGTGCAAAGCATACATTAATTATTTTATGAAAGAACTAGTTTTTTAATTATGTTGTTAAATATATTGTATAAGGACTAACTTTTTGTTTATTACACAAAATATTTAACAAAATTATAAAAAAAAAACTGCTTCTCTCATCAAATAATTAATGTACATATAAGTATTTAGAAATAACTAATAGTTTTATCAACATATGTTTTTGATTCAATATTTTTTACTTTAATCAATTTTATTATCTAGACTCTAAATTATATATTTTAAACTTTACTTTTCTGTTTTTCAGATGTTACGCGATTTTACATACAACATAAACAACTAAGGAACCACCTCAACCAAATTGTATAATGCAAAAACAAACAAAAAAATGTATTCTAAATAACAAATAATAAATACAATGAAATAATAAACGAAATGAATATCTTTATTAGTCTCGTTATATTTACATTTCACACGTTTTTATTCAAACTTATTTCCACTGACTTTCACCGTGCAGGAATGGAAAAATAATACTAATTCCTGCGGCGGAGCGGCCTGTCGTAAGAGGCGACCAAACAACCCACAGCCAGGTAGTAGGATATTTGCCCGTCTGATGGCTACCATCCTTGGTCTTTTTTTTTTAACAGGGGAAATCCGTTTGAGGACCGTAGGCCGCGCGAGAGGAAAAGGTCGCGGCCCGTGTGTGGGATTCGCCGGGTCGGGGTGGCACTAGCACCCCACGTTGAGATGTGGGGAACTATTGCCACGCCGCGGTTAGGGATACCCACTAAAACCCCTGAGCAATCACGAGAGTCCTTTGTCCAGGCTGTGGGCTCGCTCGCGCATTCAAATGCACCGATGCCATACCTGGCAAGCTTCGACGCAATTTCCCAGAAAACATAATGCGCACACCTGCGTAATTATGCTTGCGCTACGGTCATAAACGGGTACAATACAATAGAATGTTTTTTCTGAGTTACAAATTTTAAGCCAAATACGGAAATAACAAACTGTCCTTTATGACAGGCAGGTGTGCCTTCACCTTTGTCGGCATGTAACAAACATTTAAGTTAAAAATTAAGTCTCCTTTCTATTATTTGTACACTGTCTGTCTGTAAGTGTATTCATTACACTTTCAATTAACGCAATAACAATAATAATCAAATGTTCTTTTTGTTTGTTCCCTGACCACAAATCTTAGCGAACAATCCAACGCAAACTAAAAAAACCAGCCAGTCCACGTTCATGCGAATAAGGCTGAATAACAAAAACAAAACAATGATCTAAGCTACAATATGTTTCCCGATATCTTTTGTTCGCTTTGCCTCTTTGTCCTTTAAATGAGGGTAATCCAGTTTTACATTATTTATTCGCATACTATCAAACAGATAGAAAAATAAAAGAGCTAGTGTTGGTATTTTTAAAGGAAAAATAAAGCTTTCATATAAAATTCGTTCATAATATTTGAAATATTGTCAACAACTATAGAAAAAAAAATATTGGGAATCACAAAGCCAGTAGGTACTTTAATCTGGCCTAAGCTAACACCGTAGCTGCTTAGTGGTTAAGGGACTCTCGTTTCAAATGTCGTTGATTTGAATTCTGGCTAGAAATCATGCACCGCTTAGCAATTTTTATAACCTGATATGCATATTTTTACAATTACTGCGTGCTGATGGTGAAGGAAAATAGGGTAAATGTGGGATAGATGCCCTAGGGGGATAGATGCCGAACTCAGCACATAGCAGCGTGTACGAATACGACGAGTACAGTGTTTTATCTGTGGTAAGCTGACCTCTTTCCTCCCGCCAGTAGATGCCGTACACTTCGCTGGAACGGATATATAAGGAGTTGTGGAAAGAAAACGGTTTTACACGCCGGCTTTTTACAAGATTTGGTTATATATTTTCTTTGTGCGCCCAGAACTTTTGATATTATAAAGTAAGTATTTATGTTTTTGTATTTAAGGTCTATATATGTATCAAATAAAAACAATTAAATGTTATTTAATTTATTTTAACATGATTTATTGATAAATTGGGAGGGGGCGTCTATCCCCTCAATAAAGGATAGATGCCCCAGTTTTTGTGAGTATAGGTATTATGATAAAACCTGTACGTTAAGAAAATCGATTTCTTAAATCTGTCACTCCGCCTTTAACAACCCACCACACCTCTATCTATACCCCTACACACATACACCCATGGTCTAGAGTATGCCGCCATAACAACCTTGTGTTGTGTTCTGGCATTAGTGACCAGGTTCCAGTCTCCCTTAAGAGAGCAGCAGCGCATTTGTAGCGCTTTTGGTGTTGCAAATGTCAATAGGTGATGGTAACCGTTTTCCATGAAGTGGGCCGTCTGCCTGTTTGCTGAACTTCTGCAATAAAAAAACAAGTGTGGCCAACATACTGTGTGTTTCCCTAAAAAATGGAGAGGCCCCAGCCCAGCAGTGGGACGTGGATGTGCTTATATTCTTTACTGTGTTCTCCAGATGCCATTAATAGGGTTTATATGTTATTTTACAAATGTAAGTTGTAGGCGCTTATGTATTTACATCTTATGCAATATTTGAATATAAACTTAGGAAGAAACTTAGTAGCTATCCTGCATCAGTGATAAATGTGACGCGACGCTATACTACGCAACGCGACAAGATGATTGTCTTGCCGCAGACTAACACATAAACCGCAAACATGAAACATTATTATTTGAACGTGTTGGTTGCTCTGTCATATTCGCGTCGCATCACAATTGCAAATTCTGTAGCCAAATAAAGAAAACAGTAGATTTCACAATTACCGTCTCTACGGAACCTTTCATTGTTCATGAACTAACACACTCTTGAAAATTTATTGCAAAATCAATACGTCCCACTCATCTCGGTAATCTCATTTAAAAAAAATGGTAATTATTTGTTGCTATTCATTATAGATCTTTTCAGATTTTGCTCTAGAAGCACAACCAAGAAATACGTCCCATAGGTATACTGATTTTTCTACATAATTTATTAACTTAAATGACTTTTGGTTTGTAATTAGCTTGTGTGTGATAATTAATAGAGCTAATGCCGCAAATCGAAATTCTCTTCTTGTTCTATAACGAGCCATTACATAGACCCGATTTCGCGAATGGATGGAACACGGGGAGTCTTAGTGGCTATTCTGGCAGTGGTAACCTACCTCCATCTTGTTCGGATCAGGCCAGCGAATCCCACACGTCCTCACTGTGATAAGTCCGCAAACGAATTTCTCCTCGTCAAAAAAGACACCCCTTCCAACCTTTAAGTATTTCGTATAAGAACCAAAACATATCTGATATAATAAAACTTTTTATTGCCAGCGACAAGAATTTCTGTGACACCTTCTAGACATGTAGGTAGTTTTGAAGACTGCAAATAAGTCTTATAATAATAATAGTTTTTATTTCAGGTTCAAGAGACCCATAATGATTTACAATATGTGATTAATCGATTGACATGTTTATTATTATTCTTTCAAGATAATTTCGTTTTCTTTAAATATAAATGAGAAAGTATTTGCACAATCAGATAAAACAAGAAGCATTGTAATGAGGGATTTAAAGCAAAGGATTAGAGTTCAGTGGCCCGATAAAAGCTCAGAAAAAGCTAGTGTAATATGGGATAACGATTTCAGTGCAAATACTTGCTTTGAAAGAACATTTCTTAATGTGTAGTATTATTAAGCTAAGTGTTGGTGCTAGATCTGGAGTACCATGAATATTATGGTGGATATTATGCATATTTTTCATATATTATTTGCACCTGGGAAAGATCTTATAATTTTTGTGTTGTCTCACAGCATTTTGCTCGCCTATTTTTGTTAGACGACGTAGTAAGTTTATGAATACTAAAAATCTACTTAGGTTTCACTAACTGATACTTTATACAAGTGTATTTAAATTATGGAAATAATATATGAAGTTGGTTACAGTTATTAATAATTTCACTAACTACTAATATAACATATCCCACTGCCGGGCTAAGTATTTTCATTTTAGGGGCAGCGAAAGTATATCCGCTACGCTCTAAGATGGATTGGCTTGTTTTGTAATTATTAATTGTATGTGCACACTAGATCTGAAAAACCATCAAAGCGGTTTCCAATCCTCGGTCAGAAATCGAATCTATATACGTAAGCGAAATAGGATCGTGATTTTAGTTATTATTTCATAGAGTATAAATACATATCGTATACATGTGATTTTTATATTATATGCATGTAGTTTCTTTAGCCCTTTGGAAAGGAACCAATAAAACAGGAAATTTTGCAGAACCAGTAAATAGTTCCTGCTATGGAATAGTTCTACTGCATAAGAAACTTTTTTACTGTAGACTAATTTGAATAGATGCAATCATCCTACATAGAAGCATTCAAGTTGCATAGTTCTGTCCACTTTGAATGAAATCCTTTGTGAACGCCAACTGAGATAAGCTAGCGTCACTAACTCGACGTCAATACCTTCTATTATTCCCTTACAAGTGGATTCTCGAATCCTTCCTTCAGAGAATTGTCATACTTTGTCACGCTTTAGTAATCAAGAAATCTACGATAGATATAGTTCCTGATTATTAAAGTAAAGGCTACTTATTAGAGTATTGATAAATAAGCCTTGGTAGATTTGTGTTTAGCGCATTCATGTCCCAAGCTCAAAGGGCGGGGTCCGAATCCTGTTCGGAAAACTTGCACTAGTTGGCAGTTTCCTGACTCAATGTGCATGTATATGTTACAATTGTCATTTGATAACGGAAAAGGAACACCATGATAAAAACTGTGCATCCAAATAAGCGATGTTTCAAACCCAGCCGCCTTAAACAGGTGTGAAGGGTATACTATAGGGATGTCCCGACTAGGTGGAGGAACGAGATAGAACGCTCCTCCGTCTCAAAGGAAGGAGTACTGGTAATAGCCTCGCTGGAAGATTCCAGTGAGGCTGCCACTGTGCCTCACAGGTCTAGGCCTATCTGTTACTGTTGGAAATTTTTCGTTTGTCGTTGTGGAATCGTTTGCGACCTCAATTATTGTACAGCGCCATCTATTGGCTTGTAAGTGTTCCATTACAATACTGTCTGTTTCCATTTAAATGCGAAGCCCCTATAATGAAACATTTGTGGATTGTTAATTTATATATATAAAAGCCCATAAATGGTCCCACTGCTGGGCTCGGTACCTCGGATAGGGGAACGGACAGTATACCCACCACGCTTATTCAAGGCGGCTTGGCAGGTTTGACACATCGGTTATCTCGATGTGCAGGTTGCATCACGATGTTTTTCTTCGCCGTTGTTAGCAAATGGTAATTGTAACAATATGCACATTATGTCAGAAAACTGCCAAGTAGTGCATGCGTCCCGGCCAGGATCTAACTCGCGTACTTTGAGTTTAGGACACGTGCACTACCTCCTACGCTACGCCACGGGTTATAAAATTTACTTTCGTTATTACATATTGTGTACGATTATTATTAGTATATTTAAAAAGTAAGGTATTCTGTAGAAGTAAATAATAAAATTATTATATAGTAATAATCCAATATTGTCTTTATTCATAGTCTAAATAAAATCTTTACATTTATTGTTTACTTTATTATTAATCTCCTATAATGGGAGGCCAAAGCCCACCAGTGGGACATTTATGGGCTGATATTATTATTGTTAATCACTGTCACAAAAATCATACCGTAAAATTGCGATTGCCAAATAAATCAATCTTAATAATGAAGCAACATCCGTTATTCATCATTATAACAAATAGTTACATCAGAAATATATAATGTCATTAAGGGAAAAACCGTAACGAGATCATTAGTGTTAATGCTCATTCTCTAACTACTAACTGGCAATTAATGTAGATGAAAGATCGCGTCAGTCCAAGTCCCAATGCGGCGCAAAAAGGCAAAGTAACAAGCGTAAGTGCCAATAAAAATCCTTTGGCACACCATTAAGGCGTACTGAAGACCAGGCCAGGCACTACATCATTAGAGCAGCGGTAATTGCTCGCACGTCCCGTAAAGGGAGAGTGTTCCCCGAATTTTTCCAAAGGGCTCCCGTAAATTGTGATTATCTTTAAGTATACCGTTGCTACCAACAGAACCACTCGTTGTATTTTATGAGGAAAGCCATCTGGGTCCTCGTCTGTTACAATAAATTCAACGCTCTGTTATGTCTTTTTCATGGACCCCGAAGATATAAAGAAAGAATTTTATTGCTTACAAAATATTATTTTTTTGCTGACTTTTAAGTTAACATCTACTTCATAAAGCCATTTGAGATGTTATCGAAACATGCGCAAGTAATATTTGTTAATGGATTTGTAAGGAAAAAGGTAAACAGAAATGTCTAATAAAGCAAAATAAAAACACAAATACTGTTTTTTTTTATATAAGGGCCCTTCATGCTGCTTCTGCTTCATCCCTGACGTAGTCAGGACCTTCGAACAGCTATTTTAATATTAGGTGTTGTTTTCCAATTCAAACCTTTCTGTAATACATCATACATACATATATTACACACACACACATATACGTATTCTCTATTACGTATATGTCGTTAGAAGTAACGAAACCCTCCATCACCTCGTTCTGTTGCGCTTCACAGCCTCCTTTACCAGCCGCAAGCAAAACCGCTCCAGGTGTGGCCTCGAATTCTTACCTGACATCAAATCAAAAATAGTAACCTCTGAGATCTCCGTTGTGTAACGGTCTCGAGGCTGCATCTGGGTCGCTTATACACCGGGCTCTCTAGCAACAAGTGTTGGATGGTTTCGTCACCTCCGGAGTCACAGAAATATCCTGGGCTGTGTCTTAATTTAAATCTATGCAGGTAAACCGCGAACCCTCCGTCCAGTTAGTGCTTGGGTCAAATGCGGTGTCAACTAGACTTAGTTTAGTAGGCAACGTGCAGTATAAACGGTGGGGAAGAAGAGTTTCAAGACGCTCGCCGTCAGATCGTCCACGTAATTTTTGTTCCAATGCTGCACCAACTCCGTCCTAATGAACTGCTTCTACTAATAGACGAGACTTATGTCGTTTCCGTTTACCTAGCCAGTTTGTCTGCCGGCTCATTTCCGGGGATGTCGACATGATCCCGTACCTATAACAGCCGGGCATCGCACCCTTTCCCTATTATCGTATATTATGATACAAAAAGAAACCCGTGTTTTCAGGTATCTCCAAAACAAAAACAAAAAAAAACCTGGTTAGTCCATTGAAATTTTACATGAGCTTTGCATTTCTTAGAGGACGCAATTTTATTTTTGGGACATGTGTGGAGGGTCAATAGAAGCTTAACCTCAAGTTTGTGGGGTCGCCACCCTTGTCCCACGGCCGCCATCTTGGAAAAAGGGGTGAAAACACTTTTTTCGCGATATCTCGTAAACAATGCGTCTTACAAAAAATTTGTAAAGTCATAATTTGTAGAAAATTGTTTTATCTACAAATATGTTTGTATAACTTTTTGCCCTAAATTAAAAATTAAAGAAGTTATAAGCAAAAAAGTGAGAAATTTTTTATTCATTCCTAACTCTTTTCTTTACCATAGAACTTACCAAATTTAACTTGTCGAATGTTAAGCAGATAGAAAAGGTCCCCCGTTTTCCCCGCCACCTATGAGGTAGAGTCCGTAGGCGCGTTTTTTTTACGTGGTATCCCCATTAGGCCTACTCCACGGATATATATTTTTTTTTGTAAGACGCATAGTTTACGAGATATCGCGAAAAAAGTGTTTTCAACCCTTTTTCCAAGATAGCGGCCGGGGGACAAGGGTGGCGACCCCACAAACTTGAGGTTAAGCTTCTATTGACCCCACACATAACCCAAAAATAAAATTGCGTCCTCTAAGAAATGCAATATTCGGTCCTTAAATTGTAAGATTTTAATGGATTAAGTAGCCGATCTATAAACGCAATTTTGTTCTTTTTAACCGACTTCGAAAAAAGGAGGAGGTTCTCAATTCGTCGGGATCTTTTTTTTTTTTTTTGTCGTTACTTTTTTTATGTATGTTCGCAGATTACTCCGTCATTTATAATCCGATTTACGTGATTCTTTTTTTGTTCGACGCGGAATAGCTTCCAATTGGTCCCCTATAAATTTTACATAGTTTGGCCCAGTAGTTTTCATTTTACGATCATTTTTTTGTTCTCGTTTCTTGGGACCTAAATTTTTTTAGAAGCGCAGCACCATTCGTATGTCCACCCATACATAGCTAGACACTAAAAAGTAACAAATAAAATATAAAAACTTCGTTTAAAAAAACCGACTTCAAAAACTAAAAAACTAAAATGTATAAAATAACTTATTTCTATAGCTCTTATTATTAATATATATTACCTAAAACATCTTGAAGTCGGTGCAAAGTAAAACATAATAAAAATTACTATATTTTGCAAATTACTAAGCACCGACTTCAAGATGTTTTAGGTAATATATATTAATAATAAGAGCTATAGAAATAAGTTATTTTATACATTTTAGTTTTTTAGTTTTTGAAGTCGGTTTTTTTATTAACTGATAACTATATACTCAGAAAAGAAGTCTTTTCTAAATCTATTACATGTAACATTTAATGAGTTCTCTAAGGTAAGTTGGAAACAGACGAAGTAGTAATGACTTGTATGTTACGATAACCGTATCTCATTAAAATTATGTAGGTTCATATCTTGGCTAGGTGGCACGCATAGATTAGGAAGGCTGTGTGACCTAATGTGCACATCATTACTGCGTATAGACAATGAAGGAAAAATAATAAGAAAACTTGCAAACTGGAGTAATAGAGTAGATATACTTGTACCATCTGTACCTTAAAATAAGAAGATCCAAAACTCAGCACTGAAACATCTGTGGTTTATACTTTATACATATACCATCATATTTTCACTAGAAAAAAATCGTGTTTTATTGATCGTAATTTCTTGGACAGGACTTTATTTTGCGACGTCTACCTTATCCGCTTAGCTGTCTCCCATCGCATGAGAGACAGCTGAGCGCGACACGACAAGCAACGTAAACAAAAGTATTGAGATATAAAGTATGCCACGCGCTCGGCGCCAACCTCCGTCTATCCTCTGTGTCCCTAGTTACGTCGCCCGTCGTTAAGCCCAAGGTCGTGCCGGGCTATAATAGGATAGAGCATTAATTAAAGAAGAATTCATTATAAATATGCTATCAGCGTTCGTGTGCGACACTAAATATCGGACTGCTCGGGCAGGTTACCATAAATCTGAGATCATATTATTCACGCGTTAATCAAATTCATCTGAGGGTGACCACCCCCCACGGCAAATACAAAAGGAATTACTTTTATTTCTCGTCTCAACCGCAGCATGTTGCCTTATGATAAATCACTTTCGCGCTGCTGCATGAGTGTGGAGCAAAAACATTTGAAACGGTCTAGTTCACAGCAAAAAAGTACACGTTTCTGGAGCCAGCGTCCACTTTATCATTTCAGGCATAGGTCTGGAAATGTCTTTGAGACATGAGATTTTATTTCAAATAATACAGCTAAGAAGTACTCAAGATTTATGACTGCTATAACAATTGATAGTAGGTACTTGCCTCACAGAATCTTGTTGTCAGATAGTTTTCAAGACGTATTATAGTACTTACGTAGTTACTTTGACGATTTGACTCATACAAATATATATATATATATATATATATATATATATATATATATATATATATATATATTTGGGTGGCGCAAAAAAAAACCGACTATTTTTTTTTGTCTAGAGTGAAAAAATGTTAGTTTTTGATGGTTTAAGAGCCCTCTCCAAAGGACAGCTCAAAAAAATGTTTAAGAGGTCGCTCCAATTTTTTAAAAATTTCAAAAATCGTCAAAAATCGATTTTTTTCTTTTTTTAATGTTTTTTCTTGTTACGGTAAAATTTTAGAGACCAAAAAATAATAAGTTTCTGAAAGTTTCAGTTCAAAATTAAAATTTTGAAAGGTCGCTCATAATTTTTTTGATTTATTAGTGCATTACTTTAGATTTTTTCGAGCGACCTTTTGATATTCAAATTTTAATTCCATATTTTTTTTTTAATTTAGTACAATAATAGATAAAAATACACCACGAGATGAGTAAAAATCAAGCACATATTGTTTTTATTTACCGTAACAAGAAAAAATATTTAAAAAAAAACGATTTTTGACGATTTTTGAAATTTTTAAAATTTTGGAGCGACCTCTTAAAACATCAAAAACTAACATTTTTTTCACTCGAGACAAAAAAATATATATTGTCGGTTTTTTTGCGCCACCCTAATATATATATGTCGGAGGGAAGCTATGACTATGACGATATGACTATGTATTGTTGACTGGATGTATAACGCACAATATCATTTGTTTACATTATAATCACTTCTAAAATTTTTAATGTAATTTAATTAGATTTGTTAATGTTTCTATAACTTCAAGATCGTTCAGTGCAGGTTTAGTGGGCGTCGTCAGGATAAAATGCGAGCATAAAACACAATAGCCACGGTTTATACACTTTTAATTTAGATTTGATCAACATTATGACATAGTTTAGACCGAGCAGCGGGTTCAGGGCACCCGCTCATACTTCCAGCTTCAATACTTTCTTTAAAATACTCCATGGTCCAACTCGACCTGTTGCCACCAACCAAATGTGTCACAAAAACTTGTCAGTCTACCCAAGTAGATATTACTCAAAGTATAGAGGGCGCTGACCCCGCTCCGCCATATGCTCTGCTCTGATTGGTCGTTTATTAAATTACAATATTCATAACTTTTATTAGGTTAGAACGATCTTTAAGTTATAGAAACATTCAACAAATCAAATTAAATTACATTAAGAATTTTAGAACTAATTAAAATGTAAACAAATGATATTGTGCGTTATACATCCAGTCAACGATACGTCCAATTAAAGCTTCCCTCCGACATATATATATATATACATATATATAATATTTTTAATACATACATATTTTCACACCTGTTTCCCATTGGGGTAGGCAGAGACGATGAATTTCCACCTGCTGCGATCCTGACAAACACTTTTCGCTTCATCAACTTTCATTAATCTCTTCATACATATGTACACGTTTATTTCATGCAGGTACATTATTAAAAATCTTCTCCAAATAAAACATAAACGAATTCAATTTCCACATAACGAGGAGTCATAAAAGCAGCGAGATACTAAAGTAGTATCTTATTCAGCGGAGCACATTTGGAGCGACATGTCGGGAACGTTAAAAGTACGTTGCTCCGACGCGAAATTTGTTGAAAGACCGCACATGAAATTTCACGAAATAAGGGCGCATATTTCACCAGTCGTTTCGCAACATTCGTGTCAATTATCCGGGAGCTATCCCGGCGACGATTGCGGGCAACAGCCATCATTTAGCTCGCCGGACTTGTAATGTACATTTCGCCCATCGCTTACGTACTTTCGCCATTGAAAGGCCGTCCGTCCGTTGGCTGGATCCCGCATTTAATGTCTTAATTAGGAAACAGATGTCCAGTGTCGATTACGGATAAATGATTTTGTAGGGTTTTTTTAACATCAGTTATATCTTCAATAATTTGAGGGTAAAAATAAAATAAATTTGAACACATCAAGGTATATACGATTGTATTGAAGCGAATATTGTTACAAATATTCGTGTCTTTCAATTTATTACTAATGTACCAAGTGTAGGATAAAACGATTCTTAGGATGCCATTAGTGTGCTACTTTGCAGTTCTGTCCTAAGATCGTTGTGTCAGAGAACTTTTATTTATTTGCCCTTTTTTATTGCCCTCGCTGTTGTCGGTCAACCAACTCAGCACAGGTTCATCTATGACTTATATGGAATGAAGGATTTTTCTATTATCTTCACATACACAGTAAGTGTAAAAATGCTTGTTTTAAATATAATAGGACATTGATGGAAAATTTAAATATAAATTGAAGCCGAACTGATTGCACGTGAGTACGGTAAGCGTATTGACGGAATGACTACATTTCTTGGCGTTATGATATATATGGCTTCTGGTATAGCGTTTGCTGCATCCTGTATACTAAATACGGCCTGACCAGCCAATTCAGCTTCGGAATCGGCTAAATCACTCAAGTGGCGCAAATAATTACCGTCGGGTTCTGACACCGTAACTTCTTTTCTGCTCATCAGGTGATCAGAGGACTGTCCTAACTCGGGTAACAGATTAGTATGGTGGCGATTCAGCGAGGTAACGTAGCCAACCTTATGGGCCTTACCTTTCCCAAATAAGACCGTGAGCTAGAATAAACATTGTTACTTACAAGTCTTAAAGGATTGTAGGTAGATAGATAATTAAGTTTTCTCTATTGTATTATTTTATAATATTTTCGTTTAATATGTAAATTGCATTAAATATATAACATTGCAAAATTCTGAAATGCCATGTCTGTATTAAAGTTATTTAAAAAAAGCAACTAGAATACACTATATAAACGACGGAGAACGCAGTGCATTTTTTTGAACTTCTTGTCTGTTTATCTGTTAGTTGGTTTGTCTGTTTGTTCGGGATTCACGTAAAAACTATTGAGCTGATTTCGATGCGGTTTTCACTGATCGTTAGCAAATTCTTAGGCTTAAAATTTAGTTAAAATGGCCAGATTAAAAAACTCAATGCCGATGTGTTTTTTTCACTGATTATAGAAAATTCTAAGTAATAAAATGTGTGATTTTTTATCCCCGAAATCTCGCGAGATTTTTCCTAGGAGCGGTTTGTATCGTATGCGCTAACGTATCCTAGTTAATAATAGAATTAACATTTATTGCAATTACAATTTGTAAACATTGTAATTTGATTGCAGAGTGTTTAGAGTGAAGCTCGAGAATACTTTTGACTGTAATCTGCTGTCCATGTATGTCATCTTTATTTTCTTTGTCTTTGTTGCATAATAATAATAATGATAGATAATTTAAGAATTTCATTTGAGTCAGGTTGCCTGGAAGAGATCACTTTTAGCGATAAGGCCGCCTTTTCTTTTACCAAGTAACTATTGTCTTGTTGTGCATTTTTTGAAATTTTTCTTTTGGTAAACAATAAGGTGTGTCTATGTCTATGTTTTAGGAGGCACTTTTTCTCTAGATGCTTATAAGTCTTTAGAAATCAGAAATCAAAAATTAGTATTATTCTTCCATGTTATTACGTAGATGTTGGTATTACAAGTAAAACCAGATTCAAAATGGGTGTATTAGCCTTTATCGGCGTAGCGTACATAAACCCGCGCCGTGATCCCTCGGTCACTTTTTCAAGCATCCGATTTGGAGAAAACTGTACGTGGTAGCAATTTATGAGAGCGATAATATCTGGATATAAATTCAAAGGATAACAATAAGACCCTTTATTGCCCCCGTTGTTTTCACAAAAACGATTCAGCGTGCAATGTGGAGTTTTTTGCGGACATAAAATTTCGTAATGTCACGTTCCTTGATATACAGATCTTTGCGTCTGAGGTTTATTGCTATTTCAAATTCATATGGTATTAAGTCATAGCTTTTTATAATTAAGCAATCATATTGGTACGAGTTACAGGACTCGAATTAAAATTCCGTTGGAATTACTATAGAATTTATTAGAACTATACAAACACGTATACAACAGGTACAAACCTAATACACGTTTCAATAACACGCGCAAAGTCCGTCACTATATGGCTTATCCAATGTACACACATCTTGCTCGTATCGTAATCGTCGCTTGACTGCCTCACCCCTCCGTTCGGGCAATAGTTTCTAATAATCACACCTGGTTAATGACTATCGTAAACGATTACAATACACAATAGGATATTTTTCTAATTACGAATATTTTAAACACAAAGTAAACAAAAGAAGTCCAAACGTCGAAAGGTAATGCAGGTGTGCATTTACTTTTATCGGCGTGTAACAATATTAAGGAAATAATTATAATCGCTAATTTCCCACCAGAATAAGGAGACAGATGCACTTTCATACATTGTTGGGCCCAGACGGCCAGGTTGTAGGGCCCTTTGCCCGTCTGCATGGCACCCACCCTTGGCCTGGAGACTTAGGGATTGCAATCCGGCGGATTCGACCGGATTTGGTATATTTGCATTCGTCGTTTCTTCTCTATGTAAACTATAAGTGTGCGATATTTCATTGTCCTCCGTCCGCGCAATTTTCGTAAAAAGGGGTATAAAGTTTTTGTTTTATGTATTATAGTATATTATATTATATTATAATATTATACGTATTATATATATATATATATATATATATATACATATATATATATATATATATATATATATATATAATACGTATAATATATATATATAGACATCAACTTAAGGATAAACAGTAAACAATCAATCATATATTCAAATTACATTAAGTTCTTTTGATTACTTGAATAAACTGTCAAGATTAAAATCGCTTCGGAAATATAAATAAAACACTCAAAGAAGATGAAATCGCTCTCAATTATAATATCGGAGATGGAAAAATCTAAATGTATTCAAAGTAAATGATTCTCGAAGATATCAGCCATATTCCATAAGTATAACATTTCATGAGTTCTGTCTGTGTACATTTCGTTTTCTAATAATAGAATTCTGTTCCGTTTAGTCATCAATGAATTAAATGCCACTTCAGCTATGCCCCTCTATCTCCAGCGATCCTTTGTCCAGCAGTGGACTGCAATTAGCTGAAGATGAACGAGAGAAACTTTCATTTTCCAAATCAAAAAGGAAAATATACTTATTGTATCACATATAAAATCTGTATTATATTTATTTATGTATATATTTATATCTATACAATATCTTATCTATATAAAAAAGTTGAAGTGTCTGTTTGTAATGTCAAAATAACAGCTTTTTACAAAATGCGTATGAAAGTATCTATTGTACTTATATCAAAAAGACTAATTTTTTAACATTTCTCTGTCTGCATATTCCTACTAGTCTCTGAAGCGGCTGGACCGATTTTGAAGGGACTTTCAATGGCAGATAGCAGATGTTATAAGGAGTAACTTAGACTACGTTTTTTAGGGTTCTGGGAAAAACATTTCACTCGGGCGAAGTGCGGGCACGGCTAGTATGTATAAAAGTAACGAAAGCGTTCATAACCACTATGGATACCTCCGTTATCCTTAGACTTACAAGACTACCCATTTATTTTAGAAAGAGCTGTTTTTTGAAACCTCTCTTTATAATATAACCAAACGTCTTCTTAGTCAGCCAAACGTTGTCTACTGCTGGGTGTAGGCCTTCCCAAGTGTATGCCAGAAATAAATAAACACATACGCCAACTCAAAGTTTTATAAGCTTCTAAATTGAAGATCGTAAAAACCGTAATAGCTTATTATACAAAAAATTCAACTATACAAACCCCATAAAAGATAAAAGCCCGGACAATACCGTTCATCCGGAGAGAGGAGATTTATAATAAAAAAAAATTTAAGATCAATTTTAAACCTTATACTTATTAGAGAATATGGTATCCAGCAATGAATATTACGAATAGAGATTTTAAAGCCAGGCTTCAAATTTATTCAAAAGTTTGTATTCAAACTATTTTGTAAAAAATGTTTTGAAGGTCACACATATTATATGTCCTATTCTATGTACACCACTTCGCAACGCGTTATTGCTATTTAAAGAGAAGTAGCGACAAGACACTATCCAGCAACACGTTTAGCTAAAAATTCTTTGACTTCACCTCGTATCTATCTCAAGCTCGTTTTTGAAATAGATACAAAATATACTATACAATTACTTTTCGAACAATTAAGGGCTCTGTTGCCGGAAAAGGTCGAAAATGGGGCGCAAACAAAACAACTTTAGATTGGTAATTACTAATCAATAATTAACCAAAAAATATCATAAAAATTCACGATATGAGACACAATGTGGATGTTTCAAAATTCAACAAATCACCTCCAAATTACTGATATGAAACCATTTTCATTCCCAAATCCTCAAGGATATTGGCGTTGCTACAAGCCTTAATGAAGTTTTAGCAAACAGTGTAGTTTATTCTTAAGAGACTATTTATGCATTTTAAAACAAGCAAAGTCATGTGCAACGTTAAGTTCAGATATAAAAAGCACACGGATATAATGAATTCGCTTACGAAAGCGTTACGGTCCTCGGATCATTGAATATAGATGAGGGATCAAAGGAAATTACGAGTCTTCGATAAAATTTGTGCTGCGCAAAGAAATTCCGCTCGCTTCCTGTAAGGCATTCTCGTTTGCATACCTTAGACTAACACATTTAGGTTCTAAATTCTGTGGCTGAGAAACCTTCTACATATACCACTACCGAAGTTTCCATTCTTATAGGTGGGAATTTTGCAATCAACTTTACTTAAGGTTAAAGAGTATTGGGAAGCTTGCGGGAACTACCAACCCGTCTTTACCAATATTTTAGAAAATACATTTCTAAATTGATTTCTCGGGTTACGTCTGGCGCTAATACTTAGAATTAGCAAAAAAATATGGTGAGATGTTTTTAATTTCTTCCAAGTAATTAAAAACGAAGTGTATTCTGATTTAAAACAGGATTTTAAAAGATAAGAAAACATACAGAAAACTTTCATTTTAGAAGACCTACTGTTCATTAATGTAACGGTTTTCTATAATGACATTCTTCTGTTTTATAAAGGATTCAGAAAAGTTTTACAAATTTACATATTAAAACTTGTGTTATTTATTTCAAACTTACTGCCTCAATAAGAATGGTTCATAGTGATTTAATTAGAATCTTATGCTTTATAAACAAAAAATCAAAATAAATCTTCTTGCTCCGGCTTTGTATTATTACATCTCTTAATGTGTTCTGATAACACTAACATTTTTCAGAATAAAGTGTTCAGTCCAATTATCAAAATACAAATACTGCTCTGTCAAAAAAGTACTGGAAAAGATCAATAACACACAAAATGTTAGTTATTCATTCAAATTTATTTTATCACCTTCAACTTACACTCCTTCAGTACACTTACGTCAACGGATAATCCAATCATCAAAACATTTTTAAACGCTTTTTCCGGAATTTACTTTAGTTCTCGTCGCAAATTCTCCTTTATATTTTCTACATAAAGAAAACGGGTACCCCGAATTGGTAACTTGAGTTCAGGAAAAAGAAAAAAGTTCTTTTAGGTCTTTGGGAACTGGCTGAACGGCGACATGTGTCCTACCCAACTGATTATTTAAAATGATCGACTTGTGAGACACAGAAATTTCAGCGGCTATTTCTCTCAAACTTAAATGAGCATTTTCAGTAACTATTTCCTGCACTTTTTGCGATGTCAACTTCAGTTGAAGGCATTGATGGCCTACCAAGACGACGCAAATCTTCCAGCATATCTCGACCGCTTTTGAATGTTTTGTACCACACATAAGCACGTGTTTTTGAAAAAGTCAATTAACCGTACTGTAACATTTTCAGTGTCTCTGAACATGAAATTCCATTGGCGATGCAAATTTTAAGATAAACTCTTTGTTCGATGTTTGTGTCTATTATAAAATTCACCATACACAAAAACAAAATTAAAAACAGTTGCACCAATCTATCCTTATCCCTATTAATATTATAAATGCGAAAGTAACTCTGTCTGTCTGTCTGTTCCGTTTTCACGTAAAAACTACCGGACCGATTTGGCTGAAACTCAGTATATATATATATGTTTTCAATGCCGAGAATGAACATAGGATACTTTTTATCCCGAAAAATGGGATAATTTCCGGGATAAAAGTATATTTGTCTTTCTGTTTGTTATGCTTTTACGGAAGATCTAATGGGCCGATTTGGCTGAAACTCGGTACGTATGTAAATTAAATACCGAGGGTGGACAAGGGATACTTTTCATTTCGGCCTTTTTGGTAATTTTGGCCTTTTTGGTCATTTTGGCTATTTTAGCCTTTTTACTCATTTTGGCCATGTCGGTCACTTTGGCCTATTTGGTCATTTTGACTATTTAGGCCTTTTTGGTCATTTCGGTCATTGTTGCGTCTTTGGTTATTTTGGCCTTTTTCATCATTTTAGCCTTTTTGATCATTTTAACCATGTCGGTCACTGTGGCCTTTTTGGTAATGTTGTCCATATCAGGCATTGGGGCCTTTTTGGTCATTTTGGCCTTTTTGGTCGTTTTTGCCTATTCCGTCATTTTGGCCATGTCGGTCACTGTGGCCTTTCGGTCATTTTGGCCATTTTGGCCTTTTTGGTCCAGTTCTGTAATTTATGTTGTTTACAGATAGACGGGGGATGGTATAATTAGCGATATAAAATGAAGTGAATCTTCCGTGGGCAAATACATAAAAATGTAATAACCTGTAGCGCTTGCTCTATAAAAAAGAGACACGGACTAGAGGTTAACCCGCGGCACGGCCGCGGGGTAAACTCTAGTATACATATAATAAAACTATAGGGGTCGAATTTCTGTACAATAAAAAAATTGCTAAAAACCTAGTCAGGGGGATGTAAGAAGTGAAATAAAACTAATTTAGATTTTTTCAAATTTTTGTTTCTCTGTTTGTCTGTGTGTCTGTTTGTAATTTTTCGTTTAGCTAATTTCCGAAACGACGGGACCGATTTAAATACAATTTTGTATGGTGATAGCTTATATCCCTGGTCAACATATAGGATACTTTTGATTCCGAAAAATTAAAGAGTTCCCGTGGGATAGTTAAAAAAACCACACCTCGCCCACGAAGTCGCGGGCAGAAGCTGGTGTTATAATAAAATATATTTGGAACCATAAATAAATCATCCATTTCCTATACTTTTTTGACAGAATGTATATCAAATTTCATAATAATTATTTAATTTTCAAGGTTGTGATGAAAATAAAACGAAAATACGATTCTATTTAACAATAAGTGTCGTTGAGTCTAAAATGTCAATGACCAAAGTGCAATAAGTAAGCAAAAGTAACTCGCAGGAGAAATCCCTCGAGATTTGAAACTCCTTTTCAGTAGAAATAGCGGATTAAATTACATAAGAGTTGAGAAAATATGAAATAAAATATTTCTTTGTAGACAAGAAGTGGGATTAACCGGTAACACCCTCAGATAGCGTGCCGCAGAAGATTCAAATTTATAAATTAACATATAAATCGAAAAGATTTACCCCGAACGAGATCAAAGGAATTTGTCCAATGTTCAGGGAAGGTCGTCTTCTGATGACTGTTTATGGCTGGGGCGGGTGACTGCGCCAAAGGTTACAGAGCACCAAACACACATTTACATGTTTGTATGTAACAGTTATACGTGGACCTTCTCATTAGCCAAAGATGAAATAAAAATCAGTCAAGTAAGTCTCGGAATAAACACATTCAACGATTCCGTCGAGGTACCAATCGTTGTTTTTATCATATACCTACAAACCCCTAAAAACATTTAATGAAAAAACATATTTCTGTCGAAAATAAAAATAGTGTGCCCCGCACGGGGTACGGGTACATTATTTATGGGTTTACATACCATACTTATAAGTGTTCGTGTAATCGAACACGGGAAACTCCGCATCAATTTGGGAACACGCTCGGTCGCTCAAAGTCAAAGTTTATTTATTGCTTAAACATAAGTATTTACATATTAGAGTATGCATTATTATAAGCATTATTTAATATATCATTATTTCCATCTAATAACTATTATTTATCATCACATTCCATTATAATTATTCTCTCATCATCATCACCATTTGTACGAGTGTCGCATCATAGCCCGTACAAATACCCTTCTTCATATGATGTCTTTTAATTAAGTGTTTTTTGTAAAGACAGATAATAGAGATCGTTTAAACACTATGAAAGTATTTAAATTATAAAAGAACAGTTAATTTATATTATAAATCTGTATTTACAACAATTTCAAAAATTGTTGTAAATACAGATTTTTTATTCAAAGAGTTTTTTCTTAAAAGCATTTTATACGCTCCGCCACTTTCATCTTTTCTTATTGATTCAAATATGAAAATCATTAAGTATTATCGCTGTGACATTTTTGCAGATGTTATGTCAAGTTACATGTTTCGCCTTCACAGGCATACAATTTTTTTGTAGTTTTGTTTATAAGCCGTTCGTTGTCCTTATGACTACATATAGATATTATGATTATATTACCGATTATGATGACCTTAGAATTATAATAAATATTTTATATACAATTATGTCTCTTTCAGTTCATATATTATTTATAAAACAATTAAATTAAGATTCATTGTATTACTTTCTTATTACTCGTCTGTTTAAAATAAAAATATTCCTCAATGGTATAAAATGCCATGCGTATCAGCCACTTTGCTATTGTAATTTTAAAATATTGTAAAGGCAGTGACTTAAAATTTTCTGGTAAGTGGTTATAAATATTAACACACATGGAGTAAGTAAGAGCTTCTTTGACATATTACAGTTCTACCATTGGGCAGCATGAGTCGATTGGGATTTTTGAATCAAAGGTAGATACTTATATCTTTTAATCTTACAAATATGCATGTTTCAAATATTTTCTATGATAATTTTCTTATCTCGTGTAAAAGTTGCTAATGTAGTCGATACCACTTTGAAATACATTTTGATTAGGATGCGTATATTGTATTTATATATGAAATGGGAAAGACGCTTATACATAAGTCTTTCTATAATTTAGAAAAAAATGTTAATAGTCGTTATGGGTCGATAATTGGACATGTTAGTTTGATCATCTTTTTTACATATAGGTTTTATTTTAGCTAATTTAAGACATTCAAGAAATATACCCTCCTTAACAGATAGATTTATCAAGTAACTGAGAACCGGTGCAATTAATACAGAACATACTTTTAATATTTTTGTTGGAATTTGATTTGATTACTACTGAACACGTATTTTATACGTAGACGTATACAGAACCCTATAAATAAAAAGTTCGAAAAAAAAAAGACAAAGTTATAATCGCGCCTTATCTCTATAAAGAACTCTCGTCAAAAGTTTTCCAAACTCCTTGGCTCCGACCTTGCACATGTTTGCGCATTACAATAGCAAACAATCAATGAAAGCAATCCAATTAACGGGAGACCACTCGGTTTTCTTGGTAGCCATAATCATTACGGTTAAGTACCAATGGGTATCGCAGACGGAATGCCTACGTGGAATAAGTTTTGCTTCAATTCGATTGGTGCTGTAGAAAAAATACCCGCAGTTTATTACGTTCATCGCTTAGGTATATTTTTATATGAGCAAGTTAAGGATAATTATAGTAGGGATCGTAATTCTTGATTTTATTGCCGTCATCAATATTAGGACGGTTTAATTGTGGGGAAATTATGGGAGAAAGCTTTCTGGCGAATGTATTTACTTACAGTGTAGATTTTATGTAAGTATGATTACTTAGTTTATTTTGCTTCTAAGCAAAACTATTTTTAAAAACTGCTACAATTAAATATATCATCCATTAAACGTATGCTACACTTTGGCCTAACTGATTTTGTTAAAACAAGTCTCGGTTGTCCAAGGCGGATTAGCGGGTTTTAAACAGCGAATATATCACTGTATAATTAAGCTTCTAAACTGACTTAAATAATTAACAAGCCAATTTATGCATTCAGGATTCTTTATCATTGACATAACTTTTCCAGTTAAGTAATAGATACGTTGTCTGTCCAAACAATGATAACGAGTTAACTCATCAGTGTCGCCAATTAACTCGCTTCTTAACTATTTGAAGATTAAATCAGGATTTATACAAAGTGCTAATATCTCCAAAAAAATGAAATAAATGAAATCTGGACCGACAGACACACGAATAGGCGGAGGAATGCATGTGACGTACATTATAATGACTTAGACGTAGTATAGAGCTAAACTGCAAACATTACCTTGCTAATAGCTCGATCGGTGCGTCATTACGCTCTCACAGAACATCGGCGTGAAAGGGTTTTTTAATTTTAGTATAGGTTCGCGTTTGAAAATGGTCTCGCCTGATCTGGAGCAAAGGTATGGTCTAACATGGAGCACGCTTACCTAGAAGGTACGGAGACTTGAAGACACCCAGGTTATTAGTATAAGGAAAGACAGATTTGCGGCGTGCATGATGAAGGTAGACGCAAAGCGCTTCATTCTTATAAGTGACATTTCCACCATGCATATATCGGTGCCGCATGTCGGTGCGTCTGGTTTTCCGATAATGGAAGGGAGACGGCGGGATCAGATCGAAGAGTTCAGCTGCACACTAAATGTATCCGATAGAAAACCAACAAGCTGGCAACTCTGCGTCGATGTTAGTCTTAAACGAATCGTGTTTCGTGCGTTGATTGAGATGCCCGAAGATCCACTTCCCCTTATCCCATCGCTTCTACCTCATATTCTCTATGCCATTTCTCCTATCTGATCCATATCTTGAAAGCTGACAACGCGTTGGCGTCGCTCCTGGCGTTGCAAACATCTATAGGCGACGGAAACGGGTTTCCATTAGATGGGTCATCTGCTTGTTAGCCAGCTGCGCTTTAAAATACCTCTTCACCAAAAAAAACCCTAAATCTTTATAGTAAGCTAATAAATTATTTCGATATTTTTAAAACACAAATAGGTCGTATTTTGCTCGTGTAAATAACAACATTACAATACAAAATGAGCAGAAAAATATAGAACCACATGGGCTGGTTGAAAATATTCCGCAATAGCTGCATACATTGGCGGTATACGTTATCCATGGTAAGTATTCAAAATATGTCTGCATTTCAAGTAACGCGCTTAGTGTTATGTATCTCGAAGAAAAATAAAGCACCTCCATGAATACTTTCAAGAAATCAGCATACGACGCACGGGTTTTAGAGAGTTTTTGTTTTAAAATTTTTATTTCACTTTAATAATCTCATGGATAAAATACCACACTGTTTCTAAAAATATAATAGGTAACTAGTAAATGTACTAATTGATTTTTTAAAAGATAAATAAGTGTAAAAGTGGAAATAAATGATAAACTAGCAAATATTTAGAATAGTAATAGAAAAAATGTAATAGAATAAGTAAAACAGTAGTAAATAAAGTAGACAGTAAAAAGTAGAATGTTTAGAACTCAAAATTATAATTTGGATATGTAATACCCTGACAAGCGTGTGCGTCAGGAGAAGGAGATTTAATAATTTAAAAAAATCTCATGACCTTAATAGTAAGATTTGTACCGTTCCGAAGTTTCTTTTAAGAAGACTCTTTCACTTCGTGTCAATGGCGAAGGAATTTATCGTGATGCACAATAATACTAACGACGCGTGAAACTACCAATCCGTCTTGAATAATGATAGTGGTGGTTCTGTCCGTTCTCCACTTCCTCTGAAAATGGAATAGTGCGAGCCAAA
The DNA here is from genome assembly GCA_949752895.1 of Dendrolimus pini. NCBI lineage: Eukaryota > Metazoa > Arthropoda > Insecta > Lepidoptera > Lasiocampidae > Dendrolimus > Dendrolimus pini. The sequence continues at coordinate 7,610,317 of OX457130.1, read as the reverse complement.
CAGTAAGAAGTTATTCACATACATAGGTATCAAAATCAAGCCACTTAGACTTACTAAGATAAAAAAAATGTAGATAACAACTGGCTGCAGATAAGCATCCGTTTTATCCGTGCAGGAACGGAGAAAGAATACATTTTCCTGCGGCCGGGCGGCCTGTCGTAAGAGGCGACAAAACAACCCACAGCCAGGTGGTAGGGCATTTGCCCGACTGGATGGCTACCACCCCTGATCTAAAGTATGTCGCCATAAGTGATGTTGAGTTGTGTTCCGGCACTAGTGACCAGGTTCCAGTCTCCCTCAAGAGAGCAGCAGCGCATTTGTAGCACCTTTGGTGTTGCATATGTCCATAGGCGATGGTAACCGCTTCCCATCAAGTGGGCCGTCTGCCTGTCTGCCGTACTCCTGCAATAAAAAAAATTAAAAAAAGCATCTTATAAATACGTTCGCAAACATTTGTCAAGCTTATATTTACATAAAAGTGTCAATGGCTATAATGTAAGACTTTGGCTGCGAATTTTGTCCGTGCAAAATGTCTGCCGTCAGCGTAGTCTCATATGTGGCCGAGTAAATAAACCATAGCTCATACCTTTGGAAGTTTCACCATAAAAACGGAAGTAAAAAGGGAATAGCAAGCAAAAGAACGAAATTTTATTTGTCATTATATGTATAATATATATATATATACATATTAACAAGTATGCACACATTAAAAATTTTACGATCATGTTAAAATATTTTAGTACGAATGAAATTTTAATCATTTGTATTATTTCAAGTTGACCTGACTTCCTTGCTCCATCTGGGATAATGTGGTGTTAGGGAATGTGGTTAAATGCTTCTCGTTTATAGCGCCAAAAATAACGCCACTGTTTATGATCAGCTACATTAGTGTATATGTTATGGCAAAAGTAATAAACTACTGATTATATATAATAAGCGGTAATTATGCATAATCACCGTTAATGCCGGTAAATATTATAAAGTTATCTTGACCGGTTTTTACATAGTTTTAATAATTACGAAGTGAGATTTGTGAAAACAAACTACTTAATTTGATAAATTTTCATTTATATATCATATTTACCAAATTTAGTGGTGATTTTGCATAATTACCGATTTTTATACATAAGTACCGGATTAATCACATTTACCGTAACATACTCACAACACATACGTTGTCTGTCAAAGTTTAACATCTTTAACAATTGATAACAATGTCGCATCACAAATAACGCATTAATACACATAACTTGTGAGCACTAGTGGCACTCCAACTTGACGAATCCAATAAAAAAGGATAGTACGGGCTGTTTACTTAAACAAAGGACAATAATCTTTTATAGAAAAAAATAAAATTGAAGTGTCTGTTTGTAATGTCAAAATAAAAATGTGAAAATAATCAGGGGGGATAATTTGGAGCACGGGATTCCTAAAATGCATTTTTTATAATTTTTGTCTGTTTGTCTGGATATGCCGGCTAAATTTTGAAAGGGCTGTACAGATTTTGACGGGGCTTTCACTGGCAGATAGCTGATGTTATAAGGAGTAACTTAAGCTATTCTTTTAGGGTTCCGCGGAAAAATATTGGCTTCAATGAAGTCGCGGGCACAGCTAGTATATAATATAAATATAATAATAAACTTTATTTTCAATAAAAACCAGCTAGGTAGCATAACTAAAATTTTAGATGTATTACAGCATAAATATGTTAGTGACTCAGACCGAAACTAAGAATAAATAAATAGCTGCTGAACAGTAGTAATATATCTTTGTATAATATAAATATACCTATACATAGAGTCACTTTATTGCGTAAAATATATGCATGTGTTTATTCACACGTAAAGCAAATAGTTTGTACTGGAAATAGATTCCCTTCGATACCTTAGGAAATTTCATTTCATCTCTATGTAAATATACCCTCTTCCTGTTTCAAATTGCTTTCTATTGGCATTGCTATCTTACTCTTATTGAATCGAATAAACAGTTTACGTTTGAACTGGGGAACCGAAAGTTTAATCTTCGATACCGCTCCGGCTTCGGTTCGACTTATACAAACATTGAGATCTGTATTTGGTGATGCGTTAGAGGAGAGATAAAGGAGAAAGGAGCACTCACTTTGCTTGCTGGGGTTGCTGGTTCTCTTCTTTAAACTTTAAACTTGTATTCTTTTCTCACGTTAACGTATATATTTAGCGGTTGCACAGCAATACTGAACTGACACTTGACATCTTGACAAAAATGCGGAAGCGCAGCGCCATTGGTCGTTTCCTCGCATTGTCCGTCTTGTTCACGCGAGTGGTGTTGCGGGTAGGGAAAAGAGGGAAAGGACAATGGGAGGATATTTACTTTATTTATTTTTTTCTTTCGCGGTGTTAATGGCGCCAACATCCTCCGCCGCCTTGAGAATACTGCATGTATTCTCAAAGAAAATATTTAAATAATATTATGCGTATATTAATGCAATAAAGAGAGAAAAGCTATATGTTACATACAATATGACTAAAACTAAAGATAAATATATATTATATATACATACATACTTACGTTATTGGTTATGATTATTGCGATGGTAAGGGACATAACTTTACAACGGGCCTTTTATAGATCCCATTGCAAGTTTTTACTAGGGCAACGCGTATGTTATTATCTTTACCCGGATAGACCTCAGTTATTATGCCCATAGGCCAGCGTAGCGGTGGGACGTCATCCTGGTTTATAAGTACAACCGTACCAATTTTGACATTTTCCGAATTAGCCGTCCATTTTTGCCTGACTTGCAAATTATGTAGATACTCCAAGCGCCATCTCCTCCAGTAACTACAAACCATTTGATCTAATAACTGTTTTCTACAACGCAAAGATCTATTAGATTCAGGAATATCTTGAATGGGTAATGTATTTAAAGGAGAAGCCATTATAAAATGCGATGGAGTTAGCGGTTCCGGGTACGGATCCTCTGATAAAACGCATAACGGTCTAGAATTGAGCAGGGCTTCAATTTGTGTAAGTACCGTTAAAAGTTCTTCATACGTTAAGATTTGTGAACCAATAACGCGATGTAAATGAGTCTTAATCGACTTAATATTTGATTCCCAAATCCCAGCGAAGTGTGGGGCTCTGGGTGGAATCATTTTCCAAACGATACGATAGCGATTAAGAAGCAATTCATGAAGTTGAGCCTTGGCTCCGACAAAATTAGTTCCATTGTCAGAATATAAGTAGGACACTGGACCTCTGCGGGACATGAAACGTTTAAATGCGGAAATAAAAGTGTCAGAAGACACATCAGACACTAATTCAATGTGTATGGCTTTAGTGACTAAACATATGAATAAACAAATATATGCTTTAACGCTTCTTTGCCCTCTGCGTCTACATAAAGTTATTTTAAGTGGACCCGTCAGGTCTACTCCTGTATGTACAAATGCCTTAGTCTCCTGCACCCTACATGCCGGCAAGTCGGCCATTTTTGGACAAGGGTGCGATGGGGCGGCTTTAAAGCAAAAATTACAAGCATGTATTCTTTTTCTTATAACGTTTCTGGAGGATAATATCCAATACCTTTGTCTTATTAAAGAGCTTAAAAGATTAGCACCAGTGTGACAATGAATGCGGTGATAATAATCAATAATAAGATGTGTAACATGATCATTTTTAGGCAATAGAGCGGGATGCTGCGCTTCGTATGGAAGATTCGCGTTGGAAAGTCTGCCTCCAATTCGTATTATATTCTGTTTGTCAACAAAAAGGTCAAGTCGCTTAAGTGGTGAGCGTAAATTGCCCTTTTGAATATTTTCGATAATATGTTGAAAATGAATTGCCTGTACAGCGCGGATTAGGTATAATTCAGCTTTATTTAAGTTATTTACAGAAATAATGTTAGAATGTTGTTCAGAACGTATAATGCGTGCGAATTTTAGTACATAAACAATTATATGTAATATTTTATTCCAAGACGAAAATCTTAAGGCGATATTGTATAATAAATTATTATTTTCATATGTCGAAGTTATATGCGTAAATGTTTTATTATTATATTCCGGTAACGATTCACTTTTTTCAGGATTGAATTCAATGACGGGCCACTCTGATATATTACTATTTAGCCACTTCGGACCTTGCAACCATAACTCGTGAGCTAACAGCTGCTCAGGTAGGAGGCCTCGCGAAAGACAGTCACTAGGATTTTCCTTTCCACTGACGTAGTGAAAATATTTAGGATTAAGATTTTCATGACATTTTGCTATGCGGTTACTGACAAAAATATTCCATCTATGGGGGGATGAATATATCCATGAAAGTGCAATTTTAGAATCGGAGAAAGCGAATACATTGCTAATTTGAATGCGAGTATGATAAGTATCATAGACTAGTTTTATGAGTTTGGACATAAGTAACGCGGCACATAACTCGAGTCTTGCGAGAGATACCACCTTTACAGGAGCTACCTTCGATTTAGCGCATAGCAAACTAACGTGAATATTACCTATAGTGTCCGTAGCGTGTAAATAAATTACTGTACCATAGGCCTTTAGGCTGGCATCAGAAAAACCGACTATATTAACCGTGGAAGTCTCTGTCACGGACACATGGCGCGGTACTCTAAGTGAAGATAAAAGAGGCAGCTGTTCTTTAAATTTGGTATAAAGTGATATAATTTCCAGCGGTGGTTCATCGTCCCAGTCTATATGTAAACTCCATAATTCTTTAATTAATAATTTTGCGAATAAAATAACTGGAGCAGCGAAGCCTAGTACATCCCATAAACGAGCAATTGCGGATAAAATTGATCTTTTTGTACAATTTTCATCTATTTGCGAAGTAGTAAAACAAAAGTTATCGTCAGATGGGACCCACTTAAGGCCAAGGATTTTTAAATTATCTTTGCCAGAAAAGTCTATTGAAGCGCGGTAGGACTGCGGTAAACAATTTAGCAATTCTGATGAATTACTTGCCCATTTGGTAAGTTCAAACTTTCCAGCTTTAAATAACGCTATAAGTTCATTAGAGAGAACCTTAGCTTCTTCTAATGACGGGATAGATGTCGCTAAATCATCCATGTAAAGTTCTTGAGATGCCACGGAGGCAGCGCGGGGAAATCTATCTTTCTCGTCCATACATAATTGACGTACGGTACGCATGGCCAAATATGGACTCGATTTCAAGCCAAATGCAACGCGGTTAAATTGAAATTCACGTACATGTTCATGAGTGTTATAGCGAAATAATATCTTTTGATATTTTTTGTGTTCGTTAATAACAGCGATTTGAAGATACATTTGTTTTATATCTGCGGTAATAGCAATCGGAAATAAGCGGAAGTTTAATAATAAAATAAATATGTCCGACTGTAGATTAGGTCCGGCATGTAAAATGTCATTAAGTGACACTCCATTATGACACTTTGCACTCGCGTCGAGTACAATCCTGATTTTAGTCGTGACTTTATCTTGCCTAATAACGGGGTGATGCGGTATATAATATCCTGTGTCACAATCAATATTACTAGAAGGTATCTCAGATAAATATTCTTTGTCAATGTATTCTTGTATAACATTGTTGTAACTTGATCGGAGCTCTCGATCCTTAAGCCTATTTTCTAGAGCAAATAAACGACGGAGCGCCAAAGAACGGGAGTTTCCTAGATTGTTAGGACTTTTTGAAAATGGTAACGCGGTACAATACCTGCCCGTAATATCACGTGACACATTAGAAGAGAACATTTGTTCACATTCCGATTCTGCGGGACTAATAAATTTTTGCGCGGCAATTTCCTCGAGGTTCCAAAACCGTTCGAGTGCGGTGTTAAGTAAAGCGGAGTCTGTATCTACATGTGTGATACAATAAGTAGCGGTATTTAAAGATGCGGGTATATTATCATTAATATTATTGTAAGATAGCGTGGGAATTTCACCCATAAGTATATAACCGAACACGGTTTCCAGTGCGGGGGGAGCGGGAGGCGCGATTATTTTTCCACCTAAGAGTAAATAAGGGAACAACTGTGCCCCGAGTAGAAGGTCGATTTGACCAGGCGTGTGCCATAAAGGATCGGCAAGCGGTAAATTAATTAAGTGTTGTATGAAAGACACATCAACACTATCCGATGGCAATTTATCGGTAATACAATCCACTACAAGAGCGGAAATTTCAAAATAATTTAGTTTATTTTTATCAGTTATCTTTATTTGAACGTAGCCGTGAATAGGTCGCGAAACAGAGCCGACACCTCGTATAAAAGAATTTAAAAGAGGTATTATATTTAAACCCAGTTGTTTACAACAAGAAACAGTAATAATATTATTCTGGGATGCATTATCAATTAAGCATCTAACCGAAATAAATTCATTGTACTTATTTTTTGTATAAACTTGTGCAGTCGATAACAAGACGCTACTGCATGTATTATTTTTTAACGCATTGCAGTTACTAGCATCTGCAAGTCGTGCTTGTGTACAAAGTACGTGACGCGTGATCTGTCCGCTGTTGCCGCTCCGCGGTAATGTTTCGCTTGGACCGGCCGCGCGAGCGCATGCGTCTGTCTCGTTTGCACTCGTTGAATTATGAATATGCGAAGCTGATTGGGTCTCATATGGTGCAGTTGGCAACAATGACTGATTAATATGGCTACTATCGAATAAATGCAAAAGTGAATGATGATGTTTTTGACAATATTTACAAGCGTAAGTAGATTTACAATTTGAAGTTATATGTGTAAAACTTAAGCAGTTTACACATCCATGTTTGCCTTTTACGTAATCTAAGCGTGATTTAGAGTTTAAATTTTTGAAGGACGGACAATTATAAAGTTGAAAATGATCTACCTTGTTACAAAATGAACAAAAAGTTTTATTCTTATTTTCGCGAGTAATGAACGATTTATGGACTGTAATTTTTTTATTTGATGATGGAATGTATGCGGAATTGTGAGTTGAAGAAATAGGTGTTGAACGATCGAGAATTTTCACTTGTGATTTTATAAACTCAACAAAATCTTTATAAGCGGGCACATCTTTATCACGCATAGCCATTTCAAAAGCCTGAATGGTATTTTGGTCTACCTTTCTTAAAGCTAAATTAAGAAGCATAAAATCCTTCAAGTCTGTAATTTGCAATTGTTCTAAAGCCGAAACAGAAGCGTGAAAACATTCAATAAAAGAGTTCAAGGAAGCAGCGTTATTGTTTGCACTTTTAATATTTAACAGATTTGTCATATAATGTGATCCTAGCATTCTTACATCCTGATATTTTTGAACTAAGCTTTGCCATAAACTATTATAATTTTCACCAGAAGGTATAATACCAGCCGTTAACTTCAATGCATTTCCTGATAATTTTCCTAATAAATATTGTATTTTTTGCGAATTATTTAATTGTTCATTATTATGGATATTAGATTTAAAAGTCTCGTAAAATAAAGGCCAATTTTCTATTTTACCGTCAAAATCTGGTAGATTAATTGGAGGTAATTTTAATTTAGGTTTTTCTAAATTACTAGGTTTCTTTTCTTTCAATTCGCCTAATGTATTTTTTATACAAGAATATATCTCCTCAAATGCCATGAAAGAATTATAATCAGGGACAAAATCGGAGTCGTAATTGATTTTTTCTAAATTAAGCTCATCGACAGACTTTAAAAAATCTGACCGCAATTGTTCAACATTAGCGGAAGACGTAATAAATCGATGAATGGAGTCACTGGAAGAGAGATTACGCGAAACATCGTACACATGTTGCAAACAATTGAATAAGGCTTGTACACGGGCTTCAAGCATTTTTATTTTGGGCGGAAATTCGATTTGTGCGGTTTTACTTTTCTGCATTATAAAAGAAATACTATGAAAAAATATATCAAATAAATAAGAAAGATAAATAAACAATAAGCGGGATATATAATAAGAAGGATTAAATTGATATTATGCGGTTGCGGGCGATGTATGGCTGTGCGCAGCGGTAAATTTGCGGTAAGATGGCGGAAAGTAAAAGTATTAAAATAAACAAATCCGGCGAGAAGGCGTACCAAACAAATATGGTGATGCGTTAGAGGAGAGATAAAGGAGAAAGGAGCACTCACTTTGCTTGCTGGGGTTGCTGGTTCTCTTCTTTAAACTTTAAACTTGTATTCTTTTCTCACGTTAACGTATATATTTAGCGGTTGCACAGCAATACTGAACTGACACTTGACATCTTGACAAAAATGCGGAAGCGCAGCGCCATTGGTCGTTTCCTCGCATTGTCCGTCTTGTTCACGCGAGTGGTGTTGCGGGTAGGGAAAAGAGGGAAAGGACAATGGGAGGATATTTACTTTATTTATTTTTTTCTTTCGCGGTGTTAATGGCGCCAACAGTATTGTTAATCGATTACGTTACATTCAATATATTTTACATAATACAACGTTTCATACATTTTACATTAAACTATCTTTCAAGGACCATATGGCTGATACATACAAAAAAATAATTTGCAGCATTATCACTTTCCTAAGAAATAAATATAAGTTGAATAATGTAAAAATATATTTAATCATGTTACAATTTCATAATCATTCTTTGCTTAGAATCGCGATATTTATAAATCTATTTACGTAATTTCTTCCATATTCCTATTTAAAATAGCCTTTAATAACTACAACTCTCTTTCTCGTCTTTACAACTATAACTTATCTTTTTTAAGAAATAGGGGCCCACTTAAGCATACTAATATCTGTCAAGCATGTACATAAAGAAAAACATTTATATGTTTATACTCCCGAAACTCTGTTTTTTTTCCTAAAATGAGGTGAATAATAAAGAAATATATAACAAACTTTTAAGTTGAAGTCTTTATTATATTTCATAGGAAACGTAACCGGTAAAATTTGGGATTTTACTGTTACCCAACAATTTGTACACATGAGGGTAGCTAACAAGTTCACGGACGTTTGTGTCGCCGACATTCCAGGTTTTTATCAAGCTCCATTTACTTTACTACAATAACATAAATTGAATACAAAAAAATAACCAAATTAAATTTTGTTGATTAATATTAGACATGCATTACTGCTTAGTTCCCTAATACTATTAGTCAAAAATTTAGGTCACTTCTTTCAAACATGTTTTTTTTCCTCTAAAATAATAGTTGCAGGGATATGAAATGAAACAAGCGAAGCAGGGCGAAAAGCCTTAGTTTATAATAACTTAACAAGAAAAAAGAGAGCGTGGAATCGATAAAGCTAACTCTATAAAACGTTTGAACAAAAAGTAAAAACTTCGTTTAAAAAAACCGACTTCAAAAACTAAAATGTATAAAATAACTTATTTATTAAAGCTATTATTATTAATATATATTATCTAAAACATCTTAAAGTCGGTGCTTAGTAATTTTCAAAATATAGCAATTTTTATGTTTTACTTTGCACCGACTTCAAGATGTTTAAGATAATATATTTATATTAATAATAATAGCTTTAGCAATAAGTTATTTTATACATTTTAGTTTTTGAAGTCGGTTTTTTTAAACGAAGTTTTTACTTTTATTTGTTACTTTTTAGTGTCTAGCTATATATATATGGGTGGACCTACGAATGGTGCCACGCTTCTTAAAAAATATAGGTCCCAAGAAACCGGAACAAAAGAATGTTCGTAAAATAAAAACTATTGGGCCAAACTATGTCAAATTTTTAGGGGACCACATGGCAGCTATTCCGCGTCGAACAAAAAAAGATTCACGTAAATCGGATCATAAATCACGGAGTAATCGGCGAACATACATAAAAAAGCAACAAAAAAAAAGATCCCGACGAATTGAGAACCTCCTCCTTTTTTCGAAGTCGGTTAAAAATAATGAACCTTCATATAAATAAACTGAAGCTACATGCAATTCAATCACATTTTAGCAAACATGAAAAAAATACTTTTACATAATGAGAATTTTTCAAAGCTTATCTTGAATATCGGCTCAGCTATTCAAATGAGATGTGAAAGTCATTGATCAAGCGACGCCAGGAGGATAGCCACTGTATAAATAATTCGCAAAATGAGGGTACCTCATCGCATAGAATATGAATGAGAGTTCATTCGAGATGTGACCGGCCTAGGCTAATGTCGGCTACTTTTATTTATTACCTTAAGGGTGGTTTTCAATTGCCTACTTGATAAAAATATTTATACGTTAAATTACACTTATGAAAGAATGAAATTACAATAATATGAATAGTAGTTAGATTATATTGTTATATACAATTACAAGCTTTTATTTAACTTGCGATGGATGTACCTATGTATGTAAAACTGTAAGTTCGGGTGGAATCTTACAAATTAAATTTGACCAACTTCCCGGTTTCCGATTGAGCTGAAATTTTGCACGCATATGTATATCGCGTGACAATGCAATAATATGGTACCATAGCGCTGATCTGATGATGGAGTAAGAAGGTGGCCATAGGAACTCCTGTACTAAACAAGATAGACCCGTCGTGTTTGGGCTCGTTTTACTTGTCTTGGCTAGCACTCTGCTACGCTACATAATATCCAGGACCTCAAAAGCTTGTATTTAAAACCCTTTTTTAAAAACAAGTTATATTAGGATGAGTTGTAATTGAAATGATAACTTTTAACTAGCGATTGAAAATCAATTTTAAGCTTATATACCTACTGAAATGTATTTTATTAACTAAAGATACATTCTATATATATTTCTTTTTTTCTAACTTCTATGTAAAGAATTTTATAGATTTTTATACAATCAGAAACGAGGATACCGACGTAGCTCGCAAAATTAGCAAGGCGAAGAGGCAGTGAGCCGGTCACGTCTGTCGCATGACCATCGGCCAATAGTGCAAATGTGTCCTAGTGTGGACACTGGGTCTCGTTTAACGTAGCGTAGGATACCCTTCAGTTCTTGGAGCGATGACCTGTATAAGGTCCCTAGCAGAAGCTGGATGAGGAAGGAAGGGAGACCAGGAAATGCGGCACAGACTTGGGGAGACATACGTCCAGCATTGAGTGACTGAAGAAGAAGATGCATTATTAAACGTCAGTCAAAAATTAAGGTTTACAATTCATTTGATCCTAGATTTGAGAATTATGTAGGTCCAAATTTTTGCCAGCTATCTACTGGAAGATTGTTTAAAACTTTCATAATAATTAATACTCGACACTGATTAGATCCACAAACAATGTCAAGTCGGCTTTAATTGTTACAAAGCCACTCTTTGTGATAATCTTGTAGATTAATAAATAGGTCAATGAGGCTTGTGTAATCTGTAGCCATCTTTTAGTCGGAATTGTGACTACTAAGCTTTAAAGTGCTCGTTAGAAAGTCAGCCTTTGATGGCTTAATTTAAAACTCGCAGAGTATGCTTCCGAAACTTAAAGCAATGAAATTCTATCTTAAGAAACAATAATATTAAATTCTGTTATATTTATGTATTCCAGTTTTAAAAACTAGTTTGACTAGGCCATGACATTTTTTTTTGTTAACGGAAGGGGAATGTTTTGCCAATGCATCGGCGGCGACGAAAACACGGCCCTCCACACGTTCCAGGTGTGTCCAGTCTACAACGAGCAGCATCGCGTTCTCGTCAAGGCCATCAGGGCGAATTTGTCCCTCCCGGCCGTGGTGAAGGCCATGATCGAGAGCACCGACACGTGAAACACAGCAGCCTCCTTCTGCGAGACCGTCATGTTAGCGAAGGAGGCGGCGGAGCGGGAGAGGGAGTAGACCGCCACTCTCCCTTCCCGCCAGAACCGGTGGTGGCAACGAAGGATAGTCCGCGACGACCTTCAGCCGCCGTAGGCTACGGCCGTGCGGGCGGCCGGCGGGGAAATTGGAGCCGCCCGTGGATAAAGGCGGGAGAGGAAGGGCGCACACTGATCCGCGCGTCCCCTCTTATCTCAAGGTGAGACCCAAGGTAGCCGGAGAGAGCCATCCTCTGGCTAGCACATAATGGAGCCAGTCCGAAAATGGGCTGGCTGTCATCCATCCGAGCTGGAGGTTAATACGTGAGCGAACCCACTTTTTTAGCCATGGTAATCCGATTGAGGACCATAAGTTACGACAAGCGCAGAAGCTTGGGGGGATAATTTGCGACCCATGCGTGGAATTCTCCAGGCAAGGGTGGCACTAAAAACTAGTGCCATGCTATTGCCACTCGCCAGTTAGGGGTACCCATTAAAACCCTGGGTGTTCCGTCCTGCGCTTTATACTAAGGCTACGGGTATTTGACCTAGCCTCTCCGCAGTCCTGGCAGGCGTAGGCCACTTCCACTGCCTGAAGATTTTCTTTCATTCCCCGGCGGCATCTTCGAGCGCTGTGTGCGTGGGGCGGTTTGTAACTCGCCCCACGGGAGGAGAGAAGATCGCGCGCGGAGCACTTGCGCTCTCAGCTCGACGGCATATACAGGTGAGTGAGAACCCCTATGCCTCAAGGGGCATGACCCGCCCCGCCCGCTTAGGGTAGCCGAAGGTCTGTGCTGGCACCTCGGCACCGACGCGTTCTCCTTTGGCGCGGGCAGAGCCGTAACATGCGGTGCGCTCACGCTTCCACTACGCCTCCTCGTTCGCAAAAGACATGCAAACGGAGACGGCGTCCCATCCGGTATTGCTCCCGACCATGGTGCGCACCACACCCGGGAGCGCGAGTGAACCTACTGCCCGTACAAAGGATCGGACAGGGTTTTTAGTGGGTTTCCCTAACTGCAGTATGGCAATAGCACTTCACATGTGTAGTGCCACCTTGACCTAGCAAATCTCACAAACAGGCCGCGACCTTTGTCCCTCGCGTGGCTTATAGTCCTCAAACAGATTTTCCCTGTATAAAAAAAGGGGGAATGTCTTTTGTTGCGATACACACACGGGTATTAGATACGAGGGGAGGCCAAATACAGCGCCTAGTGCCGCCTGCACATGTTCGTGTGGAACTTTTGTACCTAACAGTAACCGATTTCTCTTCCATTGAAGTAAGAGGTCAACAAACTACCCACTAAACCTACCTGCGTCCCTATGACAGAATGCAATGTCACTGGATATACGACACAGTTAGTCAGTTCACTGTGACGTTCTCGTGCGCCAAATTGCTACTAAGCCTAGAGAAGCAGGCCCGTATCACTACGTACAGTATGGGTGATTCCACTGATACCCCGTAAACAGTAGCCCTCCGCCACATCTTAACTTACATTGAATGCCGCCTTATTTAGGAATCAGAAATAAATATCGGTATATTTAATTAACTGTATATCTGGCCAATCCTAGTTTCTGTGGCGTATATTACAGTTAGATAGCAATTTTGGCTAGAGATCTGAGAAGCTATTTGTAAATGTAGTGTTCAAAGAACGGTAAATGAAAATATTAGTCACATCTTCTTTAGTTTAGTACTAGTAACAAGCTCTAACAGTATCTAGAAGTTTGGCAGTTACTTTTTACTGGGTTTAAGACCGAGTTAAAATTTTTAAGCATATTCCTGTTTTACTTCATGCATTTATATAGATAGGTTCCATTTATACAGACATAGAATATAAATAGTGTGCTAAAAGCCAGGTTACCTCGAAGCTAACGTCAAAAACAAACAGCAGGCTAACTCAGTGTGACCTAGCAAATGGGCCAGTTTTTCACAATCCAGTTACAATAGTTTGGAACTATGCCTAAAACAAGCCTATGTCTCGGCCGGCCGGAAGTGGCGTGACAATTTTCAATTAAAATTGTGCGACGCACTGCGCGCGCTCTGTACTAGAGCATCATGGCGATGTTGCCAAGTTGAAAAACTACATGTTACACTTACAAATTTTGTTGACAACATTTCATTTTATATCTTCCATAATGTTATGAAACTCTAAAATTACCCTGTCTGTACATTGAAGCTATTAAAAAAACATATGTGCGTATACTAGTGTACATACGTAAGAAGTGAAACTACTGTATGACCTTATTTTTCGAAAAATGATCTACTATATGCAACTTTACAGAAATTGGTTAAATAAAGTTAAATTATGATTTTGCTGATCACTTTAATATATATATATATATATATATATATATATATATATATATATATATATATATATATATATATATATATATATGTGTGTGTGTGTAGGATACTAAATAAATGATTTAAATAAATCATCAAACTCGTATATTAATTAAAACACAATAAAGTAAAGAAATATTACAATGCTCGTCTCACAATCCATCTATCAACAACTTGTTGGACTTGGATTGTGGAAAAATGTTAAAATGTTACGTGACGCGTAACCGAAAAATGTGACGGTAATTTTTTTTCCAACGCCGATAAAGAACTTTCACTTCAAAAACTGGAATATACTATATAAACGATGCATTTTTCTATATTTCTTGTCTGTTTATCTGTTTGTCGGTTTGTTCGGAATTCACGTAAAAATTACTGGGCCTATTTTGATGATAGTTTTCGTTGACCGACAGCAAATTTTTAGACTTATAATCTGCGCTACTTTTTATTCCGGGAAGCCTGCGGATTTTTTTTGTGGGAGTGAATTAAAATGACCATTATTATTTACCATGAATAAAAAATCAAAGTCCGATGCAATTTTTTCACTGACCGATAGCAAATTTTATGTTAAAAAATGTGTTATTTTTTTATTTCAAACAGTTTAACACATAATTTTCTTTGGAACAGTCTATTCTGTGACTTAGTTCGAAAATGTAACACGTGCTCGCGGAACGTTAAATGAATCAATTTGAAAACTGGCAAACTTTCTTATCTCGCCACTGTATTATATTCACTAATCAATTATAAAAACTCCATGACCGAAGCGCAAAAGCGAAAAGAACCCTAGCGCGGAAAACAGAGTATCCTTTGGGGAGCCTCTTTTACTAACTGTTCTCTGTTTTTTAGTAATATTATGTGTGTGCCAGTAAGTAAGTCATTGTAGCGTAATGGCTAGCGCATGCGTCCCAAACTCAAAGGGCGCGGGTTCGATCCTGGCCGGAACGCATGCACCACTTAAGCCGTTTTCTCACCTGATGTGCATATTGTTACAACTACCACGGTGAAGGAAAACATAGTGATGCAACCTACACATCGAGATAACCGGTGTGTCAAAATTGCCAAGCCGCCTTGGACAAGCTTGGCGGATATACTGTCCGTTCCCCTATAGTGGGAGGTCCGAGCCCAGCAGTGGGACATTTGTGGGCTGCTTTTATGTGTGTGTGAATTCGTTTCTTCCAGAGAGGGGTTATGTCTTCATGAATTATAAAAAAAGAGCAATTGACTGGCAACCCATACCGTACGGGATAGCGTGATTCGTCTGATATGCGTTTAACTTAATCAAGTTATATTTATCTTTATTGTGTATGTCGCTTGTTACCAATTTTCATGTCGTGACTGACCCATTTCAGGTCCCCTAAGGCCGCCCACGAAAGTGTTCTCCATATTTTGAGTGACACATTTATTTATTTACGTAAATAATGTACGCCGGAATAATATTTATGTCACACAACGTTGCCCCATTCTGTAATAAAGATATTATTTAAGAGATAGATAGTACGTATAAATCGTAGAATAACTTGTTAGAAATAACTTGTATTTTAAATACAAGCTTTTCAGATCCTGGATATCATGTAGCAGCAGAGTGCTAGCCAAGACAAGTAAAACGAGCCCAAACACGACCGGTCTATCTTGTTTAGTACAGGAGTTCCTACGGTGCGGTACGGTACGGTGCAAAATTTCAGCTCAATCAGAAACCGGGAAGTTAGTCAAATTTAACTTGCAAGATTCCACCCGAACTTGCTTACATACATACATCCATTGCAAGTTAAATAAAAGCTTGTAAAATCATACAGTATTATGTCTCTGCTACGCCTGGGATAACGTTACCTTTAGGGACTATGTCACGCAAATATAGCCAAGGGCTTAATGCGTTATTTGAGATGAGACATTGTTAATAACGTTAACATTGACAGACAACTTATGTATACACACTAACGTAGCTAATCTTCAACGGCCTATTTTTTATTCTATAAAAAAGTCACTATTACTAATTTAATTATTTTTTTAATTTGTTATATTCTGAATACTAGGATTTCGTCCACGCTTGACTTGAAATTCCCGCGGGATTTTCGGGACACAAAGTACCACGGCTATTGTTTTACTGAAAACTTTGTCGATATAAGCTAATTTTTAACCACCCGAACTACCTCAAACCACTCACGGGAACATTAACGCGGGATTCCCGGTATAAAAATATCACACATTTTTGACATAAAATTTGTTCTCGACTAGTTAAAAATCAAATTGGAATTCGATTTGTTTTAATCTGGTCACTTTAAATCATTCTCAGAAAAAATCTTGCGGAATTCTCAGGATAATAAGTAGTTCAGATTTTAAATCTTAGAATTTACTATCGATCACCGAAAACTACATAAAAATCGGCCAAGTACCCAGTTTTACGAGAATACCGAACAATCAGACAAACCAACAAACAAGAAATGTAAAAAAAATACACCCTGTTCTCCATCGGTTATATAGTATATCCCAGTTTTTTTGTAGCTTCAATGTTCTGTACATTGACACGGCCTGTTTACAATTTTATAATATTTGCAGATTAAGTGCCTACATATTATTAGTAACAAAAGACGATTCTGACAAAAATAGTCACAATATCTAATATATAAAATTCTCGTGTCACAGTTTTCGTTGCCATACTCCTCCGAAACAGCTTGACCGATTTTGATGAAATTTTTTGTGCTTATCCGGTATCTATGAGAATCGGCCAACATCTATTTTTCATCCCCCTAAATGTTAGGGGTAGTCCACCCCTAAATTTTATTTTTTATTTTTTAGACAAATTTTTTAATTTCTATTTTTTTATGATACAACATACAAAAATACATACAACCCTAAATTTTCAACCCTCTACGATCAACCCCTATTTTTTAATAGCGATATTAGTATTTTTATAATTTTCTACTGGGTTGAATTAGATTTTACTTTGAACGATTCTCATGAAATTTTGAGTGCATATTGGGTAGGTTTGAGAATCAGACATCTATTTTTCATCCCCCTAAATGTTAAGGGTAGTCCATCCCTAAATATTTTTTTTTAATTTTTTGATATTTTATTTTTTATTATAGCATTAAAAATACATACAACCCTAAATTTTCAACCTTCTACGATCAACCCCTATTTTTTACCGGGCAGGACGACGTCTGCCGGGACAGCTATATATAAAAGAAAGTCGTGTTAGTTACACTATTTATAACTTAAGAACGGCTGTGCCAATTTGGCTGAAAATTGGTGGGGAACCAGGAGACAGACATAGGATACTTTTTATCCCGTTGGTAGGTGGCGCTGAGATCGGGTTCTAGACTCCTCCTTATCACCTGGAGCGACTTTGGTGATTTTGTTTTTGTGTGTTTGAGTTGGTTCCCGGATGGTTTAAATCCACAATTGGAACCGGTAGGTGGCGCTGAGATCGGGTTCTAGAATCCTCCTTATCACCTGGAGCGATTTTGGTGATTTTGTTTTTGTGTGTTTGAGTGGGTTCCCGGATGGTTTAGATTCGCAATTGGAACCAGTAGGTGGCGCTAGGATCGGGTCCTAGATTTTTATTTTTTCAGAGCAGGACAACGTCTGCCGGGGCCGCTAGTAAGGTATAAAGTATTGTTACATGCCGACAAAAGCAAATGCACACCTGCCTGCCATAAAGAACAGTTTATTACCTTCCCGCATTTGGACTTCTTTTGTGTACTTTGTGTTTAAAATTTGTAATTAAGAAAAACAGTCTATTGTGTATTGTAATCTTTTATGGCAGTCACTAGCCAAGTGTGTCAAACTAATTCTTGGAAATTATTGTTTTGCGTCGAGACATATTGTATTTGTACAAGATAAAAGTAATGTCTGAACGGAGGGGTGAGGCAGTCAAGCGACGATTAAGATACTAGCAAGACGTGTGTACATTCGACAAGCTATATAGTGACGGACTATGCGCGTGTTATTGAATCGTGCAGCTTGTACTGGTTGTGTCCAGTTACACTTGTACCTGTGTTATACGTGTTTGTACAGTTCTAATAAATTCTATAGTAATTCCAAGGGTATTTTGATTCTAGTCCCGCACTCGTAACAGTATGTATAAATCTGACAAGTAAGTAATTATCCACGCACAGTGGAAGTCTCTACTACTTTTACTATCTACGGAATCATAAAAAAGCATTTATTCAAATATACACCATGCCTTCTCTTAAAAACTATTCATTACTTATTCTGACCATTTTCGTCGAAAATATTTTAGAAACTACTCTGAATAAAATTAGAGGAACCTCTAATTTTTTTCAGAGTCAGCCAGCGTTGATACGTTGAGCCAGTGAACTTACCCAATGAACAACGATTTGAAACCTATGTACTATTTATAATAAAAAAACGCCCGAATATAATTTTGTATAATCTATATATAAAATAATAGGAATATTTGAGTTTTATTTTATATTATCAAATAATAATAATCAATATCATAATAATTATTCATACCATCATCGCCAACCCCATTTTAATTCATTCCTGCCACGAGTTGTCTGATAGAGATCGCTTTTTAGCGATAAGACCGCCTTTTGAAATTAGAACTACTAGCATCTAAGTTTTTCTGTAACGATATTAAAGAGTTATCTATCTATAATTTCTTGTAAATAATTGTTCATAAATAAATAAAGCCTTTACATACTGATAAAACTGACTGTGAATTACGATAACAGATAGTTTAATGAAAATTTAATAAGAGATCCGTTTTTATCAAAATGGCTATGAAACAAAAAATATATAAAATTCGACTATTTTCCAAAAGGGCAGAAGAGATCTACCAGTGAATAAAAACAAAGGTGTTACCCGAACAACTCTGTATTCAACGGAGCAAACATTTTATAACGACATCCGTCCAATCGACAGGAAATATTTTTTGTGTCCCTTTAACGTCCTCTAATGATGCCTTTACGTTTAACGCGTTTCACGGAACATTTCCAAATGAACGGTTACTGAAGTCAGTTTTCAAGTGCCTGTAACATCATTATTGTTGCTTCGAGTGAATAATGTCAATTTGTTTTAGGAGTAAAACGGGCGGTGTTCTATATAATGAACGATACAAATTCAATTTAGATGTAAAATATAACGTTTCTAAAATGGCACTCTTTTGACTAAGAGCTTGTAAGTACTTGATCGGTTATTCGCGGAGAGTAGAGATGAGGAGCAAGGGAGATACGTCATTTAGATATATTTTAACGATGATGTGATTTATTATTGACTTAAGACAAGGCTTAAGTCAATAATAGTCAATAATAGAGAGAATGGATGAAAAGAATATAACAAAACCAGCGTATGACAAGAGAGTTGGTGCCGGTAGACGGCGAAGATGTTTTGAAGAATGCTCAGGTAAAATGTATAATGAAGGAGATTAATGAAAGTAGATGAAACAAAATATGTCTGTCCAAAGCATTGCATGTAGACATCAGTCGTCTATAAGATATAGTTTAGATACCAATAGATACGTGGCTGCAGAATAAAAAGCTATTTCAGTCGATATTATTTATAATGTATAGCTAATATAAATATGTCAAATATAATATGCCGTGGACTTTAATTACACCTGCGAATGAAAACCGACTTCCTCATTTTACAAATCTGGAGTGGGTAACAACTCGTTGTCAACCTATCATAAAATGCCATAATCAAATATTTCCCCTCTATTGATTAGAAAATGTCAAAACCACGAAAACTCAACGCCTCCTACCAGCCACGATGTCACCTGTCTATTTTTACGCCATTGAGTACGTCACTATAATTATATCTGCAAATGAAAACCGACTTCCTCATTTTGCAAATCTGGGGTGGGTAACAACTCGTTGTCAACCTATCATTAAATGCCATAATCAAATATTTCCCCTCTATTGATTAGAAAATGTCAAAACCACGAAACCTCAACGACTCCTATCAACCACGATGTCACCTGTCTATTTTTACGCCATTGAGTACATCACATATCAGAACGAAAACTCAATAAAAATCACTCATAAAATACATTTACCTTCGTGCTCTCACAGCCCATTCACACTTGTCGTGTATCGGTCCGAGAAAAAATCGGCTGTTTTAGTAGCAGAACATTTTATATGATGCTGTTCACACTTATCTGACATAGTTTTGAAGTGAAACTTCTATATAGAGGGGGTCTTACGATTTTTCGCTCACGAAAAAGCGTCACAGTTACGTGGTCTAATACTTGCAATTTTTAAATTCGTGATATCTTTTGAATGGGATGTCCGAATTTAATAATTGAAAAAGTCATATAAAGTATTGAAGCAGTCTTGAATATGAAGTAATTTATTTTGATAAGGATTAATATCAAGATATAAATAAAGAGCCTTTTCTAGCGGCGGCATTTTAATTAAATTTTTAAAATAAAAGAACACTTATTGTGGCATAACTATAATAGTTAGAAATATGCGGTCGCGACACTTTTTGTAAATAATGATGTTTACTACAAAGTCGTAGTACATTATTTTTAACCGACTTCGACCGACTCAATTCGTCGGGATCTTTTTTTTTTTTGCTTTTTTTTATGTATGTTCGCCGATAACTCCGTGATTTATGATCCGATTTACGTGATTCTTTTTTTGTTCGAAGCGGAATAGCTTCAAATTGGTCCCCTAAAAATTTTACATAGTTTGGCCCAGTAGTTTTCATTTTATGAACAT
Organism: Dendrolimus pini; assembly: GCA_949752895.1. Lineage (NCBI taxonomy): Eukaryota > Metazoa > Arthropoda > Insecta > Lepidoptera > Lasiocampidae > Dendrolimus > Dendrolimus pini. The sequence goes on along the minus strand of OX457130.1, from coordinate 7,589,627 downwards.
TTTTCATGGAAATCATTTTCACTCCGTTCCATATGTACACCGATTACTCTGAGATTTATGATTCGATTTACGTGATTCTTTTTTTGTTCGACGCGGAATAGCTGCCATGTGGTCCCCTAAAAATTTGACATAGTTTGGCCCAGTAGTTTTCATTTTACGAACATTTTTTTGTTCCCGATTCTTGGGACTTGGGACCTATATTTTTTAAGAAGCGCGGCACCATTCGTAGGTCCACCCATACATAGCAAGACACTAAAAAGTAACAAATAAAATTTAAAAACTTCATTTAAAAAAACCGACTTCAAAAACGAAAAAACTAAAATGTATAAAATAACTTATTTCTTAAGCTATTATTATTAATATATATTATCTAAAACATCTTGAAGTCGGTGCAAAGTAAAACATAAAAATTACTATATTTTGAAAATTACTAAGCACCGACTTTAAGATGTTATAGATAATATATATTAATAATAATAGCTTAAGAAATAAGTTATTTTATACATTTTAGTTTTTTCGTTTTTGAAGTCGGTTTTTTTAAACGAAGTTTTATTATATCATCAATAGTTTTCGCAGCGCAAGCGATTTAAGGAAAAAAAATCACCTAAGGTATCATTATTGGAGTTTTAGTAAAGATCCCAATTTTTTTGTAAATATAATATAGCTTATGCCACCCGGGAATAGCGTAGCTTGCCAACAGTGAAAGTATTTTTCAAATCGGTTTAGTAGTTTCGGGGCCTCTTCATCAAAACTGAGCAAACGAAATATTTTTGAATAATTTTTTTTGGAAATATTTTTCTGTAAACATAATTTGAGGTTCGAATGAAGATTGATGACGAAAGATGCGCATTTGTTAACGTTCCGTTGTATGTGTATAATTTTGGAGTAGACTATGGATGTTTTTTTGGTTCCGGATCGAATCCAGTTTTTTGTTTGATAAAATAAAATATGTTTACATAAAAAATGCATTAATTAAAATGTACCTAACCTAACCAAATCATAATTTGCAGTAAACCTGCAAAAAATCGGAATGTGTGCTGGGACACATTAGAAGTGAAACTTCAACGGACAAGTGGAAAAACGAATCGCAACGAACAAGTGGAAAAACGAATGGCAACGGATAAGTGGAAAATTGAATCGCAACTGACAAGTGGAAAAACGAATCGCAACGTACAAGTGGAAAAACTTCAACTGACAAGTGACAAAATGAATCGCAACAAAATTTCAACTTGAAGTGTTACGGGCAGATTGTTAATGTACTTGTCCAATTTGAAAACCTTGTCTCCTTCCATTTGTCCGTTGAAGTTTCACTTCTAATATGTGTCCCAGCACACATTACGATTTTTTTTGTCGGCCTTAAAAACAAATGTTGGGTGTTTTGCCAGCCCTCAACGTCCGTAAAAATATAGTATCGGATTTTGTTCGCCTATGAGTAAGTATTTTTTACATACATATCTCGAATACAGCAAACAGAACAGGTAGAAAGAGGAAGAAGGCACCATTCTAAACAGTTCTTCGGAACACTCGCCGTTATAAAGTCGGTTGAATACTCAGAGAGAAGCAAAGCAAGACGTATGACAGTAATCCAAGTATGACGCCGTTCTTACTTATTGGATGTCGGACCCAGCAACCCTCTCATCGTTCCCTCGTTTTCGCCCCTGGCGTGGTCCTAGGTGCTCTCTGCCGCAGATTGCACACGTATATACCGACTCCAACAACCGATAAGTGTGAATAGATGCGTCGACACCCGATCAAAATACGGCGTCAGACACACCAGACTAATAACATGTTCCCACTTGTCGGGTATTCATATAAACGGTTCTGCCACTAGAGCTGCCGATTATTTGTCGGACCAGACAATCGTCAAGTGTGAAAGGACGGTTATTGATAGCACGTTATTAAATTTATGAAGTTGTTAACTTTTATATTATGTATATTATGTTTTACCTAAACGGGATAAAGTTGCTTTTAGAATAAATATCTTGATTTCGTGTCATGATGGAAAGTTATGAACAATGTTACAGAATACATATTTTTCAGTATTGTTTAATAATTTACATCAATGAAAAATTAAATATCTTTCTACTGTCTAGCATTTATCATAATAGTTAGTGGTTTAAGTCTCATACAATACAATTATTTATTTATAAAGTTAACACAGCAGACAGCTATCGTGAAATCGCTTTAGATATTTTTTTTGTAGGAATACAGGAGATAGGCTGACGGTTGACCTGATGAAAAGTGTTTACCGTCGCTTATGACGTTATTAATATTCTACCGACCTCAAAAGGGGACTAGAATCTAGCCACTAACGCTGGAACACAACTCCAAGTTTTTATGGTGGTGTACTTTAGGTTCTAAATCACGGGTGGTTACCATGCAAACTGGCAAATTACCTACCACCACCTGACAAATATTATTTGAGTATATACTAAAAATATAGATGAAAAACGATCTCTCTATTCTTAAGTTTTCGTGACTAATATACATAATAAAAATAAGAATTGTAAAGGACATACAGACAAACATTCATTTTTATATAGAAGACAAGAAAAAGATGTCGTGTCGTGTGTATGAACGGTTTCTAGTGTACGGAATATTTAGGGTTTTTTTTTTACTTCGGATCCGCGCATAAAACTAGTAAGCACTTATAAATAAAACACTACTTATTCGTTGAATTATATTTGAACTGAAAGAAAGATTGAACTAAAGATTGAACACTTACAAAAAAGAATATTATGAATTGTCATGCAAACAATAATATAAAAACAATAACTTATTTAATTATTAGACAACGCCATCTAGTTTGAACGTGTATAGTTATTGACAACTGCGGCACAGTGTCTTTATTTTATCTACATCATTTAATAAACAAAAATAATATCTCATAGATTACAAGCAGATTTACTACGGCCTATATAAGTACAGCCTCCAAAGCAGCCTCTTCATCTTGTTTTCGCAATAAATAAGCCTCGTTATAGTACAACAGGCGTGTGGGCAACGAGAAGTCGGCGACTAATAATATATCACGGCAGTCGGATAAGACTGCCCACCGGGATTTATGTTTGCCGATTTCCAAACGATACTGATACACTGCGGTACATTTTAATACCTACTCTCCGCGATAAGGTAATACCGTTACTGCGGTTTAAGATAAGGGTTGAATTTAAAATGCAGTATTAGGCCATTGGAGATAAATCATTTTTATTTTAAATGGGCGTCTTTTTATTGCTCTGTAATCATTATACAATCGTTCTTGCTGTATCTATTACCTGTAACACCTATCTGTGGGAATATTTCAGTATTTTTGTTTGCCATAATTTAACCTTTGTGGATAAATAGGTTCGATAGCTGTTGGTTTTTAAATTATGTCAGTTGAAGGCATAAGATGAACAACGTTAACAATTCTTCAACATTTTATTCCAACTCCTTCGCCATGCAGGCTGTCTTAAATTGGAAGTCTGCCCACGGACGTCAAAAAAGCTAAAACTTTTTGCCATATTTAAAAAATCACTTATTGATGCCTACTCCATCATTATGTTAGTCTTACGCAACAATGTATGTGCTAGTTTAAAATACTTTTGACTGTAATCTGCTATCCATGTATGTCATTTTTATGTTTTCCTTTGTTGCATTATAATAATAATAATTATAGCTAATTTAAGAATTTTTGTTTTGGTGAACAATAAAGTGTTGTCTATGTCTGACGTGAGACTAAGGGCTTTAACGATTTTACAATTACCAGATAAAAGTTATTCATAGAATAAAGTATAACATGAATAAATCTAAATATCAGTTGCACGGATAAAAGTGTTGAATGGTTTCACTTTTGAATTCGCTCAGGTTATAATTTAGTTGATCAATAACCCTTATCTGATGATTAATAAAATCGGCCCTAAGACGTAAAAGAATATTAAATTTAAGACTCATTTATTAAGACTATTAACTCCATTCAAATCCAATTCCACGTTCCTACATATTCGAGTATATAGGTACATATATTTTAGGTACATATATTCAGATAGTTTTTGAAATTTTCCCAATTTGATTAATTTATTATGCCAGAAGAGACATGACATACAAATCGGTGTTATTATTAGACACATTTTAGTGGTTGGTTTGGTTCTAATTTTTTAATCAAACAGACATTTTTTTAGTCTAAAACGAAAAAATTAACATAAATATTATGGGAAGAACATTTCCCAATCTGAAGACTTTGGTTACAAACGTTTTTCTTATGAACTACTGGATATGTAAGGCTAAAATTTAGCAAGAGGACATATTCTAGTATATCCCCTAATACGAAACCACCACAGATTTGTTGCCCGAACTGTCACACACGGCTAATTGGGCAGCACCACAAATTTGTGGACAAATACAGATAATTGAAATGAACATTGAACTGATGATGCTTTCTCCCTCTAACTACATATTTGTGTTAGAATAAAAGAGACGATATAATTCTCTAGATTTTGATGGCAGCTGACAGCTTGTGGAAAAAATTATATTAAATTTGACCCTTATTTAATTGACGTTTTCGCCATGAACACAACGACCGCGGTCGCCTTGTGGAACGGCTAACGGAGCATTTTGAGCGTTGTGAGCTACTAATGGAACTCCCTGATAGAAGGATATGCTGCTACGCAATAGTAGTCATACAATTGACAGATGATTTTTTCCGTATACATAATCCGATGTGGAATCTTTTCAGTCAGGTCTTGAAAATCATAACTATGTTTCGTGTTCAATTATTATTTAAGTTAGTAAATCACCTACTACCTGCCTACATATTTGCTTTTAATAAGTATGCCTTCGTTCTAACTTTTAAATAATAAGATAACACTTTTTGAAAATATTCTAAAACTATTTAGGGTGGTGGAGTTTAAAAATTAGTTTGAAGGAAATTTGAACAAAATGCATTGAACAGTTTTTAGGATCTTAGTTATTTTTCATTGATTGCTTTTTATTATAGTTTCATATGGATACGACTTCTATGAAATTCTTCAATTTCCGGCACGCACTTCGCCAATTTGGTAATGATTCGTAAAAAAAAAATTATATCTAACTTTAGATATTATAAACTATTACAACAGAGAAAACATAACTTAGTTATATTGTATTCGACAGGCCTATAAATAGAATAATGAGCCTAGGTCACCGTCTTCTATGAGTTAAGTGCCCAAAACGCTGGCTACATTTTCTCACTATAATGCTATACTGATTCTTTGTCCGAGGTAGGTACCAGTATTTATGGTCTAGATAACAAGACTAAGATATTACAAAATGGACTAAAAACTTTATTTAAGAACAAATTAAAACATAAAAAGTGTTCCCGCCATTAGCGCGACGCGTGTTTTTGTGTGAGTGTGTGCTGCCGCCCCTCGCGCGGTCCCTCCATCAGTCGCATTAAGAACGATACCCTGCGCGCATGCTTAAATTAATAAGTGAAAGAACTAACACCGATTGCATATTAATACCCATATAAATTTCGTGATCATCAGCTCATACGGATTACATAGGAATCTGGGAACCATACGTATTTCAGCTCCAACCGTGAGTATCCTACCTATCTTCCTTCAACCTTTCACATTTTAAGGCACGTCAAGTTAACGCGTTGCCAGAAAGTGTGGGACATATACAAAAAACGGAAAACATGAATCGACGACGCAAACACAAAGTCGTGGGAGTATCTACTTAATCTCAATAGTGCCGAGTGCACAAACGCAATCATTAAAATTATACCGTAAGCTTTATTCAGTCTTTCGTATAAATCGTATCTCATGCATTAAACATTCAGGGCCTCTTAAATAATAAGAAATGTTTCTCGAATGTACCATTGTTTATTCGAACCATACCGTATTGGACTGGTGTGAAATTATGTTTATTGATATTGCTAACTAACTACCTCTCTTCTTTACTACAATTACTGTTTCTGATTTCTTGTATTAATATTAAAACTAATTTACTTTCAATTACATTATTGCCTGTGGATAGCGCTGCAAACTGTTATAAATTCTATAGCTACAGCACCCAGTAGCTAGCTGCATGCTTGCTAGCATGTAGAGTAGATAGATTTATTAAGATACTTGATTAGTTTATAGTAATATTACATACATACATACATACATAACTTCACGCCAGGTCCCTTGCGGGGTAGGCACGAACAACAGAGCGCCATTTAGGCTTATTCTTACACACCTCACTTGCTTCTTTGACATTCATAGTTCTTGTCATGCACGCTCGTCTGTTCTTAAGGCTCCTGACATCACCTTCTGCTAATACACGATCAATTTGATCATGGAAGGTGTGTCGTGGCCTTCCGCGACTTCTGCATCCATCCACTTTTGCATTGTATATCTGTTTAGTCATTCTTTCATCATACATTCTTTCCACATGCCCGAACCACCGGAGCATTCCTTTCCTTACCTTCACCCCGACACTCTCTTTCAGACCAACTCTCTTTCTTACTTCGGTATTACGAACGCGGTCCGCGAGCGTCACTCCGCAGATTTTGCGCAGTGCTCGCATCTCGACCGCGTTTACTCTACTTTCGTGCTCTCTATTCCATACCCAACTCTCGCTTCCATACGTGAGCGTAGGTACCAGCACCGCGTTCTGTATGGCAAGCTGGGCATTCTGGCTGAGGTTCTTAGCGCCTAGAAGTTTACCTAACGCTCCATTCACACTATTCCCCAAATTCACTCTTCTTTCTATATAAGCGGTGTACCTTCCATCCCTGGTAATATTATCTCCCATTAAGCTACTCTGTACATGTTTTTTGTTGTTGCATGAGTTCAGCAGCCTTGCAGACGGTCCACCTGATGGAAAGCGGTTACCATCGTCTATGGACATTTGCAAGACCAAAGGTGCTAACAGACTGGCAAATATTCGACCTGTAGGTGGTTTTGTCGCCTCTTACATCAGGCCGCCCGGCCGCAGGAAATTGTATTCTTTCTCCGTCCCAGCACGGATTAAATATGCGTGCAAATGTAATAAATACATTGTATAAGTATCACATTCCTAAGATATATCTGTTCTCGCAATTAATAAATAAAAATCGGACAAGTATGAAGCTGTTCATGAAACATGAATGTGATTCTGTTCTTTGGACAATAAATTTTAACAACCCATTTAATGAAGAAAATAACAAAAACAAAACCAATTAACGGATTTTATTCAAAGTTTCCTACCCGAACGACAATCCTAGCAAGTGTCATGAACTACAATGTCAGATATAAGATTTCAAAACTATCTATGAAGCTTATTAGGCCTAATACCTAAACTTTTAATCCTTATATCTAAACTAGCTCTTTTATCCTAGATAATTAAAACTAGTAGTAACAGTTCTGTATGTAACAGTACATAAATCAAGTCACGAGCACAAACAAGTTCTTCTAAAGGTCCAGATTGGAAAGGCTTTTTACACCCATCTCATTTGCTGGGTCTAGCGAATACATTCTCCGTATTGAGAAAAAGGAAGGAAAATAGGAAAAAAACGCTTTATCTTCAAACGCCTGTTATTTTCTTGAAAGGTACTATAAAAAATATACGTAAAACATTTACGCACCATAAATTTTAACATTGAATGTTATTTGTGGCCATTAATGAAATTACCCGCTGCAAGAAATGTATTAACCTTTGTGAAGGCAGAACGGCGAAAAGACATATCGGCGGAAATGCTCAAAGCCAAGCCAAGCCATATGAAGTTTAGTTACTTGCCAATTTTCAGTTTCTTATGTAGAGCTTTTCTTGAACCATTTTAGGGTTCTGCAACTATTTGGTCAAGAACGGAACCCTTACGGAAATGTCAAATATATTATGTCTATCAGTCTTTGTGTCTCTTTGGTTTTTCCCTGCAGATAGGAGCTAAGTCCCGTTTCATCCGAGATACTGGTGTCTAATGTGATGCATGTGATGTGACAAATTACAGAGTGAGTAACTTTAGTAATATATTGTTACAACCTAGGCCCCGACAAAGACAAATTCCACGTACAGATCTGCAAAAGCACATTTTATTACCTGCCGGCGTTTGAATTAATTGTATTCCTTTTATGATTGTCTTCTTTTGTTCACTTATTTATTGGCCTACTTTTCTATTTATTGTAGTGAAGAGCCTATTTTTCTATGGTACTCGTTTACGCCCGCATGCGGCATGCATTAGCCAGGTGTGCCGGATCACTATTACAAGCTGATTGCGTCGATGTTGCCAGACGGGCATATTTGCATTTGAGAAGTCTAAAACGACAGCCTGATGGAGAGAGGGAGGCAGTTGAGTTACGACTACGATACCGGCGTGACGTGTGTACATTCGGGAATCTAATAGTGACGGAATTTGCGTTTTTTATTGAATTACGACCTTCTGCATTACGTTTGGATTTGTTGTGTTCGGTTATATTTGTACCTGTATTATACGTCATATTTTCTTAAGTTTTCGCGACTTGTATACATAATAAAACTACGTTTTAAAACTAAATAATTAAAATGAACAAGTGGGCGGTAGGCTAAATAAAACTTTAACAATACTCGGACGGACGACAAAGATGACATTTGTCCAATGTCATCTTTGTCGTCCATGGTCACGGCCACTGAGAAGCGGCCGAAACCAAAATCAAATAAATTACCGCGCTTACTTAAAACCGTTAAAACGTAGTTTTATTCTCTATTATACGTGTTTGTATAGTTCTAATAAACTCTATAGTAATTCTAACGGCATTTTAATTCGAGTCCCGCTAACTTGTAACAATATCTATACAGATACTAAGGGTAGCTAACAGTCAAATTAACGTTTTAAATTGTATTCTAAAGGTAGTATCTAGACAATTAAAACATACTATCAAGATAAACAAAACATCTGAAATCGTCCAACCTGTAATATATTATGTACCATTTCGACAATTTATTTTTTTCATTTTCACCATATCTATTTATCACTGCCACATGGCGTCTATTATATTTTGCCTATGAATATGCACATAACTAGATTCCTTAATGGAAATTGCCAGAACATATAATGGAAGGAAAAAAGAAAATTGGCTCGGGAAGGTTTATTACGTAGTAACTTTTCCAATGATTTGTGGTAATATTACGTAAACAATGACTAAACTAAAACTTTTTTTAGTAAATTGGAGTAATTTGTATATTATTTGTATTCAGATTAAAACTATAAATAAGTTATATAAAATGTCCTAAGAAGTCTCAAAATAAATTTAAATATCCTTTATCTACTATTGTATAAAATGTAATCTAATGTACAATATTTTTAGGAAAGTGTTGTGCTAACGCAATGATTAAGACGGCTATGTCTCATGACTTATGATGTGGTGTGTGATTATTTCATTCCTTATACAAATAGATCGATAGAAAATATTTTTCACCACATACACATAAAGTAAATCATTTACAGTAATTTCGTGTCAAAGCAAGAACAAAGTGCGGCCTTATCGCTTTGGGGCGATCTTTTCTAGACAACCCGGGCTGTGGATTGTGTGAAAGGAATCAAGAGTGTATGACGGTGGTGTGCAAATCAAATACATGTAATTAATAGGATACATAGATATTACACAGTACATATAGTTAAGAAAAATAAAAAGAAAATAGACAAGACTTTCTATGTGGGTTACATCCTAGTAAAAACATGTTTATAAATATTATTATCATTTGTATGTCTGACGGCAAAGACAAACATAGTGTAGAAATTCGCATATCGCGATTATAGATGTGTGAAATCTGGCAATAATCTGAAACAGGGAAGTGCATGCTTAGTATTAAATTTTTATATGTCATATATTAGCGTAATGAAAACACCTGTAATGACTATTATTTACTGTTGTGAGTAGAGAATAATTACTTAAAACTACGTTTATTGAATAGTGGTTAGAGTGATATATTAAAATAAAACATCAAATGAAAATCACGTTTTAAAACTGACTGCTATAAAGGTGAGGCCCCATTTGGTAACGTTACAGTTATGAGCCATTTCACGAAGATTTGACAATGAATGTAATGCATTATGTATGATGCGATATTCGTTTTAATTGCAAATGACGCCAAATATTGAAATTATTTATTATATACTCACTAATTTTATTGCGTGAGTTCAGCAGACAGACAGACGGCCCACCTGATGGAAAACGATTAACATCGCCTATGAACATTTGTAACACCAAATGTACTGATGTTCTCTAAGGGCCGAGTTTTTATCCGTGCAGGAACGGAGAAAGAATACAATTTCCTGCGTTCGAGCGGCCTGTTGTAAGAGGCGACAGAACAACCCATAGCCAGGTGGCAGGGCATTTCCCCGACTGGATGGCTACCACCCCTGGTCTAGAGTATGTCGCCATAATAACCTTGATATATATTCCGGTATTAGTGCCCAGGTTCCAGTCTCCCTTAAGAGAGCAGCAGCGTATTCGTACCACTTTTGGTATTGCAAATGTCCATAGGCGATGGTAACCGCTTTCCATTAACTGGGCCGTCTGCCTGTCTGCTGAACTCCTGCAACAAAAAAAGGGGAATACTTAAACCTGGAACTAATAAGGTTATTCGTTTACGGCGTTATTTTTAACTGTATAAATAGGAATCATTTGGCCACAGACAATAACTTAAACATTATAACAGATGCGGCCTCAGCTTAACAATTTCGAAATGTAATAAAACACTATATAAGGTATTAACCGATTTAAACCAGAGCCTGCTGAACATAAATATCTTTAAAACAAAGTAGTAATTTCATGGGCGAATAGACGCGTAAGACAAATTGGCGATCGTTTGAACAGTGATGTACCGAGAATTTCATCTTGCGTATTAATAAAAATCTGTGCCTACGACACCGTTAGCATAAGTCTTATGCGTTACTCGTAACTTCTGAACCTTAAAATAAATACATTAATTAATTAATGTTATTGACAAAAATACATACAGAAATAATGTTTACATAGTTTCCGCACTAGGAGTAAGTAGTCTGTATCGCTGGGCACCAAATACGTGTGTATAGTTGACATACAATTATATTCAATCACTAAATTAAGATAAAGAGATAAATAACACTTTACTGTACACCATTACAGAAAACACAGAAAAACTTAAAGCCTAAAAAATATTCTAAATGTGCACAATAGGCGGTCTTATCGCTAAGAGGCGACCTCTTCCACACAACCCGTGGCCGGAATAAAACATATTATAGTGGTATATGTAAATATTAGAGGATATGCAGTAAGTGCCATATATTTTATTCATTTATAAATATATACGTATGTAAAATATTATATGAGTAAGAATTATACTAGACATATATAAATACACCTATTATATTAAATACATAAATATATACATACATATGTATAAAATATACGTAATAATATCAAACAAAATAAATTAAATTATTTTATAATATATGTAATTCTTGAAGATTATGAAAACTTACTTAATCTCAAAAATATTCAATGACATCCGCTGTGCCCTTTTAGAACGTATTCAAGATATATTTACGAGCAGAATGAAAGATACCTATTGTAAAGATTACAGTTTTCGCTCAAATTTTGATGTGTTTTGACAAAACCAATGCCGTTGGAGCATTGCGCGCAAAAATAGAATAGAATTGTGATTTTTTATTGACATTTATATTAAATTCACAGACTGACACTTAAATGTTGGTTATTAAAATTTGTATATAGATAATTGGGGGCTTTGGAAATAAATTGGTTGTGTATGTGGTATATTAATATATTGTAATAATGAAGGTAGTTGCTAATAAAAGTCAGTCTTGGTCGCACTTGTGTTTTATTCACAACGATGTAGAAATTTGTAGATTCTAAGGCTGGTGTGCATCGACTTTTAACCGATGGATAAAATAAAATAATCGCTAAATATGTATGCATAAATAGTGATTATTTTATTTTAACCATCGCTTAAATGTCACGCTAGCACAAGGCTTTAGATTGTGATATACAAACCCTATACGGATGGAGATAATGATAATATAAGAGTTCCCTGTTTGCCAAAATAGCTACGGAAAACAAAAATTATTTATCTATTAATTTATTAGGCAAGTTTTGATTTAGGCTGACCAGCAAGGCAAACATCGATGTTTGCCCAGATCGCAAACTTTAACCGGCTCGCAGCAAAACCATTTACTGTAATTGAATCTCGGAAGACGTCGGTGTCGTCGAAGCAATTACATTTTCACCCTCTGCCTGTTGCCTCAAGGTAAGTTGAAGCAACGTTAGCTTCAAATTGAAAACAGATATTTTAATTGCAGATTAATTTCTCTGATTAATTGCAATTTTAACTGCATTCATCAATATGACTTGTTCTTGAATAGATTTAAGTAATTAATGTAAGGGTCTTTTATTAAATTTAAATTAATTATTTGCAAGTACACATGGAGATACCTAGAAGAAGATACATGTTCCTCTTATAAAAATATGAAAAAAAAACATATTAAAATTACTAGATTATTTTATTTATGTATTGGTATGTAATCTTCTTTTGTATATCACAAACCTATATTTGCTCTTTTTAGTTACTTTTAATCAAATAAAACAGCCAAAAAAACATCTCCCGGCGAATATTACTGGGCAGATATTTATTTACAAAACCATAAAAGCGTGTTCCCTGCTTAACAAAAATACACTGAAACTACAAGGTAGTGGGAAATTCCGGAAAATCAGATCAAGATAGGATCTGTTATTGAAAGATGATTGTTTTTTGTTGTACACCTTTATTCACACACATTGTTACACTAGATATTTATTGATTAGTTTTTTATACGTGTTGTTGTATGTAAATCACAAAATGGAAGAGGAAGTCACAAACAGTGTTGCCAAACAATAAAAAGAAATTACATATTTAGTGTTGCCAAATACTAAACAGGATCTTAAGAAATCCTTTTAATAAAAATTGTTCTGAAATATGAGATACTTCCGTGTAAATGTTTGTCAAAACAGAAAATAACAAACATTCGTCATGTCTATGAAGACCTTTACAGTGCATGGACAACACGCGCTTGACAAATTTTCCAGAATTGTATTATATTGTTACGAGTTGCAGGACTCGAATTAAAATGCCGTTGGAATTACTATAGAATTTATTAGAACTATACAAACACGTAAAACACAGGTACAAATATAACTGGACGCAACCCATACAAACGTAATGAACGATTCAATAGTACGCGCAAAGTCCGTATCGAATGTATACACGTTTTCGTTGTCTCGCTTGTGCCTATCGCTAGACTGCCTCATCCCTCAGTTGGGGCATTGTTTTATACTGCACCAATACAATATGTCTCAACACAATACTCGACCGCATAACATTTTAAACACAAAGTAAACAAAAGAAGTCCAAATGCGGACAGGTAATATAGTGTGCAGGTGTGAATCCACTTTTGTCGGTCGTACCAATATATTGATAATCTAATTAGATTTGTAGCTTATAAAAGTTTGATTACAAACTAATACTACTTGACAAAAGCAACAAGGTAAGAAATCTGTTAATGTCAACACTACTCGTTGTATCGCAGGTACTTTGAAACTCATTCTCCAAGTTTTAGGATACTTTTGCCTTCTACTGTCAGCCCCTAGGGAGGGTAGATTCTTATCACACATAAATCGCTCATGCTTATCTTGTGTAAGAAAAATTGTAATACAATGTTTATTTTTTCTTACACAAAAACTTCAACAATAATAGGATCGTAGTATATATACATTTTGATGTGGTAGCTCACGGACTTATTTATAATAATCTCGTTAAGAGACGATTAGGCACCTCTTAAGTAAGAGAATCAGAATCAAACCTAATCAATTAATCTCTTTTTTCACTTATAAAGGTATATTGACTGTTGTTTGCCTAAGAAGAGCACAGCTAAACGAAATTTGAATGATTAACGTAGCCGGTACCCAAAATATTCGACTAAAGAAGAGTTTATGGGTAAGATTTTTTTGCTGAGCAATTTCTTAAAATTTAATAAAAGATTATAAGTAAAGCCATTAGTGTTTAAGGCACACGCATTTGTTTAGAATAAACTACATTTAAATTCAAGCTGAAGAGCATGCACTTAAGTATGCGCTTAAGTAGTATTTTTGACCTAATACGCAAATTGCATTAAAGAAAACATTGTGAAATAACCTGCACAAAGAGCCTAAAAATTAATAACCTAGGCACAAAAAGGAAAAACAACACACATGGCACCAGTTAAGATAATATATACACGTATAGACATAAGGCACACACTGCACATACACTTCCTCACAACACCAGCATTTAACAGATACACTCTACATTAGTATAAGTTTAGTATTAAATAAGAAATTTAATAATAGAAAATTATAAGTTATTCTTAAGGCACACCACAACATAAAAATCACAAAATTAATGTCACACACAGTAACAAAAATAAACAATAAGCGTGTATGAACTCTAAAAACTTTCATAGTAATTAAGTTGTAAAAAGGGTATGGAACTCGAGTCCGATTTGTTAAAAAAATAAAATAACCTGCACACTGAAACTACCGATGTGTGGAACCCGCCAATCTGCTTCGAACAAACGTGGAGGAAACTATGTAACTTAAGGTAAAGTTGATATTTTGCTTTACAATTTTATAAAAAAATAAAAAGTGGGTAATAATCAACAAAACCTATATAATCATAAAAGATTAGTCAAATGTGTGTTCGACCACACATAACATAAGCTACGTCCATGATTTTTGGCATTTGGCTAAGATTTAATTTAAACAACACCATTCGCCTAAGTATATTACAAAATTAATTTTCATCTCTTACTTACATGTATGTACTCCAGAAATAAATAAAAAAAACGTGTGCGTCTTGGGGCGCCCGACAGAAGTGATGACTTAGCCTGTCCACCGCTGCCGTATGCGTGAGAGAAAAGGAAGCCTGACATACTGGTTCTGTAACGCGTTACGTAACGAAGCGGTTTACCCTCCCATAAGAAGTAATCACTTCAAAAACGTATGCCTCTCGCGACGCCCCACAGAAGAGATAACCTAAACTAATCTATTATTTAATAATGAAATTGTTTAACTTGAGAAAAGCTTAGGTTATTACTTAAATTCTATGTATTGATATGATAATTAATAAAAGGAATGCTTATTTATTAATAAATCTTCTATTGACTATAAAATATATTTTATTCTTAGTTACAATTCTTGAATTTGTGCATTAGAATTTTGTGTATGTACATTATTAGTATCATAATTTATTCTAATAACCGAAATACGGCTAGCACTGTGGGTTACAGTAAGAGAGGACGAGCCTACCTACCGCTGCCGTATACGTGAGAGAAAGAGAAGCCAGAGAGACTGGCGCCGTAACGCATTACGTAACGAAGCGGTTTACCCTCCCACAAGAAGTTATTACTTCAAAAGAATACCCAGAACATAGTGAATAAGGGAGAAAATTCGTTTCCGTAATTTCCGTAATATATCATACCAGGAATTGAACCCGACACTTCTGCATTACAATAAGCTAGGCCGGCAAAGGCTTAACCCGCTCAACCCACAGGCCTTTGCTTAACATAACGAGATGCTCTATTAATTTTAGTAGAACAGCAATGTTTTCTTTTCAGATCTTAGCAATTTCTTTTGTAACACGAGAAACCGACTAATTTCAAAAGAGGGTCCCCTGCAATCATCTCTTCTTTGTCAGCTTAATACTGAAGCCTAATAAACCAAACCAAATTTGCCCACAGCTCTTGTTGAAAACCACCGAATAAAGAATGGAATTAGATAACGAATACACAAAAACAAATAAAAAAATCTTTTTCTTTGTCGCCATTGTTTGTGCTTCTCATGTTTCATTTTGACTGGAGCCGGTGAGCTTTATGAGATGATTTAATATGATTTTTTTAATGATTCCTACTTTTGTTTCGCAGTTTAATAGCAAAGGGTTTATTTACATGATTTGAATTCCAGCTATTATTCTGTTTTTTATATATTAAACCACATATTCAATTGGTACGTGATAATATTTTGTTTCAAATTTATAAATAATATATATAATAATAATATCTGAAATAAATAAACAATGGAGAACACAGTGCAATTTTTTTAGATTTCTTTTCAGTTTATCTCTTTGTTTGGGATTCACATAATATTTACTTCGCTGAATTCGATGCGGTGTTTTCTGATTGACTGCAAGACTTCAAATTTGTGCTACTTTTTACCCGGGAACTCCGCGAATTTCAGGGAGCGGTTTTTAGTTTTTCGGGTGCATAAAAAAATTAGCTTATTCCGACACAGTTTTCACTAAAACGATAGTTTACAATGCCTTTTGTCGCACTTTGTATCTCAGAAATCCCGCGGGAATTTCAAGTCAAGCGTAGACGAAGTCGCGGAGATATCCTTGTCACGAATAAAAGTAAAGACGGAGCTTTTTTAACCAGGGAAAATCCATTTGAAGACTATCCACCGCGGGGTAAACGCGATTGGGAGTGGGAAATACGCCACGTTGTTGGGGTGGCACTAGCATTGAAAGCAAGAAATGCTATTGAAACATCACGGTCGGGAAACCTAATAAAACCCCACGGTGTTTCTTTCTGGGCCTTTATGTATGCACCATGGGAAAGCGGAAGCTCGACCAAGTCCGCGTGCCCTGACATGCGGGAGCCCCAAGGGCTACATACACTGCGAAGGAAATAATGACTTACCGAAATCGTCAGTCTTTATCCAACATGGGGCGGTTAAGCTCGACAAGCGCGGGTAGATCACACCCTCCTCTCGAAAGCACTATTGCCGGGTGGGAGAGCCCTTCCCCGTATAGACGTAGCCTACATGAACAAAAGCGTCAAATGGAGTATTCTTTACAAACCTATGTAGTATATACGCGAGCTGCGTCTGTGTGGGTATTTATTTTAAATTGCTGGAGTACAGCAGACAGGCTGACGGCCCGACTGTGATGCAAAATGTTTACTGTCGCCTATGAACACTTGCAACACTAAAGGTGCTACCAATGTGCTGCTGGACTCATAGATGGGACTGGAACCTTGGCACTAATGCCGGCACACAACTCAAGGTTGTTACCGCGGCATGCTCTAGACCAGGGGTGGTAGCCATCCAGTCGGGCAAGTGCCCCATCACACCACACACAATAGTGGTTGTTTTGTAGCCTCTTACAACAGGCCGCCCGGCCGCAGGAATTACTTTCTCCGTTACTGCATGGATAAAGATAATGTACCCACTGGAAAGTATTCCACATTTATACGTACTTGTCCGATTAGTTAAAGCTTAGTTCTCGTGACGCACTGCGGCGCGATCGGTTTTCTTTAGCTGGCTTCACTCTGAGAGTTCGGGGATCGGTCCACCTATTTTTTCCGTCTGAGCTTAATATCTACATTCAACAGTAACTCAATGTGTGTGTCAAAACACAAATATTACACTAAATAAAGTACAAGGATTTTTATAGTTTTAGTGTTAGACCATTCGATTTACTAAAACGTAAAACCCATATTCAATTTCCACTAGAAATGAAGTTTTTTATTTTGTTGATCTGAGTATCACTAGAATCAGCCCTAGATTATATCCTTGTTATATCATACGATAAGAATACCCTTCCACTTTAAATAAGTTTTGTTCTATGAGCCAAGCATAAGCCATTGGCTTATGCCATGCTACAACTGAAACATATGTTCTACTTTTTACATTTGTTTTATCCACCTTTGGGCCTAGCGATAGGTATAAACCACTGGTAAGTAACAGTAACCGAGCCAAGTAATACGGATAGACGTGTAAATCTCAAAGTTCATGCATAAACAATGTGAAGGGCTTCAATTAGCAAACTTAAGAACACGAGTAAAATGTTTAATAGGAAGGGTTCCGAACCCTCAAATATTAATGTGCACAGGGGACTAAATGGTTATTTTTTTAACATCAAGCACCTGGGACTTCAAAGGCTCCCTAATCCACGTTAGGCTGTTAAAAGCTTAAATTTCATTTAGTTATGTTTCTATTGAAAATAGATTTTAAATTCTTTAATATGATCACTTATGTAGCTGTCGACTCATACATGCACATGATGCATGTCGTTCATAAATTAATGATGGTAATCTTTATAGGTTAAACAATTTTATGGCCTTTTGGTTAACCATAGTTTGGAATATTTTTTACTTATTTAATTGATCCTATTTACTTTAGAATCTTTAGAAATGTTATTTATTTTCTGACAGAAACTGGTGACTATTGTAGATCTGTGCAGATCTGTATTGCAGGTCACTCGGTCGCTCCACTCCATGCCTAAAAAATATATACTAATTCTATTCTAATATTCGCTTAAGCTTTCAGGCCTTAATTTGCTCAAGCGATTATAAAGAAAATTTGCATACATATATGTTGTCAGGGCTAGAACTATGTGTAGACATAAGGAAATAATTTAACTTTCATCCAGAAAAAGTACTGTGACTTTTTCCGAGGTACAGTAAAATAGATTTCAGTACAGTTGTGATTTTTATCCAGTTGGAATTCAGTAACAAGCACGTCGTCATAGCAACCTGTCATTGCATTACTAAATATACAGGTCACAAGAAGTGAATTTCATACAAAATAAACTCCTTTTTGACTATACTAGCTGTGTGAAGGAAACTTACTTTGCGTTGCTTCGACGTGTATTTCACGGCGGCACCAAAAAAAAACATGACCTCAGCAACATATCTTTGTCTATATTTTTCTATCCAAGTGAATCGACGTAATTTATGGGGATAATATAGTAAAGAATATGTATTCTAAGTGTTGACCCGAGATTTAAGCTATCTCTGTGTCGAACCTCATTCAAAACAGTTCTCTAGTTTTCGTGTCATGCTCGAACACACAGACAGGCAAAACTTTTAATATGATATTTGGGGAATCTAGAATAGAATATACTTTATTGCATAACATTAAGATACAATTCAAGAAGTTTAAATACAGAAGATAATAGGCGGTCTTATCACTAAAAGCAATTTCTTCCATACAACCTTAGGATGGATTAGAGAAACTTTATTCTAATATCATCTAACGTTTATAATATCATAATACAAATCATTATAATAAGTTTTCAAACATAAAATTAATGTGCTATTTGACTCATTTTACTTGTTGTACGGTTTGTACACCTCCAAAGATTCTGTGGTTTCATCGTAGTTTACAATGGACCCCGGTTTAAAGGGTGTTGCTAAGCCAAACCAGGTTGAGTTGTTGTATAACGGAGTCACCATCCGTCGGCTCATTTAAAACATGACTCAGGAAATGGATAGTCGAGTACACCTTCTATGATCATGAGAAGTTGATATCCTTTAATATTACATAATTTTAATTTTATTTGTGACCTGTGTATTTAAGTGATGTAGAAATTAACTTATAACTTTGATATGAATAAAAAAATCTGATTTCTGTATATTATTTATTTAGGTTGTTTCATGACCTGAGAAGCAGATATTTATGTATACTAGTAGCCGCCCGTGGTCGAAATTCGGCCATAATAATTTGTTGTCATAAACTATACTTCTATAATCACAGATTTCGCCAAGGCCACAATAAACAAAAGAGTATATATGCGTGTCTATGTCAAATACATGGTAGTGTGTGTAATGTTTGTTTTATTGCTTTAATGTTTTTATGCATAATTATAAAATTATAGAAATTCATATATAGGATTCGTCTTCTTCTCTATATTAACTATAAGTGTGAGAAATTTTATACTCCTCCGTCCGCGCAATTTTCGTAAAAAGGGGTACAAAGTTTTAGCCTTACGTATTATTAATAATTATATAGATTATACGCTGTACGAGCAATATTTGTTCGTACACTTGTACTTACTTAATTTCATAGGCAGGTTCGCTCATACAAACTGTATAAGGCTGCGCCATTTTGTAACTTTATAATAGGGCCTCAGTTGATTCGACTGTCCACTATTTTACATAATTTATTTGTATTGAAATATGCGTGTTGTATTATTATGGAGTGCCAATAAAACAAATCCCAAGAATTATTAAACTTCCTTCACAATTTCGTTTCCAATCAGTTTACGTAGCTTGTTTCAATTTCCGTCATAAACATAATATCTTCTGAAGGCTTTAAATCTGGATCGCTATCGCAGACTGGTAAGTCTTGGCGTCCGTTCACTTCGAAACGCGAAAGAAGCAATTTTAAGATAAAACGTAATTGAAATGTCAGAAACATTCTTCTGCTACACGGATTATAAAAATATATTTCGCAAATGTACGCGAACAGATTTTTAAATCTCCTTTTAATAACGTTACAATTTTTTTAAACGAAATTGTATAATAATGGCTTTATTTACGATAAATTAAGTTCCTAATTACCGGTTATTAAAACGATTGTGTTATTGTTATTATTTGCGAAAAGTAATTTTAAGTTTAATGCTTTTGCCTTGTTAAAACTAGTTAGAATTCTCATGTTCGGTACAGTTTGTTTTTAATGTCAAATAGTTAAGTAGTCAGTTAACTTGCAAAAATAGTGAGTTACAATCTTATCATGGTGTGTATAAACATGTACTTATTTATTATTTATTGCAGGAATTCAGCAGACATGCAGACTGCCCACTTGATGGAAAGCGGCTAACATCGCCTATGGACATTTGTAACACCAAAGGTGCAACAAATGCGCTGCTGCTCTCTTAAGGGAGACTGAAACCTGGTCACTAATGCCGGAACACAACACAAGGTTGTTATGGCAACATACTTTACACCAGGGGTGGTAGACATCCAGTCCGGCAAATGCCCTACCACCTGGCTGTGGGTTGTTTTGTCGCCTCTTACGACAGACCGCCCGGCCACAGGAAATTGTATTCTTTCTCTGTTCCTGCACGGATAAAACTTAATCGATAACTAACTTATTACTTATGTAGGTGAAACAACTTTATTCAGAATATGACATAAGAATCTGGTGAGGTAACCTTACCAGATTCTTAGGTTAACCAACTATGTACTTAACTTATTCAAAAGTGAATCAGGCTAGTGCCGAAAATAGTTGCATAATACTGTTAACAAACAATAAATAGGGTAAATTATAACATTGCTGGCACACCATCCTATGAACACGCAGTCTGTACGGGCCATTCTTTCCATTCATTCACTCCTTTCCATTCCGTACTCAAAATCTCCCCACTCTACCCCGCTCTTGCATAAAAAGAGACGTTACAAAACTCGCTCCCTACGCACGTACGCGATTTAAAGGTAATACGCAAAATATTTAAAATAAAATCTCAAAATCAATCCATCTGCGCCGCGACGTGTATAAAACGTTAATTATCCAAACTAGAAGATGTGGGAGTGGTGCCTGCTCATTGCTATCGAAGGGCACAACAATTTGTGCAAGGTGTGTACCCTTTTATCTCACACAGTCAATTTATTTAAGATATTAAACAATCTTAATATTTTGTATTTTATAACCATACTATAATATTATTAACAACTGCTCAGGTGCACACACCCACGCACACATACACACCCATCTGTATATAATGTATCTTAGCATGACTGTCACGCGAGCTTAATGCTTTTTCTTCATTCCAAAAGTGTCCAACGTGCCTAAAGTTTTCAGTTCAAACATATTAAGAATTCCTAATGATTTAAGTAAAATAATAGGGTGAAAATTGTTGTGTTGGAGTGCCCGTGCCAAACAATAGCACAGTTTCCTCTATATACCTTGATAAAATCTATCAAACATTTAATTATAACCTAGGAAACATTATCTCATGATCGATCTTAGACTATAGATAGATTCCATTCCATTCCATTGTTCTACAATTTCCTGTTTATCCAGACACTGTGGTACGGAACGAAATATGATCAGTTGGAGCGGGGCCTGTGCCAACCGTATTTATTTGTCTTGTTACAGTAAATCTATCGGAAAAACAACAATACCGCCGCGATCCGCTCTGCTCTACGCTTTGCCTCGCTGCGCTTTCCGTTCTAATAGTGTTGCCTAGTAATCTCATTTCACCGGCTTGTCGCATCCCTTTCAGTTAATTCAATATCATTTCTTTTATGAAAAATAAAGTCTTCGCTTTACATTTTCTATCTCTTTCTGGTTCTTTATCCTTGACCATTCACTCCTAACAACTCACGTCTTAAATTTTAAGTCCTATTTCCTATGGTGACGGATGTTAGACCTTGTTTATATTATGCCCACTTTCCGCTCCGTTCTTCTATTCATTGCCATGAAAGTGGGCATAATGTAAACGAGGCATTAATAGTGTAAGGTAGATTGCCCACTACTACTGCCCACTATTTTAATGCAGAGCAATTGCATTAAAATAATTAGAAACGGATATAAATGTTTCAACTTTTTCAGTCAATCAGTGTACTCGTATGCTACTAAAATTGAACTGATTGTCTGTCGTTTCAAAACTGATGCAAAATTTTAAGTGAAACCTGTTTTTTATACTGTATTATAAATATGCAGATTTTTTTAAAGGGTATAACGAAATGAAATGAAAATTTTAAAAGAGATAAATATTAAGTCAAATATTCACGCAGACGAAATGGCGACCACAGCTAATTTAGATAGGCGACCACAGATAATACATAACCAACACGTTTCAACATACATAGGCTTCTGTTGTCAACCACCACCGTGGCGTTCATAGCGTCGCCCATCGCTAAGCGTAACGTCGTGGCCGTGGTCGTGGTAATTTTGTTATCCAACTACAAGAAAGTTTAAAAATTTAGCATAGAATTAACAGATTTTATTCATCTTCAGAACTACTTTATTAAAAGTATTTTATTGCTTTGTTAATAAATTGTTTCCTAGTGCGAAGAATTCGTAGTCCATTATTTATAGGAAAACATTAACGGAGAAAAGGACACTGGCTGATTACATTAATGTAAAGAATAATCTACACAGTTATAAATACTAAGAAAATCTAAGATTATTCAAGTAATCCTATAATATTTTATACTTGGAAAATCTAATGTCATGACACATCGAATGAAAGGTTTGTTATATTTAATCTGCAATCTACATATACCTTAAATATTACATAGATTGTCGTTCCTTAGAACAGAAAAAAATCTCAAAAAGTTATTATTGATTTTCAATTAGATAAATATTAAATAGTATATGTATTTAAAGACCACGGGGCATAAAAATGTCCCAGACATTTGGAGGGCTTGCGTGGGTCCATGGGAAGGCCAACGTAGAGGCCCCTTGTCAAATTTAATGTAAATGTGGCTTGACACTGAATTACATAATCAACTACATAATTATTATCTCGCCAATTTTCGTTGGTGGGATGCAGAAACCAGATTTTTGCTTGGTAATTAACCTGATCTAAAAGAAAGCACTGTTTGTTAAAGTAGCAGAATATATTTACCTAAATTATTTACTAGAAGCACGATGTTTTCTTCGTAGAATTTAGTTATTTCTAGATTATTGGGGTTATTGAAATAGGCGCTCAAACGCTTTTCGTAGTTCGTTTCACCTCTAAATATTCAATTAAATTTTAGATAGAAGATAGAAATAACAAACATTTCTTTAAAATTATAATAATACATTCTATATAAAATACAAAATGGAAAATGTACTTAAATATATATAAAATAAGTAAATAAATTCAAAAACGAACGACGAAAGACGATTGACAGTAATCCCTTAGAATACGCAAAATGAAGTTCTGTAGAGACAAGGAGATCTTCTTTTTTGGCCCATTTCTGTCCACTGCTGGACGTAGGCCTCTCCAAGAACGCACCATATATCACTGTCTCCCGTCTTCCTCATCCAGCCCGACCGATGCCGAAGCCGAGACAAACAGATAGACGGACCTAACCACTTAATAAGGGTTCCACGATAGCAACGGTAACAAAGTCTTTCAGTAATTAATTATTTACAAAAATTACTTTGGTAAACCTTGTATTAACCTTGTATTAGTATAAACTACATTTTTTTATTGCAGGAGTTCAGCAGACAGGCAGACGGCCCTTTTGATGGAAAGCGAATACCATCGCCTATGGACATTTGCAACACCAAAGGTGCTACAAATACGCTGCTCCTCTCTTAAGGGAGACTGGAACCTGGTCACTAACGCCGGAACACAACTCAAGGTTGTTATGGCGACATACTTTAGACCAGGGGTGGTAGCCATCCAGTCGGGCAAATGCCCTACCACCTGGCTGTGGGTTGTTTTGTCGCCTCTTATGACAGGCCGCCCGGCCGCAGGTATGCTTTCTCCGTTCCTGCACGGATAAAACATTTAAAAAAAGACGAATGATAATAATTATGAAGTAAAGATATGTTGCTGGGGAGTTTGTTGCGCCGTTTCTTCTCCTTTAACAGTAACTAAAATTGCTTTGGAAGCGATGACTCATGACTTGCAAAAATTCGATAACATAATAGGATGCCATTTTGAAATAAATATAAAAAAGTAACTAATGTTTACAAACCTAAAAATGACTACCGAAGAGTTTTAGTTATTTTATGCAACGCTATTAGGAGCGTATTACTGACTTCAATCTGTGGGCCGTTCATGACGGAGTTTACTAATTCACACCCGTCCGGTCTGCTATTAAGCCTACACTTAAATTTATATTTAAACTAGCTTAGCTCAGTTCCAACCTTCATTACTGCGGAGATAGGATTAAGAGATTTTAACAAAGAAATGAGTTTTTGCATTAAAGTGAACTTTCGAACACTAGGCTATGGACTTATATTTAGAGTACTAAAATAATGTAGTGTGATCAAAGTCATGTAAATAATTGTTGAAATTTTCATTTATAATATACTAGTTGTCCCGGCAAACGTCGTCCTGCCCGGAAATCTTCAATCGATATGCCGACAGCAGCGCCACCTACCGGGTCCAATTGTGAACCAACTCAGAAACCTTCTCTGGCTCATGCACAACAACTTTGCTAAACATCATCACATGATCAAATGTATAGTTTACGATTCTATAAAGGTCATACAGACAAACATTCATTATTATAATGTATTAGAAGAAGATACAATACATTACTCTAAGGTAAACATGTTTAATCCATCAATTTATGAAACATGATCAATCAGTCTTCTATAAGTGTGAGGAACGTGAAACATTTTCTCATTTAGCTCTGGAACTTTAAAAAAACATGTTGCACCAGGATGAAGGGTAATTGCGAAATTATAGAGATTTCGATGTAACAATTTAGCCTTAGTTACGATAGTTTAGTAAAGCAATAAAGGCCCAGTTCCTATATGTTACCGACCGTTCATTTGCCTTAATATTGCTTAAAATTTGACATAAACTCTGCTTAGTAATTTTCAAAATATACTAATTTTTATGTTTTGCTTTGCACCGACTTCAAGATGTTTTAGATAATATATATTAATAATAATAGCTTTAGAAATAAGTTATTTTATACATTTTAGTTTTTTCGTTTTTGAAGTCGGTTTTTTTAAACGAAGTTTTTATTTTTTATTTGTTACTTTTTAGTGTCTAGCTATGTATGGGTGGACCTACGAATGGTGCCGCGCTTCTTAAAAAATATAGGTCCCAAGAACCGGGAACAAAAAAATGTTCGTAAAATGAAAACTACTGGGGCAAACTATGTCAAATTTTTAGGGGACCACATGGCAGCTATTCCGCGTCGAACAAAAAAAGAATCAAGTAAATCGGATCATAAATGACGGAGTAATCGGCGAACATACATAAAAAAGCAACAAAAAAAAAACCCGACGAATTGAGAACCTCCTCTTTTTTTCGAAGTCGGTTAAAAATTACCCATAAACTCCTCTTTAGTCGAATATTTTGGGTACAACCTACGTCAATCATTCAAATTTTGGTTAACTGTGCTCCTATTAGGTAAAAAACAGGCAATACATGTTTATAATTGAAAAAAAAGATATTCATTGATTAGGGACAGATTCTGATTCTCTTACTTAAAAGATGCCTAATCGTTTCTTAACGAAATCATTATAAGTAAGGCCGTATAATTTTAATGTCAAAATTTAACCGATGGTAGCGAAATTGAATTAATAGTAAGATATAGCAACCGGCCAATATTCTGGTATAACTCATTCTTCACTTCACTTCTTCGAAAATAGTGTAGTGCTGCCCCTATCGATATCCAGTACAATAAATCAATCTCACCGCTTCGAACCTCAATGCTTGTGCTGCGAATAATTAATAGATGTTGTTATTTAAGCAAACAGCTTGAATGAGGGAACATTGCATTGAAATCAAGCTTGAATTGATGAATGAAAGCAAGAGCCGTCACCCTCGCTTCCTTATAAATTAATAGTCGAATAAGTTGTATACATAGATACACCTTTAAGGCTTTATGTTCTATTTTAATTCAGAGATTCTCGGAGCCTCTTTGTTTTTAATAATTCATTTATAGTCTATTTAAAATAGGACGGTATGGGAAAAATTACGTAAATGGAGAAAAACATGGTTGGTTGCGTTGAGGAAGCCTTCTTTTAAATTCTTCTTCCCCATCCTGGCCATGAAAAGTTGCATAAAAAATACATTAAATCAATAAAAAACATTACACACACACGCATATATACCTACTATTTTGTTTATTGTTAAAGTCAAATTAACAGTGTAGCCTTGGCGAAATCTGTGGTTATAGAAGTATAGTCCTTGACAACAGAACCTTAATAATGTCAAACTTATAATTTAAATCAATTATGGTCGAATTATGACCACTTTAATTCTCCTAAGTAAATCCTAGTGAAGTATGTGAATCCCCGGGGACGAGGTAAGTTACACTTCCCTTGCTTCTTCTTCCACGTTCCTTGCCTTCTCCCGGCCATCGCATCGCACCCGCAATGCTGATTCGAACTTTAAGATTATTTAAGTTAAATAGTAACAGAATAAGATGTATTTTTATTTTATTACAATAATTACAGTAGATTGCGCAATAAATTCTGCGATTACGATCAAAAAGAATTATTTTGTCCAAATATAATTATGAATCAATTAAAATCATCACATAACTAATACCCCAGCTGACATGGATCCAAATAGAAACAAAACGAAATAAAACCATATTCCTAATAGACTCCGGACTGTCTAAGGAAATCTCCACCTACATGAATGCCAGAACCCAACATTACCTAGCTCGTAAAAATGTAAAGGTGAGAACACAACCCAACACATAAACCACCCAATTTATATCCAATATAAATGTCGGGATTCAAAACAAAAACAAGGAGCTAGGGAATGTGTTCTAGCGTTATATCTAAAAGGACATCTTCATGAAAATGGTTGCAAATTCAGCAAGGGGACGCCCTATTAGGAATCGGTCATACTCACCACTTTTCTGCTACTGTTTTTATATACAAGTATTGCACATTTTTTTCAAATAATAACATACAGTAAAACTAATTGCTATATTATAAATATATATGTATATAATATATTATGTACATAATAGTATTCGAAAGTTTTGAGTTTGATAATTTAGGTTTTTATTTTTTTAATACTAACAATCTTATAATTTAAATTTTAGTCTTAATGTTTTTTCAAATTGCTACAATGGTTTGTTGCGACTCGATAGTTTGTAAATGTTCTTATATTTTAGGATTTTTATTAAATGTACCTTTATTTTTTTATTAATTTGGAAGTAAATTTATAATTCAGTTTTGCTCACTTTACTTAAAAAAATTAATAAAATTGAATTGCTTAAATTTTAAACAATGTTCCCTTGCTTTAACCATGCAATACGCAGTTGGGTTTTAAATTTTAACTTTTTCATTACATTTTCTTTGACTTCTCAAAGAAAGACAATAATCATGACAAAAAATTAAGTCTTTTTTTAAAATGACAAAATGTTGTTCTTGAATCTAAAACTCCATTGAAAAAAATGGATTTGTTCCACCATAAATATTTAAATAAACACTATTATTTCATCTTTTTATTTATATAAAGATATTCCAAATATAATATGTATAAAGAAAACAAGAGCAATGTGAAAGCACCCCATCACAATGTGTTGTTGACTTCGTAGAGATGCTATCATAGCTAATATGCACACGAGAGCTCGGAAACCAATTCCATTAGAAAATTATCTCTTTTCCAAATCCCCTCTACATATCTAAGATGTAAGGGTGGTTTCTGATCGTTTCAACATCGCCCCAATGCATTGTAAAAATGCAGTGGCAAATCTTTTGACAAAGATTTTCATTCCCAGGAAAACTATCTTATACGTTTAAAATAATTCTAAGATGTGTCCGTAAAATGTGATCTGATCTAAATTGTATTTCGGAAATGGGATCATTATTACGGTATTACAGATTCGAAATCATCGCAACCGAAACCGCATGAAATGTTCTAGTTCAACCGTAAATTGCCATTGATCATCGCAACAACTCGCCGGCGATTGGAAGTTCATCCACACTTCCTGAACACTTGGAAGTCTTCCACGGTATGTGGCGGCCGCTCGTTCATGCCATATGTGTTTATGTAAAAGGGCGTGAACAGATAGATACCTAAAGCCTCAACGAGGTAGGCAACGCATTGGCTTCCCTAGTGTTGCAGATATTCATGGGCGACGGTAGCCACCTATCACCAGGTGGTCTGTTTGCCAGTTTACCTACAAACAAACATTTAAAAAATCTAGCTATAGCCGATTACAGTTCGAAACCATTATTATCAGAGAATCAAGGGGATATTGGATTATATACCATATTTATTCGGAGTGTGTTACTTCAAAGACAATATCGATTAATGTTCATCATTCGATGTCTTTTAGTCTCAATCTGAAGTTAATGCCGATCTAAATGACTAAGTCTCACTTCTGGTACAATAATTAGCCACTTTAAATAATGATATTATAAGATTTATATAATATCATTGACTTTAAAGCACTAATACGACAGGTATATCGGACCAAACTGGTAGTGAGACTGAATCTTCGTCGCCACGCCTGCTCGCTTATATATCCGAGCGATGACAAAACGAGCCGAGTAGTTTCCTAGTTCTATCTATCCATGCAGCAACGGAGAAAGAATACAATTTCCTGCGGCCGGGCGGCCTGTTGTAAGAGGCGACAAAACAACCCATAGCCAGGTGGTAGGGCATTTGCCCCACTGGATGGCTACCACCCCTGGTCTAAAGTATGTCGCCATAGCAACCTTGAGTTGTGTTCCGGCATTAGTGACCAAGTTCCATTCTCTATTAAGAGAGCAGCAGCGCATTTGTAGCACCTTTGGTGTTGCATATGTCCTTGGATGATGGTAACTGTTTTTCATCAAGTGGACCGTCTGCCTGCTCATGCTATATAAAAAAAATTGTTCCTAGTTTCATTACTCCCAATTACTTGCAAATCTTATTTAGCCATTAATCCAACTCATTAGAAATAGTACAACAATCTAACTATAGAAATGAATGCTATTGGAGCATTTTAGACGAACCGAAAATAGGAAACAGTCGACTGCACCTAAAATGGCTAAAATGAAAAGCGGATTTGATTGGTTGTTTATTACGGTAGTCTTAGCACTCCAGGCACTCGCCGCAAATACCGTCGAATCCACAGACATCGGTATCGGCTTTTAGTTCCTAGTCAGGATTCAGGAACAATGGTCGACTTCAATCCATTCCCCGAACACAAATCTCGCACCGTCAAAGCCGAAAACGCGTTGACTTAGCTGAATATCGGACCAAATCTCCGGATCGTGTTTTCTGAATTATTTCAGGTATCTGTTGCGTACAGATGTGCAGCTTTCGGGGTTTTTACACATCGAATGACGAACCCGTCTTTATATGTGCTTATTTAACAGAATATTTTATTCGTATAATCCTTAAACGCTTTTCACTATCCACTTTGAAAATGTAGATGCTTATAAATAAATCTGGAGAGTATATGAAAGAGCTCGAACTTTAACCCGACTTTTGTAGAGCTGGCAGATTTTTACGGCTTTCGTATTTTGGCTTCAGAAGCTAAAAAAAGCTTTTAAAAATAACCCCATATCTCAAAAAGTACTAAATTAATATAGCACCAACCAATTTCTGTTGCACGTATTTTTGAAATTCTACAAAGTAATTTTTTACGATTATAAAAGCATATCTTCTTCCCCACTGTTCAAGATCTTACTAACGATAATACACAGAACGAACTAAACATTTCAAAGCTTAGTATATAGTTAATTTATGTTTCTTTTCTATATTCAGATTTTATCATGTACATGGATTGCTTCAAGTTTTGGTCTTACTAATTATGCAAGAATAAATAATAATTCATTCATGTCCGTTATGTAACATACATAGTAATATGTGTGTAGTATGAAAACTTCTTTAAGTAATTCTGTACATAAATAGAAATATAATTAACTACAACATTAAATGATATTAATGGTTTGCATTTGATGTAACAGAAATTAATTCCAAAACCAATTAATCAAAAACAATTATCAGAAAAAGTATAACAAGAGACATGAGCTTTCACGTAACATTTGCCATTGTACGCCTCAGAAGTGTCTGGACTAAATTTATAGAGCGCACATCAATCCTTACTAACAATCCGAAATTTTACTACCTTTTAATTAGCAATAAATAAATAAGGTCATTATCGCAAATTAAAGATAATTAATATTTCTTAACCTATTTTCGAGGAATAAAGTACAAGGGATAAGCCCAAGAAATACTGGATCGACGTCGTGGATGATAACTAGACCAGTGGTCACAAAACAAGGGATACCGAAGACAGCGCGAAGTCTTATATTTCAGTTAATTCAACATGCCATTACTCATAGTGCCTGTAAATATTAAATTGCCTTATTCTACTAAATAATGCAAAACTAAGTGACTATAGACACAAAATGTTAAAAAAAAAACTTGAGAGGTGTCAAGGTACACCCGGATGGAACGAAGTTCCTTTCGATTATTTACAAAAAACCTGTATACACTCAACAAAAATAATCGTCGCGACACCACACTGTTCAATGCGAAGTGTAATAGTAAATGAGTAAGTTTGAATCCTATTTACTTCAATATAAGAAACAATTTAAAAATCGAATCACATCCTGCAATTCGACTCTTGAAACAAATTTAACTTTAAACCAGATTCGCGATATTGTTCCTTATTTTAATGACATTAGGACTCTATATGTCCGCAAATGCTATCTGTACGTCAGCAACCCATGACATTTAAATAATGTACTCCAAATTAAACTCTAACTGCGTGGGCATAAAGGGTTATGCAACTGCATTTTATCTTGGCAAGTTCAAAAAGTGTCGTTGACAACTTTTTCGTAAGAATTTTTTCCGTCTAGCCCCCATTCGTACCGCGCGATAAGGAACTACGTTCCAATAAAATAAAATAAGAAGAAGACTTTGGTGTAAACGCTCCAAACGCAACCGGAATTTTATGCTCGGATCATAATCCGACTGCAGCTGCGAACTAAGACTTTATACGTGGATTCACTTGCCTCATAATCAAATCCATTCCATTTTCGGAAAATAAAATGTTAACCTCCGGACTTCATAGTCTGTGTCTGTAAAAAAAGGCTGTGAAAAAGAATGATCAAACATCGATGAACAAAAACTAGCAAGTAAATAACTCAAAATGCGCTCTATAAATAACTCAAAATGCGCTCTATAAATACCACTCGTAGTGTAATGAAATTGAAGTGGACAATGAAGATGGAGGCCGGACAAAGCCCAAAATAGATAACATCTCTGAATTTGGATGGTCCCGGGGATAATGAGTTTAATGAACGCCCTGTATCAGAATAATGGAGGATTTTTCTTCTGGCTTTAGCTTGAACTCGAAGAAAATTGAAGAGGACAATCGACGGGTCTAATGTGTAGTTACAAATACAGTGGCTTTTGGCAAAGGGATTTGTTTTGTCGCTTTCGGCTTTGGTACATTTGTGCTTTTGATAAAATAGGATACAATACTTTTTTTTACGTTCGCGGGCTGTAGTGGTAAAGTTTTATTTTTAGAATCTGTTATTTTTATTTTTAAGGGCAACAATTACGTCTGACGATAGAACATTATAGGGTAAACGTCATTGTTGGCACCCAGTAAATTGTGTAAATATATTTTTTTTTAACTATTTTTATTTGGTACTAAATGAAATAATTATTAATTTATTCTTTACTACCATACTTGGAACCCCGAATCTTTGAAGTATATATCAATGGGGACATGATGAATTTGTAATATATCTCATCTCGTATCAAAAACATGTAAATAAGCCCGTGTGTCACGTAAGGATGTGTAAGTTCAATCTTAAAATTAAAACTTTTCGAGACTTTAACTATTTCGAGTTATTTTTTCGTCTTAAATTAAGTAAACAAATATTTATTTACATTTTTTGTAAATAATTCTATTTGCATTGGATACTCAAGCACATATGACACTTTGTTATTATAACTTTTTTTACTTTAATTTTCTTTTTAAAATATCCTTGGAAACCGAGTTGCCCGGAAGAGATCGATATGAGCAATAAAACTGCACATTGCCCTAATGAAAATGTATAAGTATTTCTTAGGTATATGTTTATGGTGAACAATTAAGAGTTTTCATGAATTATTTAAATATTTTAAATTATTATTAATATAATGTTTTAAACGAACAATTCAAATTTCAAAAAGAACGGAGTTGGCAAATTGTTTTGTACATCTACGTTATCTATTTTATAGATTCGTTTCGTAGCATTAATTTTTATATCAATTTTTTATATATATTAATGATATACTTTATTTTTATATTTGTTTGCAATAGTGCAATAATACTCGTCATATTATTACTTTTTGTTTTATTTTGTGTTTCGTTTTGTCTATCCGTAAGTCACTTGAACGGCCCTAACGGAAGACCAGCGCTGGTTGAGCCAACCAGCATCATGCTGAGTTAGGACCGATTCAGAACTTCATTTCAATTGTATTATCTTATTTATAAGTACGTGCATGACAAGAGCTATGAATGTCAAAGAAGCAAGTGAGGTGTGTAAGAATAAGCCTAAATGGCGCTCTGTTGTTCGTGCCTACCCCGCAAGGGACCTGGCGTGAAGTTATGTATGTATGTATGTATAAGTACGTATTGTTGTTTATGTTGTTCTGAATAATTATTTTTCTTTTCTATTATACATATCGCAATTTTATTTTAAATTAATAATTATATTTTATAAAATTATTTATATTAAATAATACACGTTATCATACGCTAGATAACACTTTTTAAGAAAAATGTTTTTTTTATATATAGCTCTATATAGGTATCTCGAACCTTTTAAATTGTAAGTTTAATAAATATGGGTTACATCACTAGTCACTTTTGAATTGATCCGTAAAGGAATAAAATCTTTTACCATGGAAACGAGTTTCTTGGCATGGAGACGCCGACAAACAAATACGACACCCATAGATTATCCTCGCGATGCCGCAAACCCCATGTTGTAATTTGGCAAACATTGAATTCAGCAAATTGTAATGTTTCTGTGAAATAATATCGCTTGCACATATAATCAAGCTCTAATATATATTGGTGAAGTTTGCGCAGATACAATTTTGTGTATTTATTTGTCTAAGACTTGTTTGCTTCGTAGTTAACGCTCCCATATCTTATTTCAATGAAAATGAAAAAAATATAAAAAAATATCTATTCCAACAGCTACACGCGCTGATGAAAGAAGAAAACATCTTGAAGAGACCAGAGCATATTTAATCGATGTGTTAACTTCTCAATCCACTTTGATAGACACAGCTTGTAAAGGCTAATATTACACATTCCCAAGGTAAGCAGGTTATGCAGTAGATATACAACAGACAACGCTAGAGTGGATCTCAGATCACGTTAGTTTACGAAACTTA
The DNA here is from genome assembly GCA_949752895.1 of Dendrolimus pini. Classification (NCBI taxonomy): domain Eukaryota; kingdom Metazoa; phylum Arthropoda; class Insecta; order Lepidoptera; family Lasiocampidae; genus Dendrolimus; species Dendrolimus pini. The sequence continues at coordinate 7,555,889 of OX457130.1, read as the reverse complement.
ACCTGCCGGGACTCGAACACGCGGCCTTTGCGTTGCACTGAACTATTATATAATCTGGTGATGTAGGTGGTGCATATATAACTTCTGATTAATACATAATGTAAAACTGAATACAATTGTTAAACGTAAGGTGGAAAATTCAGAAACTGTAACGCAACCACGAAATGCGAAGAGTTTAAAATGTTATTGTAAAGCACCTCCTACATTATCGTATTAGCTAGGCACCTTTTAGGGCACAGCTGTTAGAGCCCACGCTGAAATTACGAGCCTCTTAATTCAAAAGCTTATTACTCGACTTGACTCAAGCCAAGTGTTGTATTTCAAGCTCCGCAAATAATTTCTTTACTGAATTATGGACACTCTTATACGTTCGAGGAAATTCGGTAAAGTACCTCAATGTCGTCTTTAAAGCCTATCATTTATTTTATTATTATTAAATATTTATTTATATTATTTTTACGACTAAATGCCAACAGAGAAAAAAGAATGCACACCTGCAGTTTATTACCTTTACCCGCATTTGGACTTCCTTTGTTTACTTTGTGTTTAAATTTGTAATTAAGGAAAACATCCTATTGTTACTGCACTCGTTTATGGTCGCAGGTGTGCGTTTTCTTTGAAATTCAGTCCAAGCGGTCGATTGTTGTATGGTATAGTTTATATGTATAGTTTATAAAACAATACCCAGCGGAGGGATGAGGCAGTCAAGCGAGGATTGCGATACGAGCACGACGTGTACATTCGATAGGATATATAATATAGTAACGGACTATGCGCGTTTTTTTGAATCGTGCATCACGTTTGTACTAGTTGCGTCCAGTTATATTTGTACCTGTGTTATACGTTTTTGTATAGTTCTAATAAATTCTATAGTAATTCCAACGGCATTTTAATTCGTAACTCGTATCAACAAATTAACAATCTCGATATGTGAATCCCGCCATAATCCTGCATAGCGATATGCAAGTATTCTCGGAATGTTAGTCAACACCATCAGTGATAATAACAACATAACTATATGCCAGAAGAACTGCTTAAAACGGTACACACTATTCAGCTATGATCTGAACTCCAAGACATTCGAATGATATGGATGCTTTAGCCACTAAGAATTTTATGTGGGTAGTTTACCTACTTTATTACCTTGTAATTCTATTTAAAAGCAAGATACATCAAAGACGAATTACAAGTTAAAGCCTTGATACCGGGATAAGATATAGACACAAGATTACATTGGAACCCAAACTTCCGTTTCAGTAATTTGTAATGATCCAACGTAACTTTAAAAGGACTCATCAAAACATGTTCATCGCTGAATGAACAGACATTAATTAAACCTGGGAGCAGGTTGTGAAGCTCCACGAAATAGTTTCCACAGGCAAGTTGGCACCTACGGATTCAAATTCAATTCCCTCTGCCGGCTGAATTGAGTTGTGTCAGTTTATAACTTGGGATGTACGGAGTGATTTAATTACACGGTAACTGACTACTGTTTTATAAAATAACCGGTTCTGTTTCAATTTTGCTCTGTTGAAATTTTACTTTATTGTTATCGAATACTTTAATTTTCCAGTAAATATTAATGATTTTGTTCAAATATAAACACAGTCTTTTAACTGCAAAAATCCTGTATTTAATGTTGTTATTAAATACCAACAAAGAAACGCGCACCTAGTTTATTCTACCTCCCACATTCGGAGTTCTTTTGTTTACTTCGTATTTAAATTAATTATATTTGCAATTAGACAATAGCCTATTGTTATTGTTTTCGACTTTGTTGGCCGTTCGCAGGAATACTTAGCCAGGTGTGCAAATTACTGTTTCTCGAAAACCCCAGAGCACGCAGTCGATTTTTTGTACTGTATAGTTAGTATAAAACAATGCCCGAACGGAAGGGTGGGAGGGGCAGTCAAGCGAGGATTACGATACGAGCAAGATGTAGATTCGACAAGTGATATAGTAACGGACTCTGCGTGTGTTATTGAATCGTGCAGTTTGTACTGGATGTGTCCAGTTATATTTGTACCTGTTTAATACGTGTTTGTACAGTTCTAATAAATTCTAAAGTAGTTCCAACGGCATTTTAATTCGAGTCCTGCGTAACTAGTAACAATATTAAGCATAATAATATTTGAAATCCTGATGGTTTAGTAGGTTTAACATATCGGCAATGACAATAAGACGAATGAGAACTATTGTTCCTTGCGATGTTTTCTTATTTCTTTTTCGATTTTCATGGTAAAAATTCGAGACGATTACAAAGACAAGTCAAAGAAATTTAAAAATACAATTTCATAGTTTGAAATGTACTCTCGGTCATGACTAACGATAGGAATGACATAAAACATCATGACATCAAACATCTTAAATCTTTTTTTAAGTTTATTCTGTTGTTATTCTCCTTGGATAATAAGTAATAAAATTGCGACAAGACAAACCTACCAGCCAGCTGCAAAAAAATAAAAAATTGTTTTAGAGAATAGTTCATGTATTATTGTTTTGTTATTATTATACCTAGTTTAAAAAAACGTACTTTTGACTTTTGGTGAATAATAAAGTGTTTTCATTTATTCATTCATAGACATATTATATTTGGACGAACAAAATATATGTAAGGAAAGGTAAGGATTTCCACAATAAACATGTTTAAGTTAGTACAAACTTTTTGCTAAATTAGGACAGCGACAAATTCTAGTCATTTGTCATAGGGTCGGCCGTTTTTTCCCGAAATCCTTTTGGGTCCTTCGTACCGGTTTTTACGAGGGTACCCCAAATGTTTACGAGGGGTTTAAGCCTATGAAAAGCCTAATTTTAATAATCAATGAGTCATCCGCTGTTCAAACCTACAAATTTAGAAATTTGCTAGCTTTTAGATGGTTCTCTCTTGTTTTTAATTATATACCTACATAAGTAATAAAACCTTTGTATTGTTACGAGCTACAGGACTCGAATTAAAATAAATGCCGTTGGAATTACTATAGAGTTTATTAGAACTATATAAACACGTTTTAAACAAGTACAAAATAAAACTGGATGCAACCAGTTCACACTGCATTATTCACTGCAATTTAACACGCGCAAAGTCCGTCACTATGTCGCTAATCGAAAGTACTACGCGTCTTAACCGTATCGTGGTCGTCGAATGACTGCCCCCACCCCACCGTCCGGGCATTGTTTTATACTAAACTGTATAAAAGGGGCCGCGTTAACCCACACATCTGGCAATGCAATAAAAACAAGGATTAAGTCGTTCGACACTAATTACAGCCATAAAATAAGTACGATAACAATAGATGTTTTTAAAGTTTAAACACGAAGTGAATTCAAAGAATTCGTTTTTACAACGTGCAGCTGTGGGGTCTTTCTTAGTATGTAACAGTATTATATTTTTTTTATTTTTCATTGCATTCTGGATTGTTAGTAAACTCATATGTCATATATTGTACATTTAGGGTTCTATTACCATCATGGTAAAAACGAAATCTTTGTTTCTATCATGTCTATCTATCCCTCTCCTTTCTGTATGTCGCCGTCTTTTTTTCCAGAAACTAGTGGTGTATATACAATATACATCCATATCTATACTAATCGATGAAATCTGACGTTGTAATGTATAGTGTTACAAAAATATAAAAATAGGCGTGGCTGCTACAAGTTTATTTAAGCGTTGTTTTTGAAGTGAAACTACTATACAGAGGGGGTTTTACAATTTTTCGCTCACGAAAAAGCGTCACGGTCACGTGGTCTAGATACTTACATTTTTAAACTCGTGATATCTTTCGAATGGAATGTCCGAATTAAATAATTCAGAAAGTTATGTAAAGGTATTGAAGCACTCTTGAATTTTAACTTGAAGTTTTACGGGCAGGTTTTGAAATTGGACAAGTACATTAACAATCTGCTCGTAACACTTCAAGTTAAAAATTTGTTGCAATTTATTTGGTTACTTAGCAGTTGAAAATTTTCCACTTGTCCGTTGCGATTCGCTTTTCCACTTGTCCGTTGCGATTCGTTTTTCCACTTGTCCGTTGCGATTCATTTTTTCACTTATCCATTGTCATTCGTTTTTCCACTTGTCCATTGAAGTTTTTTTTCATTGTATCTACTTTGTTGTGAGCGTAAGGTATAGTTAGTTAATTTTTGCTAAATTATAACAAACTCCTTGAACCATGAATAGGTGATTATCTAATGATGCATTATCTCCTAAACTAGTGAAAATTATGTTCCCTCTTTCTAACTTCCAAAATAAACAGTAGGTTTTTTTTTATAAAGTATTGTAGTAATTGTAATGTTTAGGAAATTTGTATAATCTGAGCTTTTATGTGATTGTAAGATAATTGTGTGCCGTCTTAGCCATTAACTGAGACGCCAGAAGTAAACAAGGGTATAGTTAGATCTAATAATTAGGGATTACGGCTTGTATAGGTAGGTACCCTCAGTAAACTAATGTGGCTGCCGGGGTTTTCATTCATTAATTTATAGCATATACTTTTTACATGAAATAGGATTAAATGTGGCCTCTGTGCTGGAGTGGTTTAAACTGAAACACAATATTCTGGGTTCAATACTTCCCATGGCAAATTTTGTAAACTATATTGTCGTATGTATTTGTGGTTGTTATCCGTGCAGGAACGAAAAAAGAATACGATTTTCTACGGCCTGTCATAAGCGACGTCAAAACAATCCACAGTCAGATGGTAGGGTATTTGGCCGTTTGGCTATCACCCCTGATTTAGAATATAGTTCCATTACAACCTTGAGTAGTGTCATGGCATTAGTGGCCAGGTACCAGTCTCCCTTTAAAGAACGACAGCACATTGGTGCACCTTTGGGGTTACAAATGTCCATAGGTGATGGTAACCGCTTTTCATTAGGTGATATGTCATTGCCTGTCCACTGAACTTTTGAAATAAAAACTCCTTGTGGCACTCGGGAACTGCCGCGGTAAAGCTATTTGCATAGCATTTTTATCAACTTATGCAATTATAATTATTTATTTATTTATTATTTATGCAGTACTTTTTTTCCTTTGATATTAATTTAAGTTTTTCTTTGATATTAATGCAAGTTACACTTTTTAAGCGTGGTGACCGATAAGAAAACAAATCACTTATGTATACATATATACCTACATGTATACTTACAGGGCGCACATGCGGTGAGTGTGGCATTTTAAGATATGCTAGACACCTATATACTTTCTCACAAACAGCTGCTTACGTATTCGTCCGATTTCGGAGCAGTTCGTCGTCCATAATTTGCAATACCTGACATACCTCGGACTGCCACGAGAGCTCGCGGGTCACTAAGGCCACCGCACGCCTCCGATCTCCACGCCCGCCTCAGGCCCCCGTCACCGCGCATGGTAGGCGGAGTGGAAGGTGTTAGGTTTATTTTCGTTACGGAATTTCTTGATGCGGTCGCCGCGCTCAAAGCTCGCGATAAAAGCTATGCAATAGCTTAAAAAATAAAAAGTTAAGCTGAGCGCAAACAGGCCACCGATCACAGGTACCGGTAAACATCGACGGGCAGTTGACACACTTATTCATGCATTATGAGGCGCTAGCCGCGCATGTGTGGCTGTGGTCGGTGGCCACATCGGTCTGGGGTACAAATTTGTTCATAGTTACACGCCGACAAAGTGAATGCACACCTGCAGTTTATTACCTTACCCGCATTTGGACTTCTTTTGTTTACTTTGTGTTTAAAAAACGTAATTAAGAAAAACATCATATTGTTACTTACTGTATTCGTTTATGGTTGCAGGTGTGCAGATTACGTTTTCTTGGAAAATTTAGTCCACGCGGTTGATTGTTTTATTGTATAGTTAAGTATGAAACAATGTCCGAACGGAGGGGGAGGCAGTATTAATTCGAGTCCCGCACTCGTAACAGTATATTATTCATTACAGATGCCCATAACACTTCTCTATAACACAAGTGGGCTTAACTTGGAAATATAAAAAACCGACTTCAAAAACTAAAAAACTAAAATGTATAAAATAACTTATTTCTAAAGCTATTATGATAAATATATATTATCTAAAACATCTTAAAGTCGGTGCTTAGTAATTTTCAAAATATTATAGTAATTTTTGAACCGACTTCGAAAAAAGGAGGAGGTTCTCAATTCGTCGGGATCTTTTTTTTTTGTCGTTACTTTTTTTATGTATGTTCGCCGATTACTCCGTCATTTATAATCCGATTTACGTGATTCTTTTTTTGTTCGACGCGGAATAGCTTCCAATTGGTCCCCTATAAATTTTACATAGTTTGGCCCCGTAGTTTTCATTTTACGATCATTTTTTTGTTCTCGTTTCTTGGGACCTAAATTTTTTTAGAAGCGCGGCACCATTCGTATGTCCACCCATACATAGCTAGACACTAAAAAGTAACAAATAAAATTTAAAAACTTCGTTTAAAAAAACCGACTTCAAAAACTAAAAAACTAAAATGTATAAAATAACTTATTTCTATAGCTCTAATTATTAATACATATTACCTAAAACATCTTGAAGTCGGTGCAAAGTAAAACATAATAAAAATTACTATATTTTGCAAATTACTAAGCACCGACTTTAAGATGTTTTAGGTAATATATATTAATAATAAGAGCTATAGAAATAAGTTATTTTATACATTTTAATTTTTTAGTTTTTGAAGTCGGTTTTTTTAAACGAAGATTTTAAATTTTATTTGTTATATGATTTATTTTGCACCGACTTCAAGATGTTTTAGATAATATATATTAATCATAATAGCTTTAGAATTAAGTTATTTTATACATTTTAGTTTTTTAGTTTTTGAAATCCTTTTCGTTCCATATATACACCGATTACTCTGAGATTTATGATTCGATTTACGTGATTCTTTTTTTGTTCGACGCGGAATAGCTGCCATGTGGTCCCCTAAAAATTTGACATAGTTTGCCCCAGTAGTTTTCATTTTACGAACATTTTTTTGTTCCCGGTTCTTGGGACCTATATTTTTTAAGAAGCGCGGCACCATTCGTGGGTCCACCCATACATAGCTAGATACTAAAAAGTAACAAATAAAATTTAAAAACTTCGTTTAAAAAAACCGACTTCAAAAACGAAAAAACTAAAATGTATAAAATAACTTATTTCTTAAGCTATTATTATTAATATATATTATCTAAAACATCTTGAAGTCGGTGCAAAGTGAAACATAAAAATTACTATATTTTGAAAATTACTAAGCACCGACTTTAAGATGTTTTAGATAATATATATTAATAATAATAGCTTAAGAAATAAGTTATTTTATACATTTTATTTTTTTCGTTTTTGAAGTCGGTTTTTTTAAACGAAGTTTTTAAATTTTATAGTGTCTAGCTATGTATGGGTATAGGTCCCAAGAAACGAGAACAAAAAAAATGTTCGTAAAATGAAAACTACTGGGCCAAAATATGTCAAATTTTTAGGGGACCACATGGCAGCTATTCCGCCTCGAACAAAAAAAGAATCACGTAAATCGAATCATAAATCTCAGAGTAATCATATGGAACGGAGTGAAAATTATTTCCATGAAAAATGTTCATAAAATGAAAACTACTGGGCCAAACTATGTAAAATTTTTAGGGGACCAATCGGAAGCTATTCCGCGTCGAACAAAAAAAGAATCACGTAAATCGGATCATAAATCACGGAGTTATCGGCGAACATACATAAAAAAAAGCAAAAAAAAAAAAAAAGAAAAAACGACGAATTGAGAACCTCCTCCTTTTTTCGAAGTCGGTTAACAAAGTATGTGTTTTTTCGAAGTGTTATAATTATGTAACACAAACACCACTTGGAAAAGATCAAACAGAAGAAGAAAAGTAAGAATAACAACATCTTTATTGTAAAGCCTCATTTAAATTTAAACAGTTCAGTATTAACCATTGAACAAACTTAACAATGTTACTCAAATATTTGCTTACCATCATTCTAAATTTTAAAGAAGTGTAATAAGAAACTGAACAGCGGCAAGTAAGCAAAATCTGATACCAAACCGCGTCAGCAAATTATCATAAATAAACTTTTCATACAACAAAAACAAAAACCATAAATTCACGTGTGGCTTAACAGGCAAAGCATTGCCACAGCCGACGAATTATTTACGTAAAATTTTAAAGTAAACACAGAAGTTCAAGAGCTTTGGAATATGACTAATTCTGGAATATGAATAACTCGGAGGAAATCATATAATCGTTATCATTCATCTATACATACAGATAAGTAAAAATGAAGTGTCTGTTTGTAATGACAGCTTTTTACTAAATGAAAATTAAAGTATATACTCTATGGTACATATATCGAAAAATCAATTTTGAAAATTTCTGTCTGTCTGGATGGTCCAGATATTCTCTGAAACGGCTGGAGTAATTTTGACGGAACTTTCACTGGCAGATAGCTCATGTTCTAAGGAGTAAGTCAGCTTTTTTTGGGTTACGGGAAAAAAATCCACGCGGATGAAGGTGCGGACAGAGCTATATATAGTTCGCAACGTCCGGCTTAAAGCTCACTAATCGGTTTTCAATTATTTTTTTTTAACGCGATCTTCGGCATCATTTTGTAAGCCTTCTACATTCTTGCGAGAACCTAGCTAGAACGCGCGCATTACGCGATAGCAACACGAAGACCCATTCCACTTTTTCAAATCTCGCGAGAATGTAGAGGGCTCGTTAAACTAGGCTTCTTGACGTGGTAGAGCCTTGCTGGGATCATTATCTTGATAACAGCTCTTAGGGCCAGCTTGATCGGTTCTCTCCCAGAATATCGGTGTGCAACCGTTAACTTCGAGCTAATAGTGTTTTGTATGAAGAGTGAGAGTACCGATAGTCCACTTCCCCCTGCTCATATTCCATCCCCTTGTACCATTCGTCCTGTCCCATCCTAAAGGTGCTCTTACACAGGAAATTTTTTGAGCAATTATTGCTTGGCAACTGTATTGGATCAATCTGGAGAAATTAAGCGGGACCATTGCAACAAAACACGACAATTGCTTCGGGAATTTTGCTTCTAATTGCTCCATAATACCACATTTCTCAACGCCACATGACTTCCTGAATATCGAATCAGTTTGGAAAAAATTTAGGCCATTTTTTGTCTATCTCGTTTGTACAATCGAACCAATTGAATTATGACCTAATAATAATTCTTTTAAAACCGTCAAAATAGTATGTAGTAGGTTTATCGTGTGTGTTGCACTTAGGTTGCGTTTTAAACATTAATAAAAATGCGTCACTAGGCTCAGAGAACTACGCAATTTTAAACTTTGTTATCACTGTACTAGATATGTTTTAGATAAAACAGTAATGATTTGAAATAATTTGAATCTCGAACTGAAATCTGTCTTATCTGATGTTATACACGAGTATAGTCGAGTCTCTCCAATCTGTTTAATACAACGTAGTTAGTAACTGTCAATGTCTAATAAAATGATAACAAGTTCGTTACCAAGGAAACGTACGTTCAGACGAATTGCAACCTTATTGTATGTCACAGTTGTAGGAAAATGACCTTATGGTAGGTCATGATTCAGTTGGTTCGATTGTACGTATAATTAGGTCTGTTTTCAAAAAAGCAACAGGGCCTACATTTTTAAGTTGCTGCATATTGCATGGTATTGTGCAGCCGTATCCCAGCAACAGCTTGCTACATATTGCCATCGCCCTAAATTGCTTGATGTAGTTGTGACGTCATAGTTGATGAGATTTGACTGGGATTGAGCAATTTTAGTTGCTCGTGTAAGAGCACTTTAAAAGCTGGCAACGCGTTGACTTCGCTCCCTAATAATATTTTCTTAAGTTTTCGCGACTTGTATACATTATAAAACTACCTACTGTCGTCCGTGGTCACTGAAAAGCGGCCGAAACGTCGGATTAACGAAAATCAAATAAATTACCGCGCTTAAAACCGTTAAAACGTAGTTTTATTCGCTCCTTAATGTTGCAAACGTTTATAAGTGACAGTAACCATTTTCTATTAGGTGGATGGCTGTTTGCCAGATACGCATTTTTTTTTTATTACGAACATAATTTCTTATGAAGCCAAGCCAGTATTTCTTGGGTCTACCTCATCTACTGAGACCTGAAGCAGGTGGCATGGCTAGACATTTGTTCCCTACATAACAAGCCGGTTGTTAATATTTGAAACAAATAACTCTTAATTATAAGTAATTCTACAAAACCTTGTCGGGGACGCCCAAGGGACGTTCTGCAGACTAGTTTTACAAATGAACGTTTGTAATAACATTATTTCTGTCAGTTACCTCAGCTCTAGGGAGTATATATTTTATCAGATTATTATGTCCCAAAAGTATTTTATTTAATGACTTACTATGGTTTTGCCCAATGTCTTTACTTGGATAAACTTTGTAAGCGCGGAAAGTTAACTTATTTTTCGTGATAATAAGAATCAAATTTAAAAGTTTCTATTGAAATTAAATTCTGCTGAAATACATTTTTGAAAATAATACGTCGTCGTCAGCCATTTATAGTCCACTGCTGGACGTAGGCGTCTCCAGGACGGCGCCACTCATCCCTGTCCTCTGTTTTCCTCATCCAGCGCCTGCCGGCAACCTTGCATAGGTCGTCGGTCCATCGGGCTGGAGGGCGTCCAACACTACGTTTACCAAGACGCGGTCTCCGCTCCAGGACTCGTCTGCTCTAACGGCCATCGGTCCTGCAGCAGACGTGACCGGCCCACTGCCACTTCAACTTGCTAATTTTGCAAGCTATGTCGGTTACCTTGGTTCTCTTACGGACATCCTCATTTCTAATTTTATCTATAAGACAAACTCCCAACATAGCTCGCTCCATAGCCCGTTGAGTGACTTGGAACTCGTGGACCAATCCTGCCGTCAGTGTCCATGTCTCGGCCCCGTAGGTCAGGACGGGGAGGACGCACTGCTCGAAGACTTTTGTCTTCAAGCATTGCGGAATGGTCGACGAGAATACTTGAGGAAGCTTACCGAATGCCGCTCAGCCCAACTGAATTCTCCTATTGGCTTCCCCCTCGAAGTTGTGCCTGCCTACCTGAATTTTCTGTCCAAGGTAGACATATTTCTGTACAAATTCCAGAGGGACGCCATCGACGTTTACCGGTCTCGGCATGACGTGTTCATTGAACATGACTTTCGTCTTGTTCAAATTCATACCGAGATCGACCCGTCGGGAAAATTCATTTAAGCCGCCCAGCATTTCGGCAAGTTCCTCCAAAGTATGCAAAGACAACGATATCGTCGGCGAAACGGAGGTAAGAGATGCGCTCGTTTGAAATTTGATTTTGAAAATAATACATATTCATCAAATTTCGATGATAATACATCGTTTGTTCGCTCAAGACAAGAGCGTAGCTCTTAAATGATAGACAAATATGTCTATCATTTAAGAGCTACGCTCTTGTCGGTGGAGCCTCCTCCAATCTTCTCTAATATATGCCAGTTGTTTTATTTCTGTGTATGACATGATAACAATTTTTCCCTAATTTTATCCATGTATGTATCCATGACAAGAGCTATGAATGTCAAAGAAGCAAGTGAGGTGTGTAAGAATAAGCCTGTATGGCGCTCTGTTGTTCGTGCCTACCCTGCAAGGGAACTGGCGTGAAGTTATGTATGTATGTATGTATGTATGTATGTATGATCCATGTATGCTCGCATTGGCGTTTCCTTTCCTTTCTTTGCTTCCACTTTGCTTACGATTAACATGTATAAGATGTCGTGCCGTAGAAAATGGTGAGCATATCCCCCCTCCTTTCCTCCAGAGTTTTTAAAGTTGTTCATTTAGCTGAACTTAGATGTGTTAATTTCTGTATTTGTATAGAAATAAGGCATACAAAATTAAAAAGTAAAATATTAAGAAGTTGTAAAAAATATTAAATGTTTTGCTTTTTAGATACTATTGAAGTCAGTTTTTTTTGGTAGAAAGTTTTTATAGTGATATTATATATGCTTTGTTTTGTTTACATGTCATTAAAATTTCATATCATTTCATCATCGAAAGAAAATAATTAAGTTATAAAAAAGGCCGTTATGAAGAAACGAACAAACATGCCAAGAATGTTCCTTTCACATTTTAGATAATATAGTATTATCGCAGTCGTGCATCAGCTGATTAAATTAATATTTTGTAAATTTATTTGCGTATGACACGGTAGGTAGTAATTATGAGTAGTAAGTCTTAAATGAATATAAGCTACATACAATTTCCCATAGGGCGTATAAAAATTACATTAGGTACTACCTTACACAACAATTTAATAACAACAACAATAAAAGTAATTTAAATACTCAAAATTATCTCAAAGAGCCTTACTTATAATAATCTGGTTAAGAAAGGATTAGCCATCTCTTAAATAATACTCTTAAGCCCCTAATCAATGACTGTATCACATAAAACTTGCCATCTTGCTTGCCTCTTAGCAGTCACTTAAACTACCTCTCCATGTTGATTATTTTTGACTGTTATTTCTGAGTTACTTTACCACGTCTTATCCTTAAGAGGAGTTTATGGGTAAGGTTTCCACTAATCAGTTTCTTTAAATTTAACACACGATTATAAGTAAGGCCATTAATGTTTAAAGTTATTGAGAGCGGGGGTCCTTGTGACACAAGTTTATAATAAACCCATAAATGTCCCACAGCTTAGCTTGCTCGCTCCCACTATTGGGGAACAGACAGTAGACCCGCCACGTTTGTTCAAGGGGCTTGGCGAGTTTTACACATCGGTTAGTTGTGGTTTTATCACAATTTTTTCCTTCCCGTTTGTGAGCACGTGATAATGTAACTATATGCACATTAGATCAGTAAAATTGCCTAAGTGGTGCATGCGTTCTCCGTGCCCTTTGAATTTGGGACGCGTGCGCTAGCCTAGTGGCGACTTTTTGGTACGACTGGTTAACTTTTTGACACAAATATTTTTTTTGTTCTTTTGTGGAGGAATTTCAGCATGAATTCAATTAAAATCACAATCAACAAAATTTCTCATGACCAATAAGTGTGTGGACACTAATATTGATACTTAATAGGAGGTACCAAACCCAAAACTTTTGTATGTACTTTGTGGAATAGAAATAAACAATTTGTTATTATATACTGTGATTTTTCAAATAGTGTATTTAAAAATTAAAGTTTATACGATGTGTGATACACATAATAAATAAATAATTATACAGATACCTTTATTACTTTTGATTTTATTAACCTTTCAGATCGTCGAAATTAATTGCCCACTCTGTACTACGTTTGCCGAAACGCTATTTCCACTCCAGGATTCGTTGGCTCCATCGGTCTTATAACAGATTTGACCGGTTTACTACTACGAGTACTTTGACTTAGTAATATATATTTAGATAATCCTAAATTTAACTATATGGGAGCATTTTTCAAATTAACCATTTTTAATATTAATTACATATAGCTCTAATTTATACATAAATTAAAAACTACTAAAATGATGAAACTTAAATTACATTCCACTTATAATCCCAGAAAGTACTGAGACTGCGGACTGCCCAGAAGACCGGCTACGATGCTTCGCTAGATAACCATACAGACGGCTAACTCGCAAACGTTTTTCGTCGTTCGTTTTATTTTGCTCGTTTTTTTATGTGTAGGTTCATTTTTCATTGTATGTTCCATTTATTTGTGTGTTATATAGACTACATTAGTGTAGTTTCAAACAAATCTTTGCTGTTTCTTTCTTCCCTCTAAAATTTCATTGACTCTTTCGAGCTGATCGGACGAAAACAAACGACGAAAGGCATTTGAGAGTAAGACCTCTGATCAGTTTTCTGAAGTTGGAACCAGCTCTATGAGCATCTGAAGATTCTATCAGTCGTTTTGAGAGCTCTTTGCAGAGCCTCATGGCTTTAGAAATTCATATTTTTGTAATTTTAAATCCTAAATCTTATTATACATCGCACATTCATGTATGATTTTATATAATACTAGTTGTACCCGGCAGACGTTAGATTTTAGCCTTTAAAAAATAAAAATCTAGAACCCGATTCAGCGTCATCTACCGGGACCAAATGTTAATCTAAACTATTCTCAAATCCACTTGAACAAACAAATAATTTCATCTAAATCAGGCCCAGCGTTTAGGAGGAGTATCGCGGCGCCACCTACTGGGTCCAATCGTTTATTTAAACCATTCCGGGACAAACTTCAACACATACAACAACAAAAAGAACACCTAAATTCTGGTACCCGATTGCAGCGCCATCTACCTGGTTCAAATTAAAATCTAAATCATCCCAGTAGAAAATTATAAAATACTAACATCGCTATTAAAAATAGGGGTTGATGTGGACTGCCCTTAACATTTAGGGGGATGAAAAATAAATGTTGTCTGATTCTCAGACCTACCCAATATGCAAACAAAATTTCATGAGAATCGGTCAAGCCGTTTCAGAGGAGTATGGGAACGAACATTGTGACACGAGAATTTGTTATATAAGATAAAATCATTTTCAACACACTTGCTCATAAAGTGGCTCTATGGTCACCGCAATTAGGCACAGAATGACACCCATAATCAAACTGTGACTGTTTTAATTTTATTGATTGAGTTGTAAAACAATTTGCAACGCTACTGTATAATACAACTGTTGACGAAATAAACAATAAGCTCACTAATTTGTATTCAAATCTTCACACTAATTGATTTTAAGCCCGATTCCGTTGGAATATCAAGTTGCGAGCGCACGCCGAGAGTTTGCATAGTAAATTGTTAGCGTTTTATTACATACAGATCAGCTACATTTTGATGAATTTAAAGAATCTTTACATCAAATCCTTAAACAATATCTCATTAAATTAGCTAATTGTATGTTTAGCTAACATAGAACCCTCAAGTCTGCTATTAAAACCGTCTTACACATACGCACTATGATTTTTCTGCGCTCGTGAAACTGCACTGCGCACTATATTCTACAGATGATGTTTTCAAGCAGGCTTGAATGCCTACTTGAGTCCTGATTCCTGAAAGACCAAATCTTAAATTATACGAAATAGCGAAAAACACTCAAAGAAGTCTTGATACCGATTTTGACGAAAACTAAAGTGATAAAATTAGATTTTGTTATTATTTATCAGAATTCGATTCGGCTGATTTTGAAAAAGAAAGAAAACCTGTATTATTATACGAAATGGTAGTGTCGCTTGTAAGGATCAACTTCTCTAAAGGAATGTCAAACGGCAAATCAAAGGAAAGAGTTTTGATCAAAATGTTCTATAAACAACATTAAATATTATCGCATCTCCTTAAGTGGAACTGTACCGTAAGTCTGTAAACAGCAAAGGTTTACGGCTGAAAAGCGTCACCGCGAGCGACGCTTGAATAAACATGAATCATAAATGTTTTATGGTATTCGAATACCGATATCTGCCATGGGAGATATATTTTGATGGAGGATTACTTTAACTTGTACATTGTTACTGTTATTTAGCTTATCGTGCTAAATTTGTAATGAGTTTGCATTGTGTAGTTAATTGAGTTTTCACATTGAGACGATTTTGTCTTCGATATTACTATACTGATACACCGTGCATGTTGTGGACCCAACTGTATAAGCACCTGGGTAATATTGTGACATTTCTAAATGTTATCAGTTAAAGGACTTAAATAAAACGCCAGTATACATTCCACATTGCTACCACCCCTGGTCTAAAGTATGTCGCCATAACAACCTTGAAATGTGTTCCGGCATTAGTGACCAGGTTCCAGTCTCCCTTAAGAGAGAGCAGCAGCGCATTTGTAGCACCTTTGGTGTTGCCAATGTCCATAGGCGATGGTAACCGCTTACCATCAAGTGGGCGGTCTGCCTGTCTGCTGAACTCCTGCAATTAACAAAAAAAAACATTATTAAAGACTTCTTCTAAGCTTGTTTTGATTTTTTAATCCTCGACCCTTAGGATAAACAGACCACAATTCTCTCCTTTTTATTAATTCTCTATTATTATTCATGTCACTTGGCTTACTATCAGTAAGTAGTTTGATATTACTAGTATGGAACTTGTGTCAAATTTTAACCGCTTGTTAAGTTAATAGACGAATAGTATGATGTAAGTTAATACTAGTAAGAAACGTTCGGGTTCCGTATTCCGACACAGGTTTCTCTAAAACGATATCTTACATTATTAAATGTATTTTGTGTCCCATGAATCTCACGGGAATTTCAAGTCAAGCGTGGGCAAGTCGCGGGCATATCCCAGTAATTCATATACATATAAAAACTTCATCAGGATCTTTATCGTTGAGTTTAAAATGAACTGACGATGAAGAAATAAATTTATATTTACAGCTTAGTTGTAATCCGGAGCAAGAGATAAATTTTGGAGTATACGAAACCGTAGATTCGTAAAAAAAATCTCCTATAAAAAAAGAAAAGGTTATTATAAAGCAATATAACAACAAACCCTTCGCTTACGTTAACACACAATCGGTATCCATTTAAGCCCTCCTAACCTAATTATTTCTCTTTTATATCCCTCAATGCAATTCGGGGACGATTGTCCCAATTCGCAGCTCTAAATAAACAATTTAACGAATCATATTATCTTGGTTTAGCTTGATAATACAGGCAATCACGAGTTTCAGTGTCTTGAGGATCCGTGCCGTGGTTTGTAAAGAGTTGATAAGTAAGGGCTGTCAAGTGGTGAACTTTTCCAAATAATCAGTTTCGTAGATTATTTTGGCTATTTAGTCCTGGATTCATTAGAAATAATGGAATTAGATAACTGTTTCTGTCTACTACTGCAGAAAACAGGACTGATAAAATGTATGTATGTTTGTAGGTGTAGGATAACGCTACAAGCAGTGATATAATATATCTATATTATATTATAGTAGATATTATAGAGATATATTATAGTAGTTTTTTTTTATATATTGTAGGATAAAGGTGTGTAACTCCTGCGAGTGATTAACTCAAAAGATATACATCCGACGCGAAGAGTGAATAGATCTATGTATCACTTGCGTTCAAAATGTGTCTTTATATCTTTAACTCTTTAGTTAATTCCTGTTCCACGCGATGAGAAAGAATGATTAGCCCGCGCACTGCGCATGCGTAGTAAGTGAACGAGGAAACCGAATATAAATGCAAGCCCTAATAAATCGTAACACTATAGTTTTATGTTGTAATTTTGTTTTAATCTAATTAATTTTATTATATTTCTTCACTCTTTGTTTATATTTTTTTGCGTTGCCACAGGTACACGTGTCGGCTCTGCTAGTATATCACTCACAGATTATAATAACTCATCTCGTCTGCAATTGACACTGACAGTATTTACTGTAAAGATAAAGAATTAAATATATAAAAGAGTGATATATATCTTTGTATCAAAAAGACATATATCACTCTTTTCTTCTTGGTGAGTGATTTTTCCAATGACTATTGTAGGATGACCGGTATAGGATGGAGGAGCGAAATGAAATACTCCTCAATCTCAAGTCTCAAAGGAAGATCTTCCAGCGAGGCTATTATTGTTCCCTGTAGGTCTAAGGCCCGGTTCACACGGCATTGTACTTCACATTTTTTTGCAGTATACGTCTTAACGAATAAATAGTGGCGCATACAATGTACATAGAACCATTCACACGTCGTTTGTACTGCAAAAAAACGTATACTGCTGATACGTTTAAACGAATACGCAACGGACTTGTCAAGCAAATCGAATGAACTTTAACGTATTCGGCTTGCAGTGGCGTATAGTATAGCTCCGTCTCGTTCACACGTTTTTAATCGAATAGCATTTATTTATTTAGCAATTCTTTTCATCGTTTCAAGTTTATCGTATAACTTGTCAAATAGCTTAGTACACCCTGATTCTTCATTTATAGGTGTACCCAAAACCTTCTGCTCTGTCGGTGGCGAAACCGTTGGCGCCTTCGATTATACCAATATAAAAGGATAACCAAGCGTGGATCCATCACTGACGTCTACTCACTGTGACAACTGTGTGAAGACTGCAGTTATTCGTTTTTTACACGAATGAAAATCTACCGTATGAACACCCGGATGATTATACGTTAAAAAATTGAATACAAAGAAAACGTGCAGTACAGTGCCGTGTGGAACCAGGGCTAAGCCCACAAATTATTGTTGGAAATTTATATATATTCATTGTACGTTTCGGGAATAGTTTGCGACCCAATTATTGTACAGCGCCATCTATCGGTTTGTAAGTATTCCACTACAGTATTAATCCTCTAAAGACACAGCATAACTAAAATTTCATCTAAAAATTAATCTAGTAAGAAAATGTCTACGTGAATTGACTTGGTAATGTTGGATAAATGATAAATAAGCAGAGTATAATAGATACAAAACAAGCGAACTTGAGACACCAACCCTACAAACAAAATCCTAGATTGGTCTTGAAATTCTATTTCTGTGTGTGACAACCTCAGCCATGGGGCGTGATCTGAATCCCACAGGGCAGCATGATAACGCCTGTCGAATCACATTTCAATACGAACAGAATATTAATGAAAAATCTAGGCTTAAGAGCTCTTTGTTGATTTGTTTCCGTATTACTTTCATTACTGTCATCTTCCCTGACAAATATGTTTCACGAGATCGGACTGAAATAATTTCAGCAGTGATATGTGATTCACTTCTTCATACAATATACAAATTGTAAGCGACATCGAGACGTGCCATAATATATGATTAAATGCATATATCGTAACAACAGATGTAAAAGAAAGAAAATCTTTAATAATTCTACTCAATAATGTTATATCAACATATTTGTATATATTACTAAACTACTAAAGAATAATTTAAATTGATTCAGAAATACAAGCTCTGATTAATCTGTAATTCAGAGAGAGAATGTATATAATTTCTTTTTAATTAAAATTGTTAGTATCAGCTTGTTAGATTTCTCTAATGTGGGGAAAATACACTAGTGATATCTTTATTCTTTTGTTTCTGTCCACCCAATACAACTCTATAATAACAACTCCAATTTACGATATTCTTCCATAAGATTTCTTCCGCCCTGTCAGTGCGAACTCTGTACTAACTCTAAAGAATAATACTTATGAAATACTAGCTGACCCGGGGAACTTCGTACCGCCATATTTTCTGAATTCCTAAAAGACTTTGTTTCATGACACAAAAACAAAATCACCATAATCGGTCCAGGTGATAAGGAGGATTCTAGAACCCGATCTCAGCGCCACCTACCGGTTCTAATTGCGAATCTAAATCATCCGGGAACCCACTCAAACACACAAAAACAAAATCACCAAAGTCGCTCCCGGTGATTAGGAGGATTCTAGAACCCGATCTCAGCGCCATCTACCGGTTCCAATTGTGGATTTAAACCATCCCGGGACCCACTCAAACACACTCACAATATTTTATCAAAATCGGTAAAGTCGTTCTCAAGTTATGCGTTTACCAACACATTTTGCGGTTCGTTTTTATATATAAGATTAGCTTCTGCCCGTGACTTCGTACGCGTGGAAAGGAAGTTAAAAAACACCCGCGATTTTGAAACATTCTTCATTGGTGCTCCGCTCCTATTGCTCTTAGCGTGATGGTTTATAGCCTGTAACCTTCATCAATAAATGGACTATCTAACACTGAAAAACATTTTCAAATCAGACCAGTATAGTTCCTGAGATTAGCGCGTTCAAGCAAACAAACAAAGAAACAAACTTATCTGCTTTATATATTATATATATAGATAAAACTCTCTCACTGACACCACACCCTGTCAAATTATCCGCTTCTATTATGTTACGTTGCACAGAAATTACTTTTAGTCTGTTATAAGCTGTTTCAGTAATTAAAGCTTTTTTAACTATCCCACGGGAACTATTTAATTTTTCGAGATCAAAAGTATTCTATATGTTGACCAGGGATATAAGCTATCACCATACAAAATTTCATGAAATCGGTCCAGTCGTTTCTGAGATTAGCCGGTACAAACAGACAGACAAACAGAGAAACAAAAAACTCTAAAAAAATCTAAATTAGTTCTATTTCACTTCTTACATCCCCCTGACTCGGTTTTTAGAATTTTTTTTAATTGTACAGAAATTCGACCTCTACAATTTTATTATAAGTATAGATTTTATGCAAATTTCTAATGTTTATTATTTTTTATTAATAATACATTATAATATGTAATGTAATATAGTATATAATGTATTATTAACATAATATAATATAATATAATATCAGCCCATAAATGTCCCACTGCTGGGCTCGGGCCTCCCATTATAGGGGAAACGGACAGTATACCCGCCACGCTTGTCCAAGGCGGCTTGGCAGGTTTGACACATCAGTTATCTCGATGTGCAGGTTGCATCACGATGTTTTCCATCACCGTTGTTAGCACATGGTAATTGTAACAATATGCACATTAGATAAGAAAACTGACTAAGAGGTGCATACGTTCCGGTCAGGATCGAACCCGCGCCCTTCGATTTAGGGGCACGTGCGCTAACCATTACGCTACCACAACTTATAATAATACATAGCCTAACGTAATACATGTTTGTTTTGTCCACAGGATTACAGAAGGTGTTTTCAAGCAAATACCTATTAATATCCTTTTTTTTATATTCCAACGCGTCACTTTCTAGTTCTTATTGTGTCATTGGCAAAATCAATGCCAGTGCGTGGACGGCATTGAAGCTAACAATAGA